>PVHT021183699.1:20043782-20069164 GCA_004024745.2 Catagonus wagneri
TTTTTTTGTCTTTTTGCCTTTATCTGGAGCCGCACCCGCAGCATATGGAGGTTCCCAGGCTAGGGGTCTAACAGGAGCTGTAGCTGCCGGCCTTCGCCACAGCCACAGCAACGCAGGATCCGAGCTGCGTCTGCAACCTACACCACAGCTCATGGCAACACCGGATCCTTAACCCACTGAGCAAGGCCAGGGATCGAACCTGCAACCTCATGGTTCTTAGTTGGATTCGTTAACCACTGAGCCACGAACGGAACTCCGGCATTATTTCATTTTTTATGGCTGAGTAGTATTCCATTGTATATATGTGCCATACCTTCTTAATCCATTCATCTATCTATGGACATCTAGGTTATTTCCATGTTTTGGCTATTGTGAATGGTGCTGCTATGAACATAGGGTGCATGTATCTTTTTAAATTATGGTTATGTCTGGAAAAATGCCCAGAAGTGGGATTTCTGGATCATATGGTAGCTATTTTTAGTTTTCTGAGGTGCCTCCATACTGCTTTCCATAGTGTTGTACCAATTTATATTCTACCAACAGTGTGGAAGGGTTTGCCTTTTTTTCCCCACATCCTCTCCAGCATTTGTTATTTGTAGACATTTTAATGGTGGCCATTCTGACTAGTGTGAGGTGGTACTTCATTGTAGTTTTGATTTTGCATTTCTCTAATAATTAGTGATGTTGAGCATTTTTTTCATATGCTTATTGGTCATTTGTGTTTCTTCTTTGGAGAAAGGTCTCTTTAGGTCTTATTTTTTGATAGAGTTGTTTATTTATTTATTTTTGTTGAGTTATATGAGCTGTTTGTATATTTTGGAAATCAAGGCCTTGTTGGCTGCATCATTGGAAGACATTTTGTTCCATTCTGTAGGTTGTCTTTTTGTTTTGTTCATGATTTCCTTTGCTGTACAAAAGCTTGGAAGTTTGATTAGGTCCCTTGGTTTGTTTTTGTTTTTATTTCTACTGCCTTGGGAGACTGACCTAAAAAAACAGAGGAAACTGGGACTTAAACAGATGTATGGTTGATGTCAGAGAATATTTTGCCTATGTTCTCCTCAAGGAGTTTTATGGTGTCATGTCTTATGTTTAAGTCTTTAAGCCATTTTGAGTTCATTTTTGTGCATGGTGAGAGGGTGTATTATAACTTCATTGATTCACATACAACTGTCCAACTTTACCAGCACCACTTGCTGAAGAGACTGTCTTTTTCCCTTTGCATATTTTTACCTACTTTGTCAAAGATTAATTGATTATAGGTGTGTGGGTTTATTTCTGGGCTCTCTGTTCTATTCCATTGATCCATATGTCTGTTTTTATGCCAATACTATACTGTGTTGATTACTGTAGCTTTGTAATATTGTCTGAAGTCTAGGAAGGTTATGGCTTCTGCTTTTTTTTCTTCAGGATTGCATTGGCAATTTTGTGCCACACATTTTCTTTAGCTCAATTTTTCTGTCTCCTTCCTTCTTAGACATTAAAAAAAAGGTTATTATTTTTATCTTTCATCTTTTTAGGGCTGCACCTGCAGCATATGGAGGTTCCCAGGCTAGGGGTCGAATCGGAGCTGTAAGTGCTATCCTACATCACAGCAACAGCCACACCAGATCCGAGCTGTCTCTGCAACCTACACCACAGCTCATGGCAACACCAGATCCTTAACCCACTAAGCAAGGCCAGGGATCAAACCTGCGTCCTCATGGATACTAGTCAGATTCATTTCCGCTGAGTCATAATGGGAACTCCAAATAAGAGGTTTTCAAAAAAGACTTGGTTTATCTCTCAAGGTAATAGAAAAAAAACAGAACAAAAATAAACCAATGGGACCTAATCAAACTTACAAGCTTTTCAGCAGCAAAGGAAACCATAAAACAGACAAAAAGGCAGCCTACAGAATGGGAGAAAAATAGTTGCAAATGACGCAACCAACAAGGGCTTAATCTCCAAAACATGGAAACAACTTATACAACTCAACCGCAAAAAAACAACCCAATTGAAAAATGGGCAAAAGACCTGAATAGACATTTCTCCAAAGAAGATATACAGATGGACAACAAGCATATGAAAAAAATGCTCATCACTAATTATTAGAGAAATGCAAATTAAAACTGCAATGAGGTATCACCTCACCCCAGTCAGAATAGCTGTCATTAATACGTCTTCAAATAACAAATGCTGGAGATGGTGTGAAGAAAAGGGAACCCTCCCACACTGTTGGTGGGAATGTAAATTGGTACAACTACTATGGAAAACAGGATAGAGTTACCTTAGAAACCCATAGAACTACAATATGATCCAGCAATCTCACTCCTGGACCTCTATCCAGACAAAACTTTCATTGAAAAAGATACGTGCATCCCTGTGTTCATTGCAACACTGTTCTCAATAGCCAAGACATGGAAAACAAACTGAATGTCCAACAGATGAATGTCTTAAGATGTGGTATATATACACAATGGAATACTACTCAGCCATAAAAAATGACAAAATAATGCCATTTGCAGCAACATCGATGGAACTAGAGACTCTCTTCCTAAGTGAAGTAAGTCAGAAAGACAAATATCTAATTATATTACTTATATCTGAAATCTAATATATAGCACAAATGAACCTAGCTACAGAAAAGAAACAAACTCATGGACTTGGAGAGCAGACTTGTGGTTGTCGAGGGGGAGGGATTTGAATGGACTAGGGGTTGGTGGTTAGTAAATGCAAACTATTGCATTTGGAGTGGATAAGCAAAGAGATCCTGCTGCATAGCACAGCAGACGATATCCAGCCACTTGTGATGGAAGGATAATGTGAGAAAAAGAATATGTATATATGTATAACTGGGCCACTTTGCTGTATAGCAGAAATTGACAGAAATTATAAATCAACTATAATGCAAAATTTTAAAAAGGCTTAGTTTAAATTATTTATTTATTGTTTGAGTGGGTTCAAAGTCCAAAAGGGTTAAGAAGGCATATCAAGAAAAGCCCATCTCCCACCCTTGGGAATTTTGTCTCAGGCCTCTTAATAGGAAATCAGTGTTACTGCTGTTGATTGAAAAATAGCCATAGTTCTGTTACTTCCCTCTATCCACACCTCTTTGTTCTGTGACCTTGAAGCTTCTCTCATCAAGAGGTGGAATGTATTTTGCCATCCTTTGAATCTGAGCTTGCACTTGACCTGTTTTGGCTGGTGGAATGTGGCAGATGTGACCAAGGTCCTGGCTTCAGCCTTGAGGGGCTCTGTGTACTTCCTCCTTTTGTCTCAGAAACTTGCTGAGTTACCATGGTAACATGCCAAGGCCAACCTGCCAGAAAGTGAGGGATCCATGAGTGCAAAGGCCCTGAGCACCAAGGATGTGATGTCTCTGGAGATCATTCAGGAGGCCAGACTGAAGGGAGTGCAGGTAAGGGGTGAGGCTGTAGAAGTCACCAGGGGTCCTGTAAGCCATGATGAGGACTCTGAATTTTATTCTCAGTGTGGGAAAGCAATGACAGAGCAAATGGGTAAACAGACTGAGGGAAGCAGGAGTGAACGGTTAGCCAGGGAACAGCAAAGAGCATGGTTCTAACAAGTAGAATAAGAAGCCATTGCCATGGATGTGTCATCTGGGATTCTAAACTCCAGTAGCAAAACCCGCATTGTTCTGTGACAGGCTTGACTCACAGTGAGTGGAGCTGGAGAAGGCAGAGAGTAAGCCCTGGGCACCATGTAACCTGACCCTGGTGGCTTTCTTTCCTGTATGAGTATGCTCAGTGGATATCAGATTAGTTCTGATATGGGTTATCAATTTCTGAGGCCCACACTGAGGGCTCAGCCACAGCGAGGTGGTGATTATGAGCAAAAGCAATAGGAGTTCCCATCATAGCTCAGTGGTCACAAACCTGACTCGTATCCATGAGGATGCAGGTATGATCCCTGACCTTGATGAGTGGGTTAAGAATCTGGCTTTGCCATGAGCTGTGGTATAGGTTGCAGGTGCAGCTTGGATCCTTCGTTGCTGTGGCTGTGGTGTAGGTCAGCAGCTACATCTCTGAATCGCCCCTAGCCTGAGAACTTCCATAAGTTGCAGGTGTGCCCATTAAAAAAAAAATTGAGCAAGCAAACTAAACTAGAGGCCTCACCCCTCAGGGCTTAGGCTGGCATGGAAGAAAACTCAGAGAAACAATGACCAGTCCCAGCTGTAGATCTCTGCTAGCCCATTCATCGGAGTAGTTACCTCCCCTCAACAGAGTGAAAGAGATTATTGATGTCACTGGACTTTGATGATATTAAGGTACCTGCCGTGATTCTTCTGTCCTGAGATGACTTGCATGATCTCATCTGGGTTTTCACACAGTTTGTGGGCAGTTAGTGGTTGGCTTGAGACTGATCTAAGATGGGCTTGTCGTGGACAGGCTGTCAGCTGGGGTGTCGCAGTTCTCCACGTGGGTTCTTATCCTCCAGGACGTTAGCTGGGACTCATTCACAAGGTAAGTGTGTCCACATGGCTCCCTCTGTAGTAAAGGAGGGGAAGACCCAATGTGCAAAGGCTTTTCAAGCCTCTGTTTACTTGACGCTTGTTGTGAAAGTATTCTTGGCCAAAACACATCCCAGGGCCAGTCCAGATTCAAGGAGTGAGGAAATAGACTTATTTCTTGATGGGAGGAGCTGTGAAATCACATAGCAAAAAAATCATGGCTATTTTTGCATATAATCTATCACAGAGGGAAAGGGTGTATCCTTTTTTTCTTGTTTTTACCCAAACTGTTTCTTTAAAGAAACTGATTTTTAAAAACTTGCTTATTTTCTCCCATACCAGGGGGGCTATTCATGTGGCTGGCATAAATCTTTATGATTTTATCTGTGCATATTGCAAAGAATTGAAATTAAAGGGGGGTTTTTTTGGGGAAATAACTTTCTTTGGAAAGTGTGATGACATATGATCATATATAATGTGCCAAATAATTTTTCTACCCTTTTAACATCTTAACAGATCATTATTCACCTAATTCTGCTGTCAGTAGTTAAATTCTTGTTTATATTGGTCTCAGACGCTGCCTGTGATACAAGAATATGTCCCTCCTTCAGAGATGAGGGTGTTGTTCAAAGCTAGGAAGAGAATATGATGCCTGGGGAGAGAGCTACAGGAACATTTTTATAAGAAAACATACTTTCTGAGAAACGGTCTATTGTAGAGTAGAGGTATGACCTTGGGCAAGTCACTGAACTTTTCTGAGTTTCTGTTTCTTTAGGTTTAGTACAAGAGCTTCCTTTTGGTGCTCAAGTCTGGGATAGTTCCCCTGGTCTTCCTGCAGCATCACATCTGCCTGCAGAGGGGTCATTACCTCTTCCAGGGCTATGCCGGAATAGGTTTGCTTCATCTGGGCTTCTGGGTGATTTGGATTTCTTAAAAGGTAAAGAGTTTGATGAGAGTCCCATTCTTTATAAGGGCAGGAGATGGGCATGCCACGGCCTGGCTGGCTGTGAGTAGCTGCACTGAAGATGGAGAGGTCTTGACTGCAGCTGCCTTCCCTATGAGGTCTACAGGTAGTGGCATCTCTTTGGGAATGAACATGGGAGGGTGGTCAGCTGCAGCCCGAACCCTCCAGCTGCTTTTTCACCCAGGGCTGCTCTACTTTTGGTAAGAAGGCACAGGCCAGAGCAGGGTTTGTAGAGGAGATTGTAGCCATCCGCACAGTGGCCTCCACAGGACTGCCTCCGTCTCAGCTGTTCTCGCACTGGTGCTGAGTGAGGCTGAACACCAACTGGCCCCAGAGTGCAGCCCTCAGCTGGACGACAGTTCTGACCCCTGCGTCCCCTCTGCCTGGCCGTGGCAGCATGCTGCACAGCCTGCTTCTTACCTGTCTGCTCCCAGGGCTCTTGGCTTCCCCTTCTGGCTTAGCTGTCTATGATCACCTGATGGACACTTGGCTTACCTCCCTCCCTGGATTTGGCCTGGGGTCCTGGGACAGTTCCTGACTCCCTCTTTCTCTAGAGACACTGGGTAGGGAGAAAGATGTCACATACTGAGTGGCATGTTCCTTTGGGTCTTTCTGTTGCCATTTATGCTCATGTTATGGGGCTGAAACCGTTAAATGCCTTGAGGATTCAGAAGGTGGAAGAAATATGCGAATTAGGCCAGGTATTGTACTATTAGGTGTGCTGGGCTTGGTGTGAAATGGAGGTGGCATGTTCCAGCAAAGACCTATTTATGTCTGGTATTAAACAAGATCTTGGTCATGTCAACAGGCTACCTCATCGAGTCCCTCAAGAATTAGAATGACTTTTGCATGAAACCAGCCTGATTTGTTAGAAGCCACAATGATGAATTTTTTATCCTATTAACCTCATGCCAGATTCTTAACTGGGTCCCCAAACTCCCTTCTTATTCTCCTTGAGGTAGGGCTTTTGATTTTCTGCTCCTTGCTTGGAGTGGCTTTTAGGGACAAGCCCTCAAGCAAACTGACCTCAGGGGTGCTGGCTTGATTGGCTCCATATTTGGTGATGGGTTGAGACAGATGCTGAGATGTGGGGAGAACTTGATATTCTGTGATACCAAGTTTCCCTTAAACACCTTTCTTCTTGGGGTACAGAGGTGTGTTCTCTCTTCCTGGGCCTCATTTTGAACTTTCTCCCAGGTATCATTAAGCTCAAAGAAATTAGAGTGGATGGGAGTATTGGGGGTGGAAATGGAAAGTTGGCTGGATTTAAGAGATATTGAGGAATGAAAAGGTACTGCACTGGACTGGATGTGGTGGAGAGGGTACTCTCTGGGCTGGTACCCAGGTTTGCTTTGAGTAATAAGATGGGTGATGGTGCCATCTTGGGAGATGGGGACTTGTGTAGAAATAGTGGATGGCCACTGCTGCCTTGAGTGTCTCTCTGTTCATAAGTCATCAGCTATCTCAATGCTCTGTTTCCACAATAATAATCACATCAAATGGTCCTTGACAGGAACATACAGAGAAGGCTGGCAGCTCTAAGTATTCGCAAACAGGAAATAATTTGGAGCCTCCAAAGAAAGCCCCCTGGAATGCCAAGGCTGGCTGCTGTCCCCTACCCGGGGCTGTTGAGTTCAAACCACTGAGACATCATTGATGTGAACAAATGAAGAATAAATTAACTTGCTTTGGAATGAATGATTGGATCCTTTTCAGACTTGACTGCCTGTGTTTCCTGAAAACTCAATTTATTTTTGGTTTGAGAGAGTGCATTGCTCTTAGGCCCCAGTCTTTTCTAATGGATGACACCTGGGGATGGGGTGAAACCCTTTAGGCTCCAGGAAGGGGCCAGTGGTGATGCATGCCATGCATGCCTAAGCCAAAATCTCAGAGCCTGAATCCAGCTTGGCCCTCCCCAGGCTACCCTGGTAGCCATCAGTGGGTTAGAGATCTTTGTGGAGGCACCTGTGGGCAGCCTGGAGGTCACCTCTCCTTGGGCAGGGGGCAGGACCAGGCAGAAGGCCCAGCATCCTCATGTTCCAAGGCTATGGCTATCTGTGTCCTGGGCTACACTTTTTAGGATGGCTGGTCTGTATGGAGAGAGAAGTTATCCGTGCAGAAAAATAGATTTAGGCCTACTGGAGGAGAGAGAGTTTGACATACACACACTTTCCTCCCCCCACATAAAGAAACTGCTATCAAGAAATGAGGTAGTTTCAGATAAATGTGTACTTTCTAGAGTATAGCCTTTCTAGAGTATATCCTTTCTAAAGTATATTGTTAGTTTTTTTTTTTTTGAAAAGAATAGCTTTAAAATGTATGATGCAATTTCCACCTTTGTAAAACAGAGTACACTTGGAGTTTCCTGGTGGCTCAGTGGATTAAGGATCTGACATCGTCACTACTGTGGCTCAGGTTGCTGCTGTGGCTCAGGTTTGATCCCTGCCCCTGGAACTTTGACATGCCACAGGTGTGACAAAAAAAAAAAAAAAAAAATATATATATATATATGTATATGTATATATGTATATGTGTGTGTGTGTATATATATACATATGTGTGTGTGTGTGTGTGTGTGTGTATATATATGTAAAGCAGAGTACCCTAAGATCAATTCAGTCTTAAAATACCATCTTTTATTGTGGAAAAACTCAAGCATATACAAAAGTGAGAGAATCATAGTAAATGTTGTGTACCCAGCAGTCAGCCTCAACAATGATCAATTCCTGACCAACTTTGATTTTATCTATATTCCACACTAGGCTCTACCCCAGATTACTTAAATTTACCCTGTTTATGCTGAACTAAGGTCATCACTAGGGCAGCATTTTGTGGTACATGCAGTACACATCCTCTTCTGTGTAGCTCTCATGTCTGTATCTTTGCCTTAGCAAGGACTCTCTATAGTTTTTCTCCTATAATCTAATTTGGCAAAGAATAGAGTCAAGGGAGTTAAATTTCTGTGTTAAGTAAAAGCACATATGATTTGAGAGATCTGAGTCTTTATTACTTGGATTTTAACACTGAGTTTATCTTGGACATTCACAGGCTATTTTTGGAAGGTTGATGTTTAGGACTTTTCATTTCTCTCTCTTTTTTGTTTTGGGCTTTTTAAGGTCACACCCACATATGGAGGTTCCTAGGCTAGGGGTCTAATCAGAGCTATAGCCCCCGGCCTATGCCACAGCAATGCCAGATCTGAGCCACATCTGCAACCTACACCACAGCTCACGGCAACGCCAGATTCTTACCCACTGAGTGAGGCCAGGGATCAAACCTGCAACTTCACGGTTCCTAGAAAGATTCGTTTCTGCTGTGCCATGATGGGAACTTCCCAGGACTTTTCATCTCGTAAGAAGGAGAGGGTATGTGTGTGTGTGTGTCTGGGGTATTTGGAAGTCTAGGAATTGAACTTGTGCCACAGCAATGACCTGATTCACAGCAATGACAATGCCAGCTCCTTAACCCACTAGGCCACCAGAGAACTCCAAGGGAGTGTTTTCTTTTTCTTTCCTATTTTTTTTTTTTTTTTTTTTTTGCTTTTTAGGGATGCACTTGTGGCATATGGAAGTTCCCAGGCTAGGGACTGATCAGAGCTACAGCTGCTGGCCTGTGCTGCAGACACAGCAAAGAGGGATCCAAGCCGAGCTGCAACTTACACCACAGCTCACAGCAATGCCGGATCCCTGACCCACTGAGTGAGGCCAGGGATCATACCCGCATCCTCCTGGATACTAGTTGGATCTGTTTCTGCTGCGCTACACGGGAATCCCCCAAGGAAGTGTTTTATTGTGCTGTCCCAGAGCTCTTTTCTGTGAAAATGAAGTCGTTATTAATAGAAAAAAATGGAAAAATATTCATTTTTGAAAGATTTGAGACATAAATGAGGAGTCCTAAGTATATACAATATGTCATTTGTTGCATGAAAATGATGGAGCTTGTCTTGTTTGGAGGTTCAGCACCATCTCCTGTAGCTTACCTCAAGAGCCATTTTGAGGAATTGCACTCAGTTTTGCACCAAATGCCTCCAAACTGTTGTTTTTTCCCAGCCTTTGCTCCCTGTTTGCTGTGTTTTTAGATCATTTGATTGCTCCTTGTCCCCACTGTTTGCAGTGCTTCTGCGTGTATAACATAGAGGGCAACTGACAGTGGCTGGATCTACTAGATAGCTGCAACTGTTAGAGCAGGAGCCTATCAGTGTGTGTGAAACTGAATCCCTAACCCTCCTGCCCCTGCAAAAACAGTGCATGAGAACTCCCTGGATTCAGAGGTGTGTCCCAGTTACAGGCTCTGAGGACGAAGGTGCAGACCAGGCTTAAACACCTGGAGTGTGGTGGGTAGTTCAATAAGTGGGGTGAGGTGGAAATCTTGAGGGTCTTCCAGAAACTCTTGGTGCCTTACAGTCAACAGGGGCTACTCCTACCTTCTATCACCTTCTAGCACCCTCGGCACCAGGTGTCACTCTTTGGAATGTGTGGAGAGTACACCTGTGCATCTGATGGTGCAAGCATTCTGGCCATTTGGGGGACATTTCGACCATCCTTTGATGGAAGAAACTAGGATGCAGAAGCTATTTTCCTCAGCCTCCTTCTCTTCTTTGTTCCCCCCAATCTCTGCCTTCAGCGTTTTCCCTGTTTATGTTATCTGCCTTTCACAAATTTTTGGCAAGGACCACTGGAAGGCATGCCATCAGCCCTTGAACATGGAGGGCATTCAGATGGGTTTTTCTGGGAACAAAACCACCCTTAGTTTATGTCATTAGCTGCTAGTCATGGGGAGAGGAGCCAGATGAGGGGGAGGCCAGAGGTGTTAGTATCGCAGCAGACGTCTCTATGGTGCAGGTTTATGAAGTACTTCCTGTCACCTTGGGATGCAGCTAGGAGTTCATAATCTGGTAGAGGAGCCAGCAGCCCCAGAGTGCTGAGAAGTTTATTTTCAGCCAACTGCTAAAAGATTGGAACAGTCTAATAGGTCAGAAGGGAGGATATAATTCACGTTAAATGACATGATGAGTGAATTTTATACTTTTTTTTTTAATTAAGGTTTAAAATACATACAGTAAAATGAACAAATCTTAAATGTGTGGCTTGCCTTTTTTTTTAAGTTACCATTTTTTTATTCCATTATAGCTGGTTTACAGATTTCTGTCAATTTTCTGACTGCACAGCATGGTGACCCGGTTACACATACATATATCAGCCTGATGACTTTTTACAAGGAATACACCCATGAGGCCACTAGAACATTTCCATCACCCCAGAAAATACCCTTCCAGTCCATACCCACCTCCAGAGAGAACCACTTTGCTGACGTGTTACCAAAACCAGTAACTGATTTTGACTGATCTCGTACTTCATAGAAATGGTATCTCCAGTCTGTATTTTTTAGAGTCTGACTTCTTTCACTCAACATCATGTCTGTGGCGTTCGTCCCTGTTGTTGCATGTGTCAGCATCGTGTATTTCCTTGATGACCACTATTCCATTGTAGAATATAGCAGAGGTTGATTTATTTCTTTTCCCATTGACAGATATTTGGGTTGTTTCTATTTTGGGGCTATTTGAAGTAAAGCTGCAGTGACCATTAACGCACAAGTCCTTTTGTGGACATGAGCACTCATTTTAAAGTGCATAAAACATAGGAAAGTAAAGAGAGTCAACAGGTTTCAGTTATTCAGTGTGCTGAAATATATAATAGATAGAGCAGAGAGAGAAATCCAAGGCCAACTGGATTTCAAGATGGGCTAAATGTGTCCCCTCGGAGAGGCATGAACTTATTTGAATGTGTTCATCACGTGAGCTAGTGTGAGGAAATGAGTACCTTTATGGTGCCTTCAGCTGGGTCACAGAGTTCCTGTAGGAAGGGGGCTCCCAAAGGACCCCACTTTCAACATGCCAAGGAACCAGAGACCCTTGGGAGTAAAGCTAAGAGATTTCATCTTGGGTGTTGAAGGGGGAACCACAGTCTCTCCCCATGAAAGTGTGTAAGGGAGTCCTAAATCTTCCTGTTGGTCTCAATTCTGGTTTCCCTGCAATGGTTAAGGTCAAGGGGGAAATGGATCGTGTGCTCATGGTTGTTGGAACTCCAAGTCAGCAGATCCACTGAACGCCAGGGGCTGGCATCTCCCTGGGTGTGTGTGTGTGTGTGTGTAACAACAGGGGAAGGCCGGCACCTTGTGACAGACAGTTTAATCTTACCTGCCTGCTGTGAGGTATACTCACCATCCAAGAGAACTGCAAAGTATAAATTGTCTCTTAACACCGATAAACAGTAAGGAGGAGGACAAGCCTTGACAAAATATTGCAACTTAATTGTCTCTCTCAGCTGGGCTCAGGGAACCTGCTTCCTCCTTAGGCTAATGCTATTTACCAAGCCTCCCAGCCCCACCATAACCATTTCTTTAACCCTTGGTGCCGATCACCTTGGCATGCATGGGCTGGGACTGCACTGCGGAGGCTGCCCACCCCAGGTGCTCAGCTGTGGAGGGCGGTTGCCTTCATCAAGTGCTTGAATCACTGAGCCTTCTGGCTTCCGACTGGGCTGCCAGGGGACCTGAGGACAGGCTGCCCATGAGTATAGAGGCGCCGGAGACGGGGGTGGTGACGAGGAGGCATGACTTTCTGCTGGCCTGGTTTTCTAGTGCACAGGTGTTTGCAATTCTAAATAAATGTGCAGTGTCAGGGCTCGGAAGCTGATCAGCTGAGACTTCTAATGAGGACTGAGCAGGGAAATAAGATTGGCCCTCTCTGGGCCTTTGTTATTATGTTGGATGAACCCCAATTCAGACCTAATTAAGAAAAACAGTCTAGGAGGACTGAGACTGGGGGGTGTTCACCTGTCGGAGATACTGTGTATTCCAACGATTCCCCCCTCCATGGAGCCTGGGGGCTTATTACTGTGAGTGTCATGGCTTTTGGACCTTGAGGGGCATCTTCATGCTTTCTGAACAGTTTTGGAACACACTGTGTCTTGAACATCCATCCCAAAACATCTACCCCACATGCTCCCTGAACCTCTGTCTATTATCTCTCTCTGGGTTTCTCCCCTCTTCTCATAGGGACATCCGTCGTGTTGGATGAAGGGCCCACCTTTCTCCAGTATGACCTCATCTTAACTTTACTAATTATGGCTGCATGACCCTATTTCCAGGTAAGACCCCCTTCTGAGATTCAGAGAAGGATACCTGTTTGGAGAGGACACTATTCAACAAATACAACTGGCAGTAAGTGCATTGCAGCAGTGTATGATCAAATGGACACACAGACAGACTAATGAAGGAGTGGATGGTCCCCCAGTGGACACCAGCCACCATCACTTGCCAAGACCTCCAGGTGGGCCCATGGAGAAAGGCTTTGCCACCTTGGGCCTCTGGGATGGATGTTTTGAGCTAGGTTGTGAGGAGGAGAGAGTAATAACAAGGGAGGGTCTGACATGAATGGTGGAATGGAGCATGGTACCATTTACAGAGCGAAGGAACACTGGAGGTGTGTGAGTGTGTGTGTGTGTGTGTGTGTGTGTGAGCAAACCTCCAGTCTTAGGCAGTGTCTGCAGCGATACTGTTAGGTGCCTTCCAGCAGCCTCAGTGGAAAGGATGTGAAGCCTCCAGAAGACTTTGATTCTGAGAAGGCTTGTGCCCTTGTGGGGGACTGGAGGTCTTCAGTGAACCAATGGATCTTGGAATGCCCACATTCGGGTGGCCCCTCTCACATGAACCCAGGGCTTGGCCTGTGACTTGCTCTGGCCAATGGGACATCGGTCAGTGTAAAGCAAGAAGAGGCTAACTAAGTGCTTGCACTTTGGGGCCTTGTCCTCTTAGACAACAAGCCTGTTTTGGCCACTGGCAGCCATGCTGTAAAGAGACTCGGGGAGACAACCCAACGATGCAAGGCTCTGTGAAGGATGCCCTGCGTGCTCAGAGGCCATCCTGGAAGTTCTTGTCTGGATGCAGCCACAGGGGTGGTCACTGCTACACCAGCTGGAGCAGAACTCAGTCCACCCACAAAACTATAAAGAAAAATAGGTCGTTGCTGTTCTAAGCCACTGGGTTTTGGGTGATTTGTGATAATAGCAACAGATAACTGCAACAGATCTCTTGAGACAGATGATGTGAGGAGTTGGGCTACTGCTGGGCTCTTCTGGGTGCACAGTCTCCAGAACAGACATCTCTAGGCTGCCCTGCCTGCCAAGCTTCTCCTGTTACCCCTTCCTTTACTTGCACTTCATTTGTCGCCCGTGGAGGGCAGTCTGTCTCGGGGATGCTGGTGGCCACAGGGGGTGATTACGGATGGGATGGCCTCTCTCTCCTTGCTTCTCTTCTCTCCAGTTTTCCCCTTCACCATCCATTCCGTGGTCTACGTCTGTGCCTGGTTTTCCTCACTGCCTTCCTGCTTGCTCCTCTTCTCTAGCTCTGGGGAGCCCCCAAGGCTACAGAAACTTCTGACACCTGGTTCAGGATATGCCTCAGCGCCCACCTCCCTATTCTTTTGTCCTTTGTCCCAGAACAGGAGCAAAATTAGGTCTCCTTTGTCTTTTTTTAATGAACAGGTTTAACCGCTGTAAGCTGGCTATGATATTGGACTGAAGACGCTGTTTGTGAGCCATTGTCAGCCGAGACCCGGACCAACACTGCCACCTCCTTAATTATGTGCCATTAATGATGTACACGCGGCAGTGAGGGGAACATTGAGGATTCACTCCTGCTTTAATTCTGTGCCTTGTTGTATGAAACTCTAATGATTCCAGAATTCTCAAAGGTCATAATCTGAATACATTTCCTTTTCTTCTTTTTAGGGGAATGGGGCGAGGATTCAAAACAATTAAAATGAGATTTACTTCATCATTTGGCTAACAGCGTCCTCAGTTGTACTAATTACAGTGAGATATGTATTCATTTGCTGGTCATTTGGACAGATCTGATTGTGCCTGATTTCTTGTAAGGCCTCCATTTCAGAATTCTGCACAGGGTTTTTTTTTTTTTTTTTTTTTTTAAGCTGCTCACCCTATTGATTATGAGAAATAACTAGGGAAAAAAATCCACCCAAACCCTTACAATATGGAAAGTGCAAATTTAGCAGAACCATCATTGAATTTTCCAGGGAGTCATTTATCATCCTTACAAAGTTTTGGTTCTTTGCAAATAAAAAAGGAGAAAAGAATGGTAATTGCTCTGCTCAGCTAATTGACAGAATTGTGTCAGAAAAAGGAGGCATTTCAACAGTGCCTCGGATGATGACATTTGAAGGTTGTTCCCATCCTCTCTTCACTGCTAAATTAGGTAATCATTATTTCCTCATGAATCTTATTAAACTAATGCTTGCTTCTCCCCCACCCTCACTTAGATTTGAGATTCAGACAGAAATGTGAAAATGAAATGCCGAAGGTCAGATCATAGTTTGGCCAGTTCAGGTTATATTCCCCAGTTTTGTGGTTCAGTGCCTGAGTGGGAGAGGGCGAGAGGGAATTCAAGCCATCTGTTAGAAAGGACCTTACGTTATATGAATGGGACCCAGTCTCTGCTGGCAGATTTGAAGAGTGGGTTAGTCCACTGATGTGCCAGGGTGGTGGCAGCCAGGACAATGCTTCTCTACTCCAGCCTTTTCTGTTTGGGGATGGCTACAGTGGGGGCAGAGGCTTCTTTGTGTGCTCAGGGATAACAGCATTCTCCAATTTTTCACTGTAAAAAAGTACGATAAGGCTTATGCTATGGCTTTTGATGAGACGGAGATAATAACTGGCTTAGAAAATCAATGCTTGGCTTTCACTAGCTATTATAACCAAAATGCCAATTTACGATGGAAACAGAGTGGACAGTCTGGTGGCCAAACCAGCAATTCCTTAGGAGGACAGATCAATAGCAGTCCTGGATGATGCTTGAAAAACAGTAGGATGCTCTGTGATGATAAAGGAAAATGTAAAGGTTATTCCATCTGATGTTGCTTGCAAACGCTGCCCCCTGTAGCTTCTGCTTGGATTTGGGCAAGACCTCCTCAGCCTGCCTTGATGATCTTTCTGCTCCTGGGAATGTCCTCGTGCCATCCCCTCCCTCTTCAGCTGGGGCTCCTCAGGGCACCTAGTGGGAAGAGCAGCTGCCCCGCCCCTGAGATGACGCAGCTGAATGTACATGACAGGTGCATTCTGGGACATGTTCTCACATCCTCCTTCTAGCTAACCAAAGGGGAACTGAGGAGATGGCCAGTGGGTCACTGTAAAATCAAAACAAATTAAAGGTATTGACCTTTCAGATGTTCCATGTGTTTCGAACCCGTGGTTCTGGAAACTCTAAATCTTTCTTTTAATAATCCTCTCAATCAGTTTAGTTGTTAATATTTAATATTTTAAACAAAAGCTTTTATGAAAAATGAGCTAGGCTTTTTTCCCCCCCGTAACCCGGAGAGATAAAAATTTCATGTTTTCCCCTGGCAAGTCAGTCAGAGTCAAATCCTGCATCAGTGAACAGATTCCAGAGCCTCTGATTCCCACATCCAGAGGCAGTGCTGTATTTCCTTACACAGAAACAAGATAAAACTACTCATGTTTACATGAAACAACGTAGTAAATGGCAGGGATGCTTTTCTTCATTTGATTTTATGATGGGACTAAGTCCTTTTTCTCTCCTTCATAGGACATTTTTGTTGGTAACTTCAATCTCAGTAGGGATGTTCAATAAACAACAGAAAAAATTACAGGTAAAACCCCCCCATCATTTGAAAATGTTCCTTGATCAACCTGTTGTTCCAAGAAGGCAGATGGAGCTGTATTTTTTCTCTGTTTCTTCCACCTCCCGACACACATACCAAATTGCCTTTGTGTTTCCTGGTGTAGTTTTCAAATTTGGTGAGAACCTATCACCTTTTAAAGTTGTCAAGGAATAAAAAAACAAAATGATACACAAGGTCGAGCAGTTAGATGGTGGTACCCAGTGCACTTTCCCTGCCCAAGAGTTCCTCCATCCTTTGCTGTCCCCAAGGGAAACCTACCTTGGGATGCGCAGCAGAAGGGAGAAGAGAAGTTCTTGATTTCTATTTTTATTCCCTCAGACTTCCTCTCAGTGTAACTTGCACATTTATGGACCTGCCCACCGGGGACCTTATATACATTAATCACAGGGTGAGTCTCTCAGTGGGCACATCTGTACGTGTGGCTGCTGTAAAAGGAATGAATCAAATTTTGTGCCTTGTTTTGGTAGCATATGACTCATTTTCATGGCCCTAGAACTAAAACGTGGTAGTTAAAACAGCAAAGTGATATTTATAGGGTAATTTTGATCAAGCTCGTCATAATTTTCTTTTCTGGGTAAGTCTGTATGTCCTTTGTTACAGCTCTAATTACACTGACAGCTTTTCAGAGGGAATGTTAGGGTAGAGGTTATTTAAATATGAAACCAAAGGTTTGACTTCAGTTAAGAGTGAATGGTTTTTATTTCCTAACATATGTTTTAATGTAATATAAGCTTACTGGCTCTGATTTTCCTCCTTAAATGCTATTATTTTTATTTTATTTCATCGTTTATTTTGTTTTATTTAAAAATTCATTTTATTGAAGTATAGTTGATTTATAAAATTGTGTTAATGTCTGCTCTACAGCAGTGTTTCAGATATACATATATATATATATATATATATATATATAATTTTTCATATTCTTTCCCATTATGGTTCATCACAGGATATTGAATTCCCCGTGCTATACAGTAGGACCTTGTTATTTATTCATCCTGTATATAATAGTTTGCATCTGTTAATTCCAAACTCCCAATCCATCCCTCCCACCACATCCTTTATTTTATTTTTTTATTACTGAGGCAGAAGGGGAATTGTGCCTGTCTCTCCTTCCTTCCCGCAGGCCCAGGGCAGCCTGAAACAGTAACCCTCTGTTAAGACGTGAACGGATAGTGCCTGTTCAGCTCACCCCCAACCATCCTCCTCCTGAAACTCTAGTTGCAGGCCTCTGCAGGTTACGAATTTCTCAGTGCTTCTCCACTGCCTTTCCCCTTTCCACATCACTCCAGGGATCTCTATTAACTTAACACTCTAAAAATAGCACCGCAGAACTGCTGAACCTTAAGGGCGACCAGCAGGGCCTGGGGAAGGCTAAATATTGCTCACATTGATCAGAAACCTGGGCCCTGCTCCCATGATGCTTTCGGTTTGACACCAAGCTCATTAAAAATGTGCATCTGTGGTCTTGAGAGGAAGGAGAGGGGAGAGTGTCAGGCCTGGGGGCCTGAGGAAGAGAGGATGCTGTTGCTAAGGTCTTTTCTTACCAACCTGGGGCTCCCTTTTCTTCTGAATTAATGCAGCTTTTGTATGAGCCCTGATGGGACCTATCTTCCCTTTTGCCAAGGATTCTTAGCTCTCAGAATAAAGCCAGCTCTTATCTTGACTTTAATCCCGGGCACAGTGTAAGATATTTTCTTGCACAGAGCCTGATGGTCTCATCAAGTAGTAGATGGCGGTACGTTGTACTTTTTAGGCTGAGCAGCTGGTGGGAAAAACCTAGGATCTGAAGCCTCAGCTTTTCCTTTTGAGTCTCTGTTCTAGTGCATTTCAGCTGTGTTGTCTTGGACCACTTATTGGACCTCCGCCGCCTCAGTTTCCCTACTTATAAAGTAGGACTATTAATTAAAATGAATACTTATCTCACAGATGGTTGCAAATTCAGGTGGGATAGAATTGAGTGTTTGGGGAAATCTAGACTGCCATAGTACTTCCTAAAATACCTGTAGTACTTTAGGTTCCTTTTATGTGCCAGCTCAGCTGGGCTAAGGAGAGCTGGTAAAACGTATTTCTGGGTGTGACTGTGAGGGTGTTTCCAGAAGAGGTGAGCATTTGAATTGGTGGGCAGAGTGAGGACAATCATATTCACTCGTGTGCATGGGCATTACCCAATCTATTGAAAGCGCCAGTAGAACAAAGTGGTGGAAGAAGGGCAAATTCACTGTCTGCTGGAACTGGACCATCCAGCTTTTTTTTTTTTGTCTTTTTGCCTTTATCTAGAGCCGCACCCGTTGCATATGGAGGTTCCCAGGCTAGGGGTCTAACAGGAGCTGTAGCCACCGGCCTTGGCCACAGCCACAGCAACGCGGGATCTGAGCTGCATCTGCAACCTACACCACAGCTTACGGCAACGCCGGATCCTTAATGCACTGAGCAAGGCCAGGGATCGAACCTGCAACCTCATGGTTCCTAGTCGCATTCGTTAACCACTGAGCCATGACGGGAACTCCTGGACCATCCATCTTCTCCTGCCCTTGGGTGTCAGTGTTCCTGGTTTCCAGGCCTTCAGATTAGGACTGGAACTTACACCATTGGCTCCACTGGTTCTCAGCCCTTTGGGCTTGAACGGACACCACATCACCAGTTTTATTGGACCTTCACCTTGCAGGTAGTAGGTGGCATTGTGGAACTTCTCAATCTCCATAATTGCATGAGCCAGTTCCTCATAATAAATTTTTCTCTATATCCATATACATCCTATTGGATCCGTTCTCTGGAGAACCCCGATGGACATAATTAAGTTTAACCAAGGTGAAATGCTAAGAGTCAACCACTTGTGTCCTATGAGTCCTACCCTTTCATGTGGTTCAACCTTATACATTAACAAGAAGTTTTAGGAAGTCTTTCTTCACTTCTCTGAATTGTCCCCACGAGACAGAAAGCTTATCTGCAACCTTATTTTGGTGCCTGGGGAAATCTAGGTTTCAAAGGTCATGTGTACCAAGTTGTGTAAAAGTCCATGAGTGGAACCTGTCCTGCCATTACTCAGTCTGTGGTTTCTTGACCTTGCCCTGCTCTTTAAGGGCCTGAGCTGAAAATGAGAAGCTGGAGAACAAAGGTGATAAAAAGCCATTTTCCCCAGGATTTGAGCAGAGCACAGGAAGAGAGAGGGGTCATGGCCTTTATAACAAATCCCGTCATAAGGAGTCATTCTCATGCTTCTGGAGCTAACACTGGCTTTCCTAAATAGTGACTTCACCTGGGTCTGTGTGAACCTCTGCTGGCCTCCTGCATACTGTTACTTGTGTTTCTTGGCTCTCACAATCACCAGTAGCACAGTGAGGGGGCTTAGCCGAGGATGGTGCATATCAGAGGATGGTCCACATTGAGCTTGCCTTGTGTCCAGTAAGGTTCTCTTGACCTCAGCACTACTGATATTTAGGGTCAGATTCTCTGCAGTGAGGGCTGTCCTGTGCATCGTGGGACATTCAGCAGCTTCCCTGGCTTCTACCCACAAGATACCAGAAGCCCCCTCCCCAGTAGCAGCAACCCATATTGTCTCTGGACATTGCTACCTGCCCCCCAGGGGCACAAAATCAGCCCCTTTGGGAACCATTGGGCCCAGGGGACTTCAGAGAGCAAGCGAGGGGCTGGTCAGAGCTGGATTGATGGTCACATATAAGAGTGTTTATTAGCTTGTCTGATACACTTTGGCCCCTCTGAAGGAATTGCATTTCCTTTTCTCCCACCTCCCCCTGAAAGGTGGTAATGATTGGATAAAAGATGAGTGATGTTTGGAGAGACTCAGTGGCATATGCATAGGAAGAGAGTGGCTCAGGGGCTTGGATCCTCAGCTGGGAAGAAAAGCAGTCCAACAGAACACCAGGCTCTCTCCATTTCCTGGCAAAAACATCTGTCTTCTTGTTCTTCTAGTTAATTATGGGTTTTCATGAGCTCACTCAGCTAATCAAGTTTAACAACACAAGACCTAAATCACATTATTGTTATTTTTCGGGGCGCTGTCTACATTGGGCTGCATTAACCTGCCAGCAGCCTGGAGACAACTGCTGTCACTCAAACCCCGGCATGGTGATGCTTTTATTAGCAGGGCACCCAGCCCTTTCGTAACATGTCACCGTGGAGATTATGAAGACAAAAGAAAAGCAACAGAAAAAGGACATTTTCCATAAAGAACACTTTAGGAACTTTATTACCAAGGAGAAACTTTATTGCCAGATGGGCAATGAGACATGGGTCCTGTATTTACTATAATTACTACCATTTTCAATATAACTCTGGGTTTGGAGAGACACAGAAAAGGACAGGTCAGAGGCTGATATTGCTCCTTTATTTACTTGTCCCCCAGTGACAGCTAGATGCAAGGACTTCCTAACTTGCCGATTGTGACCTACCTCTGATCGTGATGCTGTTTGTGGCTCTGTCTGTACCCTTCTTTTCTTATCCTCAGGAAGTCCTGGTGGACAATAGACACGGCTGCTAGTCTTGCCACTGTCTCCTGACCTCACACTAGCCTTAACTCAGATGAATAAAAAATATTGTATATTCAGCAAAAAAGTTGAGCTCTTTTGCCTTAGGACTTTACATTGCCTGGAGGAAAATTCGTAATATTTGTCATTTAGCATTTCATGTGGTCTGGATTACAAACTGACAGGGTTTTTTTTTTTTTTTTTTTTTTGTGTGTGTTTTTTTTTTTTTTTTTTGAGGTTGGGGGAGAAGGGACAGTAAAAAAAGTGATGAAAAATTTTTCTTGATTCTGCAGCTAAAGTGTCCTCTGTTAGATCTTTCCCTATTTTTATTTTGATTTATTTTATTTTTATTTTTTGGAAAAATACACATTTATTTTCACTAATCTCTAACTGAAATCTAGCATGTCCTTATAGTTCAAATGTTGGAAACAAACCACAGTGATAGTCGCAGAACCTGTATGACATCACCAATAGAAATTGTAGATATACTCCTATTTGATTGTGCTTTTAACCCTTCAGATGGAGTGCTCACTTTTCATAATGCAATCACTCTCTTCTGAGGGCAGTCTGTAATTCATTTCTCAGGTCTTAAAGTTGCTTCCTAGACTCTTGCACCTATAAACTAAAGAGAAATTATTCTTTTTTTTTTTTTTAACAAGTGTGTTGTTGGTATACAGTGCCAGATAGATTTCCGTGAATTTCCTGAATATCATTATGAAAAGGTCTAGGTTATTTGGGGCTACATAAGAGCATTGGGCTTGAAGGCTTGAGTTTTATTTTATTTTGTTTTTTGATAGGCAAGGAATAGATTTATTAAGATAGGATGCTTGTGAAAGATGCAAGTGGGCAGGCACGGAAGCTCTGCTGAAGGCTTGAGTTTTAGAGTCAGATTATCTGGATTTGAATCCTGGGTCCATCACTATTAGCCATTTGACACTGAGCAAGTTATTTTGCCTTTCAAGGCTTTCGTTTCCTTCTCTGTACACTTGATGTAATAGTAATAGTTAGATCATAAAGTTTCTGTAAGGGTAGAATGAGGTCATGCATGTAAAATACAAAGCAGGATGCCCAGACACAGTGAGTACTCATTTGAAGGAGGATGAGGATAGAATTATTTCCAAGCTGGGTTGAGTCTGGTGACATTTGCCTCATTTAGTAAACTAAGCTGCTCTCCTCAATTAGTTCTTCACTGTAACTATCATGATCTCTCCTTCAAATCATAATTCTCAGGTCCCCTTGGGTGTATTTTAAGATATTTCGTGGCCAGAAAGACCTTCCATAGTAATTTTGTTGCTCATCAACTAGGGAAGCAGAAGAGGATTATAAATGATTAGCACTAAAAGACAGTGAGTGTACGTTCCAGAAGTGAGAAGAATCAGCCCTAGGGGAAGTCATCTGAACTTTACTGCAAAAAGATAAAGAGTTAATTGGAAGTGTGGGAATAATCACGGAGCTTAACAAACCACTGTGACTGCAGAACTATTGGAATTGATTATGGCAAAAATGGATTCCTGGATGTATTTTGCTCAAAGATGGTAAGTGGGGTCAAGAAGGAAGCAAAGGTTTTTTTTCAGCGAGGAATCAAGGCTTTGAATTTTCTTGAAAAAATGACATAGAACAAAATAGAAACAAATAAGGGAGTTCCCTGGTGGCCTAGCGGTTAAAGGTCCGGTGTTGTCATTGCTGTGGCACAGGTTTAATCCCTGGCCTGGGAACTTCTGCATGCCATAGGCATGCCAAAAAAACAAAAGCAAAAACCAACAACAACAACAAAAAAACCCCACCAACTCCAAAAAACCAAGTAAGATTTCCTTGTGTAGGGTGATTTGACAATGACAACATAAGGACCAAACATATTGGTTGGGGAACTAAAGAATTAAGAGGACAGGACAAGAGTCTTTTAGGAAAATCCCTTGGACCATCTTTTTTTTCCTTTTTATTTTTATGGCCACACCACTGGCATATGGAAGTTCCTAGGGTTCAAATTGGAACAGCACAGCCATGGCAACACTAGATCTGAGTCTTATATGTGATCTATGCTACTTGTGGCAACACTGGATTCTTAACCCACTGAGTGAGGCCAGGGATCAAATCCACATCCTCATGGAGACTGTGTTGGTTCTTAACCCACTGAGCCACAATGGGAACTCCTGGACCATTTTTCACATTCCTAGGTTGCATCCATGGTCCACAGTCAGTGAGGTCACTGAGAAATTTCTGGGGTTCAGTGGGCTTCAGATCTCATTGAGGTTTTCGTGGACAGCAGACAGACTGGAGAGGTGGTGGCCAGATAAATGTTTTCTGGAGGTTTCCAGAAGGATTATTTCCTGCCTTGGAGTGGGGAATTTAGGGTGAGGTGGAGGTGTGTGCAGTTGAGGGAACAGAAGATAAAATGGATAAGAGAGGGTAAGTGTTAAGTACCTGCTATATTCTGAGGGCTCCCATGCAGGCTAGCTTATCTAATCTCAAATGATGCTGAAGGGATGGCTGTGCCATCCCCGTGTCATAGGTGAGATCAGTGCTTTGAGAGGTCAGTGATCTATCAGAAGTCATTCAGTTAGTAGGTTGTGAAGCTGAGATTTCAATCCAGGTCTGTCTAATTCCAAAGCCCCTGAAAAAAAAGACTTCTGGGAGGTTAATCCTCTTCCTTCTAAGGGAAAATTAAGAAAAAATGCCAATATTAAAATGGAGGATAAGAAATAAATGACTATTTTAGGATGTCCAAGCTCTGAGGATTAATGTGGTGTAATAAACACAAAAAGGGAATTTGAACCATCTATAGAACACTCCTTCCCCTAAGAACAACAGCAACAAAATCCAATGTAACAAAAGAAAAAAAAAATGAAGAAAACATTGTCCCCAAAGTTCTATGGATACAGCCAAGAAGGTATGGATTAGGGTGTTGGACTTATTTCTGACCAGATTCAGTTTTTCTTCATCGAGCTCATCGATTCCTGCTTGGTGAAGCAATAATGAAGTGCAGAAGATGCTGGAAGATGTACAGTGACAGATTTTTTTTTTTTTTGTCTTTTCTAGGGCCGCACTTGCGGTATATGGAGGTTCCCAGGATAGGGGTCTAATTGGAGCTGTAGCCACCAGCCGACACCACAGCCACAGCAACGGAGGATCCGAGCTGTGTCTACAACCTACACCACAGCTTATGGCAACACCAGATCCTCAACCCATTGAATGAGGCCAGGGATCGAACCCACTACCTCATGGTTCCTAGTCGGATTTGTTAACCACTAAGCCGTGACAGGAACTCCTACAGTGACAGATTTTGAAAAATGAGGAAAATACTCAAAAACTGAAAGTGGATATCTATTGGAATAGATTTTAATTTCCTTGTAAAATAGTGGAGCAAATAACAGGAGAAAAGAAATCTGTAGTTATATGGAGGGTAATAAAATCATCAGCAACAAGCAGTTGAAAGCTGTAAACAAAGAATCATGCCAAATAAAAACCTGATAGCCTCTCACTGATGGAATTATAAAGTTAGTGGGTGAAGAGAAAAATAAGTCGAATGTATCTGAATTTTTGCTAACACATAAGAGAGTGGTGGGAAAAAGCCATATTCACTAAATAGAATATTTTAGCAAGGTATTTGACCTTAGGTTGGAATGGATCTTTCTCTTGAAAAGTTACTTTAGCTAGATTAGATTTTGCTAGAATTGCTGTGAGTAGGCTTGTAGGTGGTTATTCCAATGGATTTTGGATATCATAAAGGATCATGATATTAGAATAAGACAAAAAAAACCTACACCTACTCTGTCATTATTGCAGACTAAAAGCAAGGTATTCCCTTTTTGGTTTGATCCCAAATGGGTTGTTTCCTGCTTAAAAGGGCTCTTAGGTAAGACACCTTTATCTTTTAACTTTGCTCCTGTGAGGATGTGATTTTGTATCTTTCACTCTCCCTTTCCTGGGAAACACTCCAGATTCCTAATAGTCTTACTAGGAAACCCACAGAGAGATTCATAGAGGTCTCAGATGGTACTTTTAGAGCTCTGCCTGCAGTTTTGAAACAAGATAGTTAACTAAGGAGTTTTCAGATGCAGTTTTTATAGATGATGACTGAATTTTGATATAAGTGGGGGTGACATTCATAAATGAGTTAAATGGAAAACAATTCATCCTGTTCTCTATCATAAAACAATGGTGAGTGCATCACACAGGGGGAGGGAAATCATCTTTGTTGAGTACCTGATGTGTGATTGGTCCTTAAAGAATCTTGGGGAAGCTTGTTAACCTGATGATGTTTGGTTATCATAGGAGAAAACTTGAAAGGACTCAGACTCGTTTCCAAGAAACACACTCTTTCTTGTTATTTTATTGTGGTAAAACAGACATAATGTGACATTTACCATTTGAAATATTTAAAATGTACAATTCAGTGGTATAAAGTATGTTCACATTGTTGTGCCACAGTTACCACTATCCATTTCCAGAATGTTTTCATCTTCCCAAACTGAAACTGTAACTATTAAACAAAATTCCTCACATCCCAGCCTCTGGTAACCACTATTCTATTTTACTTCTCAAGAATTTGACTGTTCTCCATATCTCATAGCTGTGCATTCTACAGTGTTTGTCCTTTTGGCTTATTTTACAAAGTGTAATGTTTTCAAGGTTCACCCATGTTGTACCGTGTCAGAATTTCATTCCTTTTCTTTTTTAAAAAACATTGTGGTAAAATATGCGTAACACAAAATTTACTGTCTTAACTATTTTAAGTGCACATTTCATTTCTTTTTTTTTTTTTTTTTT
>PVHT021183699.1:20078188-20093241 GCA_004024745.2 Catagonus wagneri
AAGCTGGTTTAGTGTTGCAGAAATCTCTTAGCTTTTGCTTATCTGTAAAGGTTTTGATCTCTCCTTCAAATCTGAATGAGAGCCTTGCAGGGTAAAGCAATCTTGGTTGGAAGTTTTTCCCTTTCATCACATTAAGTATATCATGCCACTCCCTTCTGGCCTGCAGAGTTTCAGCTGAAAAATCTGCTGATAACCTTATCAGGGTTCCCTTGTATGTCATTTGTTTCTTTTCCCTAGCTGCTTTCAGTATTTTCTCTTTGTCTTTAATTTTTGTCATTTTGATTACTATGTGTCTCGGGGTGTTCCTCCTTGGGTTTATTTTATATGGTACTCATTGTGCTTCCTGAATTTGACTGAGTGGTTCCTTTCCCATATTAGGGAAGTTTTTGGCTATTATCTCTTCAAATATTTTTTCTGTTCCCTTCCTTCTCTCTTCTCCCTCTGGCACCCCTATAATACAGATGTTGGTGCGTTTAACAGTATCCCAGAGTTCTCTGAGACTCAGCTCATTTCCTTTCAATCTTTTATCTCTTTTCTCTTCTGCATTAGTGATTTCCACTAATCTGTCTTCCACCTCACTGATTCGTTCTTCTGCCTCCTGTATTCTATTGTTGGCTGCTTCTAATGAATTTTTTATTTCAGTTATTGTATTTTGCATCTCTTATTGTTTAATTTTTACAGCCTGTATTTCTCTGCTCAGTGTTTCCTGTAAATTATCAGTCTTTGCCTCCAGTTTATTTCCAATGCCTTGCATCATCTTCAGGATCAACAGTCTAAAGTCTCTTTCTGAGAGGCTGGTAATCTCCTCATCACTGAGCTGTTTTTCTGGGCTTTTCTCTTTCTCCCTTATCTGGGTTATAGTTTTCTGTCTTTTCATTTTTATAGGTTTTTGGTGTGGTGACCTTTTTGTCAACAATAGAGTGGTAGCCTCTCTTAGTTCTGGCGTTTGCCTCCCCTGTGACTAAAGTTGGTATGGACGGGGCTTGCTGTAGGCTTCCCGATGGGAGGGACTGATGCCTGCCCACTAGTCGGTGGGGTTGATTCCTCTCCCTCTGATGGGTGGGGCTTTGTCTCTGGATGAGATTAGAGGCTGGCTGTGTGCCTGAGGGGTCTTTAGGCAGCCTGTTTACTAATGGGTGGTGCTGTGATCCCACCTGGATTATTGTTTGGCCTGGGGCTTCTCAGCACTGATGGGAGGGACCAGATTTTCCCAGAAATGGCACTCTCCAGAGAAATGCAGGCTGATGAATGTTCCTGAGAGCTTCGCCTCCAATGCCCTTCCCCCACAACAAGCCACAGTCACCCCACCCCTATTTTCCCAGGAGATCCTCCAAGAATTGCAGCAAGATTCCACCCGGATTCCTATGGAGACTGCTTTGCCCTGGGACCCAGTGCACGTGAAAGTCTGTGTGTGCCTTTCAAGGATGGGGTCTCTGTTTCCCCCAGTCCTGTGGAGCTCCTGCACACAAGCCCTGCTGGCCTTCAATGCCAGATGCTCCAGGGGCTCTTTCTCCCTGTGCCCGATCACCAGGCGTGGGGATTTGACATGGGGCTCAGAACTCTCAGTCCTGTGACTGAGTCTCTGTGATGCAGTTACTTTCCAGTCTGTGGGGCTTCCCACCCGGGAGGTATGGTGTTGCTTCTATCGCGTAATCGCCCCTCCTACCTCTTGACGTGGTCTCCTCTTTGTCTTCTGGAATAGAATATCTTTTTTGGAAGTTTACAGACCATTTGGTTGAAGGCTGCTCAGCATTTGGTTGTAGTTTTGCTGTTATTTGGGAGAGAATTTGAGCTCCAGTCCTTCTATTCCGCCATCTTAATCCAATCTCCTGAAGTTCAGTTTAAATGTGTGCTTGGGGGAATTGCAACCTCTCTGGTCTTGGTGACTCTTAATTTTTTGCCTAATATTCTTGATTAAAGCTTCGTCTAATATCTATGGTTTTCTGCATGAAATGTGAATTGGGTGTTTCTAAGGAGTTGTACCTCACACGGACATTCTGCAATGGGACTCTCTCTGTTCACTGGATGGCTTTCTTAGGCATAAGAAGGCATCTTGTCCTCAAGGAGCCTGCTGTCCAGTTGGGCAGTGGATGTAAACACACAAATGAGGTTGTCTTCAGAAATGACCTGATGAAAGTATCCACAGTCTATGCGCTGGGTAGGAGTTGAGAGGCTTGAGAAACCACTTTGGGTTGAATATAGCAAGGAAGATGTTTTGGTGAGTGGATTTGAATTGGGCTTAGGAGGATGAGTGGAGAACTTCAGATAAGAAGAGACCCTTCACTCAAGGCTGGAAAGACTTTGAGCCTTTTTGCCTGGAGCATTTACTACCACACTTGGGATTAATGAGGGGAAATGCAACATCCCCTTCATTGAAGAGGACCCACAACAAGGGCACATGGTATAACTGAATTTTCCCACTCTCTTTTAAGTTGACATAGCCACATGACTTGTTTTGGCCAATGAAACATGAGGGAGATGTGTGTCACTTCTGGACACACATTTTCAGAGACAGTACAGTACTGTCTATCTTCTTTTCTTTTGCTGCTGTCGTCATGGAAACACACACAGGTTGATGAAGTCTCTATTTAAAGCATTCCTCTCTTTTCAGATAATACTTTGTAAGCATATACATTAAGTTCCTGGACAAGTCACTTGCCTTGTGACCTATGAAATATATGATGATGTAATTGCAAAATAATGGGTATTGGGCTTCAACTTTCAGATTCCTTCTAGCTTATTTAATTCTTTGATGAAGGGCCCCATATTAAAATTTAGTAAAACACCTGCCTCTTCTTGGAAGTACAAAGAAATGGAGGAACAGAAGCTTCTTCTACAGAAAACAAATAGTTCTTTGTAATATCAATCAGAAATAGGAAAAGCAAAGTTAAATGTTTTTTTGCTTCTTTTGTAAAACCCTGAAATTTAGACCCTGCCTGCATAGAAATTTGTCTTCTCAAAAAAACCAAAACTTTAATGGTTCCTAGAGACTGTGAAAAATTTAATTAATAAACATATTTGTAGCTCAGATGAATATTTCAGGGAAGTGAGGAGTCTCATTTATCCCAATAGGTGTAGTTATGTGTTAGAGATAGTGTAACGTTCAGTTCCTTTATTTTGTGTATTGTGCAGAGGAACATCTGTTGTTCAGACTCATTTCTTTAGGGCTGTTGTGAACATACTTCTCCAAGCCTGTTTTGCTTTCTGTCACCCCAGATTCAGCCATCAATCTCTTTCTACTGTTCTGTGCATCCTTAGAAGCCACTTTGTGTTTAGAAGTGCTGCTTGTGTGTTGAGCTCTTATTCCTTATGTGCAATATTTGTTGCCTTCTTCTCAGCCCAGCAGGAAATTACCTTCTTCTCAAACGATCTCCTTTCCTTCCCTTACCCCACTATCATTTTAGTATTATTTTCTCCTTCCATATGATCTGATGGAGTCCTTATGCTGACTGTTCATGGTGGGGTCTCATGGAGACAGAATTCTCATCTGAGTTAAAGAAAGGAATCTTAAGCCTTCTGAAATCATCTGCTGTTTAATTATAGAGGACAGCCTTCTGTTACTCAGTTTATACCCAGGATTTGTAGAATTTATACTCCCGTTAACTGGGTTTTAAAATAGGACTCTTTCTCTCTTAGTTTCAGTAGAGACTTAAGAAATATAATCACAAAACAGTAGACACCGCACCTACTTCCTAAAATGAGGTGCTAGACCACATATGTAGGGTTGGGAAGGGAATAATTGAGGTGCTAGACACCCCCCCCCCCCGTGTAAGGTTGGGAAGTAGGTAGTTGGGAACCAGTGTTGTGACTCTTAACCCCCAGTTCGAGGATAAAACACAATTGATCTTGAAAAGGCTCAGCGAGAGAATATCTTTGAAGAAAAATGATGGAGTGCTCTGGCATTTCTCACTGGGTCTCCATGGCAGGAAGTGAGAAGATGCTTGTGAGTATTGAGAGTCAATTGAAGGTAACCCCTTGGAACGTTGTTATGTGTTTTTTGGAGTTGAGGGTCCCCAGTGGACTGGTGGCTGACTCATGCCTTAAAGGGAAACAAAAGCAAGGGAGGTAGAGCAGGCTGCTTGGCACTGGAGTGAAGACAGATGGTGGAATTGGGAAATAGGAGCCTTTCCATCAGTGTCAGTGGTAATTAAATGTGCTTTGACATGGGAATGAAATTTTCGATTTCACTCAAGAGGATGGATGGGTCCATGGATGGGCTGTGGAACCATGGACAGGTTGTGGACAGACTGCCTGATGCCCAGGGGTGGAGGAAGGAGTCACAAGCAACTAGGAGGGGAAGGGGTATTGCCTCTATTAATGGAGGTGCATTCGGTGTCCTAATGGGGACATTTCCTTGAAATCCATAATAGAACCCCACGTGAGAGTCATTTTTGAACATTTTTGAACGTAGCCACTTGACAGCCTTCCCTCCCCACTAGAGGAACAACTCACCTCTAAGTGACTTTAAAGAGAGGCAAAGGAGAAAGAAGAAAATCTGCATTTTGCATGCATGTTGAATGTGGTTATATCAGTGTAATGGTATTGCTGCTATTGAGGGTTTTCCTGTGTGTTGATAATTGTTCTCATGAATTATTTGTTAAAATTTGTTGTCTTTTGGAGTGTCTATTTTCCTTTGAATATTATTATTCAATTAACAAATACTAATGGAGTGTCAACTATGTGTTAGTAACTATATTGTATGTTGGAAAAAGAAAAAAAATTGAATCTCAAGTCTCTCACCCCTTAGTGGGAGAGGCACCATAGCAGACAGAAAATTTAAAAAAAATGTGGAAGGCCTGTGTAATGTGCAATGAAAATGTGTATATACACTTGTAAGTGTAACTCAGATGTGAGTGAAACTATCCTGCCTTTTGATAGATGCAGTTATTGCTCTAAATTTATCCCTACCTATTACTGTAGTTGCAAACCATTACTTTGGATATGTAATATTTTCATTGTTGTTCGTTTCTAAGTATTTTATAATTTCCACTATGTATTCTCTTAATCATTAGCGTGTTTAGTAGTGTGTTTTTAAATATCCATAAGCCTTTTTTTTGTCTTTGGCTTATGCTTTCTAATTTTATGGCTGCTGTCAGAAATTATTTAAGTTAGTGATTGTCTGGTGTTTGTTATAGTTTGCTGAATAACTTAGCTGTGGTCAGTTTTTATAAATGTTCCATGTGTGTTTTAAATGAATGTCTAGCCTGTAATTATTGAATGTAGAATTCCATACATATGTGTATTTAGCTAGTTTGTCAATTTTGTTGTTTAAACCTCATATATCTTTGCTAATTTTCAGGCTTCTTAATCTATAAATTACTAAAAGAGGCACGTGAAAGTCTTCCATCTGACTGGATTTATTAAGTCCTTGTATTTATTTTATTTATGTATTTTGAGGCTGCGCTGTCAGGAACATGCTATTCTGGGATTAAGCTTTCCTTGTGAATTGCTCTTTTGGTATTATTTAATATAACTCTTCATTGTTAATGATTAAGGTTGCTATATAATTTATCATCCAAAGAGAGACACTTTTGGTAGTGAAAAGGGACACTGAAAATAATAAGTAGTTCTCAGAGTGAAGGGTATAGTGGCAAACACCTATATTAACAAAAAAAGGTCTAAAATAAACAACTTCACTTTACACCTCAAGGAACTAGAAAAAGAACAAAGCCCAACGTTAGCAGATAAAGGAAAATAAAGCTTAGAGCAGAAACAAATGGAATAGAGAATAGGAAAACAATAGAAAAGATCAACAAAACTAAGACTTGTTTCTTGAAAAGATGAAGTTTACAAAGTGTTAGCTAGACTAAGAAAAAAGAAAGGGGACCCAAATAAATAAAAATATGAATGAAAGGGGTGAAATTATAACTAATAAACAGGAGAGACTACTATGAACAACTATACCTCTATAATTTGGGCCACTTGGAAAAATTGGATATGTTTCTAGAAGCAAGCAGCCTACCACAACTGAATCATGAGGGAGTGGAATATTTAAACAGACTGATAATGAGTAAAGAGATTGAATCATTAATCAAAGATCTTCCAACGAAGAAAAACAGGACAACTGCTGAATTCTCCCAAAGATCTAAAGAAGATTTAATGCCAGTCCTTATCAAACTCTTCCAAAAACCTGAAGACAGGGGAACACTCCGAAACCCATTTTATACAACCCAAATTGCTATGATGCCAGAACCAGACCAGGATAGAATAATAAAAGAAAATTACAGGCAAATATTCCCGATGAATAGAGATGCAAAAATTCTCCCTGAAAACTAGCAAACCTAATTCAAGAGCACATCAAAAGGATCATATGTCATGATCAAACAGGATTCAAGGCTGGTTTAACATATACAAATCAACAAATGTGATATGCCACATTAATAGAATAAAAGATAAAAATCACATGATCATCTCCATAGATGCAGTAAAGCATTTAACAAAATATATACTTTCATGATTAAAAAAAAAAAGGTCTCACAAAATTGGGCATAGAAAGAACAAACCCCAGCATGACAAAGTTCATATATAATAAGGTAACATCATTCAAATGGTGAAAGGTTGAAAACTTTTCCTCTAGGATCAGGAATAAGTCATGGGTGCCCAGTCTCATCACTCCTATCCAACATAGTACTGGAAGTCCTACCCAGAAGAGGCAAGAATAAGAGAGAGAGAGAGAAAGAAAAACAAAAAGGCAGTAAAAAAAAAAAAAGAAGCAAAATTATATTTGTTTGCAGATGAGAGAGACTTAAAAGTGGAAAATCCTAAAAATGCCACCAAAGAGCTGTTAGAACTAATGAACATACTCGGAAATTTGCAGGAAACAAAATAGACATACAGAAATCAGTTACATTTCTATACACTCCAGCAAAACATCTGAAAAAGAAATGAAGAAAACAGTCTCACTCACAATAGCATAAAAATACCTAAGATAATTTAACCAAACAAATGAGAAATCTGTACACCAAAACTGTAAGACTTTGATGAAAGAAATTGAACAAAACACAAATGGAGATGTATCCACTATTCATGTATTGCAAGAATTAATATTGTTAAATGTCCATGCCATCTGAGTAATCTATGGATTCAGTGCAACCCCTATCAAAATTCCAATGGCATTTTTCATAGAAATGGAAAAAATCCTCAAATTTGTATGAAGCACCCAAGGCCCCAAATAGCCAAAGCAATTTTAAGAAAGAAGGCTAAGGAGGTGTCACACTTTTTGACTTCAAACTATATTACAAAACTATAGTAATCAAACAGTAAGGTACTCACATGAAAATACACACATACACCAATAGAACAGAGTGAAGAGCCCAGAAATAAACCCTAATAAATATGGTTTAACTCATATATATGATTTAACTCAAAGGGGAAAGGATAGTCTCTTTAGTAAATGCAGGTGGCAAACAGGAATAACATATGCAGAAGAATGAAATTGGAGCCCCTCCCCGCATCCTACACTACTCACAAGAATTAACTCAAAATGGATTAAAGACTTATATATAAGATCTGAAACCATAACACTCTCGAGAGAAAACATAGAGAAAAAAACTCTTTGACTCTGATCTTGGCCTCGATTTTTTTTGAATATGGCACCAAAAGCCTAAGCAACAAAAGCAAAAATAAATAGGTGAAGCTACATCAAACTAAAGAACTTCTGCACAACAGAAGATAAGTCAGCCCAATGAAAAGGCAGCCTATGGGACTGGAGAAAATATTTGCAAATCGTATAACTTATACGGGGTTAATATCCAAAACATATAAGGAACTCATACAACTCAGTTGCAAAGCAAATGGACAAACAAAAAACCCCCCATACAATGTGAAACATAAATCGAAAGCACAATAAGATATCACCTCACACAAGTTAGGATGGCCATTATAAAAAAGACAAGAGATGAGAGTGAGGATGTGGAGAAGAGGGAACCCTTGTGTACTGTTGGTGGAAATACCCATTGGTGCTGCCATTATTAAGAACAACATGGAGGTTCCTCAAAAAAAAAAAAAAATTAAAAACTGCTATCTGATCCAGTGGTGCCATCTCTGGGTATATATTCAAAGGAAATAAAATTAGGATTTTAAAGAGATACTTGCACTCCCAAATTTGTTGTGACGTTATTCACAATAGCCAGAGTATGAAAACAACCTAAGTGTCCATGTATCATGAAGATGGTGTATATACAGTGGAATACTATTCACCTATGAGAAGGAAGGAAATCCTTCCATTTGTGACAATTTGGATGAAGCTCAAGGATATTATGCTAAGTGAGTTAAGTTAGATGGAGAAAGACAAATACATATGCTGTCCCTTAAGTGTAAAATCCAAAAAATACTGTAGGTAGTGAAAATGACCTCTCAGATTAGGAAAAGCATGTGTGTTCCAGCTTTGATACTTAATTGGAGATTTTTTTCACCCTGAATCTGAGCAGAAACAAGCTTCCTTCTTATCCTACGCACTAGTGAATTTTTTTTCCCCTTCTCACAGTCCCTGCAACATTTAGAGGTTCTTGGGTCTTCAGGGTCCTTGGGTCAGCTCTAACACAGATATTGTTTCTCGCTACCCTTGGGCAGTTTAAAAACCCAGCTTCCCTCTTGTTGTTGGATCTAATTCTTCCTCTTCCTAGAGTTGCTGCTGCATCATCCTTCCTCTTAGGGAAGAGCCTATTATAGAAACCCCACTTACTGAGCTCAGCCCCACAGACTGTATACTCAGGGCTTCACCTTGGAGAAGTACAGAAAGATGTAGGAGGGACTTTGAAATTTCCATCTTTCCATATTCCAGCCTTAGCTTTTGTAAGTGAGATGAGGTAGAACAAATGCGTAATTCCTTATTTTACTAAAAATGCAGCTCCCTTTCCCACTGGAAGGCAAAAGTGTCTCCAGTCAGTTTAGATGTCGTGTAATAATTTCATTACCCTCTTTTAGTAGGTAAGTTGGGACCAGACTTAGGGGCTATGAAGGGATTTAGATCCATGTTTTCTACTTGAATATATGACTTGCTCTTTGGGGTTAAAGCGTACCAAAATCTCCTGTGTTGACTTAAATGATTTCACTGTAATTTCACCTAAATTAATACACACACACACACACACACACACACACACACCCCTAAAACCAGGCTTAGAGTCATTATATTTGTAATTCTTACACAACTGTGAAACAATCAAATAAATGATATTCACATAACACTGAAAACTAAACAGAAAAGAAAATACAAGATGAATTCAGTGTGTCAGATCAAGTTGTTGGGGGGAAGCAAAATTGCCACTCTCAATGTAACAATGAAGCTGCCAACAGGTAGAATGTTTTGAATATGACCTAATTGTACTGTATATTAGAAATGACTCAAGTGTTCACTATTTTTCTCTATTTAAACACAGTGGAAGCTTAATTTGGGCAGTGATGTGAAGTACTTCAAACTTCATTTGGCCCTGAGACATCATTTAGTCACTGTTTGTCTCTGGATTTTCCCTCGTTAGCTTGAGGAAATGAAAATCATCCTACCTGGAGCCTATGTAGTTGTTTTAAATGCAAGGTGGACACTAAAATTTCAGGACAGTGCTTGGTTTTAAAGTGGAAATCCAGATGATCCAGAATATAATGCTATTAAAAAATCTAAGTATCATTGAAGTGAAAAGAGGAAAACTAGTCTTACAGAAATTTTGAGTCCTTTAAAGACAGACATATTAAGATGTGTCTGAAGACTGCCACTTATTCCAGGTGGAAACTCAAATATTATTCCAAATGTGATTTAGGTGTTTCGGCTACTTCAAGTGACAGTACTGGAAGAAGGGAAGAGGCCCAGACAGTTGTTAGAGAAGAGCAAAGAGTGAGATAAGACATTCAAAAGGCCAACAGTGGCTGCACTCAGGTTGGCAGTAGATGGATGGGAGAAATTTTGGTGTCTACCATGGTGCTCTACTTGGGTCCCCTCTTAAGGCCGATGCAGCTGCTGGGAATAGTTGGTATCCATGGTTATGGCGCTGTCCTCCGGGAATTACCCTAGTGGCAGGAAGCTGCTTTGCCCAAGGTGACACCCTTTCTGAGGGATCCATTTATGGTTAGTGACTGGCTAATATGTGGATACAAAGACTTCAGTCTGAGATAACACTGAAGGGATCTAAGCACTGTGTGGGATCAGCTGAGGCTTCACTTCAACTTTATGGGGCATCAGCTTCTCTCTCTGCCCAGTCCTGTTATCTTCTCCTCAGCCCTTAATGTATATCTGCTGGGTGTTCTCTCCAATGAAATATCTACATGCAATTCCTTTTCTTAGAATCAGATTCTAGAGTTCCCAGTCTAAGGCAAGTATCAATAGGTCCTGTGGACCGAATCAGTGGGAGTGTTCACTGCTGTTCCCCCATGCTTAGGTTCTGGCACCTGACAGGTGATGGCTAAATGCTTGAGCCAGTGAATGAATGGTGGAGTTGACCAAATCAAGGATGATGACTGTGAGGCTGACTTTGGATATCCATCAGATGATAGGTCATTGGAGGGAATGATGACTCAAGATATTACAGGTTCTCTGATATATATTTTATTGCCTTATCCTATGCTTTCTTCTTGAGCCGGATTCCGTGCCCTTTCCCCTCCCTCCCAAGTACATGTTGTATGGTTTCCTGGAGGTACCGACTGTTTCAGGGCATTTCAAATGAATTATGAGCTGGTGTCAGTGAGAATGAGATCTACTGATGGCTCCCTGACATTCCCATCTAATAACCTAGAGTGGGATTCTAGGTCTCTTTGTTGCCTGCAGGTGTCTGTGAAGTGTGGCAGACACTCAGGAGTGATGAGTCCGAATGTAATGGCCTCTTTGTGCATCAATACATAAAATGATAATGATTAGATTGGATGAGAGGAGGGAATGCTATCTTCTTTGATTGTTCCAAATTTCATTTCTGGAGGTGTCCAGGGAGTGCTTTCCTGGTGGAGACAGGAGTATTACCATTTTAACGAGCCCAGTCTCCCTGTAGTTTATGGCTTCCTTTCACCCACGGCAAGTCTGATGGGCAATTGCTTTCCCTCTTAAGGTGGCCTTTCTGGGATCCGAGATTAGGTCACACACTCCTCCCTACTGTCAGGCAGCCTCATAAAGCTCCTTCCTTTAATTGGAATTCCAGGCCATTAAGTAGTGACCTAATTTGCTGCCTTGGACTGTTTCTCATATTAACTTTGCCAAAGGTAAGAAGCAAGCCCGATTTTGGTATGGGGCTTGCATTTGTAGGAGTTCTTAAAGGGTCAGGTTTGCATTTCTAGGAGTGAGAAGAATTGAGTATACTTTGAAGGGGAGGACCCTAGGGAGTTGGGGTGGAGATACTTCAATAAAACAAACTTTTGGAAATGTGGAGATGGGAGGCCCCTTGTAGGGAACTGGGTAGCCCCTGCTCTGCACTTTATCCTTGTGATCTGAGCAGGGGGTTGCTAATCTGAAATGACAGAGGTGATTTACGGCAGAGATAGCAGACCTCGGCCGACTGGAGTTACCAAATGGGAAGGTTTTGTAGAAACTGTGAAGTTTCCCTTGGCAGCAGGACAGTTGGGCAAGAGACAGAGGGAAAAAGTTAAGCTCTTGGTACAAGTTCTCTATTTCTGATGTATGGGTCACTTGACCAGGATGGTCACCTTTCCTCTACTGAGAGATGTCAGTGAATTGCACTTGCCCAGCAAAATCTTCATCAGAAGATAAACTTCCCGGGTTATCGGGACTAGTTGGAGAAATGTCTCAGGCTGCTGGAATTGGTGTTTCTGATCACATTCTGGATGAACGCTAAGCTTTCCAAGCACGAGGGACTTACCAAGGACCCAGCCTACTATAGCCTATGATGTGGTCGTTACTGATGTGCAGGCTTCTCCCTAGAGTCTGCTTTTAAGATAGCAAGAGCTCTGGATGGCATTTGCTACCAGCCACTGCCCATAGACTGTCACTCTGGTAAATCCCTCAGCCCTGCTGGGACCCTCGAACAAAGCTAGTCTGCCATCTGACACATGGGCTTGTGGCCTTTAATTCCAGCTTCTGAGCTGACATCTCCAGGGAAATAAAGGGAAGGAGTTCTCTTCTGCCCTCACATACCCTTGACATCTATTACTCCACTCAGCTGCCCCCCCTGTATACTCCTCTATTTAACAGGTAAAGCCATTAAGGAGTTTCTGACCTGCCCATTTTGCAGTTTGATTTTGAGAGTCAAAGAATCTTGTGGCAACCAAACAGCTCATTTTTAGAAACCGTTGCTGTTAGAAAGTTTATGAACAAAGAGAGACGATGAAAAAGCAACTGTTTCCTCATGGTGGAATTTCAGGTATTGATGAAGGATGAAGGGAGGGTATTTTGAGGTGGAAGACCTGTTTCCAAGGTTCCTGAGCCTCTACCTTCACCCCCACATAACAAGCCCAGAGAGGGTGGGTTTGTTATAGCCTTCTCCCAGCCTTTCAGTGATTAGACAAGGTAGGTTGACTGGGTGATTGATCTAGTTTGTCTGGGGGAAATAGTTACAGGATGGGGGCAGGCCAGAGTATGGCTATAAACTGGAGGATCCTTTGGGGTCCTTGGGGTACTTTGGTCCAGAGGTTGATCAAGACACTGAAACATGTATGCATAGAGAAAGGAAAAAAATGTATGAATAGAAAAAAATATATATATGCATGCATATATATATATATATATATATATATATATATATATATACTGTTATTTGTGTACATTTGTGTAGGTATATGCAAACACATATTTCATATGACAGTAGAGTAATCTCACCAGATAAAGCATCTAGTGCTTGAGGAAAGTTAAGGTATCATGGAATAGTTGGTATAGGAAAGAAGTTAAAAATCTGTCTCTGCCTCATGACCAGTGGCAGAAACAAGGATTCTAGCAGCTTCTTGTATTTTCTTTTCTTGTTCTGTTTTATATATGTTTATATGCATTTACTTTTGAACCATTTTCTTTCTTTTACTATGTGAAGGTGTCTTGGTGGTGGACCGCACAATTTAAGATTACAGTTTAATTCAAGGTGGGGATGTGGTTAATTGCTCAGTTATGGATGGGACTTTGGCTTCCCCCTCTTGGGAGAGGTGAGATGTGTTTATTTGTAAGAGAGACAGCTTCTTCTATTAGACATTGCTGCTGTTGGGGCTTGGAAGCTTACATAATATGTCAGGTGTATTCGGGTGACTAGTGCTAAAGGGGTGGACTGTGGTCAGTGGTGTGAATTGGACCTCTCAACTGCCATTTTACTTTCTTTCCAGATGTAGAGGTTGGAAAGCTCATACACCTCATTCTCAAGATTCTTTTGCAGCCAGTGTTCTGTGAATCAGTTAGGTTCTGCTGATCAGATGCGCTCATGCAAAACTGGAAGATAGAATTGATTCAGAGGCCATTTTCCTACTGCTGTTGCTCCTGGCAAACGATGTCTTAAAAGTGCACATGCCTAGAGGCAGCTGTGGCAGCTGAACTCTGCCGGTTCCATACTAGTCCTCGTCTTCCTTGGTCCAGGCATTTATGGCAGGAAGAGTGAGGGTGGTAGCAGCTACCTGACCTCTGGGTCACGGTTTCATGGTGTGTCATCAAGTTCAATAGTCTTGTGCTTTGCTTGCATCTTCTGTTTCCTCAGCACTTCTGATATTTGGTAAGCACCTAATATTTAGTATATTAAATATTTTTTAGTTTGAAAAAGCGAGAGTGGTTTCTGTTTCTTGTTTCCTTTCTTGTTCTCTGTTCTTTAGGCTAGTTTGGAGAGTCCTGGCTATGGAGGAATGGAGAACAGGCTAGTTAGCTAATCTCTATCTTATGAGGTGGGTCTAGAAATCTGCTTCCTTCTCAATATTTTCTTCAGTAAGGCCAGATATATTCATCTTTCACATTCCCAACTTAAGCATGCATTTGTTTTCATAGGGTACAATTCAAAGAGCACCAATCTGGGAGTCAGAGAACCTAAGTTAGAGCATTACATCTCTCTAACCAGCCTCATGGCCATGAGCAAGTTGGATAAACCTTCCTGGGCTTCAAATTCATCATCTGTAACACGAGGACTGGAATCTTCCCTACTTGGTTTATCACAAGGTTGCTCTAAGAAACCAACATCAAGAACAATAACTATCATTCATTTAACAGATGTTCACTAAGAATTGTCAAAATTCTCAGCTTCATGTCAATATGAGGAACACAGCAGAGAGGTTGGTAAGCCAACCTCCCAAAGAGAAAAGCCCCAATCTGTAGCATTTGCCAATTTCTGTTGTGTAAATACTCTTACCATGGCTAATTTCAAGTGACTGGCCTCCCTGAATGCTTTATGGTAGTTCTTGTGAGTTTACCCTAGCACACAACTGGCATGTAGCTTTCCTTGGGTTGATGGTTACAGCCTGGAGGGGATATAGTCATGTGATTACAGGCTAGAGCAAGTGCTGTAAAGCAAAGAACAGAACATCATGCAAAGGGACATTGGTGAATTTAATTCAGGTGGCTGGTCAGGGAAGATGTGACAGTTAAGCTAAGGTCCAAAGGTTGAAGAGGAGTTACTTGGGTAATGAGAGGGAGGAAGAGGAAGAAAGGATGAGCATCCTGTGAGGAGGAGACAGCATATATGAAGGCCTTGTGACTGTAATGAGTTTGGTCACTTAGAGGAGTGGAGTGAGTCCATTGAGATTGTGGGTGGATGAGATTGCAGAGGGAAGCAGAGGTCAGTTCACTCTGAGCTTTGCAGGCAGGGGAAGTTTGAATTTAAACCAAAGCATGCTAGGAAGTCTTTGAAAGTTTCAAGCCTGAGAGTGACCTAAAGTCTCTAGTTGCAGTATCAAGAATGGACTCTGGGAGTTCCTGTCGTGGCACAGCGGTTAACGAATCCGACTAGGAACCATGAGGTTGCGGGTTCGATCCCTGGCCTTGCTCAGTGGGTTAACGATCCAGCGTTGCCGTGAGCTGTGGTGTAGGTCGCAGACACGGCTCGGATCCTGCGTTGCTGTGGCTCTGGCGTAGGCCGGCGGCTACAGCTCCGATTAGACCCCTAGCCTGGGAACCTCCACATGCCGCAGGTGTGGCCCTAAAATGACAAAAGGCAAAAAAA
>PVHT021183699.1:20094241-20109919 GCA_004024745.2 Catagonus wagneri
AAAAAAAAAAAAAAAAAAAAAAAAAAGAATGGGCTCTGAGGGCAAACGTGGAGTGAAGAATACTACTTAGGAGGATATTGTGGAAGTCTAGAAAAGAGGTGCTGCTTGTAGTGGAGATGGAGAGAAGTGGACTGATTCAAGGTAAAATTTGTGGGTAGAATGATCATTTATTTAACCTCCCAAGCCTTATTTATCTTTTCCTTTTAATTTTATAATTTTAAAATTAGCATACAATAAAATTGACCTTTTGGGATGTCCAGGTCCAGGAATTTTAGCCCCTGTAGGTTCATGTAACTAGCACTGCACTCAGGATTCAGAATAGTTTCATTATTCCTCACAAAAACTTCATTGTGCTGTTCTTTTGTAGTCACACCCTCTCCTTCTATGCCTGGCAGAATTAGAAGAAGCAAGGTGGTTCTGATTTCATTCTTTTACTTGTAGCTTGCAGTTCTCCCAGCACGATTTATTGAAGACACAGTCTTTTCTCCATTGTATATTCTTGTCTCCTTTCTCAGATTTGTTGACCATAGGTGCATGGGTTTATTTCTGGGCTTTCTATCTTGTTCTGTTGATCTTTATTTCTATTTTGGACCCAGTACCATACTGTTTTGATTACTGTAGCTTTGTAGTATAGTTTGAAGTAAGACAGAGAAAGACAAATATCATATGACATCATTTATATGTATGTAGAATCTTAAAAAATGATACAAATGAACTTATTTGAAAAACAGAAATAGACCTAACAGACTTTGAAAACAAACTTATGGTTACCAAAGGGGAAATGTAGGGGAGAGGGATGGATTGGGGTTTTGGGATTGGTCTATGCACACTGTTGTATACAGAATGAATGGTCAACAGGGACCTGCTGTATAGGACAGGGAATATTCTGTGATATGGGAAAAGAATCTGAAAAGGAATGGATATGTGTGTATGTATAACTGAATGACTATGTTGTAAACAAGAAATTATGCCAATACTGTAAATCCACTGTACTTAAATAAAACTTAAAAAATGAAATTAAAAAAAAAGCAAATCGAAAAAAGAAGCAGCACACTGGGTACCTAAACCCACAGAACAATGATCCATTTAGGTCCCAACTTTGTTACTGACAGTCCTGTTGTAATCAGGAGCATCTTACCAGGCCTGACCTTTCACAGAGGTTTATTTTAACTTCTTGGCTCTTCACAGAAGTCCTACAGTATGCTCAGCCCCTATCTCAGGCACTGAAGATGCAGAGAAAGGAAAGCATTAGAAGCCACTTGAGTTCACCAAAAATTTCCACATCCTGAGATATATCCAGAGTCAGTAACAGGCGAAGGCAGTCTATTTTCAGGCACATAAATAATTTAGGTTGGAATACTCCAGGTAGCATTGCATTGTAGCTGAAAACAAACCTCAATTTGGATGGTTATAAAATGATTTCAATAAACATCATTGCTAAAAGCATAAGCATTTTAATTAGCTCATCTGTAACTCTGCAGGGCCTGCTGAGTTATAAATATACATGTAGATTCATAACATAGATTGGGAATATATTTGTTTTTAGTTGCATCACTCTCTTCTCCTTTTCCTGTTATTTAGTCACAAAATATCTTCTCTATTTTGAGTGAAAGTAGAGTTCTGTTTACTTATATTCTGAGGTCATGGAGAATGGACCTAATTTTTATGGAAAAGGGAGAGGGTCCAGTATTTCTCATATTTTCACAATTTTCAAAAGAACTTCAAATATCGCTCGATCTGGAGTTGCAACTTCCCTTGTGAGGAAGCAGACGAGTTGATGGAGTCCTGTCCTGGTAGAGGTGCTAGAGGCAAGGGAAATGCAGGCAAGTATCTATCAAGCCTCCCCTTGCATCATGCTTACCCTATTGGACAAAGGTAATCCCATCGCCAAACTCAGAGGCGTTGTGGTAGGAGGCTATCCAAAGACAAAAATCCTGGGAGGTATGGTTCGTTGGGGGCCACGAAAGTTGCAGTAACAGTAACAGTACACAACCATCTCCAAGAACCTGCTCTGCAACCACTGTACACAAAACGCTGTCTACAGCTGAGCCCCTGTCTGAAGCCTCACGCCGCACCACAGCTTCCTTGCCAAACTCTTCAAAAGTTTCTTCTGCGCCGACTCATAACTGGCCTGCCACTTTTACCCACTGGTCCTGTTTCACCTTGTATAGGACACTGCCAGTCATTCTGAGCAACGCAGAAGAAATAGGAGCTCTGTTCCTGTCTTGAGGAGACAGCGGTCCCAATGGTGAGATAAAGGGGGGGATAGAAATTCAGAGACAGAAGAGATAAGTGAGGGCCAGAGGAGATGGAGGGGGCTGCTTTTCTCCCTTTCTCCCTTCCCTCCCCCCGCCCCATCTTTTCTCTTCTCATATTCTATACCCATCCTCTTCTGATCCCTGCTCATCTCAGGCTTGAGATCTTCCCAAGGTGAGAAGGAGTCAGGGTCAACGACTGTATTTGTTAAGTAGTGCTGTGTAACAAATTCTCCTCAAATTTTGTGGAGACTTCAAACAACAATAACTATTTCTTAATCTTTCATGGTTTCCATGGTTCAGGAAGGGAGAGGAGGCCAAGCTGGGCAGTTCCAGATCAGGGTCTCTCATGAGGTAGCCTCAGGATGTTGTCTGGGGTCACTGAAGGGCTTGATCAGGGCTGAAGGCTTGCCTTTCCCAGTGGCTCACTCACATGTTGGCAGGTTGGTGCCAGCTCTCAGTGGGAGGCCACACCCTCCTCAGCAGGCCTTGGCCCAGAGTCCTCATGGCACAGTGGCTGGTTTCTCCCAGGGCAAGCAAGCCAAGACAGTGAGAGCCAGGTGGAAACTATCCTTTTCATGACCTATCCTCAGACGTCACATAGCCTCACCTCTGCCCATTCTGTTCCTCAGACGTGTGGCCCAAGTGTGGCCCGCCTTCAAGTGGAGGACAATTAGCCTTCACTTTCTTAAGGAAGTTGTATTAGCAGGTCTTCTGAAAATTTATTTTTTGTTTTTTGAAGTAACTTTATTCCTTTTTTTGGGGGGGGGGTTGGCTCTGCCCATGGCATGCAGAAGTTCCCAGGTCAGGGATCAGACCCAATCCACAGCAGTGACAATGCCGGATCCTTAACATACTGAGCCACCCAAGAAGTCCTGCAGGCACTTTAGAACAACCCTGTCTGTAGTTCAAGGGTCCCTGATGAGGTCACTCAGTATTCTCTCTACTTTCTGAGTCAGGAACAGTCCCCAGTGTGCATAAGTAACTCCAGAGAATGTTGTGAAACATGATTTCTCAGTAACTAAGTCCCCGTTCCCCTGGGTAAGAAAGTTCTCTTTTGAGTTGTATGGTAGAAATTCACACAACATTGTAAATCAGCTATACTTCAATAACATTAAAATAAAAAAATTAAAAAAGAAAGTTCTCTTCTCTTACAGGCTATAGCTGATGCTGACCACAGTGAGGCTAAAGGATGGCTCTCAAAAGCCAAAATGCTCTTGAAAGGATAAAGAGGATTTGAATTGGGGAGAAGGCCAGGAGAGACCACTGTCAGTCAGGCAAATGGCTGAGGCCAGTGTCCCCCTTGGTCCATCTGGGAGCAGGCCAGGCCCTTTCTAAGGATGAACTTTCTGTGACAGTCCCTTCATTTCCTGGGAAGTGAAGTATGTTTAGACTGTGTGCTTATTTTTTCCTTCTCTTCATGTGCTCTCTATGGAATTCATTATCTCTGATTTAGTAAAGTGCATTACACACCCAAGGAGTCAGTTTAACTAATTCTGACTCATCAGCTAATACCATCTCCTCTCCTTGGAGGAATCTACAAAGATGAGGTTTGACCTGCTGCTGTGAAAAATACTGAAAGGAGAAAGATGGAAACTGGAGTAAGGGGTCCTCCACGCTTGGAAGAAATTATCTGGGGGTATTTAAGGAGTAGGTTTTGCCTTTTCGGGGTCTTTCACCATCTTTTCTATTCAGATCTTCTATTGGGACCACTCTTAGAGATGGTCATGCCCAGTCTGGGTTCTGCCCAACTGGCTCAAGTGTACAGAGCAAGAGGCTTGAGCTCAGGCTCCTGGTTTGAGTCTGGTTCCAGCAGAGGCATACAGGGGACACTCAGTAGGTGACTGTGGCATAAGCAGGTGCAGAATGAGGCTTGGACTGAATGCCGATCTGAGTTCTAGCTCTTGATCTGTTGCTCAGTGTCCTAGCACTTAAGTCATGCGGATTTTCATTTCTGTGAAATGGAAGGAGGAGAGGTAGGTTGGGGAACCTTGGCATTCCTTGATTCTGGGATATCTCTGGGTTTTGGAGGAATTAGAACTGCAGTCACCAGATGTGGCACTATGGACAGAAATGCTTTAGCTCAAGACCAGCTCTGTTGCTGGTGTGACGGCACAGACAGAAGGTAGATGCCCTTTGTGACCTGATGCAGGTCAGAGACGCTCTCTGAACCACACTCTCTAGATAAAGATGTGGCAGCTGCTTTTCTGGCTTTAGGTCCTCTGCTTCTAAACGTTTCCTCCATCAGGAACTCTCCTGAGTGAGAATCCTATGGGATTACTTGGGCAACGCTGGACACTGGTGATAGAACACCCTTAGACGGGTCCTAGGGGTGCTGGGGGCTCTTGTTTCTTGAAGGGGGCTGTCATGATGGTGAAATAGAACCTCCTTTTTAGTCAGGAGATCTGTAGTTTGAATTTGGGCATTTAAGGGACTGTCGATGTTGGGTCTTTTTGAATTGGAGGTAATTTAATAGATAATGCAGATAGAAGGAAGATAACTCCTTCATTTTTCTCATGAGCCCTAGAGAGATGAAATGAATGACAGTTTAGCAAATTAATGACTGAGTTCAGATGGATCACTTTTTTTTCCTTTTCCTTTTTTTTTTTTAAAGGGCCATACCCATGGCATATGGAAGTTCCTAGGCTAGGTGTCGAATTGGAGCTGCAGCTGTCAGCCTATGCCACAGCCATAGCAACGCCGGATTCTTAACTCACTGAGCAAGGCCAGGGATCGAACCTGTGTCCTCATGGACGCTCAGAGTGGTCACTTTTAACTTAGAACTTCCTCCTAAACTATGTCTACTTATGCCTTCAAGGTGTGTGTGGGGGGAGTCAAAGCTCTGTAGATTTCCAATGCCAGTGTTAAGCAGGAGGTTGTCTGCCAGTACTCATCACATAGTATGTGCTCAATAAAAACTGGTCAAAGAAATGAATGTGTCAAGTTCTGTGAGAGAACTATTACCAGCGCTTACAGCTGGAAGATCTAGGAGTTGTCTTATGGTTACCAAGTTAGCAATAATTCTTCCACATCAAATTCTTCATGCCCTGCGCCCTCTCTTTTGAACCTCTTTCTGTAAATACCTCAGGCATATTTTCCTTTTATTTACTTTATAGACCACATTCTTATCTTGGTCCCTTTGCCTTATAATAACAAGACCTAGATAAATGGATATTATAGCTCATGCAAAAAAACTGGGCCACTTTCAGACTGATTTATGGGACTGGTCCAAGGGCAAGTGTATGTAAAGTCTTGATTCAGGATTTAAAAAGAGGTGTGCAAGTAAAAAAATTGTGGATCTTCATTGATTTAGGAAACTGCAATGTCATAAGTTATTTATAAAAGTCTCCCTCCTTTTGTCTTCCTCAGAGCGAGTTTTCACTGTTATTAATTCACAACTCATGTCCTAAGTAAGGATATTACAAATTTAATTGATTTTGAACTCACTGGTTTTGAAGTTAATGAAATTGTTTATTTCAGTAACTTCACTTCTGTTTCTTTTCTTCACCATTAAACTTGGTGATATAAATCCCAAACTGATTTGCCTAATAGCAGAAGGGGCTGAAAATAATAAGAGAGAGATCTCAGTTCTCTGGAAGTTTTCAAGTTTTCTGTTCTGGGCAATGTACCAGGTCAAGCAGTCATTCTGACTCTTTCTCTTGAAAGATATTTTCTTTATGACCCCACATCTGTCTTATTAAGGAGAAATTGAGTCCTTAGTTTTCTTTTTTTCTCTTTTAATTTTTACAGTCACACTTGCAGCATATGGAAGTTTCTGGACTAGAGGTCGCATGGGAGCTGCAGCTGCTGGCCTGCCCCACAGCCACAGTGATGCCAGATCCAAGCTGCATCTATGATCTCTGCTGCAGCTTGTAGCAATGCCAGATCCTTAGCCCACTGAGCAAGACCAGGGATTGAACCCACATCCTTAGAGGTACTAGTTGGGTTCTTAACCTGCTGAGCAATAGTGGGGACTCTAACTCCCTAATTCTCTTGTCCCTTTTTTTGTTTTTTAGGGCCACCCCTGTGGCAGGCATAAGGAGGTTCTAAGGCTAGGGGTCGAATCAGAGCTATAGATACCGTCCTGTGCCACAACCACAGCAACGCCATATCTGAGCTATGTCTGTGACCTACACCACAGGTCATGGCAAGGCCGGATCCTTAACCCACTGAGCGAGGCCAGGGATTGAACCTGTGTCCTCCTGGACACTAGTCAGATTCATTTCCACTCAGCGATAACAGAAACTTCCCCTAATTTTCTTAAAGATAATTTGATGCCTTCTCATTGTCTCCAGGAAAAATCCCCAGACACTCAGCATGGGATTCTCAGCTCTTGAAGACCAGCTGTAAATGTATCTGCTTTCTCACATCCTTTCTTATTGCTCCTGCATTAACACAGTTTCCCCCTTGTCCCTCAGGTACACGCAAACTTTATGAACAATAGTGTATTTATTCATAACTTTCTGTGTAACAAATTACACCAAAGCTTTAGGTGTTGTTCCTTGGCTTCTGTGGGTCAGGAATCTGGATATGGCTTAGCCAGGGCTCTCCTCTCATAAGTCTGCAGTTAAGGTGTCGGCTGGAACTGGACCAAGATCTGCTCCCAAGCTTGTTCACATAGTCATTGGCAGGATTAATTTACTCTTGGGCTTGGCTCTTTGTTGGCTTTTGGCCTGAGACTATCTTCTGTTCCTTGCCAAGTGGACCGCTCATCAAAGAGAGTGAGAGAGTAAGAGCAAGAGAAAGAGCATACCAGCAGCATGGGCATCACAGCCTCTTGTAATCTCGTCTTGGACATGACATCCCATCACCTTTGGCTGTTTCTGTTAGTTAGAAAGTCACTAGGACAGCATATTCCAAAGGGAATAGAGTTATACAAGGTCATGAACACCAGGAGGTGGGGGTCACTGGGTGTCATGTCAGAAGCTGCTGACCACATGTGGTATTTTTATGGTTGACATTTATGGAATATGTACTCTGCAGCAGGTGTTCTGCTAAGACCTTCATGCAGTCCTCACAAAACATTCTTTTGAGTTGACAAAACTTTCATCTTCATTCTAGGGCTCAGAAAGTTTAATTCACAGGATGCACAGAAGGGTTACGTAACTAGCAAGTGACAAGGGTGGGGTTTGAGCCCTGGTTGTCAGCCTCCTAAGCCTTGGGAGAGGAGCCAGCTTCCTCCTTTCTCTGTACTTAGAGCTCAGCGCCGGCTCTGTGATAAGGAACCTGGCATGTGCTGAGTAATAGCTAAGTGAATGAAAGAGTGAATCTGGATCTGGGTCACACTGTAGCTGTTTTTGTTTTTGTTTTGTTTTTTTTTTTGGTGACTCCTGTGACACATGGAAGTTCCCAGGCCAGGGATCAAACCTGCACTACAGCAGCATCCAAGCCACTGCAGTGGCAGTTCCGACTCAACCTGCCATAAGAGAACTCCACATTGTGAGTGCTTTTGCCCAAACTCTGGTCCTAGTCCTTGATCTGGCCTAGATAATAAATAAATGACCATGTGGTTAAATAAAGTTGAATTATATTTAATTATTGAGGAGAGCTCTGAATTCTAGCTGCAGGGTCTAAGAGAGGAGATGGGGTTTTATAAATTGTTCTCACGTGGCCAGGTCCAAAGCAGATTTTGTTACTACTAAGAACGTCCAACAGATATTCAGGAAATAAGAATGCCAGAACCAAGGATGAAAGATTATTGAGCTGTAAGAGAGACTGTTGCAAGTTCAAGAGGAATATGAGAGCAGTATTTGAAAGGTGGAATTAGCAGTTAATGGTTGGCAGGTTTTTTTTTTTTTTTCTCCCACGCCTGAGACATGCGGAAGTTCCCAGGCCAGTGATCAAACTTAATCCATAGCAGTGGCCTGAGTCAAAGCAGTGATAGCACCAAGTCCTTAGCAGCTAGGCCACCAGGGAACTCCTTATCAGCAGGATTTTTAATAAGGCTTCCTTTTCTTAAAGAAGAATGAGATTAAGGCTAGCAGGCAAATGACTAGCTGAACTGGAGATAAACTTGAGGTGTGTCTGTGGTGGAATAAATTTAGGCAGCATTGGGCAGGCAGGAACTGGGGATAGAGATGGCCCTTCTTCATCTAGCAGACCTTGACTCAGCAACAAAGTTCTTTGGCAGTTCCCCACTTTCAGGATTCATTGAGGGGTTTGACTCCCGTATGAGTAAGTCAGATGGACCCAGATGTCCTGGCTGATGGGTAAACATGTCTTTGCAGTGGCCCAGGGACACTCTGCATCTGAGGATGTCTGCATGGACCCATCCCTGGGAAGACTCTTCATAGAGTCTTATTTGTGCCTGATATAATGAACCTCTACAGTGAAATGGAAGAAGACTGGGTAGACCTATCATCCAACTAGCCCCTTCTCTATGAGGAAACCACATGGTTCATGTTTCTCTGCTCAGAATGGACCACAGTTCCAATGTTTAATGTCATCAAGCTAATAGTTGGGTGGCCACTGGGTGTGGACTCTTAGGGCCAGGGTCTCCCTGTTTGGGGATGTGGGTTGTCAACTCTTGTCTCTCCCTTTTTTTGAATTCCAAGTGGAGTTCCCTCCCTGGTTGGATGGACAATTCTTTTGTTGATATTACTGTTTGTGTTCCGAATTAAGGCCATGGATACAAATGAAGCTAATTTGTTTCTCTCTTTGCAGCTGGCACAGGAAACATTTTGTCTGGAGATATGTTTGGCAACTGACCTCATACATTATTTATTGGTTTTATAATTGAGCCCAGCCTTTCAGATGCCTGCAGGATGTCACCTGCTCGTGGGTATTATTATCTCCAGTTTATAAATAAGGGAACGAGGCCTAAGAATTGGGGACAGGGGTTTTCCAGGGTGGCAGAGTCAGTCAAGGGGAGACTCAGAGGCGGGTTTTCTTTTTTTTTTTTGTCATTTTGCCTTATCTAGGGCCACACCCGCGACATATGGAGGTTCCCAGGCTAGGGCTCCAACAGGAGCTGTAGCTGCCGGCCCTCGCCACAGCCACAGCAACGCGGGATCTGAGCCGTTTCTGCAACCCACACCACAGCTCACGGCAACGCCGGATCCTGAACCCACTGAGCAAGGCCAGGGATCGAACCCGCAACCTTATGGTTCCTAGTCAGATTCGTTAACCACTGAGTCACGACGGGAACTCCCTGAGGTGGGTTTTCTGACTCCAAACTCCAAGTTCTTTTCATTCCCACTCCAGCTCCCTGTGCATGGTTCCCCACAGAGTTATCCTCTAGGGTCCCCATAGTACTTCGCTTTTTAGAATACACTCACATCTGGGATGTGCTTTGTTGTTTGGTGAGGTTGGGCCGCGATGAAAAGGGAAGCTTAGGAGCCACATAAGGAAGAGGTAAACTTGAAGAAAGAGGAAAGCAAACAAAGCAGGAGGGTGGAGGTGCTGTGTCCCTCCTCCCCTCTCGAGAGAAAATGAGCGATTTAGTGAGACAGGAGGACTCGAAACCCAGGTGCAGAAATGGATGAGGCCGTGCCCAGTCCCACTCCCTGGCTCTATTCCCAGATGAGGTCGCCACATCTTTGTCCATCATCTTTTCCTCATTGGAGCATCTCTCTAGCTGATGAGTAGCTGCTTGGCTGAATGGCAGGGGCTTCTGTTCCTCCATCAACAACACTTAGAGGTGAGGGGCTTTGGCAGGAGGCAGCTGCTGCCTCTGGAGGTCGGAACACAAGCAGAAGCAGCCCCCCGTAGCCATGCACACCCTGATTCATGTTCAGCCTAAAGAGAAAGTTTGATCAACAGATGAAGAATGTGATTAGAGATGGTGTGTAAACCATTCAGACAGAACATCCTTTGGCACACTCTCTCTTGTTTCTGCCTTCTTGGGGTTCCCAATCCCCTATAGATAGCCTCTCTGGACCCCAAGAGGCTTGCTCTACTGGATTGTTCATCCTTATCTACCTTGGCCTTGGAAAGCGTCCTCTTTTCCTGTGAACAGGATAATGAGTGAGTTAGTGCCTGTCTCAGATCACATCTCATCTCCAAGGAGCAGAGGAGAAAGGAATTGTCTCCTACCTGCTCTGGGTCCGGCCAGCTCATTCCTGCTGTGCCTTGCATTCAAAGCAACCACCCCAAAAGGTGACGTTAACTCAGCAAGGCCCAGATCCAGATTTGTAACAGACATTCGGCAAATCCTCAGTGAACCTATGCTGTGGTCAGGCTCTTGGGCTGGGTAGGTACCATGGGGACGAAAGTCAAGCCCTGAACCTGGATCTAAGCAGTTCCTTTCCTGTCTCCCTGATTCTGAGGACAGGTCATGGATGTGAGGCTGAGTGGTGGGGATATGATGTGAATTGTCAGTGTCTTGAGCCGAGGTGCTGGGAAAGGAGGGCGTGAAGTTCTCAGGGGGCAGTGTGGGCAATGGAGCCACATGCTGCCCACTAAACCACACAGCAGCCTTCAGAATCCGGAGGATGCTCTCCCACTTTTCTCTAGAGGTGGTGCCTCACTGCTTTCCCAGGGAACCATAAGCCTTCCACACTCAGTGCTTAATTTGTGTGTTCCAGGTTTCAGATCCACCCTGCACCTCACTGACAGCACTGTTTCAGTTTTCCCGAGAGCCCCGACATAGCCATGGAGAGCCTGTCCACAAAGGGGAAGATCTTGTAGCCTTGGCATCTGGGATTGAATTGCGTTCTGTTGGCCCCTTGACTGGGAAAGCTAGGAGGCTTCAGACTTACACTTTGATTGGAGAGGGCAGGGAAAGTGTTACCAGGGGACTGCCTTGATGCTCAGAGGTGAGGAGGACCCAAGGACCCAAGAAGACAGCTTGAAGCAGCTTGGCTTCTTTCATAATTCCATGTGCTCACCCATGATGAAGGAACCTGGCAAGTCAACATGTCTCTAAAGAGACTGAATAATATCTTTTTACAGATTATACTATAGCAAAACATCCAAAGAGAAATGACTCATTGTTTCTTATTAAATCTACAGGACTCTTTCAGGGGTTCTAAACAAATGCTCCGTCACTCACTTGAAGATAATAAAGCTTGTAAAATTTCTGCTCTGAAGTTTTATGCCCCTGCTTGCCTTTTCCTACCATCCAGCTGTGGCTCACATGGCCTTACCCACCACTGGTTGGTGTGTGTTTAAGGAATGAAAAATAATTTTAATATTTGCCAAGGTAAAATGTAATTAGGTTGGTATAAATCTACTACTAAAAGGGCATGAACAAAATCCCCAGACTAAACAGAATCTTCTATTTTCAATTATTTCTATTATCTATCTCTTCTATTACCATGGGTAATCAGAATTTGATCCTATTTTCAAAAAACCAAGCCAAAACAAACAAAGTAAATGAAAAGCCACAACTAGGGGACAAAGTAGTAGGAAAAAATGTGAATGAGCCATATAGGTGCTTTGTTTATCATCAGTCTTTTTAACCATCCATTCATCGTTTGATGTGCCTGTATATGCAAAGCATGGTTTTGGGAGCTGTGTATCAGAGTAAAAATCCCACAAGCTTTCATGCCACACTGGCCTGAGTTAGAATCCTAGCTGCGAATTTATGCTGGTTGTGTGATCTAGAACACTCAATCTTGGAGGTCTCATGTTGCTCACCTGTTAAGGTTTTGAAATCCATTCCTCATGGGGCTATATGTACCTGGAACTATTCCTGGTACTACATAAGAGTTTCATAAGCATTAGTTGTTTCTCTTGTTTACTCTTCCTTATCTAGTTCCTGGTTAATTGATGTGCACTTTCAAGAAAAGTCAATTTAAAATGGAGCTGGCCATGACCTTCCCATCTTGCCATTTTGTTAAGAGAAGTAACTGAAGAAAATTACAGTAGACAATATGGAAAATAAGAGGGCACAAGGCATCTTGAAGCTTCATGTTTTCCAAGGATTTCTCAGTTCTTCAGAAAGCAAAATTTAAGTGTTTAGAGCTGGAACATCCTATGAACCCTGTCAAGGTTCATCCCTGAGATGCCACCTGTATGTTTGGTTATACTGAGCTGGGTCTCCATCATGCTGTATGGCAATGCCTTGGGGAGCTGTCATTGATTTGGACTCAACTTCAGCAATGGATGTAGCTTCCCAATCGTACCCCAGAAACTCTCAGGACTAACCTCATTCTGCCTCCCAGCCTGGTTTGCCTCAGAGACTGCCAACAGCCTGAGTTCCCTGGCATCCTCTCAACTGGACTTTTATCCCTTCTGGTTCTGTTCATCCTCTATTTCTAGGTTTCTCAACCCAGGGTTTTTGGCACTATTGACATCCTGGGTTGGATAACTCTGTTATAGAGGGTGGTTCTCTGCATGTTTAGCAGCATCCCTGGATTCTACCCACTGGATGCTGGCAATACCCCCTCAGTTATGACAACCAAAAATGTCTGTGGACATTTCCAAATGTTCCTAAGGGGCAAAATTGCACTTGTTTGAGGATTGTTCTAATACAACCCACCTCTCCCATTGTGCACTCTCCAAATGTCACCTGAACCCTCATCTATACCTTCTTCTCTAGCTTTCCCTGGATCCTTTCTCTGTTTGAAACTGTACCTTGGTTGTCTCAAATAGGGACTGTTTCTTCTTCTACATCTTGCCTACCTGAAGGCCAGGAGGTAAATCAGCCATCTTTCTTGCTCCCCATACTGTACTGAAACAGGCATTTTCTTCCTCCCCACAAGAATCTGTTCCTCTGAAGCTCATGCCATCTGGTAATGCTTTTCTTTTCTTTTTTTTTTAAATGATTTTTGTTTTTTCCATTATAGTTGATTGACAGTGTTCTGTCAGTTTCTATTGTACAGCAAAGTGACCCGATCATGCATACATATATATATATATATATTTTTTTTCTTTTTCTCACATTATTCTCCATCATGTTCCATCACAAGTGACTGGATATATTTCCCTGTGCTATACAGCAGGATCTCATTGCTTATCCACTCCAAATGCAATAGTTTGCATTATTAACTCCAGACTCCCAGTCCATCCCACTTCCTCCCCCTCCCCCTAGGCAACCAGAAGTCTATTCTCCAAGTCCATGAGTTTCTTTTCTGTGGAAAAGTTCAATTGTGCCATATATTAGATTCCAGATATAAGTGATTTCATAGGGTGTTTGTCTTTCTCTTTCTGACTTACTTCACTTAGTATGAGAGTCTCTAGTTCTATCCATGTTGTTGCAAATGGCATTATTTTGTTCTTTTTTATGGCTTAGTAGTATTCCATTGTGTATATGTACCACATCTTCTTAATCCATTCATCTGTCAATAGACAGTTAGGTTGTTTCCATGTCTTGGCTATTGTGAATAGTGCTGCAATGAACATACGGTTACATGTGTCTTCTTCAAGGAAAGTTTTGTTTGGATGTATGCCCAAGAGTGAGATTGCTGGGTCATATGGTAGTTCTATATTTGGTTTTCTGAGGTACCTCCATACTGTTTTCCATAGTGATTGTACCAATTTACATTCCCACTAACAGTGTAGGATTGTTCCCTTTTCTCCACACCCTCTCCAGCATTTATTATTTGTGGGCTTATTAATGATGGCCAGTCTGACTGGTATGAGATGGTACCTCAGAATAGTTTTGACTTGCATCTCCATAGTAATTAATAATGTTGAGCATTTTTTCATGTGCTTGTTGGCCATCTGTATATCTTCTTTGCAGAAGTGTCTATTCAGGTCTTTTGCCCTTTTTCAATTGGGTTGTTAGCTTTCTTGCTGTAGATTTGTATAAGTTGTTTTAGAGATTAAGCCCTTGTCAGTGGCATCATTTGAAACTATTTTCTCCCATTCCATAGGTTTATTTTTGCTTTTATTTCTGTTGCCTTTGGAGACTGACCTGAGAAAACTTTTGTAAGGTTGATGTCAGAGAATGTTTTGCCTATGTCCTCCTCTAGGAGTTTGATGGTGTCTTGTCTTACATTTAAGTTTTTAAGCTATTTTGAGTTTATTTTTGTTCATGGTGTGAGGGTGTGTTCCAGTTTCATTGATTTACAATCAGCTGTCCAGTTTTCCCAGCAACACCTGCTGAAAAGACTGTCTTTTCCCCATTTTGTATTCTTGCCTCCTTTGTTGAAGATTAATTGACCGTAGGCGTCTGGATTTATTTCTGGGTTCTCTATTCTGTTCCATTGGTCTGTATGTCTGTTTTGGTGCCAGTACCACACTGTCTTGATTACTCTGGCTTTGTAATATTGCCTGAAGTCTGGGAGAGTTATGCCTCCTGCTTGGTTTTTGTTCCTCCGGATTGCTTTGGCAATTCTGGGTCTTTTATGGTTCCATATAAATTTTTGGATTGTTGGTTGTAGTTCTGTAAAAAATGTCATGGGTAATTTGATAGGGATTGCATTGAATCTGTAAATTGCTTTGGGTAGTATGGCCGTTTTTACGATATTAATTTTTTCAACCTCAGAGCATGGAATATCTTTCCATTTCTTTGAATCCTCTTTAATTTCCTTGATTAATGTTTTATAGTTCTCAGCATATAATTCTTTCACCTCCTTGGTCAGTTTTATTCCCAGATATTTAATTTTTTGGGTTGCAATTTTAAGAGGTATTTTATTTTTGTATTCCTTTCCTAATGTTTCATTGTTAATATACAGAAATGTGACTCATTTAAGAATGTTAATCTTGTATCCTGCTACTTTTCTGAATTTGTTGATCAGTTCAATTAATTTTTGTGTGGAGTTCTTCGGGTTTTCTATATATAGTATCATGTCATCTGCATACAGTGACAATTTTACCTGTCTTCCAATTTGGATACCTTTTATTTCTTATGTTTGTTTGATTACTCTGGTTAGGGCTTCCAATACTATGTTGAATAGCAGTGGTGAGAGTGGGCATCCTCGTCTTGTTCCAGATTTTAGTGGGAAGGCTTTCAGCTTTTCTCCATTGAGTATTACATTGGCTGTGGGTTTGTCATGATTGGCTTTTATTATGTTAAGGTATGTTCCCTCTATACCCACTTTGGTGAGAGTTTTGATCATGAATGGATGTTGGACTTTGTAAAATGCTTTTTCTGCATCTGTTGAGATGATCATGTGGTTTTTGACTTTTCTTTTGTTAATGTGGTGTATGATGTTGATTGATATGCATATGTTGAACCATCCTTGTGCACCTGGGATAAATCCCACTTGGTCGTAGTGTATGATCTTTTTTATATATTGTTGGATTCGGTTGCTAGAATTTCTTTGAGAATTTTTGCATCTGTTTTCATCAAAGATACTGGCCTATAATTTTCTTTTTTGGTAATATCTTTGTCTGATTTTAGTATTAAGGTGGTGGTGGCTTCATAGAACGTCTTTGGGAGTGTTCCTTCTTTTCAACCTTTTGGAAAAGTTTAAGGAGAATGGGTGAAAGTTCTTTGTATGTTTGGTAGAATTCGCCTATGAAGCCATCTGGTTCTGGACTTTTATTTGCAGGGAGTGTTTTTATTACATATTCAATTTCATTTCTAGTGATC
>PVHT021183699.1:20110919-20204505 GCA_004024745.2 Catagonus wagneri
GCAGGATCCAAGCCGCGTCTGCAACCTACACCACAGCTCACGGCAACGCCAGATCCTTAACCCACTGAGCAAGGCCAGGGATTGAACCCACAACCTCATGGTTCCTAGTCGGATTCATTAACCACTGAGCCACAACGGGAACTCCCTTATTTTGTTTATTTGGGTTTTTTTTTTCTCTCCTCTTCTTGGTGAGTCTTGCTAAAGGTTCTAGGCTGCAAAATTTTCTCTTTTAGAACTTTGAATGTGTCTTGCCATTCTCTTCTGTCCTGTAGTGTTTCTGTAGAGGAATCAGCTGATAGCCTTTTGGGGGTTCCCTTATAATCAATGCTTTGTGTTTCTCTTGCTGCCTTTATAATCCTCTCTGTATTTTTAACTTTTGCCATTTTTATTATAATATGTTTTGGTGTGGTCCTATTTGGGTTCAACTTGTTTGGGGATCTCTGTGTGTCCTGTGTCTTGATGTCAGTTTCCTTTAGGTTTGGAAAGTTTTCACACATAATTTCTTCAAATACGTTATAAGTCCCCTTTTCTTTTCCTTTTCCTTCTGAAATCCCTATTATGCTTAGATCAGCCTGCTTTATATTATCCCATAGATCTCTCATATTGCTTTCAAGTTTTTTCATTTCATTTTCTGTCTGCTGTCATGATTGTGTGATTTACATTACTCTATCTCCCAAGTCACTAATTCGTTCCTCTGCATTATCCATTCTGCTCTTTAGTGCCTTTAACTCAGTTTGTGCCTCTGCAAATTAATTTTCTAGTTTTTCTTGGTTCCTCCTTATATTTTCTAGTTCCTTTCTAAAGTAGTTTGCATAACTGTTTATATCTGGTCTTAATTCCTTCAGCATTTTTACTGTCTCCCTTTTGAACTCAATGTCTATTAGACTGCAGAGGTCTCTTTCATTCAGTTGAATGGTCCTGTTCTTCTAACTGGGAATAGTTCCTGAGCTTCTTCATCATGCTTATGTTTTTCTTTATCTGTGAGTTTAGGGACACCGACTACTGTTGTCTTGGAGGGCTATTTCTATGCAAAGGGTCCCCTTTGTATTTTGTGGGGTGTTACTGTTTATTTTTGGCGTGGGAATTTGGATGTTTGCTCTTTGTTTCTTCAGTGTGAACAGGCTGTTATCCCCAGTGTGATGAGTATGTTTCCAGTGAGAAGGAGGCAGTGGCCAGGGCTGTTAGTCAGTGTCTGGTTGCTGAGCTTTTGACAGGAACAAGGACCTTCAGGAAGGTGGTGCAGGCTACTCCTAGTTGCAAGGCCCTGGGAAGTGGTAATTAGCCTCAGGCAGATTTAGGCAGTGCCTGGAGAATTTGGCAGTGACAGTGTCAGGGTGTGTGAATTCACAGGGGAGTGAGAGCAGCAACGGGTGGTGTGTGGTCATAGTGCTCTCTTCTGTGGTGCCTGCAGAGGTGATTGGGGCTGCAAGTGGTGCCTGTTTTTAGATCCCTAGTGGTGGTATGCCATGCCCACCTCTGGAATCAGAGATGACTGTGGTGGTTTTCCCCCACCACCTGTAGACCATGCAAGAAGCACCCCATCCCTCTTAGCCGATGCAGGATTTGCTGCACAGGATGCTCCTAGTTGCAGGGTCCTGGGGAGCGACAGTGATCAACCATGTGTGGATGCTGCATGGAGCTTTTGGCAGTGGCAGCAACAGGGTTGGTGTGTTCCCAGGGGAGTGAAAGCATCAGTGGGTGGTGCTCGGTTTCAGTGCCATCTTATTTGCTGACCTCTGAAGTGACTGGGGCCACAGGTGGAGTCTGTTCACAGACCCCTAGTGGTGGCAGACCACTCTTCCCTCTGGTTTCTGAGATGACTGCTGTGGATTTTTCCTGCCTGTAGATCACGCAAGAGGCGCTGCATTGCGCTTAGCCCCCTACTGCCCTTAGCCCATACAAGAGGTGCCCAGCCACCCATAGCCCACACAAGAGGTACCCAGTCTCCTGTAGCCTGAGCAAATGGCCTCTTGCTACCCATATCCTGTGCCAGAGGTGCCCCACCCTCTGAGAGTCTGTGGCTTGCAGGGAGAGAGAGTGCTATGGAGGTCCACCCCTCCTCCTCTTAACCTCCCCAGCAATGGTGCCTTGCTTCTCCTGTGGGCCCAGACCTCCACCCAGGTTCCCTCTGCTGTGGCGTTCTGCTCCCTAGTTCATGGCACACTGCTCCCTAGCCCCTCAGGCTGTCTCCACATAGCCAACCCTGGTCCTCTCCCTGGAATTTACCTCTGGAGCCTGAGTCTCAGCAGCCAGCCCTCACCTGAGCGTCTCAGGCTATGGTGTCTGGGGTGGTGGTGCAGATGATCTGTGCGGCTCTCATTCTCCTTGGCCCTCCTCAGTCCAGTTGCTGTACTTTTCTCGGCAGCTTTGAGGTCCCCTCTCTGTCTCAGCTGATCTCCTTGTCAGTTAGGTGGCTTCCCAGGGTGTGGGTTCCTTTTCTCTTTCACAGCTCCCTCTCAGGAGTGCTAGTCCTGTCTTTATTCCTTTTCTTTCTCTCTTTTATTCTTTTGTTCTATCCAGTTATGTGGAGAAGTTCTTGCCCTTTTTGGAGGTTTAAGTTCTTCTGCCAGCGTTCAGTAGATGTTCTGTGAGAATCGTCCTACCTGTAGATGTGTTTTTTTGATGTGTTTGTGACAGAAGGTGAGCGTGACGTCATACTCCTCTGCCGTCTTGATTCTTCTCCCCTGGTAATGCTTCTCTTTCTTACTCCTTGAAGCATCATCCACTGACTGCTCCATCTTCCTCCATAATTTGGGAGAATTCAGTAACGGGCTTACCCTCTTATCCCACTCCAAAACACTAACATCATTCTCGATGTCCTTAGCAGTCATATTAATGATTCATACAACACTATGGCTTCTAGTTCCTGATCTCATCTTCATTGACCTTATAATTTTCCAAATCAGTGATGGAACACTGATGATTTGCCAGGCACTATTCCAGGAGTAGTGGGATAGATACCATCTCAGCCCTCATGGAATTTCCTTTATAAAGGTGGACAGATGCAAACAATAAGCAAACAAGAAAAATCTCATTTTTCTAGTTGCTGTTAAAGGAATAAGCAAGCTATTGTGGATAGGGAATAATAGGGCTGCAGGGCTCAGTTTGCTTAAGAGGGTGAAGGAGGTCCTTTCTGAGATGGTGAAATGTTGAGTGGAGATGTGATAGATGAGAAGGCGTTGACCGTGCAGAGAGTAACGGGTGGAACAATTCAGAAAGAAGAAACCAGAAGTCTTTGAGTGATAAGAAGCATGGGATGTTCACAGAATAGAAAGCCAGCATAAGTGGCTGAGAAGAGTATGGAGAATGTGATTCCTAATGAATAACTTGTAAAGTAGATGTGTGTGCCTTTGTTTATTTGATTGTATCTTATGTGCACAAAATTAAATTGATCTTTCCCCTCAGGTTCTGTACACTATTGTTGCTGGTTTGTGACTACTCTCTTTTAAATTTTAAATATATTGTTTTCCACTTAATCTCTAATTTCCAATCCTGTTCCCTTGCCTCCCATATACCTATATTTTTGTGTATTTATCTTTTGTACATATTCTTCCATTCTACTTTCTGTATGTCTCTTTATAAGCATATTTTCATGTTTGTTGTATTTATTTATTTATTTATTCATTCATTTATTCATTTATTGTCTTTTCTAGGGCCACACCCATGGCATATGGAAGTTCCCAGGCTAGGGGCTGAATCGGAGCTGTAGCCGCCTGCCTAGGCCACAGCCACAGCAATGCCCGATCCGAGCTGCGTCTGCGACCTACACCACAGCTCATGGCAATGCTGGATCCTTAACCCACTGAGCGAGGCCAGGGCTTGAACCTGCAACCTCATGGTTCCTAGTCTGATTTCTTAACCAGTGAGCCATGACGGGAACTCCATGTTTGTTGTATTTTAATAATGATTTATATTTTTTCCATTACAGCTGATTTAGCAGTGGATTTTGGTCTGTCACTTAATTTTTTTAAGTTACAGCTTTTAAATTTTTTTTTTTATTTTTATGGCCACACCTGTGGCATATGGAAGTTCCTGGGCTTAGGGTTGAATTGGAGCTGTAGCTGAGGCCTAAGTCACAGCCATAGCAACACCAGATCTGAGATGCATTTTTGATTTACACCGCAGCTTGTAGCAACACTGGATCCTTAACCCACTGATTAAGGCCTGGGATCAAACCCTCATCCTCACAGAGACAGTGTCAGATCCTTAACTCACTGAGCCACAATGGGAACTCTAACATTAAAGTATGGTTGATTTACAATACTGTGTTAGTTTCAAGTACATAGCATAGTGATTCAATTATCTATACATTCTTTTGTAGATTCTTTTTCCTTGTAGCTTATTATAAGATATTGAATACAGTTCCCTCTGCTATAGAGTAAATCATTGTGTATCTGTTTTATATGTAGAAGTTTGTATTTGTTAATCTCAAACTCCTAATTTATCTCCCCCTGCCCCCAACTTTCTACTTTGGCAACTATAAATTTGTTTTCTTTTTTTTTTTAAGGCCGCGCCCTCAGCATATGGAAGTTCCCAGGCTAGGGGTCAGATCAGAGCTGTAACTGCTGGCCTGCGCCACAGCCACGTGGGATCTGAGCTGCATCTGTGACCTATACCACAGCTCACAGCAACTCCAGATCCTTAATCCACTGAGCAAGGCCAGGGATCAAACCCGTGTCCTCATGGATATTAGCTGGGTTCGTTACCACTGAGCCACAATGGTAACTCCAAGTTTGCTTTCTCTGTCTTTGAGCCCATTTTGTAAATATGTTCATTTGGATTGTTTTTATTTTTTAATTAATAAATAGGTTCTGAGGCCAGGGATTGAACCTGTGCCACAGCAGATCCTTAATCCTCTGAGCCACCAGAAAATTCCTGTATTACTTTTTTTTTAGATTCCACATATATGCGATATTATATATTTGTCTTTCTGTGTCTGACTTCACTTAGTATAATCCTCTCTAGGTCCATCCATGGAGCTGCAAATGGTTATTTCATTCTTTTTTTATGGATGAGTAGTATTCCATCATTGTCCACACAGAATGGATGGACAATGGATGCTTGCATTCTTTCCATGTCTTGGCTATTATGAATAATGCTGAAATGAACATGGGGGTGCATGTATCTTTTTGAATTAGAGTTTTCTCTGGATATGTGCTTAGAAGTGGGATTGTGGGATCACATGGTGATTCTATTTTGAAGGAACCACCATAGATCTTGTTCTGGTCTTTAAATTTTTCATTCAAGTTTTTGAGGTCTTTCCATGTTGCTCTATGTATCTAGTTAATTTTGCTTGTTGCCTAATGTTCCATCCTATGTTCCTATACCTTTCAACTACCCATTTCTCTACTGGTGGCTACCCAAGTTGTTTCAGGTTATTTATCATCATCAGCAACACTGTGCATGTGCTCCTCAGTGAGAGCTTCTCTGGAATGTGTCCTCAGTAGTGGAAATGTTGGGTCACAAAATATGAGTGTTGTGTAATTTCACTAAATACTGTTAGTTTGATCTCCCAAATTCTATACCTGCCCTGTGTACACTCTCATTAGCAGTGCATCATTTTCTATGTATTTAACCACCAATTCAACTTAAAACCCAGTGTATGGTTTTATTCTCAGAATTCTCAACCACATTATCTGCTTTATTAACTTTCTCTTCCTCAAGAAATATCTTCAAATTTTTGTTCTGCTCCAAACTGAACTGGTGGCTTTTAGGACTGCCACACAGCTGTCATCTTGATCGCCCTTCACCATCACCTGGGGATCTCCTTCCCTTCTTTCTTGCATGTCTGGGACTTTATGTCTTCCTCTTTCTTGGCATCCTCTCCTGTTTTTATGGAGCATGTCCCTTAATAGCTTTCTGAGAAAAGATAGAAATTCTGCTGTGAGGGCTCCATGTCTGAAAATGTCTTTATGGTATCTTCACATTTAATTAAAAGTTTGGATCTGAAATTCTTGGTTGGAAATTGTTTCCCTCACAATTCCGATATTACTTACTGAATTCTAGCTTCCACCATTGCAGTTGAGAAGTTCAGTACTATTCTGGCAACAATGTAGAGCAATTGGAGCTTTAATTTATTTTATTATTATTTTTTATGGCCACACCTGCAGCATATGGAAGTTCCTTGGCCAGGGATTGAGTCTGAGCCACAGCTGTGACCAAAGCCATGGCTGTGGCAATACCAGGTCCTTTAGTCCACTGCATTGGACTGGGGATCAAACTTGCATCTTGGCAGTGACTCAAGCCACTGCAGTTGGATTCTTAAACCACTGTGCCACAGTAGGAACTCCAGTTCAATGCTGTTCTGAATCTTCATACTTTGTGTGTGTGTGTGTATTTTTTTCTGCTCGTGAACTTTAGTATCCTTTCTTTGTCTCCGTTTCTGAACTTTAAAAATGATAGATCTTGATATGGGTCTGTTTTTTAACTTTAATTTTTATTTTATGTTGATTTACAATGTTAGTTTCAGGTGCACAGCAAAGTGAACCAGTTATATACAATATCCATTCTTTTTAAATTTTTTTCCATTATAGGTTATTACAGAATATTGAACAGAGTTCCCTGTGCTAGAAGTAAGTCCTTCTGATTATCTATTTTACATATTGTACTGTGTATATTTTAGTCCCAGACTCTTAATTTATCCTTGTCCCTTTGGTAACCATAAGCTTTTTTTTTTGAAGTCTCATGAGTCTATTTCTGTTTGATAAACAAGTTCATTTGTATCATTTTTTAAGTTCCCACATATAATTGATATATCTGATATTTGTCCTTCTCTGACTTCGCTTGGTATGATAATCTCTAGGTCTGTCTATGTTGCCGGATGTGGCATGATTTCATTCAATTGATGGCTGGGTAATATTCTATTATACACATGTACCACATCTTCTTTATCCATTCATCTGTCAATGGACATTTAGGTTGCTTCCATGTCTTGGCAATTGTAAATATTGTTTCAGTGACTTTGGGATACATGAATCTTGTCAAATTATGGTTTTCTATGTATAAATGCCCAGAAGTGGGGTTGCTGGATCATATGGTAACTCTGTTTTTTTTTTTTTTTTAAGGAATCTGCATATTGTTCTCCATAGTGGTTGTATGCATTTACCTTCGTGTGGTTCTGTTTTTATCTCTTGCTCTGAGAACTTTATAACCTTTTTTTTTCCCCCCAGCCAAGTTCATGGCATGCGGAAGTTCCTGGGCCAGGGGTTGAATGTGCCCCACAGCAGTGATAATGCTTCATCCTTAAACTGTTAGGACATCAGGGAACTCCTCTGTGAGTTTTCAATTTGGAAACACAGATTTTTCCATGCTGGGACATTTTCTTAAATTATCTTATTGATGATTTCTTTCCATCCATGTTCTCTCTCTCCAGACTGCCTGCTATTCGGAGTCAGACATCTTATCTTTTCTATCTCTTTGTCTTTTTGCTCTGCTTTCTGGGAGGTTTCCTCAACTTTAACTTACAACACTGCGAGCGGGTTTTAAATTTCTTATTTTTTTTTTTAAACTCAACAAATTTTATTTATACTTGTACAATGATCATCACAACTCAATTTTATAGTATTTCCATTGGATTTTAAATTTCTATTGTCATGTTTTTATCTTTCTAAGGGTTTTTTTTTTGGGTTTCTATGAATATTTTAAAATTCATTTTAGTCTTGTTTTGTAGATGCAGTATTTTCTCTGAGATATGAATGATAGTTTTAAGAAGCTTTACTCTTCCTGCATACTGCTTTCTCTAACTACCCCCTCAATACATTTGTCTTATTTTTGTTTCTCATTTTTAGTTTCCTCAGATATCTTCTTATCTTTGTTTGTCTGTTGGTCGTTAAGAGGAACGTCAGAAAGCTCATTTGAAGCCCTTTGTTGCCCTTGGTGGCTTTTTATTACCGGGCGAAAAGGGGCAGTTTCACTGGGGAACTGCTAACAGTATCTTTAGGTCTTTTCTGTTAGGCAGGCTGGATTTCTCAGAGGCGTTTTAATCTCCTGGTTGGAGGATTTCTCCTGACTGATGGTGTCTTGGGAACTGAAGCATTTGGACAAATCTAGGGAAGGAAGGTGGAATTTTAACAGGGTGAATCTTTCAGTTAATGCAATTATTGTGGTACAGTAAGTTAACCCTCAATTTTCTCTGGTGTATCCCAATCCAGGAATCCCACTTTAACCTTCTTTAAAGCATTAGTTCTCAAAATATTGTCTATGGCACTTTATGAGTCACAAAGACCCTTTCAGGGGATCAGCAAGATTAAAATTGTTTTCGTAATGATATTAAAACTTCATTTGCCTTTTTTATTCTCAATTTCTTACGTGTGCAGTGAAGTTTTCAAGAGACTACATGTATGTATGATATTGCAAGAGGTTGAATGAAGAAGCACATGGAAGTCCAACTTTCTCATATTAAGTCAACTATTAAAGGATCTTGAAAAATGTAAAACAGTGCCACTCTTCTCAGTAATTTCTTTTTTCGCTGCACCCATGGCATGTGGAAGTTCCTGGGCCAGGGTCTGAGCCCTGGACATAGTTGTGACCTGACCTTAATTTTCTTTGAATCAATTTTCTTTGATTTAGAAAATACAGTTATTTCTAAATAAAATATACTCTGTGTTAATGTATAATTACTTTTTTAACCATTATCTAAAACATGAATAAATATTTAAAAAATGACTCAGTTTTAATTTCTCACATGATAAATATCAATGTATGTAATTCTCACAGAATCTTTTTTGGGTACTCAATAATTTTGAAGACTGTGTAGTTGTCCTGAGACTAAACATTTGAGACTCACTCTTGAGAATGGCCACATGAAGCTGGGGAGAGATCTGAGAATTCTCAATTTTGAACATAAATTACATTTTCTTTCATCTTTCTTTTATCCCTTCCTTTCAGAGGTTCCTTTACCATAAACAGCAAAGAGGAAAGATAGACAGAAGCCTGTGTCCCTGAAGACACTGTGAAACTGATGAGTCAATCAGCCCTGAAGGCTGATTTCCCTCTGGAGATGCTTCCTGTTATGTGAATTAATAATTTTCTTTGTTTGGTTTGACGTGCTTGTTAATTGCAGCTGAAAACCTAATAAAGCCACAAGAGGATAGTGGTTCAATAAGCTAGGAATGATGGAGTCTGTAGATGACGTGCAAAAGAGGTCATCCTAGGATTTGGCTGAGGAAGGCCGTGGGTGGCCTTGGCAGGTCATGTTCAGTGGGGTGGTGGTGCAAATCCCTCCCTGTGTATTTGTCTTTGTTCTTTCTTTGGTCCCTATTATCTTCCTGCTTTACTGGGACACAAGGTTTTAGGGTTCTTCTCAGCATAGTCTGGGCTTTTTTCTCCCCTCTCTGTATTCTTTTCTTGATGTCATCCTTTCCTGTAGGTCTAAATAGCATTTAATGCTGGGGTGGCCCAAAATGTATATATTTCCAGCTCAGATATCTGTGTTCAAGACTTACAGACCCAACTGCTCACCTGACATCTCCAGTTGGAATCCTTCCCAGATGAGCCATAGTTTGCCTGCCCAAAGCAGAAGCTTTGATCTGCCTCAGCCGCTTCCCCCAGCCATCTCCGTTTTCATTCAGTATTGCCCTTCACCCAGCTGCTCAAGCCAGAAACTAAAGTGTCAGCCTTTTAAAAAAATTAGTTTTTATTTTATACTGGAGTATAGTTGATTTACAACGTTGTTTTAGTTTCAAGTATACAGCAAAATGATTAATTATATATATACATGTACCATTCTTTTTCAGATTCTTTTCCATTATAGGTTTTTACAGAATTCTGAGTAGGGTTCCCCGTGCTATACTTATGATAGGCCCTTACTGATTATCAATTTTATATATAGCAATGTGCATGTGTTAGTCCCAAACTTCTAATTTATCCCCTCCCCCCACCTTTTCCCTTTGGTAACCGTAAGTTTGTTTTCAGTCTCTTGAGTTTGTTTCTGTTTTGTAAATAGGGTCATTTGTATCATTTTTTTCATTCCACATATAAGTGATATCATCTGATATTTGTCTTTATCTGACTTACCTCACTGAGTTTTATCATCTCTGGGTCCATCTATGTTGCTGCAAATGGCATGATTTCATCCTTTTAGATGGCTAATTAATATTCTACTGTGTACCTGTACTCCATCGTCTTTATCCATTACTCTGTTGATGGGCATTTAGGTTGTTTCTATGTTTTGGTTATTGTAAATAGTGCTGCAGTGAACATTGGGGTGCATGTATCTTTTTGAATTATGGTTTTCTCTGGAAAACTGTATGAGTGGGATGGCTAGATCATATAGTAACTCTATTTTTAGTTTTTAAATGAACCACCATGCTGTTCTCCATAGTGCTTGTTGAAGTGTCACTCTTGATTCCCCTCTTCCCCTCACTCCTTGTTTCTAATCCATTAGGCAGTTTTACTGATTCCATCTGCAAAATATGCCTGGGGTGTAGTTTTCCCTCCTTGTCCAGTACCATCTTCTTGACCCATATCGCTGACATTTCTTGCCTGCATGATTGCAAAGGCCCTTCTTCCTTTCTTGCCCTCCTCCACCCATAGACTGTGCTTCTAAAAAAACACAGGGTAGGTCATGTTCTTCTGCGTTAAATCTTTCCACTGCTTTTGCCCTATAATAAACTCAGAACCCCTCCAATGACCCATGAGGCCCTTCATGTTCAGGCCCCTGCCGTCTTTTTTTTTTGCTCTGTGTGTGTGTGTGTGTGTGTGTGTGTGTGTGTGTACCCTGTAGCATGGAGAAGGTTCAGGGCTAGGGGATGAAACCTGGCCACAGCAGTGAACCAATCCATCGCAGTGGCAACGCCAGATCCTTAACCCACTGAACCACCAGGGCACTGCATCAGCTTTGTTGCACATGGTCCTCGTCCTTGCTTGCCTCAATCTAGACATACTGGTTTTTTTTTTAGTCTCTTGCATAGATCATTCATTCTGCTTTGGAAGCTCTTCCTTACCTCACACTGCTCTGCTAAGTTCCTTCTGTTCCTTTAAATCTCAGATTAATTGTTGTTTCTTTAATACATTTCCACCTATTTTACCTAACGTCCATGTTCCACATGATATTCTCTTACTTAGCTATTTGGTTTGGTTTTTGAATAGAGTTTTTTGTTCCATGGCATATATTCATATTCATTATATAAAACTCTTTCTAAATATTCTTGTGTTTGGTTGCACAATAGGAAAGGTCTTACATTTATTTGCTAACTGCTCTCAGGTGAAAAATTGTTCTCATGTAGGACCAAGAACTTCTTAGAAGAGTTCAGTAACTATTGGAAATCCAGCATAATTATTGTTGAACTTTTCCCACTGAACCCTTTAGAGATTGATTTAATAGCATTAGATCCTTTCAAAGTTTCAGTCTTTTGTCTCGGATTTACTAGGGAAGTTACCGAACCAAATGTCTTGTGACTCCTAATTCTGATTTTTAATAACAGCGAATCAGTAACCTTGTTCCCATCCTTTGAAGCCTGCAGATAAATTGTATCTGAGAGGGTTCCCAGAGGGTAGGGAGAGAAACAGGGACCCAGTCCTGGGGTTTCTGACTCAAGTCACAGCTTTTCCTGGAATCCGATAAGGTTAGGGGTTGGGAAGCAGAGCTGATCTCTTGGCAGTCACTTGATGACAGGCTGGCTCAGTGTATTTGGACCCTGGGCATCCACCTCCTCTTCTGGAGCCTCAGCAGGAAGTGTGCATGCTTTGTCCCTGACAGGACTTTGGAGACTGTAGCTGCAAGGTTGTCTCTCTGTGGAGATGTCACAGGACAAGCCGCAGAAGCAAGCAGAGGATTCCTCCATTCTCTCTTTTTCTCCTCCTTCCCCTCTGAACCAAATTTCGATAGTCTTCATAGGCAAGAAGAGGAAAATGTCCTTGGAGGTGCCAAGCCAGAAGCAGGTGACAGGAAGGAATGTGGCAACATATCCCTCTGTCAGTCAGCCACTGGCTGCAGGTTGTCCCTGCGGAGAGCTAAGAGCCAAACTCCTGGACAGGGAAGGTCCTTGGGTGCAGACCAAGTCTCTGGAGGAGGGGAAGCTGTGAGCAGTTAGCAGCCAATAGTCACAGCATCAGGGGCGTGGATGCACCCATGGAGGAAGAAGGATCCGGGTGAGGCACCCATATATCCGTGAGGACTCCTGTCCCTGGAGGGGATATCCCTCAGGCCAATCCCACTTTTCCTTCTAGTGCGAAGGCTTTTTGGACCATCCATTCTGAGTTAGCTGCTCCCTTTCCCTTAGTCCCTTGGCCATCTCATTGTCATCCCATGTCATTGACTCCTGCTTGGCCCATCTCCACTACCTGCTCCTTGAGGTGGGCATCTGGCCTTGACCATGTATTGATCCTCTCAGCCCCAGAGGCTGGCACCATCCTTGGCATTGAGGAGTTAAGTGCCACAATCCCCTCTGTCCTAGGTCCCACGTCTCAGTGACCCTCATTCTTTGTGACCACTCCAGGGACTCAAGTCAAGATCATGATTAGGGGGTTCCCGTCATGGCTTATTGGTTAATGAATCCGACTAGGAACATGACGTTGTGGGTTCGTTCCCTGGTGTCGCTCAGCGGGTTGGGGATCTTGTGTTGCCGCGGTGTGGTGTAGGTCGCAGACAGGGCTCAGATCCCGCGTTTTTGTGGCTGTGGCGTTGGCCAGCGGCTACAGCTCTGATTGGACCCTAGCCTGGGAACCTCCATGTGCCACGGGTGCAGCCCTGAAAAGACAAAAAAAAAAACAAAGGAAAGAAAATCATGATTAAAGAATGACCTTGGGGGGAGTTCCTGTTATGGCTCAGTAGTTAAGTAATCTGACTAGGAATGTTGAGGTTGTGGGTTCGATCCCTGGCCTCGCTCAGGGGGTTGGGGATCTTGCGTTGCCATGGGACGGTGTAGGTCGCAGGTGCAACTTGGATCCTGCGTTGCTGTGGCTGTGGTGTTGGCCACTTGGACCCCTAGCCTGGAACCTCCATATGCCGTGGGTGCGGCCCTGAGAAGACAAAAAGACAAAAAAAAAAAAAAAAAAGAATGACCTTGGGGGATTTTAATGAGCCACATGTGAAAATCAGGCCATCATCGGCAGAAGGGAAAGTCTTTAGCCTTGTTTTTTGGTTATATATGCCTTTAAAATGTTTATTTAAAACAAATTATATGGCACATTTCTTCTCCCTACCCCACAAATGGTTCAGTGGAAGATAGTTTTGCTGTGCCCCTCTTGGAGAGAGAAACGAGGAGAACTTAGAGCTGAGTAATTATTTCCAGCAGCAGGAAATCAGTACGCTTTGTCTGAACTGAGCAGGCACTGGGAGAGCCTGACTGTTTAATTTCCTTTAAATGATGTTTGTACGTATTTGGTGCCGAGCGGATCACTTTGGGAGTCAGGGAGTAAAATCACTGGAGAGAAGGGAGATGTAGCAGCGACTTTGAAGGTTGGGGCCCGGATGGTACTTAAGAGAAAGAGTTCATTGTTTATTTAGAACTGGGCTTGAGAGCCCAGGGACATGTAGAGTCCGACACCCTTGTCCTCCCCACTGGCTTCTGGGGAAGCTGGCCATGGGGAAGCTGGCAAGACCCAGGACTTGTCAGCCTTTGTGGGACATGCCGTGGTCACTTCCTATAGTAAGTGATGGTTGAATCACAGCCCCTCCAGGTGAATGTCTCTCCTTGTCCGTAAGACAAGCAGTGTGGGGACCTGTGTAAACTTTCTTAGGGCTCTGCAGCTGCAAGGTGGTAAATGGATGAGTTCTTCCAGTAAACAGCCAAATGAGGGTATGGGGAATCTGGGGGACCCTATGTCCTTTATCTATGTAACTGACAGTCAGGGTAAGTATGGAGGAGGTAAAACGAGTTCTGCAGGAGCTTCTGGATTCCTTCTGTGTCTTTCTTCCTTTGTCAATGCCCATAGGTGTCTTCTGTCTACACTCAGTCCCCCCACCTATTTAAACTTATTTATTTATTTTTTTTACTGAAGTATAGTTGATTTACAATGTTGTGTTAGTTTCAGGTGTACAGCAAAGTGACTCTTTTTTCAGATTCTTTCCCATTACAGGTTATTATAGGATTTTGAATATAGTTTCTTATGTTTCAATCCTTCCATCTTAAAGATTGTTCTTACAAGAGGGTTCAATTTTATTTTATTGTATTTTATTTTTTTGTCTTTTTGCCTTTATCTAGAGCCTCACCCGCGGCATATGGAGGTTCCCAGGCTAGGAGTCTAACAGGAGCTGTAGCTGCTGGCCTTCGCCACAGCCACAGCAACGCGGGATCCAAGCCGCATCTGCAACCTTCACCACAGCTCACAGTAACGCCGGATCCTTAACCCATTGAGCAAGGCCAGGGATCAAACCTGCAACCTCATGGTTCTTAGTCGGATTCGTTAACCACTGAGCCATGAAGGGAACTCCAAGAGGGTTCAATTTTAAAATGAAGTTTAAATGTCCTATGTGCAAGGTCCTTGGCTAATTGCTGGGACTCAGGGATCATAGTTTCATAAAGGAAACAGACCTGTTAAGAGCAGATAGACATTAAGGAGGAAGGTGGTCTTTGCTGTGTGGGGCTAAGGGTAGAGTAAGGAGAGTCTGGTCAGTTTGACAGGCAAACGGGTCAGGTGAAGGCTCTCTAGGCAGACGGAACAGTCTGGGCAAAGGCTAGGAAGTATAAACAACATTGGGTTCAGAGCTATCTGAGCAGTTTGATAGGCTAGAGAGTGAATTCAGGGCGTGTGGGCTTCGCTTGAGGTTAAGGATGTGGCTGAAGAGCTTGATAGAGACCCTTCCATGCTGGCCTTAAGATGAGCCATATGAAGGGGGAAAGATGCAATGAGACTTAAGTGTGATGGGTCTCAGTCACAATTGTCATTGTCACTGTTGGGAGCAGGGATGGTGATGAATTAAAACTCCCCATGAGGGAGTTGCAGGAATCAAAGCACTGGTGGGTGGGGTTTCTCTTGGGCAAGGAAGTTTCCCTAGCTCCTGCTTTTGGCTCTTCTGAGTTAGCTCTGGGATATACCCGCTTTGACTGGTCACTGTATATTTATTGAGCATCTGCTATGTGCTCAGAACAACATATGTGGCTGAGAAATACCATGGTGCCCCAGCTCAGGGACTCCCATGTCCCCCCTGGGTCAGAGCTTCTCTGAGCTCTGCTCACTGCCAGGGCTAACTCCACAACTGGTTTCACACAAGCCATACTCATGCCTGAATCCCTCGTCCTCCAGGAATCCCAGGGTACCTGCTCCAAAAAGCTTGATGACTGAATGACTAGTACACATAAAATCCCTTGTGAACACGGGTTGGGCGAAAGTCATTTGTGGGTCTAACATTAATAACTATATCTTCTGGAACTGGATTTAAGGTTTGACCTAGGCTGAGAAAAACAAAGCTGATCTTACTTCTTCCGTGAATTCTTCTTTTTTTTTTTTTTTAATTTTTATTATTATTTTTCCATTATACCCAGCTGTACAGTGTGGTAACAGGGTTACACATACATATATGGATTCATCACAAGTGGTTAGACATAGTTCCCAGTGCTATACAGTAGGATCTCCTTCCGTGAGTTCTTTTATGACCTTAGACAGTCCTTGGCTGAAATAAGCCTCTTTCCGCGTGTGTAAGAGAGAGAGATTTAGATCAGTGCTTCCCTAATGTACCTTCTAGTTCAAATATACTAATATTTAAATCTATAAATAGGAATCTCTAGAACTCTGGATTGAAAGACATAAAAAAGTGTGAGCCCTGAGGGTTGTGCTAAGGTGCAAAAAGAGTACCAGGAATTTGCATTGGCTTTTACCTTGCTTAGGAAGTGCTGGTTTTTAGTCCTTATAAGATACAGACAGGAAAATCTGCAGTCTACTCTAGGGTGCTCTGTCAGTTAATTAGTTAATGTTTGTGAGGTACTAAAGGAACAAAAAGTGCTACTTGTAAAAAGTCATACAAATGCGAAATGTTACTGTTTTCCATCTGATTCTTCCCCAATTTCAGTTCCATATCAGAGCAGTCATAACAGCATCAGCTGGGCTCCTGTGACTAATTACGCTGCCAATAAAAGGGGAAAAATTCCCTTAAAATTTCGTGTTAATTCCTCTCTGTCTGCGGCCCCCTCCAGCGCATCGTTCAGAGCTGTTCACTGCTCAGGGGTCAAGTTAGCACTTTGTTTTATCTCTGCACCTCATTGCCATTTGTGAGACCCATACTGTTGCCATAAGTTAGCAGATGGTGCCTCTCAGCTTACCTGGTAAAGATTTGGCTATTGGTTCTTGATGAGCAGCATAATGAACTATAGGGTAATGGATGCAAATCCAGGGTCCTCTGTGTATCAATTATCTACTGCCATGATAATGCCATGTAACAAACCAAGCCCATACTCAGTGGCTTAAAATAATGGCATTTATTTAAAGAGGCTTCAGGTTGGTGATTCACATCTGGCTCTGCTGGATGTGCCCTCAGGTCTGGGGTCAGCTGCTCCTGGCCAGTGTAGGCTTGGAAAACATGGCTAGGGGGATTTAGATGTGCTCACTGTTGCTCATCTTCCAGGTGGCCATCCTGGGTGTGTTATTAGGATGTTGCAGAGATGCAGGAATGAGAGGGAAGTCTTCAAGGTCTCCTGAAGCCTCGTGCAGCAATGAGGACCCTACATTAGGTGAACTCTGGCTTCCCATATCCCAGCTACTGGAGGCACAGCAAGTCTGCCTCCAGATTTCTCTCCCATAGCCCCTCCTCCAGCCAATACCCCACTATGCTCTGACAACCCTTTTAGCTCCCCCGCCTCTAAGTTTTTGTTCTCTTTTCCTCAGCCTGCCAGGATTCCCTTCCAAGTTCCCCGGGGCCTCTGTGGAGGCCCTAGCCTTATGGGTCCTTCCCCCCAGGAGTCACAGTAAACAGAGTTCACCTAATGTAGGGCCCTCATATGGGGAAGTCTGATAATGGAATTGGTGGAGAGGATGGAAGGAAAGTGCCATGGACTAAAAGAGGGCTTCCATGGTGAGCTTCTGTGGCTTTTCTGGTCACTCTGGTTAGCAGTTCGATATTCATTTCCTATGTAGGAGTCGATACCCTGAATTTGGTTTAATGTGATGTCTTTTCCATGTTGCATTTTCCATTCTGTTGGTTAAGGGTTGCAGAAAACAAGAAAGAAAGTCAGTGTGGCTTTCCCATTCTTGCATCCCATGGCTTCAGCATCTACTCCCTCTGACTTGTTAATCACAGTTTCCACAGGTCTGGGGAATAGAAGAGGGAGAAGAGGTAAGGGGTACAGGAATGTCTTCCTTGGCTGTGAAAAATAAAGAATGTTGCCCACCATTCAGTTCTGTGGGAATCCAGGCATTAGCCCCTGTAGTCATTGACCTGCAACACACCCTGAAAGGAATTCAATGTGAAGGTCAGGATGGGGCACTCTGTGCTCTGGGAAAACAGGCAAAACAGGCTCTTTAGAGAGTTAGAAATGTTTCGGGAGAAATTTTGTGTGAACCCGGGTTCTTGCTTCTTCCCATACTTAGGAAAGCCCTAAAACCATTCATTGAGATGTCTGTTCCTCATCAGTATGGCAGCAACGTCCTACCCAGGTATGTGCTTGTATTTCTTGCGTCCTTCTGTGGAAGGATGTTTGGTTGAATCCACAGGTATGCATGGAGTTTGGCTGCTTGCTGGTCGTAGAGAACTGGAAGGGTCAGAGCTGGCCCTCCGTCTTCCTCAGTTAAACAGCATTTGATTGCTCTTTGAATACCTGAGAGAAACTGATGCTCTTTGAATACCTGAGAAAAACAGATTTTTGTATTTCTTCCTGTCTTTGAGGCTGGTCAGAGCAGGAAGTGGCACCCTGCAAAAATCTTCTGAATGAGTGAATGAAAGGGGTTGGGGCTTTGGAAATGAGTATTGTTTTTTGTTCCTTGAGGCTATGGTATTGCAAGAAGAAAGTTCCAGTGTCCTTCCAGAGTATTCCCAGAGGAGTCCCAGAGATGTTTCTGCATCTCTCGTTTCTGGTGGGTTTGTGATGTCTGTGTGTCATCAGGGGTGGTCCGTCAGTACAACCTGCACACCGGTCTGGGATCATCCCAGGTGAGGACTGCAGAAGGAGGGGAGCCAGAAACCAAAGTGCGGTGGGAGGGGAGCTTGCTGAACTTTGACAGGTACACCGTCCTCTGTCTGAAGGACCCTGAGCATAATTACATGGGCACCCTCCAACCTAGGGGAGACTTCCAGCCTCTTGGGGAGGCACCAGCCTGGGCACTAGGAATAGGAGCTCCTATAGCTTCTTTTGTCTTTTTTTTTTTTTTTTGGCTGCCCCCACATCATGTGGAAGTTAACAGGCCAGGAACTGAACTTGCACCACAGCAGCTACCTGAACTGCTGCAGTGACGACACCAGCTCCTAAACTCACTGAGCCACCAGGGAATTCCCTCTAATGGATTCTGATGGCCTTCCTTTCTCCCTGAAACTTGGGAAGTGATCTGAGTAGTTGTTAAAGCTAGTCACTGAGGAAGAATTCAGTATCTAGAATTATGAACCTACTGAATCCCCTTAGTTTTGAGTAGCATCCCCCAGTGGACAGCTTCACATGGGCCTCTCCACCCTGACCTCCACTTAGCCCCCAAACAGTGGACAGACACCCTGTGCCTGCTTGTGGCTAGATCTCTGTCAGAGAAGGAAATGGCCTCGCTGCTCAGAGCTGATCAGCTTCCTCAGGCATAGGCGAGGTCTCAGTGGACGGGTGACTCACTTAGTGCAGCTCCACTGCACGGGGTGCCCTTTCCCCTGTGCTCAGCAGAGCAGGAATCTTTAGCTGGGTCATCGCATCTTTACCCAGGGGGAGGTTAGTAAAGGTGGGAGGTGAGTGACACGGATGGGTGCAGTGATCCCACAGAAATGGCAAGGAGCAGCAGCACCAAGATAAATCGGGAGAGAAAAAAAAAAATCTGGATTTGACTAGACTTATTGAGGTGAGGTGGAGGAGAGCAGAGGAGAGACAGGAGCAAGAGGAGACCCTGGGGAGAGACCCAGAGGCAGAGATGTCATTATTAAGGTCTAAGTAAGATGCAAGTAGCTTTGTGGCTTTTTCTTAAAACCACATTTTATTAGAAACTCACACATTGCTGTTCTAATTGTTTCATTGCCTATATTTGTCCTTGCTGGAAAATTTTGCAAACGAGACTTAATTCTCCAGTAATGACTTTTCTCAGTTGCTGTGATCATATTGCCACTAAAGGTATCCAGTAGACAGCTTGCTCAGAGTGCTGGTAATGGTTGGGCATCTTAAAGCCGAGGAAATCTGAGTGTGGTTGCATGACTTCAGCAAAACATTGCTGCAAATGTGATCGCAATTCTTTCCTCTTAGTCCAAGGTCCTTGGTTTCTCCTTCCCTGCCCTTCCTCATTCTTGTATTTATTCTGTATCTGTTCTACACCATTTGTGACACACAGATAAACAAACAGGTGTAGTCCATATCTGCCCAGTGTAGATATGGCAGGAGCTGAGAAGTTCCTCATTCATTTATTTGTTCAATAAACATTCCCGTGGTGCCTAATATTTGATTGCCTCTGTGCTAGGCGTTGGGAACAAGAGAAATACGGCCTATGCCTGTGTGTAGGTTATAATCTCGGTGGGCAGAGATGTCATGCAAAGAAGTTCATAAAATAAAAATATAATGACGTAGTTTGGAGGATGCTTAGTGGTCTAGTCCATGTGGGTATCTTTCTTCAGTGGCTCACTTTCCATGAATAGGTTCAACCCTGAGCTATGGAAATGCACATTTATGTATTAGAATAATTGTGAATGTGTTACAAGGAGAGTGTACATTTCCTTGTTTTTTTAGTTGCACCTGTAGCATGTTCCTGGACTAGGGGTTGAGGGTTGAATTGGAGCTACAACTGCTGGCCTATGCCACAGCCACAACAACATGGGATCTGAGCTGCATCTGTGATCTGTGCTGCAGCTTGCAGCAACACTGGATCCTTAGCTCACTGAATGAGGCCAGGGATTGAATCTGCATCCTCATGGACATTACTTCTGGTTCTTAACCCGCCGAGTCACAATGGGAACTCCTACATTTCTTTCTTCATTCGTTATCAAGAGAAGTCTTTTTTTTGGGAAACACAGATCTCAAGGGAAGACCTTGCACCCTTGTTGGCCACGTTCCCTTATCACCAAGGAGACCCAAAGGGTCAGCAGTGGGGTTTAGGGAGCAACTTAATGTGCAGTGTAAGTGGGGCTCTTCAAGGCTGTGTTGCTAGAAAACCAAAGGCCAGCTGGGGACAGCAAATTGTGGCCATGGTTGGGACTCTTAATCTCTTGGGTTTCAGTGGTCTTGTTACATTTCCAAATCCTTGCCTTGAAACCTGAGCCCTCTATCTGCTGGGATAGGATTTTGCCGTTTTATGCCAGAAATAAGGCAGGAAGAGCCACAAACATCACTTATTCTTCAGTGTCTGTGGTACAGTGATTCGACCCATATATGCAGGAGACTGACACCTGAAGCTCTTCCCAAATGTCCTGTAGTGACAAATGAAAGGCTTCTAAGACCCTAGTCTCCACCCCCACCACCCGTCCCAGTGCAGCAGACAGAGCTGCTGGGAGCCCCAAAGACCTTCCTGGCCATAACTCTTTAGGCAAGCCTCTTTTCGCTTCCTCTGTAAACAATGCTGATCTCACAAGGGTTTATGAACATTTAATGATACATGCCTCATAAAAAATATTTTATAGTGAGTAGGCTGCTTAAATGACTGCCGTTCTTGGTTATAGGTGTCATGATGTTCTTGATTCTCGATTCTACAAAGTCAGGATGCTTGGGTGGTTTGTGGCCGAGTATGTCTTCCTGGGATGGCAGAGCATCTCCCCCACCTCACATGCCCTTCCTCAGTGCCACCTGACCACCCCTTGAGGAAGTGTGACCTGTTGACTCTGGGTTGACCCCATGGCCCAGTTGGTTGCTTTGGCCAGTGCAATATAGCAGAGTGACACCGTGTCAGTACTGGCTGTAGCCCACAGTCAGCCTGGGAAGGCTGCCCCAGCCTCTCAGAGCCAGTTGCCAGGTAAGAGGTGTGTCTGTCCTGAGACCACAAGGTAATATTCTCCCTTGGAGAGAAAAAGAAGCCAAGAGGAGAAGGGTGTTCTGGTCGTCATGTGAAGATGCTGTCTTGGAGATGAATTTTCCAGCTCAGCATCCCGAATGCCCAGCTGAATTCCTGAGTTTCAAACTCAATAGAAAACTAACCAGTCCTTTGTTATTCTTGCAGGTTTGTGTGTCTTTCCCCCAAAGCCTTGTTAATGGTGTTGAATTAGGAAAAGCAGGGGTCTTTCCAGCCCAGGTGGTCTGTTGTGTGAATCTTGACTCAGTCACCTGTTGTTCAGGCAATGCTTTGAACTTATCTTTCTGACCTACCACAGGGCCTTAGAAGGCCTCCCAGAGGTGTGGTGAGACTGCAATGAGCCAATCCAATTGCAGGTGGCTTGCAGGGTGTCTGGTCCTTATTGTCTGTCAAGCCATTAATTGGGAATCAGGGAACTTTCTGAGGCTCTGTGGGACACCTGTTGGTCAGTTCTGCAGCCCTGGCAGGCTTAGCTCCCAGGAGTTCTGGAGGTTGATGTATTCTGGGGTCCGCTTTCAGGATGGAGAGGGGAACGGCTGCCTGGTGTGGAGGCCTAAAATGCAGCTTATGACTGCTCAGTACCTATGCAAGCAGTGATGGAGCTAGACTAAGAAATCAGGTTCCTGTACACCAAGGCCGATGTGATTTGGGGCAACCACTTAGAATTTTTGACCTTAGCACAAGGTGGAGAACGTCACAGAGTATCCAAGAGGCATGCTTTTTTTTTTTTTTTTTTGCCACAGTGTTCAGCGACTTGATGTGAGATCTCATTCCCAAACCAAGGAGTGAACCCAGGCCACAGCAGTAAGGGTACCAAATCTTTCTTAACCACTAGAGCACCAGGGAACTCCAAAGGCATACAATTTTAATCCAAAGCATTGAAATCTAGGGACTCCTTGAAGAACATGAAAAACATTGAATTCTCTTAATGATGCAAACACCAGAAGTTTATTCCTTCCAATTGGTCATTCTTGAAGAATTCAGTGTCTTCAAGAAAACCGAATTCTTTTAAAGATGCAAACACCAGAAGTTTACTCCTTCCAATTGGTCAAAATAGGCTGAAATGGCATCTTATTCCTTCCGTTTCCAGTTGGAGGTTCTGTTTGGAGCATGTGTGTTCCCCTGTTCTGGAAGTTTTTCTTGACAGAAGCAGAGAGGTTTGTGACAAACAACTTTAATATTCTTTCTGTCTGTTTGCTGGCTCTAATAATCCTACAAGCTTACAAGGTCACTGTTAAGATTAAATCTGAGTCATCAGAGGCAGATGTTGACACATCATTATTTAAATCCAGAGCTGCCGGAGGACTCTCAGCCCCCTGAGCTATGATTCACTGTCCAAATGAACACCCCAAATTCCACACAGCCTGCTGAGCAGGGATACTGAACAACAGTCGCGGAAACAGCTTGCTTTGCCATGACCTCGTTTGGTGTGTTGAGAAAGGTCTGCTTTTGCTGGTTTATAGAGGATGTTGAGAGTGGTCCAGGAGACCCAGGCTCCTGTCTCATCTCTATCCCTGGCTGTGGGTTTGATCTTTTCACCTGTTTTTATAGCCCTTCCTGTAACTGGTGTTTACACTTTTACTTATTTTACAGTAAAACGGATTATCTTGAGTGTTCAGCTTGATGAAATTTTACAAATAGATAGTCCAAGTGAGTATCACTTAGCTCAGACATGGAACATTTCCCCCAGCCCAGAAGGCCTCCTTGTGCCCCTTTCCCAATCAGTAACACCTATTCTGACTTCTGACAGCATGGATTAGTTGGCTTAGTTGTGTCTGTTCTAGAATTTCATGTAAAAGGAATCAAATGACATGCACACTTTTGTGCCTGGCGCTCTCTCTCTCTCTCTCTCTCTTTTTTTTCTTTTTGGCTCTGCTCATGGCTTGCAGAAGTTCCTACGCCAGGGACTGAACCTGTGCCACAGCAGTGACTTGAGCCACAGCAGTGACAACACTGGATCATTAACCCACTGAACCACCAAACTCCTGTGGCTGGCTCTTCTGCTCAGCGAGATGTCTGTGAGATTTATCCGTGGTGTTATCAGTAATTTGTTCCTTTTCATTGCTGAGTAATATTCCATTGTAGGGATAGACCACAATTTGTTTTTCCATTCTCCTGTTCACACACACCTGGACGGTTTCCAGACTTTGGCTATTATGAATACAGTTGCTATAGTCATTCCTTTAAAAAAAATTTTAATTTATTATTGAAATATAGTTGATTTACAGTATTGTGTTAGTTTTGGGTATACAGCAAAGTGATGCAGTTATATATGTATATGCAGATTCTTTTCCATTACTGTTATTAGAAGATACTGAATATTGTTTCCTGTGTTATGTAATAAATATTGGTTGCGTACCTATTTTATGTATGGTAGTTTGTATCTGCTCATCCCAAACTCCTAATTTGTTTGTTCCATCCTTTCCTCTTTGATAACCATAAGTTTGTTTTATATGTCTGTGAGCCTATTTCTGCTTTGGGAATAAGTTTATATGTGTCATTTTGTTAGATTCCACATATAAGTTATATCACATGGTATTTGTTTTTCTCACTTATTTCACTTAGTATAATAATCTCAACTTGCATCCATGGTGTTGCAAATGGCAATATTTCTTTTCTTTCTTTCTCCCTTTCTTTTCCTTCCTTCCTTCCTTCCTTCCTTCCTTCCTTCCTTCCTTCCTTCCTTCCTTCCCTCCCTCCCTCCTTCCTTCTTCTTTTGCTTTTTAGGGCTACCCCCATGGCATATGGAGGGTCCCACGCAAGGGGTCTAATTGGAGCTACATGTGCCAGCCACGGCCACAGCCATGGCCACAGCCACAGCACCTTGTGATCTGGGCCACGTCTGCGACCTATGCCACAGCTCATGGCAACACCAGATACTTAACCCACTGAGCAAGGTCAGGGATCAAACTCACATCATCATGGATACTAGTCAGATTCATTTCTGTGCCACAATGGGAACTCCCACTATTTCATTTTTTATGGCTGAGTAATATTTCATTGTATATATGTACCACATCTTCTTAAACCAGTTATATGTTGATGGGCATTTGAGTTGTTTCCATGTCTTAGCTATTGTAAATCATGGCTGTGGTTATTTTCGTACACATCTTTTTGTAGACTTAAGTTTTCATTTCTCTTGGGTCAATACTTAGAAATGGAATTGTTGAGTCCTAGGATACGCATATCTTCAACTTCATCGGAAACTACCCAATGCTTTTAACATTTCATATTTCCAGTCTTTAAAAATTTTAGCTCTTCTGGAGAGTGTCTGCTGGCCCCCCAACTTAGTTTGAAGTTGCATTTTCCTGATGAATAATGAAGCTGAGCTCTTCTACTCGTGCTTATTGACCACTCATATCTTTTGTTTTTGTGAAAGCTTCTATCTAAATATCTGCCCATTTAAAGTTTTTGTGTTTATTGTTAGAATGTATTAATGAAAGTATTATCTGGAGGATGGATTGCAGAATGCAGATAGAAAAAGTGCTGAGTGACAGACATCAAGGGCAGCAATGGACACAGGGGGTATAGTTTTCACCCAATTCCCTGTCCAGCTCATAACCGAGTGGTAAGCTTCAAGGATGCTATCACTCGCCTTGTTTAGAACAAGGAAATACAAGTGGTAGGGATAATGCCGATAATAATCTCTAAGTGTTTTACACACACACACACACACACACACACACGCACACGCACACGCACACACACACCCGCATTATGGAAGGAAGAGAAGCTCTAAGGTCAGAAAAACTGCGTTCTAATCCTGGGACCTTGGGAAATAGATGCTGTGTAAAGTGGGCACAGTCACACACCTACAGCACCCCAAGAGGCAGAAATAAAAGAGTTTATTGGGGAAAATTAAAGAGTTTATTGGGGAAATTAAGCAGGGTACATGTAACCCTCTGAATTCTCATCTTCCTGCAGCGTGGGCCAGGTCTGGAGGTGTGTAGCTCCCTGGTTTCGGAGAGAGAGAGAGAGAATGCTTATGCAGCTCCTTGGTGTTACTAGGAAGGAGAAATTGGGCTGGGTATGACCTGTATTTCAGTTGAAATAACTCAGTCCTACTGACCTTGTTCTTTGCTAAGTCTCTAGGAATGGAGGAGGAAATGAACCTTAGGGCTGTTGACACGTGTCTGTCATCAGGAGAGTTCTTGAATCTCTCTAAATCTCTATTTTCACATCTATAAGATGGAAATAATCCCCATTTTGAAGAACAGTTGGAAAGAAGAGAAGTAATCCTGGAAAATACCAAGCACGATGCCTGTGATGTAGGAAGAGCCCAGCAAATACCAATTTTCGTCATTTCAGAGGATAGAAATAAAACACTTCTTACCAGTGTGGAGTCTTAGTGCACATGGGCAATGTGGCTGATTGGCTGCTGACAGCTCTGTGCCTGGAAGAGCCATTTACATCACTCTTCCTTATCTAAATCCTGGAAGAAGGTTTTTAATATCATGATGGACTTGAGATTGTAATTACAACATGGCTAGGGCAAGATGCATTCCCTACTTGTCCTTATTTGCTGTGTAGCGTTCATGTGTTTGAGACCTTTGATGTGTGGCTGCCAGGATATTAGTGGAGGGTGAAATTGGATTGAAGTCGTATATTTGAGCACCAAAATGCTAGACTCTTGGCTACATGGAGAGTTCATGTGGCCTAATTCGTGTAGGTGTACCTTATGAAAGGCCAGATTTTCATAATGGAAAAATAAGAGCATTAGAGAAAAACACCAGAAGCTTCCTTTTTATAATTCTCTTAATAAAAGCTGATTGTTTATTATATGGGCTGTGGGTTGCTATGGCGACATGAGGGTACTGCATTAGAAGAGGACTGAAGTGGATATTCTAATATGGACAGGCATAGCTTACAGACACTGAGGAAAAAAAATACTGTGTTTTAGAAATAGACTTGAGATGTTGTGTAGAGTGTTTCATGGTGTCAATAAACTTTCCTGAGTTTCTCTGTCAGACTGGCCACTGGGTTATCTATTTGATCCCCATTGTATTTTAGTTTATTTTTTTAAATTTACTTTTTTAAAAACTCATTTTTTTTGGTTAAAGTACAGTTGATTTACAACGCTGTGCCAATTTTTGCTGCACAGCAAAGTGATCTATCTATACGCGCGCACACACACACACACATACATATACATTCCTTTTCTCATATCATCCCACATCGTGTTCTGTCCCAAGAGACTGGACACAGTTTCCTGTGCTGTACAATAGGACCTCATTGCTTATCCATTCTAAATATAGTAGTTTGTGTCTTCTAATCCCAAACTTCCCATTCATCCCACTTTGTCTCCCTCCACCTTGGCAACCAGCAGTCTGTTCTCTGTGTCTTTCAGTCTATTTCTGTTGTGTAGATAGATTCATCTGTGCCATATTTTAGATTCCACATATAAGTGATATCATACGATATTTGTCTTTCCCTTTCTGACTTACTTCACTTAATACCAGAATCTAGTTGCATCAATGTTGCTGCAAATGGCATTATTTGTTCTTTTTTTATGGCCGAGTAGTATTCCATTGTGTATATGTACCACATCTTTTTAATCCATTAATTTAGGTTGGCTATTGTGAATAGTGCAGCTATGAACACAGGGGTGCATGTATCTCTTTGAATTGTGGTTTTGTCCAGATAAACGCCCAGGAGTAGGATTGCTGGATTGTATAGTAGTTCTGTATTTAGTAGAACTAAAACTGCTATACTGTTTTCCACAGTGGTTCTATTAATTTCTCAGTCATAGTTGAGATTGTTTATTCATTCATCTATCTATCCATCCATTCATCAATAAATAGCTTTTGATAGTCTATGTGTCCACATTCTGAGGGATATTCAAAGAAGTAAGCATGTGTGTCTCAGGGTGATTTTCTTAGAGCAGTGGTACATCTCTGCCCCTGGCTGAGTGTCCTCTCTAAATTAGTCTCTATTCAGTCATTGTACTCAGTGATTTCAACACTAGGGAAATTCAGTTTAAAGAATTTTAAAGCTATGATAAGATGGTAGGTGTAAAGATGGAAAGAGAACTCTAAAATGTGTCCAGAGAAGGACAGATGTGGAAAGAATTGTCCAGACCTCACAAAGGAAGGTCTGGTTGCAGCACCCTGGAGGATGGGGAAGTTTGATGGGTTGTTGGAGCCAGAGCTAGTCCACAGTAACTGAGCAAACAGCAGCAATCCCACGGGGCATGGGTGAGTTGAGGCTGGGAGTTCAGAGTGCAGAGGAAGTCAGGGAGGTGCCACTGCGGGTGGATGCTGGGGTCTTGCAGTAAATGTACCCAGAAGGCTGCAGCAAGATGGTCCCAGGGCCTTGGTGGGGGCTACAAGTTTGCTGGGGCAGTGCCTACTTTGGGCATGCATCTGGGCCAGAGTGCTGTGGGTTGCCATGTGCATTGCTGACAGGCTGTCCATGTGGAGCTAGAAAAAGCAAAACAGACCAAGTCCAATCAGGAAGAGAAGCCTCTGCCCCCTGCTATGTCCCATCAGCGCCCTCTGCTGACAAACTTTAGCATTGTGCTCGGTGGCAAGGGGAAATGCTTCCATTATCACAGGGCAGGTATTGAAGGGTGATTTTGGAGCTGAGAAGCCATAAATGGTAGCCTGTCTGGTACATGGATGGTAGCCACTAGTCTACCGTCTGGGTTGTGGTTTATCTTTTAAAGTCACTAAAAATAATGACTTTCGCTACCATCTCCAAAGATGCTTCATGGGCTGTGAAGCTGGAAAGTTGTGCAAAGGGTTCCTTCAAAAGAAATCCTTCAGAGAGAATGACCCCCTTGCCACCCATCCCTGGAAGAAGCCTTGGGATTCAAGCCTGGGTTGGTAGAAATCAGTTGTACTTAGTCCTTCCTTGATTAAATGTAGTGTGTATACATTTGGTATACAGACTTGGAATCATAAGAACCTGGGCTTGAGCTCCAGCTCTGCCACTTACCAGCTGTATGGCTCCAGACACTCTGCAGTGTGGTCCGTGGTAGTTCAGATACCAGTGTGGGCCTGGTGGTACCCCCAAGTTACAGCTTCACATACTATCATAGGCTCAGCCACCATGCCCTAAAGCAGAGGTCAACACACTTTTCCTGGAACTGGCCAGGTAGTAAAAGTGGCCATGCCTTGCAGGCCATAAGATCTCTGTTGCCACTATCCAGTTATGTCTTTGCAGCACAAAAGCATCCACAGACAGCAAGCACATGAATGGGCAGGGCTAGGTTAGGGGAGGCATGTCAGTATCACATCTAACCATACTAGGACAGGTGTGTTCCCACTCACACTCTGGTTCTTGTGTTCGTCTGGTTTCTTCCTTTCCATAAAAAAAACTTTATCTCAGATCTTACTGATTTGCCCTGCATGGGTCTTGGTTGGAGACCCTGAAGATAACCTAATGAATTCTCCTTTCTTTGAATCTGGAACATCAGGGCTTGGGTTCTTGGTTGCTTCCTACCTAGAATGTCCCTGTCTATCAGTCGGAACTTGGTCTTTAGGGTCCAGCTCTGCACACTCAGTAAGGTGGCAGCTTTTGCTAAGTTACTCAAAATGCAAGGTATAGTTAGACAGCCTTTGCAGTGATGCATTGTTGGACAAAGATGAGCCACTTTCCTGTTTAAGAGGTAGCCATGGTAATACAGCATCACCAAACCATCTCTGCCTCTGTTGTTTTATTGTTGCTATAGCTACTCAGGGTAAAAAGTTGTCACTGTAGGAGTTCCCATTATAGCTCAGTGGTAACAAACCTGACTGGTATCCATGAGGACATGGGTTTGATCCCTGGCCCCACTCAGTGGGTTGAGGGCCTGGCATTTCCGGGAGCTGTGGTGTAGGTTGCAGATGTGGCTATGGTGTAGGCCAGCAGCTGCAGCTCTGATTTGACCTCGGGCCTGGGAACCTCCATATATCCTGGGTACAGCCCTAAAAAAGCCAAAAAAAAAAAAAAAGAAGTTGTCACTGTAGCGAAAGATCATCTGTTATTGTCACCTGTGGATTTTCTTGGCCAAAGAAGTTACGATATATTTGAATCTAGCAGATAACAAATTTTAAGCAGGGGCCGATAGAGTGAAACATTAATTGCCCTAATGATGAAGGGATAAAGCTCTCTAGACAGACGTCTGTCAACATGGCTGTATCCTGGGCTGGACTGTAAGCTTCGCTGCTGACCCCCACTCCACCTGCTCAGATGATAAGGTGACCACCTCACCCTGGCATTTTCCTGGGCCTCTTTTTTAGCTCTGTTTAAATTCTGGGGCAGAAGGTTTGATGCTGAGATATTTATGCCCTTTGGAGAACTGCTGCTTAAGCTGCTTTTTTGACAGACAAATTCTAATTAAACAGTATAATAAGTTGCAGAAACACAACGGCTCTCCGCTCTCGGTGCTTTTCCTGTGGCATGTCACATCTGAAAAAGCCACATCCTGTAACTCGCAGATACATTTTTAGGAACTGTCTCCATGAAGTGGCACTGGCTGTTTCTCAAGAGATGTCGGTTAGGCTAACACCCTTTTCTTTTTTTTTTTCTTCTTAGTAGAACCTATTTTTAGGTAGCAAATTAATTGTCGGGATGTTAAGGTCAAAGAGATTTGTATTTCTTTGTAGCAAAGTCTGCCCTTGGCTTAGGAATGTTCCAACAGCCCCTAAATGCATTGGGATTTGAACCCTGGTCTTTCTGTCACCATACATTCCAGGAAATAAAAGGACATGAAAAGCAATAAAAGAACACAACATTAACAAAAACCAAACCAAGTGCTTGATTTTTATTTATTTTTGTTTATTTTTATTTTTTTAGTGCAACATAATTGATTTACAATGTTGTGTTAATTTCTACTATACAGAACAGTGACTCAGTCATGCATATATACATTTTCATTGCCATGTAGGTTATCATAGAATATTGAGTAGATTTCCCTGTGCTCTACAGCAGTTCCCTGTTGACCATCCATTCCATATGCAAAAGTGTGTATTTGCCAATCCCAAATCCCCAGTCTATTCCTCCTCCCCTTCCCCTTTGGTAACTGTAAGTTTGTTTTCAAAGTTTATGAGTCTGTTTCTGTTTTATAAATAAGTTCATTTGTATCATTCCCAAAAATTTCACACATAAGTTATATCATCTGATATTTACCATTCTCTGTCTGATTTACTTCACCTAGTGTGACAATCTCTAGGTCTGTCCGTATTGCTGCAAATGGCATTATTTCATTCTTTTTTATGGCTGAGTAATACTCCATTGTGTGTGTATACCACATCTTCTTAATCCATTCATCTGCTGATGGACATTTAGGGTGCTTCCACATCTTGGCTATTGTAAGTAGTGCTGCAGTGAACATTGGGGTGCACGTATATTTTCAAATTATGGTTTTCTCTGGATATATGCCCAGGAGTGGGATATCTAGAGCAGATGATAGTTCTTTATTTAGTTTTTTGAGCTACCTCCAATTTGAGCTACCTCCATACTGTTTTCCATAGTAGTTATACCAATTTATATTCTTACCAACAGTATAGGAGGGCTACCTTTAAGGTGCTTGATTTTTGGATACGTGATTTCACTTGGAAATCAATTACAGTGGTGATATTTGATAAACAATTGGAAATTTGGACCACAGCTTAGGTGACAAGTGAGTGTAGAGTAGAGCTTTAATTGTGTGTCTCTTTTTTGGAGCTTCATTTTTAAAAAAATCCAACGCCCTTTGTTTAACCTCATTAAATGGTATCCTTTATAAGTCACAGTATAAGAAGCACTAAAGGGAAGTCAAAAGCTTCCTCTACTGAGTGTTGCTTTTATTTATACTTTCTGTGTGCCTTTGGGCAAGTTACTTAACTTCTCTGATTCTGGAAATTGAGTCACCATATCTGAGTTTGGTGGGAGTGGTAGGCACTCAGGCTAACCTGGCCTTGTTAACATGGCAGGTATAGGGTTCTACAACAGCAAGCGGAAGCACCCAGGTCACAGTGCTTCTTCTGTCACTTTCCATTGGTGAGAGCAAGTCAAAAGGCCGGCCCAATGCCAGGAGCTACAAAACAACATAGTGAAGAGGTGAGGAAAGAGAGAGGAGAATTCTCACAGACCATCTGCCCTGGGTTAGTTTTCATTCTGGGATCTTCAAGGAAAAGAAGTGATTAAATGTGGTGGTTTGAGTGTGTGATCTGCCTGTGCTGTGACTTCAGCCGAGAGGAGAGACGGATGCAAACAGCAGAGAGCACATTGCCCAAGGAATCACAACTTACTTGCTGTGTGACCTTGGCTAAAATACTTACCTTGTCAGAAGCTAAGTTTTTTATCCTAAGCTTCCCTTGAACCTTGATTAAGCCTGTTTTATTCTAGACACTGGAGCCACAGATTAAAAAAACAAAAAACAAAGCGAGGTGACCCTTTTGAGTTTGTGCAGTTGGGTATGCTTCTGTGGCTGGGGAGTGAGGGACGTTAGTACCTGCCACTTCTGTCAACAAAGAGAGCTGTCCAGGGCAGCTTTGAGCCTGCTCAGTGGACCTGGCTTCCCTGAAGGAGCTGAGGAATGGTGGGCGAGCAGAGTTTCCTGCACCCGAGGCAGGCACCTCCCCGTGGGAAACCTCCCCTTGTTAGCACAGCTTTTGAATTGCTTGACCCCTTTGGGGGCCATGGGTTGGTAAAGGCTTCAAGTACATCTATATTCTGCTCACTTGTCCTGGCTGATTTTCAACTTTGTTTTCCAGCTGTGAAAAACATATCTTCAGATGGCAGTAATTGGGAATTTAATAATTTTTTGATGTTTCCGGTGGTGCCTGGGAAATCCACTGAGAATGATAAATATTTTTTCAGTGTTTCCCCATCCTGTGCTAAAACTCTGTGCTAAAACCATACATGAATTTTATTTTCTCCTTTTCTTACATTTTTTTGTTTTAAAGCACAAAGCAGGCTAACTTTGAAGTCAAATTCCTTTTTAGTCAAGTGTGTGTATCAGTTCCTTATTTTCTCCTTTTGTTTTTATTGCTACAGTGTTCTTTATTACTTTTTCCCAAGTCACTTTAGAAATAAAAAAAGATATGGGAATAAAACCATCAGAGTCAGAGATTCAGATAATCTGTGTGCCGTCTCCCGATGAGAATTAGTCTTGTGGCTGTAATGTTTTTTTATTTTTGTTTTTTGGTTTTTACCTGATGTTATTTGATTACTGCATCATCAAAACTTTTTCAGCTCTATTGTCTTGACTCCCCAAAGCTGGAGAGTAACAGAGGAATTGCAAGCAGAGCTGTAATCATGTCACAGGAGCCCCAACTTCATCTTCAGGGGAAATAGTGCAAAGGAGTGGAACATTTTTGGAAGGAGGATAAATGCATCTGGATGCAAGGCCCTGTTCTACAATTTAGGCACTGGGTGACCTTGGAAAACCTGCTTCACCTCTCTGGGCCTTGCTCCCATCACCTTAAAGATGAAGCTGCTTTATTAAGTTACTGTAAAATGTTTTCATTTCAAATGGAAAGGAATCTCACATTTCTCACTTCATGGATCTTAAGAATTATTTAGTGTTAGATGGGGTCTTATTGTAAATAAATACTCTTGATACAAAGATTTTTTTCTTTTTTTTTTGGTCTTTTTGCCTTTTCTAGGGCCACACTTGTGGTATATGGAGGTTCCCAGGCTAGGGATCTAACAGGAGCTGTAGCCGCCGGCCTTCGCCACAGCCACAGCATCACGGGATCCGAACCGCGTCTGCAACCTACACCACAGCTCACGGCAATGCCGGATCCTTAACCCACTGAGCGAGGCCAGGGATCGAACCCACAACCTCATGGTTCCTAGTCGGATTTGTTAACCACTGAGTCACAACGGGAACTCTAATACAGAGATTTTAAAAGTGTTGAAAATCGTGCGCGTCTTCTCCCCCCCGCCCCATGAAGCCCACTTCTTCCTTTGCGGAACTCTAGGTGCCGATAAACTTTAGGTACTTTGACAAGTTCCTGGACTGGGAACTGCTAAGTTGTTGCCTGCCTCTGACTTACCTAACAAAGGATGACTCTGGTGGGTGCTGGAATCTGGTCTTATAGAACCAGCAGGAGATCCGGGGTGCAAGTGGGCAGAGAGCAGCAGTCAACGTTGTCTTCCAGCCTCTGCAGCCTGTGATACTGCCCTTCTTCCCCATCCTTCACCTGGCGATGTTTTCTGTCCCTCCAGACTGACCAGATGCTTCCCTGGGCATTCTCTTGACGTTCTTCTTATTTTATACTGGTTCTCTGGAAAGTCCTTCCTCTGCCTAAAGGGATACCCATGGGGTGTTTACCATGGTCAGTCCAAATGATTTGTGTCATATTTGTTTCCTAAACTTATCTAGAACCCAGGCAGTAGTTCATCTGGCATCTCCAGAGTCGGGCAGAAAGAGCGCTGATACGTGTTTGGCATGTTGCCAGTGCCAGACAAACCTGGATAATGTGCTCCTTTCCAAGTGAATAGTTAGCTTTCATTGCTTTTTTATTAGGTTGAATCATCTGAAATTGCTGTTTTCATAAGTTAAAATTACTTGAGTACCAGCATTTTAAATGTATATTTTCTAGTCCCATGAGCATTTCTTTCTTTCTTTTTCTTTTCTTCTCCCCCCCCCCTTTTTTTTTTTTTTTTGCTGTGATGAACAGCGGCTTGATATGGGATCTCAGTTCCCAGACCAGGGATTGAACTTGGGCTGCAACAGTGAAAGCACCAAATCCTGACCCCTCGACTATCAGGGAACACCTACCTATGAGTATTTATTTGCAATCTATTCCTCTTCAGGGTTCCTCCCCTTCTGCTTTTTACCCGCTGAGGCTTCCCCTATGTACCCTTAACACAGCTTTTCCTTTTTTCCGACACTGCCTTCTCTTGAGTCCTGGATTTCTGGAAAGAGTTAGCTACTTTCACTGTCCCCCATCCACAACACACACTCGTGCTCCAGTCTGTGGCTGCCTGACCCTCCCTCTGTCTACCCTCCTGAAGCTGCTTTAGTAGTTTCTAAGAAGCCGCAGAATGGCTTCAGTCACCGGCCGGTCCTGTTCTTCACCCTCTTGGACCTTCCTGCAGCATGGAGACACTTTGGAAACTCTCACCTTCCGTGGCTTAGAGAACTCTTCTGGCTGCATAATTGACTCTTCTCCCCATCCCTGCCTCTGAGTCCTGCCCACGGACATCCTCTTTCTCCCTCCTCTCCTTGGGAACCTCATGCCTCTGCCATTGTAAGCTCTATGCAGCCTGCTCCCTGTACTCCAGGCCCAGAGTTTTGCTCTGGTTTTGTGCATCCACAGGACACAAACCAAGATTGTCATCTTTGTCCCCTAATCACCTTCTCTAACTGTTCTGGCCCCCATCACTGGTCCTCTTTAATGTTTTTGCCTCTTTGACATTCCCACCATTCTCGTCCCAGGGTCCCGGCCCTCAGCCTTGACTGTTGCTTCCAGCATCCTGACTTTTCTCTACCTGTCTGCCAGCTCCACACATTCACATGTTGAAAATAGCCATTGGTGAGCCTGGCTTAATTATATTTGCATTTCCCACAGCGAGCAGCGCTGAGCTTAAATAGGCCTTCGATACATAGATATTGAGTTCAAAGAAATCAGTCTTTTAAATTACAGGTATAATCAGACTGCCTTGTTGTAAATTTTGAAAAATAGAAGAAAGGAAAAAAAATCCCTCTGAAATCTACCTTCCCAGCCCACTCTGTATCCGTCACTTTTGTGTACTCTCTCATGAGTTTACTCACTCCAAAATGATGTATGTTTGTATGTATATATGTCTTTTTAGGGCCACACTGGTGGTATATGGAGGTTCCTAGGCTAGGGGTTGAATCAGAGCTACAACTGCTGGCCTACGCCACAGCCATGGCAACGTGAGATCAGAGCCACGACTATGACCTACATCTCAGCTCATGGCAATGCTGGATCCTCAACCCACTGAGCGAGGCCAAGGATCGAACCCATGTCCTCATGGATGCTAGTCGTGTTCATTAACCTCTGAGCCACGATAGAACGCCCCACTCCTATTTTTAGATGTGGTTAACAAGGTTGTTATTGTTAGCCCACTGGCCTGTGTAGAGTCCACAGATTTTCTTAGCAAGGGCTGCAGTGCTGCTTACCAAATTTTTCCAGCTCTCTTCCTTCCTGGTGGGACTGTGCTTCCCGGCTACCTGTGGTTATTCGAGGACCAGTTCTGGCCAATGATCGATTAATTGTTGAGGAGTTCCCTTCGTGGCTCAGTGGTTAACGAATCCGACGAAGAACCAAGAGGTTGCGGGTTCAATCCCTGGCCTTGCTCAGTGGGTTAAGGATCCAGCGTTGCCGTGAGCTGTGGTGTAGGTTGCAGACGCGGCTCGGATCCCGTGTTGCTGTGGCTGTGGCGAAGGCCGGCAGCTACAGCTCCTGTTAGACCCCTAGCCTGGGAACCTCCATATGCCACGAGTACGGCTCCAGATAAAGGCAAAAAGACAAAAAAAAAAATTAATTGTTGACCCCTTAGAGCACTCTCTCCATGGCTATTCCAGCAACCCTGGTTCTTGAGAGAGATCATGACATGGAGAAGCCCTCAAGTGACCCAGAAAGTGGAAGTGAGAAAAAAAAAAAGCTCTATTTTTTGCCTTTACAATTTTGTGTTTCTCTATTACTGCGGCAAACTTGAGCTCAGTTGGAGATACAGATTGCTATTTCTGGAAGATTCTTCGACTTCACACAGTCATTTTACAGATAGAGAAACTGAGGCTCAGACAGGAGAAATGGCCTAAGTCCTAAAGGGTTAGTCTTGGCACGTGACTGGAGCCCAGGTTTGCTGTACCTTGAACACTCTCCCCTGCTCCCCAGCATCCTGGGCCCCACGGGAGGCCAGCCTTATCTAACGTTACCCTGCTTTTCCTCTCTGCTGTGTGGTAGTGCTTCTGCTGCAGAATGTCCCTGGAGTTTATGTCGTTGACCTGCTCTAATTTTATATCTTGACAGATCATTTGAGAGTGCCTGGGGGGTCCACTTTTGGAGCCCTCTGCAAAATGGCACGACACAGATGCCAGCCTCAGCACTATGGCAGCTAGAAGGATGCTTCCTTTTACAGGTTATCTCCTGGAGTTCAGGCAACAGCATCTCTGTGCAAGTGAAAGTCCAATAATTCTACTTTGGAATTATCTGACGGTGACAAAATCCTCAGATTCAAAGGTATGCGGGTAATTAGGACTCTTGTTAATCATTCTGTATCCCTTTCTCCACCCCTACCCCCCAGCAAGGAGATTCACACAGATTAATTACTGCCTGCTATAAATAAATGCAGAGAAAAGCAATCTGCATTGGAGAGGCAGAGGGTAACTGTCATTTAATATATCACAGCTTTCTGCACACCTGTTCTCCCTTCGTTGTTGCCATGGAAACCACACTTTATAAGAGAAGCTATGCATAATTAGCATGGATAGAGGTCTATATCAATCAGAATAATTTGGAAGAATACTAAAAACCCAAAGGAGCAGCCAAAACTACTTGTCTCGATAGGAAGGAATCAGATCTCCACTGTGTGGTAAATGAGGAGGCAGTTACAGTAAGAAATCAGCAAAATTAGCAAGTCTGGGTCAGCTGAAAAACAAGGAGCCAGCCTTCCTTGACTAGAGAGAAAGAAAACTTTGTCGTCGTCGAGTTGGTCTTTTTTCTTTTCAGTGCTCTTGAGAGTCACCCAAAGGAGATAACAAAGCCAAACAAACAAGTAACTTAATTTTGAGGTGATGGGGCTCAGGTAACTGGAACTGGGCTGGAGTGGTGAGGGCTCTGTACATCTGGGGGCCCCCCCGATGCCCTTTTAGGTAGTGAGGCTGTGACTCCAAGACTCCAGCTGTGGGAGGGGCAGGTGGCTGAAGGTGGGAGTCCTTTTGGAAGCAGTGAGCAGCTTTTCAATCAAAGTGTGGGATTTTTTGAGTGGTTGCAATCACCAAATTTCTTTCTAGTGGTGGGAAGGATTTCTGAAATAATCTAGGTCAAATGTGCTAGATTTGTGGGGAGGAATGGTACTTATGGAAAGATGCAGCTTGTCTGAGATTTCAAAGCAACTGGTGGTCAAGCTGGAGCCAGAGCTCAGCTCTCTGTTGCTCACTTATCGCCATTTGCTAAGGGCACTGACTGGACCACCATTGGCTTGGTCTCTTGGTCAGAAATTCTCTGGTCTTTTATGGCCATGGGGATCAAACTCAGCACCTGGCATGAGAAGCCACCAGAATATGGGCTTTTACAGTCTTTGACAATTTCTTCAGGTGTGAACATGAAAATTAATTCATTCACTCAGTAGCAAACATTCATTAAGTAAAATGAGATCATATTCAGTTCTTTTGCAATAACACACAGAAAGATGCCTGCAAACTGTACATTTCCTGAGCTCTTACTGGACCACTTTTTGTATTAATTAGTATTCATTTGTTCAACATTTTATGTATTGAGTGCCTACTATGAGCCCACTCTATTGTAGATGCTGAGTAAGGCAGAAAGATCTCTGCCTTCACAGAACTTGTGTTCTAGCGGGGGGAGACAGACTTTAAGTATGAAAACAAATAAGATAGTTTTATGTGGTAATAAGGTCAGTGAGGAAAATAAAGTGGGGTGATGGTCCAGAGATACAAGTTTGGATTTTATCTTTTTTAAAAAAGTTAATCCTAAACTCCTAATTTATCCCCCACCTTTACCTGTTGGTAAGCATGAGTTTGTTCCCTATGTCTGTGAGTCTGTTTCTATTTTGTAATTTAGTCCATTTGTATCCTTTTTAAAAAATTTCTGTGTATAAGTGATAGTATAAGTGATACATGATATTTGTTTTCCTGTCTGACTTACTTCACTTAGTATGATCATCTCTAGGTTCCTCTATGTTGCTGCAAATGGCATTATTTCATTCTTTTTTATGGCCAAGTCATATTCCACTGTATATGTGTATCCCCATCTTCTTTATGCACTCCTCTGTTGATGGGCATTTAAGTTGCTTCCATGTCTTGGCTATTATAAATAGTGCTGTGATGAACATTGGGGTGCATGTATCTTTTCAAATTATGGTTTTCTCCAGATGTATGCCCAGGAGTGGGATTGCTGGATCAAATAATTACATACATAATATATAATTAAGATCTTATCTTAATTACAGTGAGTAGCAATTGGAGGATTTTAAGTAGAGGAGTGATGTGATCTGAATAATCTGTACCTTTCCTTGTTCCTTAAAGCAGAATTCGAGGTCACTGCTCTGGAGAATTCTTGGGCCAGCAGGGACCCTTAGGCCTGTGCTTGGAAGTACCCACTGCCCTCAGAGCAGACCGTAGAGACAAAAGTAAAGGGGCCAGGGCTTGTGTATGTGTCTTCTCCATCTCCATTCACTCTTTCTTAATTCCTCACTCTATGCTTTATCTCTTCATGGTCCTGCCAATAATTAAAATAATAAAAGATGAGAATCACTAGAAACAGTGAAAAAGCAATAATAGCAGACTTTTATCAAATGAATCCTTACCATATGCCTGGCATTGTGCAGATTGCTATGTGATATTTAGCTCACTGAATCTTCAAAACATGGAAACTCTCCTTAAGTTGATTTTATAGACGTGGAAACTAAGGGTAATGTTTCCTAATGGTGTGCTAGGGTTTGAAACCAAAACCTGTCTGTCCTCAGTCTAACCTTTGTGTGAATCGATAAGTTAATAGCATCAATCTGTTAACAGAGAAAGTTTAAATCTTACAGCTCCCACATTTAAGGGAAGTAGGAAGAAGGAAAAAACATACACACATGGTGTCTACTATGTGCCGGTCTCCACAATTACTATACCGAAAATCCTCTCTGGAATTACTAATTCTTGCAACTGTGTTGCTAGATAGATGTCATGGAACCCATCTTCAGGATGAAGAAAGGGATATTTGGAGATGCTCAATAACCTGATTTGGGGCTGCCAGGATTTGGCCTGTAGGCTATGGTGCTCCAGGGAAGGTCATCACAGCCGTGGAGTAGGGCAAGCCCACCTGGGAATTTGGCTGTGCTTCTGTGGGTGCCAAGGATGCTCTCAAGATAGCCTGGCAGAGGACCCAGGTGACTTTAGTCCCTGGGTGGGTTGTCTTTGGTCAATAGTAGCCTCATCTGGGAGACTTCATGGGTCTTTGAGTCAAAGCATAGTGACCTCTGGCGGCAGATCTGATCCCTGTAGGAAGCTCAGTGGTCAAGGTGAGTGTGGCCATAGGACTCCCCTGCCCATTGTGGACAGGGTGCCCAAGGAGCAATGGTGCATTGTCTAAGTATGGCCAATCAGGGGTACATATAGCTCCATGCAGAGCCCTGAATTTCTGCTTCCACAGATATCACACCTTTTTGTAGCTAATGTGGCCTTCTGGTGGAGTCCCAGCTTCTAAAATGGCTCTTCTCATGATGTGAATATGTGGTCTAAATAGAGCCTTTATGATTGCTTAACTAGATATGAAATCGGAGTTCCCGTTGTGTCTCAGCAGAAGCGAGTCTGATTAGTACCCGTGAAAACACAGGTTCAATTCCTGGCCTCATTCAGTAGGTTAAGGATCCAGCATTGCTGTGAGCTGTGGTGTAGGTCACAGATGCGGCTCTGATCTGGCATTGCTGTGGCTATTGCATAGGCCAGAAGCTACAGCTCTGATTCAGCCCTAGCCTTGGAACCTCCATACGCTATGGGTGCCCCCCCCCCGCAAAAAAAGATATGAAATCTACTTACCTTGTCATAAGAAATTCACCGTTTGTCCATGTAAGAAAAGGAAGTGATCTTAGATTGCCAAAGCATACTTCAATTGTAACTTTTTGCATAATTGTAAGAAACAACTCTGTATCTTTTTTCATTACTTGTAAGAACTTATTGTAGTCCTTGTGTGCACCAAGACTTTTGTCATTGTTATCCATCAGGAGTTTGAAAATAGCATCATTAAATTGCCCTGATCAGGAACTGAGCTTGGCCATTTGAAGCCTAAAAAGTCTTGTTTGTCGAAACAATCTCAAATTTCCTTTTAAATTTTTAATTAAAATTTATTTTTTTATTTTTTTGTCTTTTGTCATTTTAGGGCCACACCTGCGGCCTGTGGAGGTTCCCAGGCTAGGGGTCGAATTGAAGCTATGGCTGCTGGCCTACGCCACAGCCACAGCAACGCAGGATCCGAGCCGCATCTGTGACCTACACCATAGCTCATGGCAATGCCAGATTGTTAACCCACTGAGCGAGGCCAGGGATCAAACCTGCAACCTCTTGGTTCCTAGTTGGATTTGTTTCTGCTGAGCCACGACAGGAACTCCGTGGTTTTTTTTTTTTTTTTAATTTTTTAAAAAGAGATTTTATCTGAAGGTTTTATATACATTCATACTTAGTATCTTCCATGACATTATATTGAATTTTCTTTTGCTTATACAATAAGGTAAATTTATGATTTTTTTCCCCTAAGTCCCATGTAGATATACCCTATCCACCAAACTCCTCAAGTCTATTCCAGCATGCCAAATATTTTCAGGGTATATTTGTGCCATGATGTAGGTTAAGTTATGTGGTAAACTTAAGAGCTTCCTGCTAAAGTACTTCTGTCTGGATTAATTAGGATGAAAGTACCAGCTCAAGGTCAAGGGTACTAACTCAACACCAAAGAAAGAGTAATCAGGGACAAATTAGGGACAGGTAGATGGAGCTCAAAGATGGGGAAAGGGAGGTGTGGCAACAGGACTCAATTCAGTCAGGCTCTGAAGGGGGAAGCGACCAGAACTTAAAGTCTGTGGTGAGAGGGAAAGCTGACCATGGTTTCTTGGCCAAGACTGGTTGAGGAGGATTTCCTTCTAACAGCCAGTGTACTTGGAAGAGACAGAACCTTGCAGGGCAATGAATGATCAGATTGATGGCTGGAAACGCTTGAGGGCTCACTACCATTGAGTGGGGCTAAGCTGAGGCAAAAGTTGAGAGTACCTTTGTGGAGAGCAAGGACCCAATACAGTCCATAGAGAGTCAGTGGGAGTCTGAGCTTGTCGGGCATTATTGCAGAAGGAAGCACCTGTGGTGTCTCTGGTAAGAGAGCTGGTCCTGCCCTTGGGGTCTTGCTGTCTAGGCATGGTTGGAAGATAAATTCTCCTGGCAACTAAAAAAGATCCCTTCTAGCTCCAGTCTGTGTGGAGGACCTAAAAATGCATCTTTGATATTCCTGGGTGGGGCTGAGAAGGTTAAAGTGACCCCTTAGTCCAGCTTTACCTCCAGGGAGCTCAGGTGAGCAGCTGTGTCTTTGAGCAGTAGGCTCCATCACAGCAGAGCTTGTGGAGAAATCCCTGCAGCCCTCTGTGTCCACAAGACATGCCCCAGCGGACCTCCGTCCCTCTCTGTTCAGTGGCATGGACAGTGGGGTGGTGGCTGTCCCCTCACGGATGGCCTATGACACAACTTGCCCACCTGTATCAGTTAGTCTTGGCTGCATAATAAACTAATTTCACACTTTTTTTAGCTGAAAATCAGGACCATCTTTTTAGCTCACAGGTTGGTATGGGTCGTTACTTGGACTTGGTCTGGACTTGGTTGGGTTTGCTTATGAGTCTCTGGTCAATTAGGGGGTCAACAGGGGCCTGGCTGGTTCTTGGCCAGTGGCTGGCTCTTGGCTGGGGTGGTGGGGGTGACTGGGTGGCATGGCTTTCATCCTTAGGAGTCTAGCCTGGGCTGTTCACATAGTGGCAGGAATCTGAGAGCCGCAGGGTAGCAGCTCCAGTGAGAAAATGCTTTTCAAGCCTCTGCTTGTGTTTCATTTGCTTTTGTCTCATTTGCTGAAGCAGGTCACATGGTTGGGTCCAGAACCAGTGCAAGAGGGAGAGGGTACCACCAAACGGGTGTGTGAACACACTGGGTCATTATTGCAACAAATCTACCACTGTCATTCAAGGCATGTTTGCAAGGAAGGATTGACCTAGGAGGCAATAACTGCTCAACATTAAAAAAATTATTTTATTGAAATATAGTTGATTTACAGTGTTGTGTTAATTTCTGCATTACAGCAGTAATTCAGTTTTATATATGTGTGTGTGTATATATATATATATATATATATATATATTATTTTTCATATTCTTTCCCATTATGGTTTATCTTTGGATATTGAATGTAGTGCTCTGTGATATACAATAGGACCTTCTTGTTTATCCATCCTTTATATAATGGTTTGCCTGCTAATCCCAAACTCCCAAGCCTTTCCTCTCCCATTCCTCCTCCTTGGCAATCACAAGTCTGTGAAAGTGTTTCTGTTCTGTAAATAAGTTCATTTGTACCATATTTGAAATTCCACAGTGATATCATATGGTATTTGTCTTTCTCTTACTTCGCTTAGTATGATCATCTCTAGGTCCATCCATGTTGCTGCAAATGGTATTGTTTCATTCTCTTTTATGGCTGGACTACTCTACTCTTATCAAGAAGGCAGGGAGAAAGGATCCAAGCAAGTGCCAGGCAAGTTCTGATTAATGCTGGTGACTTTAAATTATTTTCCCAAACTTCCACTCTTTATGATTTAGCAGACTTTTGATTGGGGGTATGTTGGACCTTGTTTTGGACATCAGCCTGCAAATAACTACTGTCCTTTCTGCTTCCTCTGGGCTGGGTTCTTCCTCCTAGAATTCATCCTCCAAATACTTATGCTCAGAGGCCACTTACTTCCCTAAGCAGATGTCACCTTTTCTAGGTTTAAAATTTATATATTGCCTTTTCCTTTTACAGTCAGTAGATTCTTGGGGATCCAGGATGAAGCAGGGTAAAGACTTTTTCTGGAATTCTTATGTGAACATCATAAGGGGTCTACTAATCTTAGTGTGTAAGCCTCGTTTCTTTGGAAAAATGCTTATCCCTTGAAAACTGGAATGGATAATGGGAAAGCTGGAAATAGCCTTGAAACTGGAATGGATGTTTTATTGTGGATGCCATCTTTAATGATATTTATGTAGCAACAAAGAATATCTTGAAACTAGGCATTCTTTCTTTTTCTAGAATCTTATCAATAGTTATTTGGGCCAAGGTTAAGCATAAAGGATTGATTTTCTGTTTATTTCTTTGGCTTTTATATTGATTGTATATTTATACTGTTGTACTAAATATGGTTGTTATATATATGTACATGAATAAAATATGTTTAATAAGCATACATAAAATATATGAACTTGAAAACTGTTCCCTGGTGGAACATTAGCATCTTGGTTGAAATATCTAAGTGACTTCCAAAAGAAATCATTAGTTCCACTCTAGTGTATTTTATTCCTGTATAAGAGGTCATATTCCATACAACAGTGATTCTTAATTTTTTTTGTTGTTGTTTTACAAGTCCTCTGAGAATTCTAGTAACTATTATGTACAGGACAGAACAGATTAACACAAAAACAAAACCAGCTGTTGGGTTGACTTCTAGAGGGGCACATAAGCCTTTTGATTCAATCACATCATTATGGAGGAGGAACTTTAAAATGGAGAAATATGGTCCTGTGGTAGATTGCAGAATTTGTCTTTATTACTCATCTTTCTCTGTGCCTGTGCCTTTTTGAGAATGACTTTGCACCTCTTCTCATCAAGAGATGAAGTACATTTCCTCACCTCTGCATCTCGGCTGGCCTTGTAATTCATTTTGCCTATATAATTTGGTGGAAATGACAGTTGACTATTTTGAATATAGTCCTCAAGTGTTCTTGTGCTTTCAGCTCTCTCTCTCGGGGTTTCATCTTCTACCCATGTGATCAAGTCCAAACTGCCTTGCCGCAGGGTGAAAGATAATATGACCAGAACCAAGTCAATCTGAATATTCCAGGCAAGGCCACTGAAGATCAACAAAGCTTTCCTCAGCACCTGACAACAGATACATGAGTGAGTGTAGCCAAGTTCACATGAGCCTGTTTCAGATTTCCTGAACCACTCATCTAACCTATAGACTGCTGAGGAGTAGTAAATACTCAGTTTTCAATTACTGTGTTTTTGAGATGGTTTGTTACACAGCAATAGCTAGCTGATACAGATACAATCACAAGGAAGTAAACTTCTTGAGGGAAGGATTCATGTCTGATTTTCTAGATATTAGGAGCTTCTAGCACACAATAAGTGTCTATTATTAAAATCTTATTAACATTGTACAATGTGATTATTTTGGTTTCCTGGGTTGTACAGTGTGATTATTTTGGTTTTCTGCATTGAAGGGCTTTCTGGTGGCACAGCTAGGAGGGTGGTCATTTCTCTAACAAACCTTGTGATTTCTGTACAAGAGGAATGGATTCTGTAGCAGAGATTCTAGTTTTTCCGCATTATCTGCTCTCACTTATTTGTTTTGTTCCATTGGCCTATCTTTTAAAATTCTTCCACAGATATCACAGTGTCTTCATTACGGTAGCTTTATGAGAAATCTTAATAACAAGTTCTCCGTCTTTGTTCTTCCTCAACACTATCTTGTCTATTTGTGGCCCTTTATTTTTTCATGTAAATTTTAGAATCAGTCTATCAGTTTTCTCTCTGTTTCTCTCTTGCTCTAACACACACCTACTAAGATTTTGCTAAGGATTGAATTAAATATATAGATGATTCTGGCAAAAACTGAGATCTTAGCAATACTGAAGCTTCCAATCCATGAGCATGGTATATATCTACATTTATTTAGGACTTTATTTTCTCACAGTGATGTTTTGTACCTTTCTGTTAAAGGTCCTACATACATTTCTTCATATTTATTCTTATATATTTTAAGTTTTTTGGTTCTGCTGAAAAATGTTATCTTTTAAATTTTTATTTTTAATTGTTTGTTGTTGGCATAAATAAAAGAAATTAAAATTTGAGCATTAATCTTCATCTAGTAATCCTGTCAAAATCACCTATTAATTCAAAAGTTTGTAGGTTATTTTTCATATATGTAATCTTATCATTTGTGAACATTGACAGTATTATTTCTTTCATTCTAATATTTATGCTTTTAATTTCTTTCTCTTTTCTTATTGAGCAAGTTAAAATCTCCAGTGCAATGCTGAGTAGGAATGGGCTGGCAAGAATCCTTGTCTTGTTCTCAGCCGGTGGGGAGGGCTCTGTGGCCAGCTATCATCACCTGATTTTATTTTCTTAAGTGCTGAGGCATATGAGAGGGACAAAGAAAGACAAAAAAGAAATGGGGAGAGAGGTGGAGAAAAGCAGAGGAAAGATAAATGAAGAAATGCCCTGCAATCAGAGGGGGCAAGCTTCCATTGCTGTGATGGCTGAAAAAAGAAGGGCTTTGTAGAAGGAGAAATGAGAGTGCTGGGCCTGTAGTAACCTCCAAGGCTGCAGAGGATGTTGGATGGTCCAGTAGGCTTATGGATGCTTTTTGTTTGGTTAATATGGTTATTAATTTAAAAATACTTTTCTTCCTTTGAATGCCTATATGTGGGCCATGTGTACCCTAGAGGGCTTTTTGGTGGCCATTCCATGCATCTGCATTATTTACCAGCCCCATATGGTGTGTGAGATTTCACCCAAGCATATATCCTCAGTATCTGAATGACTATTAAAGAGTCTTGAGTGCCTCTTCTACAGGGATACCAGGAATCTGTTTTTACTGGGATGCAATTTAACTTATATTTGTGTATAGAACTGGGGATTTTGAATTTTGATAATGTTATCTTTTGATGAAAATGACTATCCTTAAAAGGGATAAAGGCACTGAAACAGCAATGGGCATAAGTTTACTTAAAGGTGTTGCCCCTGCCTTGGAAACATATTCCTTATTCCTCATTTATGCATTCATTCTGTTTCCTAATCATTCATTCAGTCGTGATTATAGAGCACCCAGGATGGACCACGTACTGGGGCAACTTCATGTTGGTTAATAAAAACCAGATTTATGAATAAAGTAGCCCTGACTTGGGGCTTTTACCTGTTCCTGTGGTGTAAATACTCTCATCATGGCCAATGTCAAGCTACCAGCATTATGACACTGAACATGGAGTTAGGAGGAGGTGCTGGCAGTGAGCTTGTGCAAGATCATGCAAGGTAGCACCCACACCCTGCAGTGTTCTAGGCACTGTAGATGAACAATGACGAAGACATAGTGTGAGACAGGGTGTAATGTTTGAGTAGAGTTAGCTAACCAAAGGAGGGGTGGTGAAAGGGGAGGCATTTTAGATGTAGCAGCTTGTGCTAGGGCCCTATGGCTGCAGCTCAGGCAACAAGGAAAGAGATCACTTGTTGAGAAGGATAAGTGGAGTTTCTCTCCACGGGCTTATGGGAAGGATTGCCTGTACCATCTATAGAGAGAAAGAACAAGTAGGTTTTTAATTAGCTTGCTAGGACCTAACTTTACCAGTAGTTCTTAAACTTAAGAGTGCATTGGAATCCCCTGAAGGCTTGTTCAAACCAGATTGCCGAGACCAGTGGATCTGAGATGTGACCAGGTCATGCTGCTGCTGCTGCTGCTGCTGCCGCCGCCTGGGGGATTACACTTTGAGAACCACCAGAGTAGCCCATTTGGTATCATCAAAGCTTGGATTGTTTTGGCCTCCAGAGACCATGCTTTTGTTACTCTTGTTTTTCAGGGTCTTTTTTGCTTGAAGGGACTGTATCTGCTAGTGTGAAGCAAATCCTTTGCTGCATATCCTGTGTCCTATGAAAGATGGCATTTCAGAAATAAGACACTAATATCTATAAGCAAATATCAATAGGTCAAATATTGAGAGTCACAATTTGAAAGTTAACATCTTTTTGGCAGGCTCAGGTCACTATATATGATATAAATACAAGCCCATTCCCTTTTTGGTGAGTAGGGTTCCCACAAGTAACCAAAAGTTGATAATCGTAAGAACAGCATGGTTTTGCAGCACTGATCATCATGTAATGGTCACCCTTATTTTTCCATGAAATGACCATTTGTTTGGGTACTACTTACTTATAACTTCTGTCCTTGATCGTCTATTAAGGAAATCAGTCAACTCCTCTATCAATCAATTCTCATTTATTGAGCACCTCAGATGTGCTGTGATGTTGGCAACTTCTTCTTTAATTTAGAGCTACTTTCTACTTCTTCTGACTTCCTGGTCTTAGCTGAAATCTCACTTACCCCTTTGCCTTACCCCTCACTTATCCCTGACCAGCTGAAACATGATTTTTTTTTCTGTTGTGTGAAAATTCCATTATTAAGTTTTCCTGGTTCCTTGCAACCAGCTCTTGGAAGCCAAGAACTTCTTTGGATATGAGAGATTTGGCCAACATTACCTTTGAGGATTCTCACCTATAATTATAGAGTCTTAGTGTAGCTTCCTTGGTTGCTGTCACCCACCCTTGATGCATTTTGGTTCACAATGGTAACCACTTTACCTTAGAGATCATTAAGTATTTTTCTTTAAACCACTGTACCATGGTTCCTTTCAGAGTAGTCATTATTACCCACCTAACACTTCCAACAAAACACTTTGATAATTATTCTAGATACACAGTTATCTATGTCTAGATCAGGTGCATGTTGCATCCATTGACTTATTTTGCCCTACCAAATGAGAAAGAATGCTGTGAGGAAAAGACTAGGACTAGGAAGGGACTCTTTCAATTCTCATTTCATTTGATATTGACCAGTTGCTGTTTGCCTAGTTCTGTTGTCCAAGATACTGATAGTAAGTTGAAAAAGCAATGAATCACAGTCTGGGAAAATAAGATGTGTGCATGTGGTTCAAGTAATTAGCCATGCAAGACAGTGTAAACCCAATGGCAAAATGAATTACTTTAGTCGCTGCACATTCCCTAGGTACAAAGGGCAGGTTGATCAGGGAGGTGAGAGTCAGTGGCAGTCTCTTACCTCTCTCCACCATACCGTTATCTTGGTGGGAGAGGGCACCTTGCCAAAGAGTGAGGACTTCTGCAGGGGCAGAGGGGGCCAAGCTAGGCCAGGGAGGGAAGGCAGGCCCATTTATTGAAGTTACTTCAGCATCACACTGATGACTTTGAACTTGAACCTGCATGTATGGCCTAAAGGATTTTAGAGGATAGTCGCATGGTAAGAGCCTTTTTTTTCTTTTTTGGCTGTTCACATGGCATATGGAAGTTTCCAGGCCACAGATGTAACCTGTGCCACAGCAGAGAAAATGCCAGATCCTTAACCCACTGAGCCATCAGGGAACTCCAGAACTTTATGTTTTAATGAGACTAGTTGTGTGACAATGGGAAGGCACTAGATTTAGGTAGAGAAGAGAGAGGAGGATGGAGAACTAGGGACCCCAGGTGGGGGTGAATTTGGTTCAGGCAGTGTGGTATATAGGAGGTGGAGAGGCAGGGAGGGACAAAATTTGCAAAGAAAGCTAGAAAATTGTTTTAGCGGCTGGATGTCAGGGCTGAATAAGATGTAAAAGCTCACCTTGCCTTCTTTTTATGCATGAAAGTGGGAAGATTGATAACAGCTACTGAGAGAAATGGCCAGATAGGCAGGCTCCAGGCTGACTAGCACGGGGGCTGATGCCTTCCATTTGGAATCTCTTGTCTGTGCCCTGAGCCCTGACCATCCTCAGGTGATCTGTTCAGTGGGCGGTTGGCAGTAGAGAGTGGGATGTAGCTGAGTGGGACTGGAGGAAACTGTGACTGGTCAGCAGAAGCAGGCGGACTGACATCTAGATCGTCTCTCACTTGAATCAGATCACTGGGTGACAGTGTGCAATTTGCAAACCTTTTGTTCATTGCTCATTATGCGGCACTCGATGCTCAATACTCTGCATGCACTGTCTCACTTCATGCTCACAAAACCACTGCCCTGCAGCTTAGGACACCAACAAAGAGAGAAAAAAGGATTCAGAGAGAAAAAGGATTCAAAGTGGAGCATCCACAGAGTTCCCTGGTGGCCCATTGGGTTGAGGATCTGGCATTGCCACTGCTGTGGCGCAGATTCAATCCCTGGCCTGGGGACTTCTGTGTGCCATGGGTGCAGCTGAAAAATAAAACAAAAACAAAAACAAAGCATAGCATCCTCATGCAGGAATGGGGTTGAATGGTTGGGAGGACTAGCTGTGTGACCTTGGGCAATGAACTGAACATCTCTGAGGCTCCATCTCTTCAGCATAAAGTAATAGTGGTGATAAATAATAGTAAAATAATAAAAAATTAAAGTGATAGTAATAGTCATCACTATGCTCTGTATCTATTGTGTATGTACAACTCGCAACTTTGTCTTAAGAAAGGCCAGTAGTCTTTTATTATCTTTGAGAATCTGCAGTTGGGCAGGGCCAGGTGGGGACAACATGTCTCTGCTCCAGAAGGTCTGGGACCCATGTTGGGATGACTTGAAGGGCTGGGGCTGGCTGAGCATCCCTCTCTGCATGAAATCTGAGGACCTGTCTCTATGGTCTCACCATCTTTGCAGCCTGGAGGTCCAAGAGCAAGTGTTCGAGGAGACAGAAAGTAGAGGCTGATGGTTTATTAAGGTCAAGGCCTGAAAGCTGTACTCCCACTGTGTTTTGCTGGGCAAATAGCTGTAGATTCAGGGGAAGGAGACAGACCCCCATCCCTCCATGGAGCGTCCCTCTTTTGTGGTCCTCTTTAATTGCTGTTTCATTAGGTTATTGAAGATTAAATAATATACTGAACACGAAAGGCTTATCATCTCTCCCGAAATCTTAGTAGCTCAGTAGATGGTAGCCATTGTCACGATCAGAGGTAATGCCAGAATCCCCTGCCCCGACCCCCGCCTTTTAGGGCCACACGCACAGCATATGGAAGTGCTCAGGCTAGGGGGTGCATGGGAGCAACAGCTGCCAGCCTACAGCAATGTGGGATCCCAGCTGGGTCCCTAACCCACTGAGTGAGGCCAGGGATAAAACCTGCGTCTTCATGGATACTAGTCCATTCGTTTCTGCTGAGCCACAGCAGGAACTACTGTAGCATCAGAATTCTCAGATTCGAGATTGATTAAAAGTGTTGGATTCAGGAGTTCCCGTCGTAGCCCAGCGGTTAATGAATCCAACTAGGAACCATGAGGTTGCGGGTTCAATCCCTGGCCTTCTCAGTGTGTTAATGGATCCGGCGTTGCCTTGAGCTGTGGTGTATGTTACAGACATGGCCCGGATCCCGCAGACGCGGCTCAGATCTGGCGTTGCTGTGGCTGTGGCGAAGGCCGGCAGCTGTAGCTCTGATTCTACCCCTAGCCTGGGAACCTCCATATGCCGTGGGTGTGGCCCTAGAAAAGGCAAAAAGACAAAAAAAAAGAAAAAGAGCGATGGATTTAATGACCAGGAGGCCATTGAGACAGTGGTGGCCTTGCTTTCATGGCTGGGGGAGGGGGGGCATGTGCAGGAGGTAAGGAGGGAGTGGGTGGTGATCCATAAAGGCAAAACATGGGCCTGAGAAATTCAACTGCAGAAGGACAGAGAGGAATTAGGGAGTCGCTGTGGGTGAGCAGGGCAAAGGCACTAAGGCCGCGCAGAGGATGGTTCTCAGGGGTGGAGTGGCACGGAGTGGGAGGCATGTATGCGGGAAGGAAAGAAGGAGGAGAGAAAGGTGTTTGGAAGAAAAAGAGGGGTGAGGCAGAGAGGACTGAGAAAGTGTGAGTATCTGTGTATTTTAAAGGCCAGGTTTATTCTAGGCAAGCTATTTATTTAAGATTTGCATGCAAATGAAAACAGCCAAGATATAAGCTCCTTAAAAGAGGGGCTTTGAGACGGAAAAGTGTTTTCAGTCCTCATTTCAGGCTGGTACTTACACAGCTGCCCAAGTTAAGGGCCAAGCTTTAGCTGGGAGGGGTCTGGCTGGGCAGACAGGGGAGGGTAAGTTTTTGGGGTCAGTAGTTGAGGGCATCACTTTTACACTTAGGAGTGGAGGTTGACACCCAGCCAGGGTGATATGAAGCCAGTGTCACATCAAGAGTCATTTGGGAGGCCCTAAGTACTAAAATGTTTATGGTTCGGATTTTTCCCATGATGCTTTGAAGCTTTTTAAAAATAGAAACTGTGAGTGTTTTCAAAAATGAACTTCTGGTACCTTTGCTTTGTGGGAGCCTTAAGTCTGGGCTTACCTGGCCTGGAGTGTAGCCGGCATGTGGGAAAGGCCCTTGGTCCTCAGTGCTAACTCTGGTGGGGTTTCTGGCCTTGAAATTCCTCCCTCAAAGACTCAGATTTTTGGGTGAGGATTCCCCCTGTCACCGCAGGCCTCTTGGACAGACCCAGGTCTTTGTCCACCTGTCTGCTGTGCTGCTTGAATATCCTTGAGGATTTATTCCTGGGAATTTCCCTTTGTTTTTGATTCACACTTCCTCAGGGTGGGAGAGTTTTGGGTTTTTTTTTTTTTTTTGTTCCTTGTGGTATCCCCAGAGCCTAGCCCAGCAGCTGACAAATAGTTGGCACGTGCTCATTTGTTGCATGAATGGAAGGATGAAGGGGCCATCATAGGGGGACAGGTGTGGAAGGAGGCCGCCAAAGGGCAAAGTCAGGTGCTTTACAGGTTTGTGAATGCCTCTGTAGGGGGCAGAGTGAACAGGATAAATCAATGGCTGAATCCTTGAAAAATTGTGTTCTTGTCTTTGAGATGAGGCATGGGGGGAAGTGAAGACTTAGTTCCGTGGACCCTGGGTAGGGTCCCCCCCCCGACACACACAATAACTGAAAAAGTTTATATTTCTACTTGAAATGCAGAGTGAAACTATGTAGGGCTCTTTAAAAAAGTAGAATGTATTTACTTATGCACAGGCCATATGGGACTTCAGAGTGGGTGTTGATAGTGCCAAAAAAAAACTCCTGGATTCGCAGCCATGAGCAGTAAGGCTGGAGCGAAGTTTCTCTTTCACCTTAAAAAACTTGAATGTATTTTAAACAGTTTAAAATAGAGTGGGTTTTCCTGTTATAAAATCAATTCAGGCCTGTTATAAAAATTTGGGGAAACACAGAAAAGGCAAAGTCTTATTAAGTGAACTCTGCAGAGCATAGGGAGGGTGCTGGTTGATGGTTGCAGGAAAGACCCTCCAGGCAACTGGAGATCAGAGCCTCAGGGATGTTTTTAGGGCAACCTTGAGAAGAGGGCTGTGGTGGGCCAATTCTGTCTTCTGAAAGCTGCAGGTCCTGTGGTGGGCTTGGAGAGGGGTCTGTAAAATCAGTCTGTCCTTGTAACCCCACATTAGAGTGCTCTGGATTTTTTTGTGAACCCCTAAAGAAGACTTAGTCTCTTCTTGGTGGAACCAAAGCAAACCAGTGTTCTGCAAAGATCAGCTATTTTTGCAACAACAACAGATTCTCAGGGACACACGGAGACCATACGGCTGACAAGGAAGCTGTAATTGACCCTGAAGGCCAGCAGGGCTTATCCTTTCATCCAGAAACTCAGTGGCCCCATTCCTTAGTGGGCCTGGTGCTGACGATGCAGTGGTGCGTGACTAGGCAGAATGCATGTTCCCACAGAACTGACAGTTTAGTTTATGTCCCCTGAGTTTACATGTGTCCTCCTTTTGGAGGGAAGGTGGACCTGTGATCCTAAGACCCCATGAAGGGCTGTGGTCCCACTGTCTAATCCCAGCCAGCTCTGCCTTTTGGGGAAGTGGTCCTTATCACCTCCACTGACCACTGCAGAATCCCTGGAGTCCTTCTTTGTTGTCCTTTATTTCCTTTGCCCCAGAGGTAGGCAGATGTTCTGGGGTTTGAAGGAAACAGCACAGAGTCTTGGCGGAGATGGGCAATGCATGCAGGCCCAGCCGTCCTTTCTCTGCTAGTGGTGAGGTGGTTGGGGAAGCTGGGTCCCAGCAGCTCAGCCTCATGCCCCAGGCCTGCCCACCAGAAGACCCTCCTCAGTGACTCTCTGTTCACAAACCTCTCAGGCAATTTACCTCTTCTTCTCTTCTCACAAACTTCTGGCCAAAGGAACTAGTGACAGCTCAAGCTGGTATCCTACCTGGGGCACTTACATCACAGGAAAGATTCAAACATCAAGACTGGCTTTTCAGACAGTAGTCAAGAGAGGGCTTAGGGGGAATAGATTGTTTGTAGGAGAACCCTGGATGTAAAATGTGGAGGCCTGCACAGTATTGTTACCAGCATACATATTGCTTCAGAAATTCAGTCTGTACAGACTTGTTGGCACCCCTTGCACTTGTGCCCAAATTTAATGAACCACAGAAAAAAGTGCAATCCACGTTTGATCCTGGGTGTCCTCAAATGATAACGGGAAGTCTGTGATTAGATGTCATGGTAAATACACAATAAAACAAAAAATTAAAAAGAAATCCAGCCCTAAGGAGGCATTTCAAGAGTCTCCTGTATCCCTGTTCCCGTCACAGCCCATGGCACCGCAGGGACAGCTGTGACTAACACAAGTCCCCAACTAGGCTTTCCTTAAACAGCTCTTTTGCAAAGGTTCTTTTGCATCAGCCAGGCAAACCACTGTAATATTGTAGGAACTCTACAATTTGGCATCTAAATCCTATTTTACTCATTGTCTCCTCCCTAGAAGGAATTAAAAACTGTTTTGTCCATTTATGCTCCAAATAGTTCCAAATTCAGCTACAGATTTCTCATCTACGGTTCCCAGTGGCAGTGCCTGGATCACCTGCTAAAGAAGGGCTATGTGCTGCGGATCCAAAGTGCTGGTTGTTCCGAACAGCTCCAGCTTCAAATGTTCTCTCCCAGTGGTCAAATGCACGAGTTCTGAAGTTTTGTTTTGAAACTATGTCTACGTAGCTGTGAGGCAGTTGATGTTTTGCAGGGACAAGGACTTTGTCTGTTTCAGGCTCCCCAGGGGAAATTAGAGGTAGTGCCACTTCCATTCCAGAAATTGCTGTGAGGTTTCACGCAGGGAAAGTGAGACTTGCTCTTTCATTTATTATTATTATTATTATTATTATTTTTACTTCTATAGTTACTGCATTTTATTTCTGAAGGTAGAGGCTTTGGTGAGACTGAGATGCAGCAGTGGTTCAATTCAGACCTTGGTGTACGTAATAAATGGAGGCTCAGGCACCAGCTGAGTTTGAATCAAATCCCGGGGTTGTTTCTTTGGGAAGGAAGAGCCCTCACTTGATCAGTAGGTCAGCTCTCACTTGAGTGTGGGTTCTCTCACTGCAGTGGGGGCCTGTCAATCAGTGGAACATTCCCAAACTACCTTGCACTCCATTCTGGATTCCATTTTGGAAATCCTAATCCATCAGGACTTTGAATAGTGTCCACATTTTGCTTTTTTTTTTCCTTGCAAATTTACGATATAAATATTCCTATAGTAAATGTTTAAGAAAATGTAAAATGAAAAAATAAAACAATTATAAATTATTGTTTCCAAACATTATCATCATTGTTACATATACACTTCTAGTCATTTTTATGTGTATGGGTTTGTTAGCTTTTAAAACAGTTACATCTCTATAGTAAATGCACTTTTCATTGAAAGCTTTTTATTAAACATTATAACATAGCAATTAATATTTGTTACTGGCCATTCTTTTAAAAACTTTTTTATTAAAGTGTAGTTAATTTACAATGTTGTGTCAGTTTCTGCTGTACAGCAAAGTGACCCAGTCATACATTTATATATACATTCTTTTTCTCATATTATCTGTTACTGTAAAACCATTCTTATTATTTTTTTTTTTTTTGTCTTTTTGCCTTTATCTAGAGCCGCACCTGCGGCATGTGGAGGTTCCCAGGCTAGGGGTCTAACAGGAGCTGTAGCTGCTGGCCTTCACCACAGCCACAGCAACGCGGGATCCGAGCCGTGTCTGCAACCTACACCACAGCTCACGGCAACGCCGGATCCTTAACCCACTGAGCAAGGTCAGGGATCGAACCCGCAACCTTACAGTTCTTAGTCGGATTCGTTAACCACTGAGCCATGAAGGGAACTCCTTTTTTTTTATTTTTTTTTATTTTATTTTTTTGTAAAACCATTCTTGATGACTACTACTTTACTGAAGTGTTCCTCTGTTGAGGGTTATTCAGGTTGTTTCTGGTTATCATTATTCTGAAGACCCTGTAATGAATGCCTTTGTGTACACCATTTCATGAACATTTATGATGATTTCTTAAAGGATATGTCCTTAGAGCTAAAAATTCAATAGTCTGTGGAGTATAGGTACTTTACTGATGTTTAAAATCAATATAATTAAAATTCTTATTAACAGTAAATAACGGGAGGGTTTCTTAAAGGATACATCAATAACATTAAAATTGTTTTTTAGAATATATTTCTTGCATGTTAGAATTTCTTAATTTTTTTCGTAAAGTATAGTTGATTTACAGTGTTGTGCCAGTTTCTGCTGTACAGCAAAATGACTCAGTCATATATATATGCACACACACACACACATTCTTTTTTTTATTTTCCATCATGGTCTTTCCCAGGAGACTGGGTATAGTTTCCTGGGCTATACAGCAGGTTCTTATTGTCTTTCATTCTAAATGTAATAGTTTGCATCTGCTAACCCCCAAATCCTAGTCCGTCCCACTCCATTCTTCACGCCTTCTCCCCCTTGGTAATCACATGTTTGTTCTCAATGTCTGTGAGTCTGTTTCCGTTTTGTAGATAGGTTCATTTTTGCCATATTGTAGATTACATATATATGATATCATATGGTATTTGTCTTTTTCTTTCTGACTTACTTCACTTAGTATGAGAATCTCTAGTTGCATCCATGTTGCTGCAAATGGCATTACTTTGTTCTTTCTATGGCCAAGTACGTAGTACGTTATATATATGTACCACATCTTCTTAATCCATTTATGTGTCTATGGACATTTCAGTTATTTCCATGTCTTGGCTATCGTGAATAGTGCTGCTGTGAACATAGGGGTTAGGGGTGCATATATCTTTTTGAATTATAGTTTTATTCAGGTATATGCCCAAGAGTGGGACTGCTGCATCATATGGTAATTCTATTTTTAGTTTTCTGAGTAATCTCCATACTGTTTTCCATTGTGATTGTATCAATTTACATTCCCACCAACAGAGTCGGAGGGTTCCCTTTTCTCTGCACCCTCCATATTTTTTTTTTTTTTTACTTTCCACTTGTTTACTATCTGTCCAACACAGTAAACGAGGGCAGCTTATTTTGTTCAACAAAGCTGCATAAGGGCAAGAATTTTGTTTTTGTTTTTTTAATCTCAGCACAATCCCTGGTACATTTTCTTAAAACTCAGTAAATATTTTTTAAATGAAAGGATTGCACACAATGCATAGATAAAATATCTAAAAATACTTTTTAAAATGTAAACAGCTATTGGTGTGATGAACTTTGGGGTAATTCTTTTTTAATTTTTCCATTATAGCTGGTTTACAGTTTTCTGTCAATTTTTCAACTGTATAGCGTGGTGACCCAGTTACACATACATATATAGATTCATCGCAAGTGATTGGACAGAGTTCCTGGTGCTATACAGCAGGATCTCCTTGCTTTTCCATCCCAAAGGCAATAGTCTACAACTATTAACCCCAGACTTCCATCCCATCCCACTCCCTTCCCCACCCTCTTGGCAACCACAAGTCTGTTCTCCAAGTCCGTGATTTTCTTTTCTGTAGAAAGGATCATTTGTGCAGTCTATTAGATTCCAGATATAAGTGATATCATATGGTATTTGTCTTTCTCTTTCTGACTTCCTTCACTCGGTATGAGGATCTCTAATTCCATCCATGTTGTTGCAAATGGCATTATTTTATCCTTTTTTATGGCTGAGTAGTATTCCATTATGTATATGTACCACATCTTCCTAATCCAATCATCTGTCGATGGACATTTGGGTTGTTTCCATGTCTTAGCTATTGTGAATAGTGCTGTAATGAACATGCGTGTGCAAGTGTCTTTTTCAAGGAAAGTTTTGTCTGGATATATGTCCAAGAGTGGGATTTCTGGGTCATATGGTAGTTCTGTGTATAGTTTTCTAAGGTACCTCCATACTGTTTTCCATAGTGGTTGTACCAGCTAACATTGCTACCAATAGTGTAGGAGGTGCACCCTCCAGAATTTATTTGAAGACTTATTAATGATGGCCATTCTGACTGGTGTGAGGTGGTACCTCATTGTAGGTTTTATTTGCATTTCTCTAATAATTAACGATGTTGAGTGTTTTTTCATGTGACTACCAGCCATCCATATGTCTTCTTTTTCTTCCTTCCTTCCTTCCTTCCTTCCTTCCTTCCTTCCTTCCTTCCTTCCTTCCTTTCTGTCTGTCTTTTTGCCTTATCTAGGGCCGCACCCGCGGCATATGGAGGTTCCCAGGCTAGGGGTCTAACAGGAGCTGTAGCTGCTGGCCTTCGCCACAGCCACAGCAACATGGGATCCGAGCCACGTCTGTAGCCTACACCACAGCTCATGGCAATGCCGGATCCTTGACCCACTGAGTAAGGCCACGGATCAAACCCTCAACCTCATGGTTCCTAGTCGAATTCGTTAACCACTGAGCCACGACGGGAACTCCATTCTTTTTCTTTCTTTCTTTTATTTTTTGGGTACTCCCATGACATGTGGAAGTTCCCAGGCCAGGGATCAAAGCCTTGCCATAGCAGTGATGCCACCAGATCCTTAACTTGCTGAGCCACCCCAAGGAAATCCCCATATGTCTTCTTAGTAACATTAAAATTATTAGTCAGTAACTTCAAATAAGTAACTTTAAAGTCTATGCTTAACCGTTTGTAATTCCTGCTTGAAAAGGCTTTGTTAGACTAAGAATCGCTGTGATATAGAACTCTCTGACTGCATATGTCAAGACCTTGATTGCCCATTCATCCTTGGACTGGGAAAATTGGAAAAAGGGAGAACCAAGTGCTCTTCTTCTTGGAATCTCCAATCCTTCCTGCGTTTGCACCATGTCAAGGCCCAGGACTCTGCCTGGACAGGCAGTATTTGCTCTCCAGCTTCTGGCAGAGAGTGTAAAAAAAAAAAAAACTCAGCTGCCCAGCTCTTGTCAAAGGTCCGGTGTGGGAAATAACCTTTAGAGGATTGCTCAAGGGATACTGTTATGGACTCAGTGTTTGTGTTCTTCCAAAGTTCCTATGTTGAAGCCCTACCTAGCCTCCAAGGTAACTATATCTGTAGATGAGGACTTCAGGAGGTGATTATGACTCGATGAGGTTATGAAATGGAGCCTCTTTGATAGATTTGGTGCCCTTCTAAGAAGAGGAAGAGAGACCTCCAGAGCTTAGACCAATGATCTGGGACCTTTATTTATTTTATTTTTTTTCTTTTTAGGGTCATACTGGCAGCATATGGAAGTTCCCAGTCTAGGGGTTGAATTGGTGATGCAGCTGCTGGCCTACAGCACAGCCATTGAAATGCCAGATCTGAGATGTGTCGGTGACCTAGGCCACGGCTCACGGCAACGCCAGATCCTTAACCCACTGAGCGAGGCCAGGGATTAAACCTCCATCCTCATGGATACTAGTTGAGTTTGTTACCGCTGAGCCATGGTAGGAACTCCAAGCTGGGACCTTTAAAAAGACAGTTTCTGAGTTGTGTTTGGAGTGTTGCTCTCAGCCCTCCTCCCCCGATGCCCACCTGTGGAATGGAAGGGTAGGAACAGAACTGGGCAGAGGGTGAAGCTGGCCTGTGGTGAAGTCTCAATGAAGTCTTCAGGATGGTTCCACAGGGAGGTCTGTAGCTGGGACAGCCCTTCACAGTTGTCTCCAGTTGGGGTGAGGAGGTCCAGGAAGATCAGTCAGTGAAGCCAGCTACTTGCAGAAGTATATGTGATCTCGGTCAAGGCCATACCACAGGCAGCTGAGAGTGGAGGGTGGTCTGCCAGGCACTCTCCACTCAGGTAGGAGAAATGCATTCAGTTGCCTTATAGGGAGATCTGGACGGTGTGTCACAATGGAGCCTTTAGATATCCCATGAAGGGGGCATTGCTAGGCCTGTGGGGTATCTTTGCAAGAGAACTGAGCCTGCATTTGTATTTTCCCTTTTGTCGGCACTTGGTTCCATTGCCACCTGCGATTTAGGAAATCCACATTGTGGTTAGTCTTCTAATTTTATAATTACCTTTCCAGAATAATAACCCCATCCAGGTGTTTTGTAACACAAAACAGCAAGGGAAATTAATTTCAATTAGAAAGGGAAAAATACAAATTGAAGTGGAGTTGTGGAAAGAAAAAAAGACCCAACATGCATTTCTTTGAGTGTACTTCATTTAGGTAATTAAATCCCCGCGATGCAACTGAACCATTGGCAGCGATGCCCTTTAAAGACCGACATTTAAAAAATACATGACTCTGTGGAATTTGGAGCTGCTCTGGCTGCCCAGCATACATCTGGAAATAAAAGGGGTGGGAGGAGAGGAAGTCAGAAATGAGAGCCTCAGTGGGGTGATGGAGACACAAAGAAGCACCCTTCTTTTGTGTTTTCACCTCAGAGTTTTTCTTAGTGTAAAAACAGGAACCTTGTAAAAATGAACTCAAGTGAGTGTTCAGCATTTTGAAGGAATATTGAGAGAACTGAGGTCAAGAACTGCGGGCTTTTAAAAATTTTTTTTAAATTGGGAGTTCCCATCGTGGCTTAGCCATTAACGAACCCAGCTGGCATCCATGAGGACACGGGTTCAGTTCCTGGCCTTGTTCAGTGGGTTGGGGATCTGGCGTTGCCGTAAGCTGTGGTGTGGGTCACAGACACGGCTCGGATCCCAAGTTGCTGTGGCTGTGGTATAGGCTGGTGGCTACAGCTTTGATTAGACCCCTAGCCTGGGGATCTCCATGTCCCTCGGGTATGGCCCTGAAAAAACAGAAAAAAAAAATTAAAGGAGAATTTATTTATCTTTCAGATTTTATTTTTATTTTAGTTTATTTACAGTGTTGTATCAGTTTCTGCTGTATAGCATAGTGACCCAGTTATACATATATATACATTCTTTTTCTTATACTATCTTCTATCATGTTCTGTCCCAAGAGCTTGAATATAGTTTCCTGTGCTGTACAGTAGGACCCCATTTCTTATCTATCCTAAATGTAAATAGTTTGTATTTACTAACCCCAAGCCCTCAGTCCTTCCCCAGTCCCTCTTGGCAACTCCAAGTCTGTTCTGTATGACCATGAGTCTGTTTCTATTTTGTAGATAGGTTCATTTATGCCATACTTTAGGTTCCACATATAACTGATATCATGCACCACTATGTTAATTGCAGCACTCTTCACAGTAGCTAAGACATGGAAACAACTGAAATGTCCATTGACAGATGAATGGATTAAGATGTGGTACATATATACAATGGATTACTACTCAGCCATAAAAAAGAATGAAATGATATTATTTGTAGCAACATGAATGCAACTAGAGATTCTCATACTAAGTGAAATAAGTTGGAAAGAGAAAGACAAACACCATATGGGCTTTTATTAAAGGAGAACATTTTACAGTGCTTGTCTTCTTTTCTCTCTTTTGAATGAGGAAATCCTGGATCTTGTTTTCTCTGCTTAGCTTGGCTACATTTCAGGGGAGATGGTTTACCACTGTGCAGAAGGAGCCCTTCTCTTGGGGAGCTAGCAAAGCTGGCAGGAAGCAAGAGAGAGACAAACTCATAAAGAAGGACTGTTCCTAAGCCAAGACCCACGTCACTAAGAAGCAGCTGGTCCTCGGGCTTCTGGAAAGGGCAGTGCAGCAAGAGGTGACATGCCCAGGGCTTTGGCCACTGCTTAATACTCCAAACGAGCTTTACCATTTATAGTCCAAGCACTCAGGAAAGCTCAGCCTGGCTGAGGCCTGTTGTAGATGGTCTTTGGAATGGTTAAGTCTTGGGGAGGCTGCAATGCCATCTCCAAAACAATTAGGCAGCCTTCTTCCCCTAAGAGATTTTTTCTGATTTTCCAGTTCTGGTCTGAGACAGGAAGCTTAAAACTGTCAAATTTATTCTGGATCTACCCCAAATGTTCCATTCTAACCTTAGCTCACCGGTAATGAAGGTAGAGCTGACACAGGGAAAATGGCACTTAGGGAACAAGGAACCTGGCTTTTCAACTCTCCATGGGTAACACTGACTGTTGGGGAGTAGCTGGCTTTGGGGGGACACACATGGTTAAGTCGTGCTGAGGAAGAAGAGCCCCATTAGCTAAAGGTTTTTGGGTTGACTTGGGCTTCCTTATATTTTTGGAAAGGGCAGGAAACTCAATTTTGGATTTGTATAGATTCCAACATTTTTGATGCTTGTTATTATTACTCTACAAGTTTAAAATGATAGATTCACCTATTGGGAACTTTTTACACTCCTGTGCATCACCTGTGTCATGGGCACTGGTTCCCTTCAGTGCTATTAGCATACTTTATCCTCTCAGCCCTTTAAAAATAAGACCCATCACAAACCAGATTTTACACAGACATCAAATTAGGTGCTGTGCTGTACTCATTTAAAGAGAGTGCACTTCCACTTCTCAGGGAACCCGACCACATGGTAAATGTCTTTTCCTGAAATCCTGGTCTGAATTCAGTCTGTCATTCTCTAAGTAGAGAGGTCGTTAAGAAACTTTGGGGCTGTGTTCACACTGCCTGTGATTTCTATGGCCCCTCTGGCCCTGATACCCATGGGCACATGAGGAAGACTCAAGTCCATTTTTCTAGGTAGTCAGGATATCCATCATTGTCAGCCATGATTTAATCGAATTTAAAGACTTAAGCTCTTAGGCATTTAGTCCAGTTTTTAAAAAAATAAATGAACTGAGTGATTAATTAAACTGGGCTTATCCTAAAATCTGGATCAGTGCTTTATGTCATGTATCACCTTGCATTTTCTTTTGTTTTTTTTTTGCAAATCAAAAAGAAGTTATAGTTGGTTTACAATGTTCTGTCAATTTCTGCTGTACAGCAAAGTGACCTAGTCATACATATACATACACATTCTTTTTATAACCTTGCATTTTCATCTTAGTTCTTTTATTCAAAAACATTTTTTAGTGTCTGCTCTTCACTTTGTAGGTCCTGAACTTGCCATACATTTGGGACTTAAGACACACATGGATCCAATAGTCTTAGGATTTCTGTAATGGATAGTTATGAATTCCTCATGAGCAGGCTTTCGAATAAATGTGATTCCCTTGCTCATTTGGGAGTTTTCTAGCATTTTCCTCACCTGATCTCTCAGGTGGTGGGATGGTGCTTACTATGTGCTTGTTGTTTTGTTTTTCTTTTTTTGGCCACCCTGTGGCATATGGAGTTACTGGGCCAGGGGTCAGAACTGAGCCTCAGTTGCAACCTGCGCCTCGGCTGTGGCAATGTGGGATTTTTTTTTTTTTTAAATTCAATAGCTTTTAATAAGTTCACAGTTGTACAACAAAAACTACAGTGAGGTGAAAGTCCGACTTCATTTTTTTGCAGGTGAAATATTTAGAACATTTTCATGATCTGTGAATGAAACCCAATACCCTTTAACCATTCCCTCCTCAGTCCCACAGCCCTAAGCAATCAGCAATATATTTTCTTTTTGTATAGGTTTGTTTTTTTCTGGGCATTTAATGTAAATAGAATCATAATATCTGATCTTGTGTGACTGGTTTCCTTTCACTTGGAATGCTGTTTTTATTTATTTATTTTTTTTTTAAAATTTATATTTTTTTAGCTCATTGTGCCAGGCTGGGAATAGAACCTGTGTCCTAGTGATGCCACCACAGATCCCAATGCACCACAGTGAGAACTCCTCTTTATATCTTCTTGAGTTTTTTCTATCTTTAGTTACACAGTGAAGCTCTTTAATTTCTAATCTTCCTTCATGTCTAATATACACTTTTAAAAATATAAAATCACCATGTACTTAGTACTTTAACTGCTTTCTATAACTTTTGATATGCAGTATTTTTGTCCTAATTTTTTCTAAAGATTTTCTTATGTACGTTATGATTTGTCCTTTGACCCTTAATATACTCAAAAGTGTGTTTCAGAATTTCCTAATATATGGGTTATTTGGGGTTATATTTTTGTTACTGATTTCTAATTTAATTAGACTATAGTCAGAGATCGTGGCCTCTGTGCTTTTCATTTTATGGGATTTATGTTGTGAACTGCTTCGCAACCTTTTATGTGATCTATTTTTATGAATGTTTCATAGTGCTAGAAAAGAAAGTGTATTCTCATTGTTGGGAATGGTGTTTTATACAGACCTATTAGATCAAGTATTTTAATTGTGTTCTATATCTTCACTGATTTTTTATTTGCTTAATTAGATACTGAGACATGCATACTAAATTTTCTATTATGATTGTGGATTTGCTGATTTTAAGTTGCAGTTCAGTAAATGTGTGCTTTATATATTTTGAAGCTGTGCTGTTAGCAAAAAATGCAGAATTTAGACTCTGGACCCAGGCTGGCTGGATTTGAATCAGCCAGCAGCTCTGAAGCTTTCCTGTAATTCAGTATTCCCATCTATAAAATGGGCTTTGCTTTGGGGATCATTGTGAAGATTGCATAAATTAATACATGTAAAAAGAGCTTAAAACAGTGTCTGGCACATAGTAAGTGCTCCATAAGTGTGAGTTATTATTCTTACTGATGAATTATTCTCTTTATCCCATGTAATGATTATATATCTATCTACATTTTTTTTTTTAATTGAGGGACAGCAAGCGTTTAATTCACAGGGGCGGAGAGCCCTGTCCCCTGTCCCCTTGGGGTCCTTACCCGCCCCACAGGTGCAGCTGTGTGGGCGCCTTTTCCAGTCTGAAGTCCCCCTTGCACTGCATTCTGATGCCCAGTGCCCTGGGGTAGGGCAGGCCCAGTAAAAGGCCTCTGGGAGCATGGGGCTGGGGCCCAGCATCAGCAGGTGTGGGTATTCAGATATAGGAATATATCTATATCTGTATATTTTTGTTTAGTCAGCCTTTTATGAAGCTCATGCTGTTCTTTTTTCTTATAACAATGAATTTTATTTCAATTATAGGTGTACAAAGATCATCACAAGTCAATGTGATAGATTTTGTGTCCCAAACCCACAGTGCATCCCCCCCCCAGATTGTCTTATTTGAAAAACCAAGGTTTTCCAAAATTGATGAGTCATTGTCTGTTCGTCAAAGAAGTTCGTTGTGTTTCTTCAGTTTCCACATGTAAGCGGTAGCATTGGGTGTTGCTGTCTAATTGTTGACTGGTTTCACTTCTCATGATAATTTCTAGGTCCATCCATGTTGTTGTAAATGTTGGTAATTCGTTCCTTTTAATGGCTGAGTAATATTCCGCTGTGTGTATGTACCATATCTTCCCTATCGACTCCTCTGTCGATGGGCATTTAGGTTGTTTCCATGACCTGGCTTCTTCCCTCTCTAGCTGCTTTAGATGTCAAGTTAGGTCGTTTATTTGAGCTTTTTCTTGTTTCCTGAGGTAGGCTTGTATTGCTATATACTTTCCTCTTAGAACTGCTTTTGCTGCATCCCAGAGGTTTTGGAGTGTCCTGACTTTGTTGTCATTTGCTTCTAGGTATTTTTTAATTTCCTCTTTGATTTCCTCATTGATCCATTGGTTATTTAGTAGCGTGTTCTTTAGTTTCCACGTGTTTGTATTTTTTGCCATTTTTTTTCTTGTTGATTTCCAGTCCTATAGCATTGTGGTCAGAGAAGATGATTGAAATGATTTCAATTCTCTTAAAGTTACTAAGGCTTGATTTGTAGCCCAGGATGTGATCCATCTTAGAGAATGTTCCGTGCGCACTTGAGAAGAATGTATATTCTGTTGCTTTTGAATGGAATGTCCTATAAATATCTATTAGGTCCATCTGATCTAATGCTTCATTCAGGGCCTGTGTTTCCTTATTGATTTTCTGCCTGGATGACCTGTCCATTGCTGTAAGTGGGGTGTTAAATCCCCCACTATGATTGTGTTATTGTTGATTTCTCCTTTTAAGGTTGTTAGCAGTTGCCTTATATATTGTGGTGATCCTATGTTGGGTGCATAGATATTTAAAATTGTTATATCTTCTTCTTGGATTGATCCTTTGATCATTATGTAGTGCCCTTCCTTGTCTCTTAAAATGTTCTTCATCTTAAAGTCTATCTTGTCTGATAGGAGTATTGCTACTCCGGCTTTCTTTTGATGCCCGTTTGCATGGAATATTTTCTTCCATCCTCTCACTTTCAATTTGTATGTGTCTCTAGAAGTGAAGTGGGTCTCTTGAAGACAGCATATACACAGGTCTTTTTTTGTATCCATTCGGCTAGTCTATGTCTTTTGGTTGGGGCATTCAGTCCATTGACATTTAAGGTAATTACTGATATATGTGTTCTTATTGCCATTGTATTAACTGTTTGGGGTTTTTATTGCTCTTTTTTTTACCCTGAAGTAAGAATATAGGAGTCTATATGCAAATGAGATTGTTTTAAGTTGTTGGTTTCTTAATTGCATGTGCATCTCCACTGACCTGCATTTGTGCTGTCTTCTCACGATTTCTGATTTTGGTAGCATAAATGTGCATGGATGATTTAGTATCTTTACTGTATATATGCCTTTCCTGGTGAGCCTTGTCATTTGTGGTGTTTTTGTTTCTGGTCGTGGCTTTTTCTTTTCTGCCTAGAGAAGTTCCTTTAAGATTTGTTGTAAAGCTGGTTTAGTGTTGCAGAAATCTCTTAGCTTTTGCTTATCTGTAAAGGTTTTGATCTCTCCTTCAAATCTGAATGAGAGCCTTGCAGGGTAAAGCAATCTTGGTTGGAAGTTTTTCCCTTTAATCACATTAAGTATATCATGCCACTCTCTTCTGGCCTGCAGAGTTTCAGCTGAAAAATCTGCTGATAACCTTATTGGGGTTCCCTTGTATGTCATTTGTTTCTTTTCCCTAGCTGCTTTCAGTATTTTCTCTTTGTCTTTAATTTTTGTCATTTTGATTAATATGTGTCTCGGGGTGTTCCTCCTTGGGTTTATTTTATATGGTACTCATTGTGCTTCCTGAATTTGACTGAGTGGTTCCTTTCCCATATTAGGGAAGTTTTTGGCTATTATCTCTTCAAATATTTTTTCTGTTCCCTTCCTTCTCTCTTCTCCCTCTGGCACCCCTATAATACGGATGTTGGTGCATTTAACATTATCCCAGAGTTCTCTGAGACTCAGCTCATTTCTTTTCAATATTTTATCTCTTTTCTCTTCTGCATTAGTGATTTCCACTAATCTGTCCTCCACCTCACTGATTCGTTCTTCTGCCTCCTGTATTCTATTGTTGGCTGCTTCTAATGATTTTTTTCAGTTATTGTATTTTGCATTTCCTGTTGTTTAATTTTTGCAGCTTGTATTTCTCTGCTCAGTGTTTCCTGTAAATTATCAGTCTTTGCCTCCAGTTTATTTCCAATGCCTTGCATCATCTTCAGGATCAACAGTCTAAAGTCTCTTTCTGGGAGGCTGATAATCTCCTCATCACTGAGCTGTTTTTCTGGACTTTTCTCTTTCTCCCTTATCTGGTTATAGTTTTCTGTCTTTTCATTTTTATAGGTTTTTGGTGTGGTGACCTTTTTGCCGACAATAGAGTTGTAGCCTCTCTTAGTTCTGGCGTTTGCCTCCCCTATGGCTAAAGTTGGTGTGGAGGGGGCTTGCTGTAGACTTCCAGATGGGAGGGACTGATGCCTGCCCACTGGTAGGTGGGGTTGATTCTTATCCCTCTGATGGGTGAGGCTGGCTGTGTGCCTGAGGGGTCTTTAGGCAGCCTGTTTACTGATGGGTGGGGCTGTGATCCCAACTGGATTATTGTTTGGCCTGGGTCTTCTCAGCGCTGATGGGAGGGACCAGATTTTCCCAGAAATGGCCCCCTTCAGAGAAATGCAGGCTAATGAATGTCTTCGTCTGCAATGCCCTTCCCCCACAACAAGCCACAGTCACCCCCGTTTTCCCAGGAGATCCTCCAAGAATTGCAGTCAGGTTCCACCTGGATTCCTATGGAGAGTGATTTGCCCTGGGACCCAGTGCAGGTGAAAGTCTGTGTGTGCCTTTCAAGAATGTGGTCTCTGTTTCCCCTAGTCCTGTGGAGCTCCTGCACACAAGCCCCACTGGCCTTCAATGCCAAATGCTCTGGAGGCTCTTTCTCCCTGTGCCCGATCCCCAGGCCTGGGGTTTTGACATGGGGTGCCGAACTCTCAGTCCTGTGACTGAGTCTCTGTGATGCAGTTACTTTCTAGTCTGTGGGGCTTCCCACCCTGGAGGTATGGGGTTGCTTCTATCGCGTAATTGCCCCTCCTACCTCTTGATGTGGTCTCCTCTTTGTCTGCTGGAGTAGAATATCTTATTGGGAAGTTTACAGTCCATTTGGTTGAAGGTTGCTCAGCATTTGGTTGTAGTTTTGCTGTTTTTTGGGAGAGAAGTTGAGCTCCTGTTCTTCTATTCTGCCATCTTAATCCAGTCATCTCATGCTGTTTTTTTTGTTTTGTTTTTTTAGTTAGATATGCCCAGAATATATTTTTCCATGCATATGTTTCTAACATTTATATGTCATCATGTTTCAAGTGAGTCTTTGCTAAGTGGCACATGGTCAGATTTATAAATAGTCAATCAGAGAATTTATGTTTTTCCTTAAAATTAATACATTAAAGCCAATTAATTTATATGAGATATATATATATTTGCAGTTATACTTACCTTTCTTTTGTCTCCTTTTTTTTTTTTAGGGTAGCACCCATGGCATATGGGGGTTCCTAGGCTAAGGGTCCAGTTGGAACTGAAGCTGCTGGCCTATGCCACAGCCACAGCAATGCAGGATCCGAGCCGCGTCTGTGACCTGCACCACAGCTCACAGTAACATTGGATCCTTAAACCACCAAGCAAAGCCAGGGACTGAACCCGCATCCTCATGGATACTAGTCAGGTTCGTTAAATGCTGAGCCATGTTGGAAACTTGAACCTATTGTATTATTTTATGTTTTCTGTTTATCATGCTTTTTCTCTGTTTTTTTTTCTTCTTCCCTTCTTTCTTTTAGGTTAATAAAATGTTCTTTATTGCCCTTTTTAGCAACAACTGTTTGAGAAATTTATTCATTCTATTTCTGTTCTTTTATTGGTTACATTTTAATTTTTAAAATGCATAGTTAAATAAAACAGCTACAACAATAACCTTATCCTGAATAATTAAAGGATTTTAGAACATTTTAATTTTGATTTTTCCTTTTCCCCAACTCATGTTTCTTTTTTATAGCTTTTAGTTCTACTGAAGTCCTCCAATAAGCCCTTACTGTTGTTATTAATTTTGTTTTTTCACTCTGTGCTTGTATAACTTTACTCATAGACTCACCAGTTTCTTGCTAACCTTCCTTCTTAGATCCATTTGTCTTAGGGTTCAGCTTTCTTTTCCTGCTTTACTTCCTTTAATAGATATTTCTGTTTTGAAGTGTAAGTTTTCTCGTCTTCACCGTTTGCCGGACAATGACTATTCTTCCCTCCTCCCTGGGTCATATATTAGCTGTGTATGGAATTATGGATGATATTTAATTCCCTTAGTCATTTAAATGTATTAGTCATTTGTTTTCTGGCTTTTGTTATCACTAGAGAGAAGTCAGTTGTCAGTTCAGTTGTTGTTCTTGTAAATAATCTATTTTTTCCTGAAGTCCCTTTTGCGGTGTTTCATTTTGACTTTGATTGTTAAAGAGTTTCACAATATGAATCTCTGGGTAGGAGTTTAAAAATGTATCATTTTAAGAGCTCATACTTGAACTGAAGATTCATGTCTTTCATTAATTCCAGAAGAGTCTCATCTCTTACCTGTTGAAATATTACTTTTCTTTTCTTCTCTCTTCTTAAAAAGTTCTGTTTGACATTTTCCACCTCTTTCTCATTAATTTCTTCATCTCTTTCCTCAAGTTAATTAACTTTTCGGTGTGTTTAATCTCACGTTGATCTTCTGCAGTGAAATTTTAATTTCTAAAAGTTCACCTGCCAATTATTTTTTTCACATATTTCTGTTTTCCATATGATTTTGTTTCTACTTTTATCTCTAATCATTTGAAAGGTAAATCATCTCTGAGTCCTTAGATTGTTGTTTATCACAAATCCCACTATGCCCATTTTTATGTATACTGGGTCAGTGTCACAGTGAGTAATGAGTGGTTTATAATTTTGGATTGTGAGCTCATTTTCAGCAGAGCTTTTTCTTACTTTTTCTTTCTTCCTTCCTGTGGGAGTTTCATGGAAGCTGGATTGTAAAAGAGATGCTGCAGCATGGGTTTCCATTTGATTTATCCAGTGTTCTCTTTTATGAAGATAATAGCTTTTCAGTAGTCTTGAGTTAGGGAATGATTTCTGCCTTTGCTCCCTACCTCCTGTGGATTTAAAGCAATATCTTGCATTCCTATGAAACTGTTAAAACGCACGATCTTTAGGGCCTATGTTCAATTTGATATATCTTTGGCGTTTGATGACATTGGCAAGTGGTTTCTCCTGCTCCTTTGCTTATGACACAAAGGAATTTCTTCTTTTTTTTCAAAAAAACCTAAGCCATATATTTAGTTTTTTTCCCTTTTTAATCTCTAATCATGATTGTTTTGAGTGGAGGTGCTAGAAAGGCTCAGTCTACCATGTTTCCAGAACCCCAAATACTGAAATTTATTTTTACTATGGAAATAGTAAAGAAAAAAAAATCATAAAAAATTGAAGAATAAATTGCAAATCAGAGAAACCATGATATGCACGATAGACTCTTAATATCTTTAAAAGATTATAGTCCAACAAGTAAAAGAACAACCTAACAACAATTTAGATTTATTAATTTAAAAAAACAATCAGAGAGGTTTGAAAAAACTCTATTGTAAACACATGCAAATTCAACTAATGAACTACCTTGTTTTTGCTATCAGGTTGAAAAAATTTAAAAATGATAAGGCTGTTTAAGATATGGGGAAATGAGCAGTTAAACACTGTTGATGGCAGTTCTAAGAGTAATTTTTCAGAAGGACAGTAGGACAATATGAACAAGAAATCTTAACAAATGAAATGTATTCTTTGTCACTGTCACTTCTAGGAATTTTTATTAGTGAATTAATTGGGTATGTATATAAAGATTTGTGTATAAAGATGAAGCTCTGTTCATAATGGCTGGTAATTGAAACCACTTAAATATCTAGAAAAGCAAGTCATGGTATTCCATACAATGAAATATGGTAGTTAATTAAAATAATGACAAAAATAATTATTAGAATTGAAGAATGTTTAATATGTATTATTAATTAAAAGTCAGAAGATAAAGCAAGAAATATAGGAGAACCCACGTTTCTCTTTGTACTTACATGCTCTTAAAAAAGTCTATATGCAATTATCAATATTTTTACCTTGGTGTTGGTACAGTGGGTGGTTTTTATTCCTTTTTAAAAATAAACCTGTGCTTCATGTATTGTCTATGTAATTATATGAAGTTAATTATTATAGTGTGTCCATAGAGTGAAATTTTTGTGGCCATTAAAATCTGCGATTCTGAAGAGTATTTGATAATATGTGTAATGCTTAGAAAATAATATTGACGTAAAACAAAGTAGGACACAGAACAGTAGGTTTTCTACATAATGGAGTATATGAAATGCATATATGCAAATGAAATGACATAGTATATTAATGTTATTTGTTAGATGAATCATCATTAATGATGTCAATAATGGTTATTGCTAATGGTCGGCCTGTTGGTGGCTTTTCTTTCGTCAGTTTTGAACAATGTTCATGCATGCATTTATAAGTCAGAAAATTATTCAACTACAGCGAGGTGGGAGAGAGGCCTGTGGGAGATGTGGGGGCCTGTGTGGAGAGGTCAGTGTCTTGTGACAGCAGTGGAGGCTAGAGGTGGGCACAGCCCTTTCTGGTTTGTCTCCCAGGTCTGCCTCTTCCTTCCCGGGAGTCCTGTCAGCTTAAGGGGTTAAAACTTTTTGCAATTTTCGTCTGCAAATCAATGAAATTAGCCTTAGAGAATATTTGAAATGAGAATTGCAATGACAAATAAAATTTTTTTTTTTTTAAATGCCCATGTAAATTCACCTTATCTGAAAGCTTTGTGGAAGCTGTAAAAGAGGCAGAAATGTGGATGAGGTGGTCTGGGGTTTGTTGCCATGGGGTTTGTTTAGATTTGCCCTAGAGGACCCAGGGGAACCAGGAGGCCTCTGAGCAGAACACTAGAATTTAAATAAAACATGGATCTAGATGCATATTCAAGCTTTATTTGTATTGAGCTGGCAGCTTTCCTGAGGTCTGGAGAGACTTGAGAGCTTCATGGTCACGCGTGCTCTATGAGGCTGGGAAACATAAGACTGGGTAAAGCACCTGCAAGGGGACTTGCGGGGACTAACTAACCCACGAGATTAGTTAATTTGTTAGCCCTAGTGGCTCTCTACTTACTTCACCTAATCTTGTTGACCATGCAGTGAAATGAGTAACTAGCTCACAGGGCTGTGGGATGGGCCCATCTTGGTAACGCTTGGAACCATGAGACATCTGTTAAAAGGTGAACTTTCAATTTGCAGGCACTCAGGCTAGTTAATGGAGAGTTGTCAGGCTTCCTTTAATGATACCACGGGACTCCTTTGACATGAGCATATTAACTTTTTGAATTCGAGTGGATGTTGTAATACTACCCGTGAGTGTGTTCTCAACCACGTGCCTGGTGATTTTGTGTTTTAGAACAGTCTTCATCAGAAGAGAAACCTTCTCTCCCAAAGATGAGTAATCAGCAGTTATAGATGGATGCTACAACAAGGAGGCTTGAGAGGAAGTCATTCTGGGGACCCATGTACGTGCGCAGGTCTCTGGAGTGAGTGGAGTGGGGAGTAGTTCTCTGCAGGGAGGCTGTGGGAGTGGACAGGGTGGGGCCAGGCCTGCAGAGCACCATTGGAGGCTGTCGGTAAAGAAGAGCTGACTGGACACTGGCCAGCCACTGTGGCTTTTGGGGAGGCTCTCAGGGTGGATGGACCTGAGCTTTGCTCTGGACCTCAAAGCACTTCTCTGGAGGTCCACTTCCAGTCACAAAGCTTCTGATGCATGTGGTTAGAATATATTCTCTTCTTTATCAACATATAGTACAAAGAAAGTTGAGATCTTCCTATTCTAGGCGACAGAAAGCATAAGAAATACTATTAGTAAACCGATGAGAATTTGCTGACATTCTCATTGGTATTTTCCCCCCACTGAAATTGTGCCTTAGACAAAATTATGTTGGTTATGCAGAATTAAGAAGTGAATACACCCACATGTTTGGCACACATGGGGTTTTTATTTCACAATCTGTTTAATCTTCTTGCATATTCCAAGGGAGGCTTACTGTAGGAGTATGTGTATATCTCTGACTTGCAGTCAGGTTATAAAAAAAATCTAGGTCTAGAGTCTGAAAGTACAGGAATAAAAATACTTGGAAAAAAAAGCAGGATAACAAACTCACAAGGAAAGAAAGTGTTGGCTTCATTTTAATTTTCTTGCAAAGTTTATAGAGTTCCAAATATCTAGCTCAAAGTATTCTCCACATTACATTAAAAACTGTAGGGATCCACACCATTATATTTCACTGGAAGCTAAAAGTTAAATTTCGAGTAAACGTTTATATTTTGTTATTCGGTGACACCCTCATCACAGCAAATTATCTATGATTTAATACATTAAAATAAAGATTTTAAAAATTACCTTGGAAATTATTAGGAGATTATGGGATCATTTAAAATGGGAAGAAAGGGAGTTCCTGTTGTTGCTCAGCAGATTACAAATCCGACTAGTATCCATGAAGATATGGGTTCAATCCCTGGCCTTGCTCAGTGAGTCAAGGATCCAGCATTGCAGTGAGCTGTGGTGTGGGTCACAGACGTGGCTCAGATCTGGCGTGTGGTGAGCTGCAGCGTGGGTCACAGATGTGGCTTGAACCTGGCATTGCTGTGGCTGCAGCTATGATTTGACCCTTACCCTGGGAACCTCCATATGCTGCAGGCGTGGCCATTAAAAAATAAAAAAAAATAAAAAAAAAAAAAGGAAAATGGGAAAAAAGTAGAGTATTACCAAATTCTTTGAAGACCTTCTCCTTCTCTCATTCACTCATTTATTATAGTAGTTTTACCCTCTTTAATCCCAATTTTCTACTCTCAATAAGGAAATATTCTAAGATTTGCGTAAATCTTCTTGTCTATTACTGAGCTCTCTGTTTTTTTCTTTTTTTAGGGCCATACCTATGGCATATGGAAGTTCCCAGCCTTGGGGTTAAATTGGAGCTTCAACTGCCAACCTACACCATAGCTTGGGGCAACGCTGAATCCTTAACCCACTGAGCAAGACCAGATATTGACCCCGCATCCTCACGGATACTAGTAGGGTTCTTAATCTGCTGAACCATAATCAGAACTTGTCTATTCCATGTATTGTTTTATGTGCTTGTGTTCTGAGTTTATGTAAATGATATTTTGGAATAGATCTCATTGTGTTCCTTACTTTTTTGACTGATCCTGTTTTTAAAAGATCCATTTCTTTTTGCTACATTACATTTGACTGATAGCTGCTAATGCTATATTTTACTCCATGGAATGCTTCCCTTCATTTTACTTTATCCACGTTTGCAGTGATAGACATCTAAAATGCCTCCAACACTCCATGTTACATTAAAGATTTCTGATATAATGTGAGAATTTGTACAGATTTCTAATTTTTACCAGTCTTAACTGAGATGAAATATTTCATTGTTTTAATTTATATTCTCTGATGATTGTGTTTGAACATCACTTCAATGACAGTATTTTGAACTCCCTTCCTATTCGTATTTTTGTCCATTTTTTTCCTACTGAGATTGCTATCTTTTTCTTTGCAAATGTTCCCTGTATATTTTATATATTAGTCTGCGATCATTTTGAATAGTACAAGTTTCTTCTCCCAATCTGCTGTCAACTTTATCTATAGTATTCTTTATTGACCAGAAAGAATTAATTTTTAGTAAGGAAATTCTTGATTATTTTTTTGCCTTGTGGTTTATGCACATGGGGTTTTATTTGAGAAGACCTTATTTACCTTTGGGTGACAGAAATATTCTACTAATTTTCATCTATTAAACTAAACAATCTCTTCTTTGCTCACTGATTTATGGTGTCACCTTTAGGAAACACTTAGTAAATATGCACCTGCTCCATTTTTTATTTCTCTACTTTTGCTCTAAAATTAAGTTAGAATTATAGCTTTGGTAAATTCTCAATCTTTTTTTTTTCTTTTTCAAAGTTATTTATTTTTTTTTTGGTGGACTTGTATCTCTTCTTTCACAGACATGATCAAGATTATTAAGGGCCTAAAAAAAGAGTTGGGATTTTTTTTGGGCTGTGTCCACAGCACGTGGAAGTTCCCAGGCCAGGAATTGAACTCGCACCACAGTAGCAACCACAGCCGCTGCAGTGACAGTAGTGGATCCTTAACTCACTGCTCCACAAGAGAACTCCAAATGGGATTTTTATTGTGATTGCAGAGAATTTGCAGATTATTTGGTAGATTATTGACATGTGTATAATTTCTATTCAAGACCACGGAATACCACTTCATTTCTATAACTTTTTCTTTGTCCTTTATTAAAATTAAAAAATTTCCCCCATAATGAATTGTTAATTAAGTGCTCTAGTACTTTATACTTTTTGTTGCTATTGTGAAGGTTATCTCACTTTTTATTGTATTTTTTAGTTAGCCACTGAGTTAGAAAGAAATGATTGTGGCTTTTGTAAACCGATCTTGTATCCAGCAACCATGGTCAACTCTGTTACTTCTAGTAGGTTGTCGCCTTTTCTATGTAAGTGATCGTACCCTCTACAAATAACGTCTTCATCTCTTTTTTTCTCATCTTAACATGCGTTACTTCTTTTTTTACCCTTTGCTTTCCAGTATAGTTTCAGGACTCCCAGAACTATGCTAAACTTTAACAGAGGTAGTAACATCCTTGTGTGGTTTTGCTTCTTCTCATCTTAAAGGCAGTGCATTTCTTTCTCCTTGTAGTTCTCTTTTTGGGTTTGCCAAGAGATTTATTTTTTCCACAAGTAGTTGCTGAACTTCATTAATCCTTTTCCTCCATCAACTAAGACATTTGTATATTATCCTTACCCTTTTAGCCTATTAATGAGGTCAATTACATTGCTTATGTTTCTAATGTTGAACTATTCTTTATATCTGGGATCAACACTATTTAAACTTGATATAATATTTTTAAAACAGCTCCTATGTCACTTTTTTTGGTAAAGCCTTTCTATTCTACTTCTTGCTCCCTGACCCCCATCCTGTATGTTCCAGAGGCCTTTGATATATTGCTGCTCTGAAAGTAATGGTAGTCTTGCTTATTGCTGTTCTTCTCCTTAACATACCATTAGATAGGAAAATACGTCTCATTTAAAAAATATTTTTATGAAGGTATAATTTACATGCAATAAGAGCCACTTGTTATAAGTTTATAATTCAGTGTTTTAAATGTGCAGAGTTTGTGCAGCCATCAACACAGTCCAGTTTTACAGCATTTCACCCTAGAATGTTCCCTTCTGCCAGTGTGCAGTCAACCCTCCCCCCACCTCCAGCCTTAGACAACCAAGCCTGGTGTATTTGTCTCTATAAATTTGTCTTTTCTGGATGTTTCCTATCACATGATGGAAATGGGCTTCTTTCGCTCAGCGTCATGATTCTGTGGTTCATCCATGTTGCAGGATGAAACATTGGTTCTTTTTGTTTCAGAATACAATTTCAGAGTATGGAGGTATCATAACTTATTTATTTATTTACTAGTTGGAATTCTTGTCAGTTTTTTAGCTATTATGAAGAGTGTTATTATGAACAAGTGTGCACAAGTTTTTGTGTGAACATATGTTTTCATTTCTCTTGGGTAGATTTCTAAGAGTGGAATTCCTGAGTCTTTTGGTTAGTGCATGTATGTTTAACATTCTGAGAAACATTTTAAGAGACTGACGGTTCTAGTCTCTCTGCATCCTCTTTAACAATTGGTGTTGCTTATTTTTTTGATTGTAGAAATTTCAGTGGGTATGTAGTGGTATTTGTGGTTTTAATTTCCATTTCCCTGATAAGTAAAAATGCTGAGTATCTTTTTACATGATTATTAATCATTTGCATATCTTTTGTGTGAAGTGTATTCAGATCTTTTCCCTATATTTAAATTGGGTTGTTTGTCTTCTTGTTATTATTCTTTAAGAGCTCTTTATATATATGGGTACTGCCTTGTAAGTGTTGTCTCCTTTCCTTTGGTTTATCTTTTCGTTCACTTATGGGTGTCATTTGAAGTGAAAAAATTTTTAATTTTGATAGTCTAATTTATCATTTGTTCTTTTATGAGAGTGCATTTGGTGTCATATCCAAGAACTTGTTGCCAAACTGCAGGTCATGAAGATTTTCTCCTAATTTTTTCAGCTTCTTGGATCTGTTTTAAATTAAAATTGGCAAGTTTTCAGCCATGATTTTATTATATCTTTTTCTGTCTCTCTTTCTCTCTTTCCTTCTTTTCTCCCCCCAGCCCTCCCCACTTTTATTGAGATTCTCTTTTCTTATGAAACTACTTTTGCAGCTACGCTGGTGTTCTTGGTGTGTTTGATGTTGTCCCATAGGTCTCTGAGGCTCCATTAATTTTTCTTTCATCTTTATTCTCCCTCTTCTTCAGATTGAATAATTTCTCTTGATCTCTTTTCGTGTTTATTGATTCTTTTTCCATCTCCTATCAGCTGTTCACTCTTCTAGTGAGTATTTTTATATTAGTTATTGTACTTTTTACTTCCATAATCAAAAGTCTATTTATTGGGGTTCTCTGTTTTAGATTATTGTAATATTTAAAAAAATTCTTTAAACGTAATTTCTGTTTATTCTTTGAATATACTTATAATAACTACTTCTTGATTTCTGTCTGCTAAATCCAATGTCTGGGGACACTCAGAGACAATTTCTCTGTGTTTCCTTTTCCCTGCATGTGGATCATACTTTCCTGCTTCCTTTTTTATGTTTCATATTTGTTGTGGAAACCTTAAAGTTTTAGATAATCAATGGTAGCCAACGTGGATTCTGATTTTTCCCCTTGAGGGTTTTTGTTTGCTTAGTAACTTTCCTATGATATGTCTCTCCCTTGTGGTATGTGGCTGCTGATGTCTTTGCTCACTTAAAAAAAAACGTAAAAGAAACATAATAATAAATTAATATATTATTTTTAAGCTTGGTTTCCTAGGGCCTGTCATTGTGTCTGCATAGCCTAGTGGCCAGCCAGTGATCCTTCAAAGGTTACGTTTCTGCATTTACCCAGTCAGGTTTCCACTCAATGCTGGGGGAGCGCTGTGTTATTTTGAGGATGCATCCAAAGTTCTGGCAGTTGAATGTCTTCCCTGGCTTTTACTTTGCCTAAGGCTCCCTCTGGTCTCTCTTGCACGTGCATGCCAACTCCACGTCAGCCAGAGATGGGTGGAAAGATGATCAGGGAACTCTATGAGTGCTCATTTCTTGTATTTCCCTGTTCAATTTCTGGCTCATTCTCTAGCTTGATGTTGCTGTAAATAGGACCACCACCTCAGATTGTTGTAATGATGGACCTTCCTTATTTGCTTACCACATAGACTGCTGCTGAGTACCAGATTTTCACCTCCAGCTCCAAACTGAGTCATCCCTTTCTGGCAGTGAAGCTGTTGGTGGTAGAATCTGCTCCACCTGTTAGAACTACTGTGCTAACTGATCTGAGAGGGTGAGGGAGGTTGATGGGATTAGCCCTGGGCAAATATGCTGCAGATTCCTGCTGTTCTTCTCCAAAATCAGTAGTTTTTTTTTTTTTCAATGAATAAATCTCAGTTTGCTGTATGCCATTGGTTGCTTTCCAGGATCCTGAAATGGATGTTTTGGTAAAATTGTCCAGTATTTTTAGTTGCTTTCATGGAGAGGCTTTGGTGACCTCCTCCTCTCCTGTCAAAGAGCCACCTTACCTCAATTATTTTTGTATCCCGAGAAACTATTTTATTTGTTACACAAAGAATTCTTGATCTATAATTGACCTCTGATATTTGAAGTGTGATTTTCCTTAAGGATCAATTCCAGCCAAACTTCATGGGATGAGCATTTGCCTTCAGAGAAAAAGTAGCAGTTGAGCCTCTCTTAACCAGCCTCTACTAAACCAATTCACTACATTCACTAATGTAATTGTATAATTTAATTAAATGTTATTTAAACCAATGAACATTGAGTATGAAAAGAGAGCTGTTTCTATGAAAACAAAATTGCGTGCTTTGAAAAGCCTCAATAAATGTGAGTTGCTAAAAAATTGCTATTGAATTAGGTGTGGGTGAGACAACTGTAAATGATTGCAGCGAAATGGAAAAATTTGGAAGGATTTTGCACTCAGATTACCTCATCATTGTCCTTAAAATTTTACTTTGCTTGACAGAAGTGGAAACTGGAAATTGTAGATGTGAGTTATGAATATGGCTTTTGAAAAAAAGTGATGGATAACTTCTATCAATGTTTTAATATTCAAAGAAAACATCTTGGCCCTGTATGAAAAATTAGCAGAAAAAAATTTATATTTTAAGTTACAGTAAACTATTTAGAGTGTGATGCATCACTTTTACTTTGTTTATGATTCCCTGCTTTAGCTAAGTTTTTGATTGATTTAACTATTACCAGTCCCAATCAGAAAACTAATTTCTCTGCTCCCCCTTAGCTCAGGGAACTAGGGAGATCGTAGCTAAGCTGGGTGCTGGCTGCCTGCCTGGGATCCTGCCCAGACTCTGAGTTGACCTCTTGAGTTAGGCCAAGGCTCACCCCTCCATCTCCCACTTCATAGTGGAAGGAAAGAAGTAGGTTTGGGTGGGGACCTTGGGTAGTCTGGAGTCATTGTGCCAAGCCAAGGAATCTTAGAGAGATGAGCAAAGAATGTCAGGTCCTTTCACCTGTTTGGAAATGCTTGATGCTTCCATGTTGACTGAAGCTGTTCCTGGTCCCATCCTGGGAAGGCCCAGTAGTGAGCAGCTTTATACCTTAGGGACAAATAATATCATTTCCTTAACTATCAAGAGGGTAGATATGATTATTCTGATGAGTAAATTCTGATGCATACAGTGTCCCCCATTGTATGCATCAGACTTTATTCATCCTGTGTCCAATTTACCCAGCTAATCTGTTTTTCTGTTTTTTTCTTTTCCTTTTGTTCTACCCAATTACGTGGAGGCTTTCTTGCCCTTTTTTGGAGGTTTAAGGTCTTCTGCCAGCATTCAGTAAATGTTCTGTGCGAATTGTTCTACATATAAATAGGGTTTTTGATGTGTTTTTTGGGGAAGGTGAGTGCCACGTCTTACTCCTCTACTGTCTTGATCCTTCTTCCCCCACTAATCTGAAAGCACGTTCACACTGAAAAGTTAGGGGAGATTGTCCTAACATCCTTGTTTCTGAATAGATAGATCTTTTTAAGCCTTAAAGGGGAAACATGAATGTGGGGTTTTAGTGTATGATGTTAGTTGATAGGGTAGAAAATTTTAGGTTGGCAAGACTTTTTTTTTTTTTTGGTCTTTTTGTCTTTTAGGGACACACCTATGGCACATGGAAGCTTCTAGGCCAGAGGTCCAATTGGAACTGCAGCCACCGGCCTACGCCAGAGCCACAGCAATGCAGGATCTGAGGTGCATCTGTAACCCACACCACAGCTCACAGCAATGTCAGATCCTTAACCCACTGAGTGAGGCCAGGGATCAAACCTGTGTCCTCATGGATGCTAGTTGGGTTTGCTAACCACTGAGCCATGATGGGAACTTCTGGGTTGGCAAGGCTTTTAGTGCTACTCAAACCATTGTAAAGAGGGAAATGCTCAGTTTGTCTAGACTCCAGACCAACGCAGAGCTAGCTATAGTGGCCACCGTAAAAAGAATGAGGCTCAGAGAAAGTGTGTAAGATTGTAATGATTTGGAAAATCTGTTTGTCTTGATAATGGATTGAGAGATCTTGGAAAACATTTAGTGTTTTGTTGAAAGCATTGTGCTTATTGGAATCTATTTATACACATCCATTAGAAAAAATCAAGTGTGGCCAAGACAGAATTTTAGAGTTCCTTGCCTTACATAACATCTCATGGTCTAGCTGGAATAAGCTGAGTGCTTTTTATTAGCTTGTTGAGTCTGAATCTAGGTCTTGATTCTCACACTTCTGTCCACAGTGAGGAAACCAGTGAAGCTTTGAATGAACAAGTGACCCTGGAAAGGCAGTGTGGTCACTCTCCTTCCAGAGGCACTGTGCTTGGGAGAATAATCTTATTAGGATGCTGAGGTCCTAGAGGGCATATGGCTTTTTAGAAGGGCAGAAGTTTGTCAGGAAACTTGTTAGAGAGTCATGGACCTAGAAGCTCTAGGTTTTCTGTTGAGAATCAGAGCAGGGCGTTTCTCCATCTTAGGGCAGAAGGGAAAAGAGAAATGGTTTGACTCACCTGCTTCTACTTTCACCTCCTGCCTCATTCTGTACCACCCAACCCTTCCTGTCTAGGTTTTTTTTTTTTGCATCATTACCCAATGAAGAGGGAGAGAAAGAAGTCAGTGGAGGAGAGGGAGTTGCATGGCCTCCTTTGGAATGAGGTTTTCCTTCTCCCTTTGAAGTGAGAGTCTCCCTCAAAGGAAACAATGCCACTCCCCCTACTCATGCCTTACCTGGTCCTAAGCCTGCTTTCTCCCAAGCAGTGCCCCCTCACCTCCATGGCTTTGTTTGTGCTTCCCTCTGGCTTGCTATTGATAGAAGGTAATTTTATTCCCTTTCTGTCTCTGTCTCTCTAGCTCTGTTTCCCTCTTCCTTTTGCTTTCTCTAGCTTCTAGCTCTCATCTGGTCCTGCTGAGAGAACATAATACCACCTTATTTGTGACTCTGCAGTCATTTCCATGGCAACCGACCCATGGCCCAGGTATGAGCCTGTGCTTTTGGTATAGGACTGTGCAAGAGAATAGGCCTTTATTAAAGCTGAGAGCCAGCAGGTGCCCTCCTGGAGCCCCTGCCCAGGGAGGAACTTACACAGGAGTCAAAGGAGCGACATACGAAATCAAAGGCAGGGTTCCCAGACTTCTCATTTCCCCAGTGTAAGTGAAATAACTGCAGCTCCGCACACATAGAAGTGTGTGTGCATGTACACACACACACACGCACGCACAATTTCTATTTCTAGACTTTCAGCCACAGAGTATTTTTCTCTTTAAAGGGACTCAGCTCCAATGCTGCAGCCTGAAACAAAAGCCTGTGTTTTTAATGAGAGGTAGGCTCTGCCGCTTATGCCTCCTGTGTGTAGGATGGAGACGGCAATGGGGAAGAGAAAGGGGAGGACAGGAAGGACAGGGTGGGTAAGAGTTCACCAAGGTGGAGATGAGGTAATAAGGAAAACATTTCAGAGCTCCTAACGCAATGATGCCTAAGAGAGAGAGGGAGAAAGGAGGGTTTCAACTGGGGAGTTCTCAATGCAGAAGCTCTGATCCACAGTAAAACAATGTGAAATGGCTAGAGAGCCTGTTATCTCTCCTCGTTCATCTCTCCTTTTTTTTTTTTTTCTTTCCTCTATCCTTTTTCTGTGGATCAGTGCTTTTTGTTCTATTCCACTTGAGTCTGAGTCAGGGAATACCATTTTGGGACAATGCTGGAAAAATCCTAGGCAAATTCCCAAGGCCTCTCTTTCCACCTCTGCTCTCCCTCCAGCCAGAGCTCTCGAATTTAGATAAAAGGGAAGGCAGGGGAAGGGGTCTGCTACCCACTGCTCCTGAGACATGTCTTCTCACAGAAAACAAATGGAACTTGCTGCTGTCTGGAGCCAAGAGGGTAGTCTGGGTTTGTGCTACCACCAGGACAAGTTCATCTTTATTAAGCAGATGTACAGAGGACCCACTCGGCTCCAAACATCTCCACGGCCATCCGCTCCCCATTTCTTTTATTGATCTGCCTGTCTAAATGAGTGCTTCTAAACTCGGTAGGAGTTTTCCAATTAGATAAAAGGCAATTCATGTCGCCTGCTGCCTCTGTGCTGCACTAACAGCCCCAAACCAGGAGAGCATATTCAAGACTTCTTGGCAGAACAACCTGCTTTAATCAAGGCGCCCCCCTCCTGCGCACCCTCATCCGCAGGACATTTCTCTTACTATGCGGAGGCTTGCTTTATTGGAGGTGGAGAAAAATGGGCTCCTTCTCCAGAAGTGAGGTTTCAAGGTGAGCTCTGTAGTTAGTGGAGAGGAGACAGCACTCACTTCCTGGGCTGGTGTTACCGAAAAGGCAGTCTGGCAATTATTTTGGGGTCAAGCCATGACTCAAGTGTTTTTAGATCTCTGCGACTCCTGCTAGGAGCTCTGGCCTTGGACCTGCACAGCCTCCTAGAGAGTCCTCCAGTCCCCGGATGAGTCAGAGCTTGGGTAGCTAGGTTCTGTCCCTAGGACATACATCACTCTCCCCGGGTGAATATAGGTGGCCCAAATCCTGGACGTCATCAGGGCCTCCCATGGCCCACTGTAGCTGGCCAACCCTTCTGCCTGAGTTCAAGGTCCTTCTCACAAGGCAACCTTATTTCTCCTGCCTCCTAACCCTCTTTATTCTGGCCTGACTCATGTTCTACATAGCCAGGCAACCCTGTTTTCTGACTTTTGGTCTTCCTTTATACGGAACTTAAAAAGCTTCCCTTACCTGAGAAGCGGAAACCTTTCTCAGCCTCCACCTTTCTCCTTCCTCCGATTCCTTTCAAGCTGTTAGTACTGTCTTGTTTGTGGTTTTATCACTAATTAAAGTGATTCTCCTTTTTTGGGTGCATCCCCTGTGCCGGCTCCTCTGCTGGGTGGCTCCCATGCAAAGTCAGAGCTCACAGTGTTACTCTGAAGTCAGTGCCATTACTACCCCTGTTTTTACCCATATGGAAACTGAGGCTCAGCACCTCAGCAAACATTTAGGTCCACACCTGTGTGAAGTCGAAATTCTTAGGTTTTAACATGCACAGTCAAGGATGAATAATCATCATGGTGGTGATGAAAAGAAATTATTTGCTTTTGAAGCCATAACATAAGGTTTAGCAACAGTGATCTTGGACTCTGAGGTTGAATCATTTCCCAGGTAGAATGACTTGGGCCCCAGTCCCCTTTTGTTTCTAAAGTACCTGCTCTTTTAGTGGAGACCAGGAAGCTTTCCTAGAGCTACTGTGGGTGCCAATCTCGGTGACAAAGAAAGCACCCTGGGCACCCCATTTGGTGGGAGCCATAGAAGTTCTAGTTGGACTGTGATTGGCAGAGGATTTGTTTTTCCTAAGTGTTGTAGCTTCTAAAGGGAAAGCCTTTTATCCGTAGATTTTCTTGTGGCTTCCTCTGACCTCAAAAAATGGTCTTCTTTGCCAAGCTTAAACCAGTGTTACAGGAAAGAGCCTAGCCCCCTCAATTCAGTTCTCTCCACTGACCCCTCACCCCACCCTGAACAAGTCCCTTCTCCTATTTGCATTATTCTAGAATACAGGAGACATCTTTGCTCTTACTATTTTTTCAAGCCTCTTCCTTCAGGAGTTCACATGCCAATCTCCAAAACTGCCCTTTGCCATTTTTCCTGGGGGGGGGGGCAAATAGATTTTATAAAAATAAGAGTTTTGGCAGCTCTTGCAGGTAGGTCAGACCTGTCAGGTCTGGTATGATGACGAGGTACCTTCTTCCACACCCTCACCTGGAGAAGATTATCTTAGCTGGCTTGGCGGGTCCCTGAAGGCAGGGGAGGCAGCCAGGTTATTCTGTAGCTACCATGGTCCTGAGCACTGGGTTGCACTTGGAGATGTCCAGTAGCCACTGTCCATGTGGGTGCATCATGAACTCAGGGCCAAGCTGACAGCTAAGGTAAGGGATGTGATAGGAAGTCACTGACAGTGAGATGATGGCTTTGCCACTGAGTCCCACCCCCTTCCCTCTGTCCCTGCTCCTGGGGATTTGCATGATCTAGTTAGGCTGTACCAGCCATGCTGTCTGGGCCACCAGGAGATGTGGGGCGGGCAGGGTTTCTGTTGGCCCTCCTCCCTCCCTTCACAGCACAAGCTCAGAGGAGAGGCACAGCTTGGTCCCTACTTGCCTGCATGGCTGGGGTAGACAACGTTAGGTTCTGCTCTGACCCACAATAATCACAATGACAGTGTGAAGAGAGCTGGGTAGTGAGGAGCAGGCACCTTTGGAATATTGAGTTTCTGGGACCTGACTTCTCAGTGTTGGCATCTTCTCTCCCGTCAAGCCTTGTCACAGCATCACTTAAGCTGCACCTGGGGAGGCAGAGCTGGAGAGTGATGGTGCTGCACTGTTGAGAAGACAGAGATACCTGCTGCTTGGAATCACTGTGTAGCCACTGCAAAAAGCTCTGGAAAGAAGCACTTGACTCTCCCTTGCATGAGAAGAGAGGAGAGCTGGGGACAAGCATTGGCATGAGTGCCCATTCTAGCTGGAGGGGTTCACCTTTGCTCCCTGGCGAAAAAGGAAGTGTTTGAAAATTCAATAAAGCTTCCTTTCATTATCCAACCTCAGCAGGACTTTATGATAATTTTTATAACTTCTTCATTCAAAACTCTGGATGCTTTGAAGGTTAATAACTTGTGTTTATCTAAACTTCCCTTCAAGGTACTCGGAGGTCTTTGTAGACATTATCTAATTCACCAGCACTGCAGGACCGGGAAACGGGCAACAGGGAGAGGGTGAACAGACACAATTGTTCCAATTTAAGAGACCTGATAATATTAATAGCTCCAACTGGGAGTTTAAGTGAATTTTAGAAAAATCATAAAACAAGTTGTGAGCCATCCAGGAAGGGGGCTTCCTGCACCCCAGCCTCAGATTAGCATCTGGCACCACTCCTGTGAGCTGGAGGGGCTGGACCACTCTGTCTGAGTTTCCTCATCTGTACAAGTTTCCTCATCTGTGCAGTGGGACAGTCAGTCCTGCTTCTTGGTGTTGTGTGGCATTTAGTGAGGTAGAGGACTCAGGGTACCAGCACAGTGCTTGGCACGTTGCCAGCGCCCCTGAGCGTGACCTTCCCCTCCCACCTTCTGGAGGAGCCACAGAACATCTTCCCAGTGGACTGGAGGGTAAACCGCATGTCTCATCCTCTGCTGAGCGTGAGGAAGGTGAGTAGGGATGGAGACAGTTGTCTGAAGATGAGGGACCAGTGGCCCAGTGGCATTTTCTCTTCTTCAGAAACTCTGATATCTTCAAGGTGCAGCCTAGTTTTGGGAGAGGACTGATCCTTCCTCCCCAGAATCTGGAATGAGAGGGGCACTTGTCCCCGAGTGAATGTGGAATGGAGACTTGAAACAATTCTGTAGTTCACTAGGGGTGAAAAAAATTGCCTCTACCTGAATGGTCTTTTGGGGATGAGTCATTTGTGAAAGTTTATGTTTCTCAGCAAATGACACCAACCTTCCATTTTGCTCTCACTGGAGCAGGAGGCTTTGGGAAGGCGCTTGGCCTGTGTCTAGTGTGGATTCCAGGATGGTGGGAGGTTTCTGCCTTTAGAGCAGGATATGGCCTAAGAGATTTTATTAGGATGAGTGATAACTGTGCCTGTTTTTGGGGCAGCTGTGATCTTGTAGGGTCTTAAAATCACAGGGCGTAGAAAAGGCAGGACTTGCACAACTAAAATATCCTTAGGACCTTTCCAGGTGTCCTGGTGCTTGACACACATGGTGACACGTTTCTCCCCTGGGCTCCCCCAATTGCACATTGCTTTTTTTGTTTTTGTTTTTTTGTTTGTGTATTTTTGTTTTTTGTTTTAAGGGCCACACCCTTGGCATATGGAAGTTCCCAGGCTAGGGGTTGAATTAATTGGAGCTATAGTGCCAGTCCACAGCACAGCCACAGCAATGTGCAATCCGAGCCGCGTCTTCAACCTACACCATAGCTCGCGACAATGCTAGATCCTTAATTCACTGAATGAGGCCAGGGATCGAACCCACAACCTCGTGGTTCCTTGTTGAATTTATTTCCACTGCTCCATGATGGCAACTCCCTTTTTTTTTTTTTTTTTTCCATTGCACATTCTGATCAAGATTTGGGAAAGAAAGAGAAGGACCCATCCCTTGTTTCCTCCATCAGTTTCCTATAATTTTAGGTCCTATCTGACCACAGGGATCTATAGGATGACTGTGAGGCAGAGGCTTTTGACTTATAGCTAGAGGTCTGAAGTCCCTTAGGCCCCCCTGCTGGAGTTCATCTGTCTTTGGCAACTCCTGCCCTGGTGGCCTTTGCTAGACATCTTGCCATCAGTGCTATTGCTTAAATTCACCGTCTCTTCTTCTGTATCTTAGAGCAAGTGAGTTTTACACTTAACACGATTTGCATATGTCAGCCAGTGAAAAGATAAAGGCAGGTAAGTCCAGGGAAAAGGAGCTGGTGGAGTGTCATCAGGTGGTTCTGTGGTAAAGAAAGAGGGTCTACAGTGGCTACCATGTTGCTTCATCTTGGGGACAACTTATCTAAAAGGAGTGCGGAATGGTTCCCCCAGTTCCAGTGGGAGCCACCCTCAGCTGCAAGACCATCTCACTGACAACAAACTCTGGACATAGCGTAGATGCAAAAGAGGATCAGCCTGATTCTGTTTACTGATAATTAGGTCCTTCCTTTTCTCTCTAGACTAGAATTAATATTTACAGCTTAGAAGAGGAAGCAAAATTTCCCTGCATTCTTTAGCCTCATCTTGAAGCCACACGGATTGTCCTATTATCTCTTGAGATAAGTTCCTTTCCTGGGTACCATCCAGAGAATGATGGAAGCTGCCTTCCCTGGTTCTGAGCTGAGGCCTTGGAGCCAGGCTGAAAGCTGTCCTGGGACACTTTCCTCTGAATGTCTCTACTCCAATAATTTTATTTTTATTTTTATTTTTTTCTTTTTAGGGCCTCACCATGGCATATGGTGAGTTGGAAGTTCCCAGGCAAGGGGTCGAATCAGAGTGGTAGCTGCTGGCCTATGCCGCAGCCACATGGGATATGAGCGGCATCTGTGACCTACACCACAGCTCACGGCAATGTTAGATCCTTAACCCACTGAGTGAGGCCAGAAATCGAACCCACATCCTCATGGATACTAGTCGGGTTTGTTACCACTGAGCCATGACAGGAACTCCTCAATACCATTAGTTTTAAATCTCAGCCATAAATGTTTCAGAAGTGTGCTTATTTCTTCTCTGGATATACATGGTCAGTGATTTAACGACCCATCCTGTGACCTAGTATTGCTGTTGCTGTTGAATGTATAATTCTCCATTTGCAGATGGGCTTTATTTTTCATTATTCTCCCAGGCTTTACCAGAGGAATGTTTCATGGGATGGCATAAAGCACAGGCATTCAGGATCCAGGCAGCAATTAGGAGGGAAACCTGAGTTACCACCCAACAGAGAGATGCTTTCCTGGGCTGGGAGTTGACAGGAGGCTAGGTGAAGAGCAGTACTTGACTCCTAGTTTAATGGTCACTAGGTTAGACCAGACATAGAGTGAGCTGCAGAACCTGCCAAATGTGGGGAGAAAAACCGCAGGTAGTTCCAGACCAGTTGTAAGAGGATCCCTGGAAAGCTGCTGGCCAATGGGTGTGACCAAGGTTGGTTGCTAGGTCTCAGGCCTGCAGTCTGACTGGTCGTGGAGAACCAGCCCAGGAGTCTGCCAGCTGCTCTGCTAGACCCTGGGCTGCAGTGCAGGGACCGTGTGCCCTCCTGGTGAGTCGGGCTCAGAAACCACTGACTTGTCCTCAAGGAGAGAGATTTCCAAGGCCAGACACCTGTGGGAACTCCTCCCTTCCCACTTATTCTTGATCGCTTCCCAGAGAACTAGACACAGTTTCCTGGAGAGGTTACTGTGTATTCACTTATTTACTTGTTTTATCAAATACCTGTTGAAAGCAAGGTACTAGAGAGAGTGCTGGGAGTGGAGCAATGAACAGCCCAGTTCTGCTCCAAGCATCGAGTTCTTGGTTGGGGAGGCAGGTATATCCACAGCTGCTTCCCATCTGGGAATGGCAGTTGCTGGGATGGATGCTGCATATAAGGGGAAGGGTTTAACTTAGACTTTCCGTGTGTATGTGTGCGTGTGCGCCTTTGTGTGTGTTGTTCCAGGGAAGGTTTCCACTGAAAAGTAATGAGTCTTCAAAGAACAAGATGTAATTAAAAGGAAGATAGGGACCAAGAGTTAAAGCAAAAAGAATAAAGTCACAGACCTGGGAGGACATGAGCACAGTGAACAAAGGCTTGAGCCCTGGAAGAGAGCCTTAAAATTTCACGGGTGAAGGAGGGAGTAGCAGAACCCTGTAACCTCACACTGTCTCCAAAAGTAACAGGATATGGAGAGGCTTTTTTTGGCTTGCTCCAAGGAGAGAGCTGAGTCCACAGTAGAGTTGACAGATTTAGCAAATAAAAATATAGGAAGCCCAGCTAAATTTGAATTTCAGATGAACAACAAATAATTTGTGTAGACCAAGTATGTCCAATGCAATATTCAAGATTGACTTATTCTTAAAAAAATGATTCATTGTTTATCTGAAATTCAAATGTGACTGGGTGCCCTGTGTTTTATCTGGCAACCTAGTCTTCAGGCATCTCAGGATTAAAGTGTTAGAGGAGGGAGGCCCTGAGGGTTTGGACGTCTCAGGGGTGGGCACAATGGCAAGAAGGTGCTCTGAGGGTTTCTGCGTTGTCATTTCCAATCTTGAAGAAAATCTTGCACTTTTTACCATTATAGCACAAATGAAACTGTGTCCTGTTACATAATGTATAGGGCTAATTTATTCATGCATTCACTTTTAATTCAGCTACAAATATTTAATAGGCTCCAGGCTCTGTGCCAGGTCCAGTGTACACAATGTGAGCAAACACAAACTCAGGCTGATTCTTGAGGCATTTTCCCATGCTTTTGACAAATCTATCATGTTTCTGGCAGTTGCCGTGTTTTTCCTGCCCGAGCCTAGGAAGACATTGGCTTCCTCTCCTCATCCTCCCCCTCCTCCATATTGACGCCACGTTATTTCCCACTGTCCCGCTCCCACCTGCAGTCCTGTCCTGAGTGGTTTAGATTCCGTGATCTCAGAGCTGAGGGAGGATCAGAATCGCCTGTAGGGTTTGTTAAACCACGGCTACTGGATTTTTTCCCCAGAGCTTGATTCAGTGAGTCTGGGGTGGGGACTAAGACTTTGCTTTTCTTGCACGTTTTTAGATAAGGCCAGTGGTGAGAAAGATAGTCTTAGATGATGGATTCCTGCAATGGATTCCTGCAAGCACCTGGGAGAGGAATTACTCCTCCTGCCCCAACGCCCCCTCCCCTCTGCCATATCCTGCCATCAGCTTCCTGCTGATTGCTCTGGACTCCCTAGAACTGAGGGCCAAACTGGTTAATCTGATATGTGCGGGTCACAGGATGACCGTTCTTGGGATGAGGACTTTCTCGTTAACTAGAGGAAGCATTAGAAGTTGAGTCTTTCTGGGAGGGGATGTTTTATTTTATTAATTATTATTATTTTTTTTTTGGAGCTGCCCCTGTGGCATATGGAAGTTCCCAGGCTAGGGGTCATATTGGAGCTGCAGCCACACTGGATCCTTAACCCACTGAGCAAGGCCAGGGATTAAACCTGTATCCTTATGGACACTATGTTGGGTGCTTATTCCGCTGAGCCACAATGGGAACTCCTGGCAAGGGATATTTTTTAAAAAATCTTAATAAACAAACATTAAAATGATAGTTGATTTTGGAAAATTTAGAAAAATTCTAAAAGAGCCAGGTACACTAAGAAGATGACAAAATCATTCATAGTTCCATTGGTAGCGTTCTCCAAATATTGGATGTGTGTATGTATAAGTAAGTATATTGGTATATTTATTTCATTCATTCGTTGACTTGACCAACATCTACTGAGTGACTTCTCTGTGCCAGGCACTGGAGTTATAGTAATGGGGGGGAAAACCCCAAAGATCCCTGCCCTCATGGAGCCTACATTCTACTGGGAGAAACAGATCATATGCAAGAATGTAAATAAAATATATGATGTTTTAGATAGGGACAAATAATAAGGATAAAAATTTAAATCAGGAGAGGAGGATATGAAATGTGGGGGTAGGGAAGTTTTGGGGTAGTGAGGGAAATTGCCACTGAGAAGATGAATTTTCAGCTGAGATGGGAAGTAAGGGAGTAGCTATGAGACTGGTGAATCAGCATTTCAGGCCGGGGAGATGGCAATGCAAAGGCCTTGAGAGGAGACCATGTCCCCTCAGTGTTTGAGAAACATCAAGGAGGGTGGTAGGGGTGGAGTGCAGCACAGTAAGGGAGAAGGTTGAGGAGTAAGGCACCAGGTCACTCATGGTCCTATGGTTCATTGTAAGGACTTTGGCTTTTCTTTGCCTGAGCTGGGTGCCACTGGAGCAGAAGAGTGATTCTGTTCCAATTCCTTAACAGGACCCTCTGGCCACTGTGTTGAGAATAGATCTTAGGGGGATAAAGATTAAATTGAGGAGACCAGTTATGAAGCCACTGCAATATTCCAGGCAAGGTACAGTAGAGGCTTGGATTAGGACAGTGCTGGTAGAGTGAGAAGTCGTCCAATTCTGCATTCTCTTTCTCTCTTTCTTGTCTTTCTGTCTTTTTAGGGCCGCACCCGTGGCATATGGAGGTTCCCAGGCTAGGGGTCTGATTGGAGCTGTAGCCGCTGGCCTACACCACAGCCACAGCAACGCCAGATATGAGCCACGTCTGTGACCTACACCACAGCTCATGGCAACACTGGATCCTTAACCCACTAAGCAAGGCCAGGGATCGAACCTGCAACCTCATGGTTCCTAGTCAGATTTGTTTCTGCTGCACCAGGAATGCACGGGAATTCCTGCATTCTCTTTTGAAGGTAGACTCAAAAGGATTTGCTGATGGACTGGAGAGTGAGTAAAAGGGAGAAATCCAGGTTGAGCAGCTGAAAGTGTAGAATCAGCCATTCATGGACAAAGGGTAATGCAGAGGGAGCTGGTTTTGGAGTGATAATCAAGAGCTTAGTGTGGGACAAATGAAGTTTGAGAGGCCCATTAAACTTGATCTGAAGACAATGGGCAAGCCATTGGACTTACGAGGCTGGTATTCATGGGAAAGGTCTGGCTAGAAGATAGGAACTTGGAGTTGTCAGCATACAGGTGATAGTTCAGATCTATTGATACTGCACCTGGGTCCCCTTGATTGGACAGGTCAACACTCCCCCAGCAGCTGTGGGCATTGGCTGCCAGTGGCTCACAGCTGCCCCCTCTCCTGATAGACAAAAGAACTCACCATCCCTGCCACATTAAAGAATAGTTTGCAGTGAACAATTTACCAACAGCGATGTAATTCATTTTGCAGAGCTTTCCATGGGATAAGGCTGGAGCTCGTGTTAAGCCAAGACCACAGATGCCCTTCCTTTCTTCCCCTGACCTCTCTGCTCTCCTCCTTCCCTGTGGATTCCCTTTGAGAGCACTCTCTCAGATTGCCCCAAATCCCCCTCCCAGGATTATCCGGGGGTACTGATCTAATGAGAAATTTCCTTCTAGTTCCTGGAGCTTGGAGTTGTTTGTGCTCAGTGCCTGTGAGCACCATTCTCCTGGAAGAGTCTGGGCTTTTCTGGTTGTATATTATCTGATTGCATGATGAGTCAGGATGAATTTGAGATGCCACCAGCCTTCCAACACCCTGTCATTAGCAATGCAAGTCTTGTTGTGGGTATAGGTGGGAGGGCGGGCTGGTCCTGGGGGGAGGCGAGTCATTATTTCCACCTCAGTGCATTCTAATCATATTTCCCTCTGTCAAACCAAGCAGGACTTTCCATCTTACTGCAGAGTCTCTGCTTTCCTTCTGCTTGGATCAGAAACAAATCTGCGTGATGAAGCCTGGCAGTAGATCATTTGGAGTTTTTCATCTTTATTAGTAGCCAAGAGGTGGCAGCATCTTTTGTATTTGTGTGTGAATATAGGTGTGCATTTTGCTTTTAAGTACTAGAGGGTACTGCCTCCCATTCTGAAATGCTGTATGTATATTTTGAGCTTTAATTTTCAAGAATTATTGAGGTCATAGGCAAGGACAAATCAGCCTAGAGCAAAGTTCCTAACTGTGAAACTGCATAGTGATTCAGTTTTCTGGCTAGTCTTTGATACTTTTATTTATATTTCATTACTTTTATTCAGTTTATTTAAAGTAGAAAAGAAAAAACAACCGAAAATAAATTCACCCATTTCTTCTCCCTTTATCACGTCTGACAACCACCAGTGTTCTCTGTATCTATGATTTTTCTTTCATATTTAAGGTCCTATGTGTAAGAGAGATCATATAGCATTTATCTTTCTCTGACTTATTTCACTTAGCCCAATGCCCTTGAGAGCCACCCATGCTATCACAAATGGCAAGATTTCATTTTTTTTTTTTTAGTACGGCTTGAATGGAATATTACACACACACACACACATACACACGCGCGCACACACACACACACACATCTCACAGATTCTTTGTCCATCATCCATCTAAGTGGAAACTTAGATTGTTTCCATATCTTGGCAGTTGTAAATAGTTCTGCAGTGAGCACGTGGGTACACATATCTTTTTGAATTAGTGTTTTCATTTCTTTGGAAAAATACCCATAAGCAGAATTGCTGGATCTTGTGTAGTTCTATTTTAAAATTTTTGAGGCACCTCCATACTGTTTTCCATAATGGTTGCACAGATTTGTTTATTTATTTATTTATTTATTTATTATCTTTTTAGGGGTGCACCTGTGGCATATGGCAGTTCCCAGGCTAGGAGTCGAATTGGAGCTATAGCTGCTGGCCTACACCACAGCCACAGCCATATGGAATCTGAGCCACTTTTGCAACCTACATGACAGCTGACGGCAACACTGGATCTTTAACCCACTGAGGGAGGCCAGGGATCGAACCCACGTCCTGATGGATACTAGTTGGGTTTGTTAACCACTGAGCTGCGACAGAAACTCCAGGTTGCACCGATTTATATTCTTGTCCACAGTACACACTGGTTCCTTTTTCTCCACATCCTTGCCAACACTTATTTATTGTCTTTTTGTAATAACCATTCTAATAGATGTGAAGTGATGTCTCATTGTGATTTGCATTTCTCTGGATGATTAATGGTGTAGAGCATCTTTTCATGTACTGTTGGTCATCTGTATCTCTTTGGAAAAATATCTCTTTACATTTTCTGCTCATTTAAAAAGTGAACTGTTTGTTTGCTGTTGAATTTCATGGGCTCTTTCTCTATTTTGGATATTAGCATCTTCTTGTATTGATGATTTATAAATATTTTCTCCCATTGAGTAGGTTGTCTTTTCATTTTGCTGATGGTTTCCTTTGCAGGGGCAGAAGTTTTTTAATTTTATATAGCCCACTTGTTCATTTTTACTTTCATTGCTTTTGCTGTTGGTGTCAGATTTAAAAAAAAAATTACCACCAAGACCTGAGTCAGGGAGCTTATTGCTTATGTTTTCTTCTGGATTTTATGATTTCAGGCCTTATGTTCTTTCATCCATTTTGAGTTAATTTTTTGTGTATTTTGGAAGAGAGTGGTCTAGTTTCATTCTCTGGAATGTGGTTGTCCAGTTTTCTAGCACCATTTGTTGAAGAGACCCTCCTTTTCTTTCTTTTTTTTAATTTTTTTATTTTTGCATTATAGCTGGTTTACAGATTTCTGTCAGATTTTCCAACTGCACCATGTGGTGACCCGATTACATGTACATATATGGATTTGTCACATGTAATTAGATATAGTTCCCCGTGCAATACAGTTGGAGCTCCTTGCTATTCCATCATTAAAGCACTAGTTATCCCCACTCCCTCCCACCCCTCCCCC
>PVHT021183699.1:20207654-20269394 GCA_004024745.2 Catagonus wagneri
TGCATTGCTGTTTGCATCTTCTCTTAATTTCTGGATATTCAGCCTTAATTCTTCAAGTATTTTCATTACCTCCCTTCTGAACTCCATTTCTGACAGACTGCAGAGGTCAGTTTCATTGCTGGTTGCTTTAAAAGACTTGTCCTGTTCTTTTAACTGGGAATGGTTTTTGAGCTTCTTCATCTTGTTTGTGGTTTTCTTTTTCTGTGAGTTTGGGAAGGCCACGCTGTAGCCTTGGAAGGCTACTTCTAGGGAGAAGCTCCCCTTTGTATTTTTTGGTGGGGTTACTATTTATTTTTGGTGTAGGAATTTGACTATTTGATGTCTATTTCTTTGGAATGAGCAGGCTGTTATCTCAGTGGTACTCTGAGTGTTCTCTGTGAGGGTGTAGGAATGGCTAAAGTCGACAGTGGGAGCCTAGTCTCTACGCTCTCAATTGCAGGAAGGTGGCGCTGTCCACTCCTAGTTGCCCAGCCCTGGGACGTGGTTGCGAACTCTAGGCAGATCTACCAGGTGTCTTAAGCATTTGGCAATAGCAGCAGCAGGAAGTATGATTTCCCCTGGGAGTGAGAGCCACGGGAAACTAGTGTTTGATTGCAAAGTCCTCTTTTGAGGTGACTGGAACCACAAGCAGTACCCGTCAGAGGCTGGCTCAGCAGGCTGGCGTTTGTTCCGCCCTTCCGCTGATGCTTTCTCGTTTGTTGGGGTGGGCGGCAGCAGCTGGCGCCGGCCCCGCTCCTCTGCGAAAGCTAGCTCCGTGTGGTTGCGTACTGCTTCGCCCGCCAGAGCTACCAGCTCTGTGGGCTGACGCAGTCGCCTAGGTCCGTGGACCTTCCCAGGGCCCTGCCACCCCTGCTGGTGTTGGCTGGCGCAGGCGCCTGGGTCCACAACCTGGCACCGCGCTCCGCCCACGGGCTTCAAGGCACGGCTCCACTCCCGCCGCCGTGGCTGCAGCCTCCACTGGCTCCTCCCCACTTCTGCTCTCTTTGGCGGGTCACCGTCGCCCCGCCCTGCACGCTAGTTCAAGTTGCTTCCTATGGCGGCCAGCCCCTCCTCCTCTCTTCTTCCCTAACAATGGAGGCTTGCCTCCCCTGTGGGACCAGACTTCCTCGGTTCCCTCAGTCCTGGTTTTGCTCTCCACAAATCCTAGAATATCGCTGTTCCTTGTCCTATTCCCGCAATGGCCGTGGCCACCGACCTCTGCCCTCTCGCAGGGACTAACCTTAGGAACCTGTGTCTTAGCTCCCAGGCACCGCCCGGTGCCTCAGGCTGTGGTGTCTGCGCTGGTATTCAGGTCTCTAACTCCGATTTTCCTATCTCAGTCCAGCTGCTGCGTTTTTCTCAGGCTTTGATGTCCCTCTAGTTCTGTTGGTCGTTGATCCGCTGATCGTTGTTTAGGTTTCTTCCCAGGAAACTTTTCTTTTTCACAGCTCCCTCCCTGGAGTGCTGGTTACCGTCCTAATTGCTTTTCTCTCTCACCTTTTTTTTTTTTCTTCAGTTGTTCTACCCAGTTATTTCAAGGGTTTCTTGTAGTTTTTGGAGGTTTAAATTAATCAGCATTCAGATGATGATTTGTCCAACTTGTTTTATATTTAGATGCGTTTTTTGATGTATTTGAGGGAGAGGGTGAGCGCGACCTCTTACTCCTCCGCCATCTTGCCACAGTCTCCCCCTCCTTTTCTTTCAAATTGAGGTATTGTGTACATACACTAAAGTGGCCGTTATTAAGTGTAAAACGGTGTGGTACATATTTTTACACATGTGAATTCCCAGGTACCCACTCTCTAAATCAACATTTTCAACGTCCCAGAAGGTTCTCTGGTGCCTCTTCTCAGTCAGTCCTTGCCCCTAAGTAACCATGTACCACAGTTATCCATTCTACTCTTAGCAGATTTCTTCCAGTTTTTGGCTACTTTAAGATTATCAAAACTATTTCTGTGTCTGTAAACTGATTTGATGCCCTCCCCTCTCCCCACAAGAAGCCTACACAATAGATTGGATGGGAATCTGCACTCTTAATTTCATTTTGTTTTATTTGTTTGCGTATTTTTCTTATCTTCATTTTGTAGATGAAGAGCCTTCGTAGGGAATTTCAGGGACTCATCCAGAGTCACATGGCCATTGTAGGGATAGAGCCAGGACCAGATTTCGGATCTCTTCATTGCTGGTCCAGTGATATTTCTCAGACCCCCTGCTAGCAGTGTCCCTGAAACACTTGGCATCCAGCAAACCAAGTTAGGGCATCTCTTTGCTCCTGGGTTGATGATAACCACTGCCTGCCTGATTGCTGAGAGCCTGCTGAGGCCTTTGTTTTCGCTGGAACCCGTTTTTTACTTGCACAAGTTTTTTCCAGTAGCCCTTCAGCCTAGAGATGCACTTGACACTCAGGTAGCGTCAACTGTTAAGCCTCTTTCAAAAGGAAGCAGCTGAAACCCCCACTCGACAGTGCCTGGCAACCAAGCAGTTGTAGCAAAAGCTTATGGATGTCAGACAGGGGCAGAGAGCAAGCCCATGAAGGGTGGATGTCACCTGTTAGAACACTTGGACATAGATGTCGTCAGTGCCATGGTCCCCGCTCCGGGAGGCTTGGCAACCATGGTAAGATATAGCCCTCACATTCCTGCCAGGTGCAGGTGTTAGTGAGGGTGGAGTGCTAACATTTAGAGAGAAAGATGAAAAGAAGGCCTCAGAACTGCTGGTGCCCTGGGTATCATTTCTGGTGATGAGCTGAGTGCCTGGAGCAGGAGCCGGTTTTATTCTGTCACTTTGCGCCATACCTCACAAGTCATTGCCATGGCCAGGTGGGATTTCTGTAGGGCTCAGAAGGGCCAGGTGATAAGAGACTGCTGGCTGTGGTTGCTGCCCCTGGATTTCCTGTTACCTCATTGTTTCTCATTTCCTCCATCATCTCTGTTGGTTTCCTGTTTATTTTTCCTTTTTCTCTTTATTCTCTCTTTTTTCTTTTTTTTAAGCAGGACAGCCTCTGTAGGATGGAGTAGTGAGGACTGACAGAATGTTTTTGGCACTGGCAAGACCTTTGGGCTTCACCACCTCTGTGCATGTTTGGGCTCCTCATTGCATGTTTACAGATGGACAAATGGGAGTTCTAAGTTTAAGGAGGGGGACGAGCTCATCCTGATTTTTCCTAGGACATTTTGGTTTTTTAGCACTCAAACTCCTGTGTCCTGAAAACTCCTTTAGTCCTGGGCAAACAGGGACATTTGGTCATTCAGAGACTAAATAAGTGCCTCCGGTTATAAGCCTGGAAGTTCTAGGGCTGAGACTTGAACTAAGGTCTCTCTGGTTCTCAAAGTGCTATTTTTCCCAGCTGTCCAACGTTGACTTTTCCTAGGGATCAGTACATAGTGATGTAGAAGATGCCTTGAGGGGCTTGCATACCAGAGCTTAACTGGGGCAGGAGATGGTGGACACAGCCTTGAGGCTTGCTTCATTTGCAGACAGCCTCTGATGTACCCCGACTCTCAGCCTGCCTGCCTGATCTTGCAGACTTCGGCTGAGAAGAGGAAAAATGCCTAAAGACTGAGGTATTGCCGATGAAAAAGGAGTGATGGAGCTCTGTACAGTCTCTGCTCTTCCTGATCTCCCCATCTTTTTTTTTTTTTTTTGGCTTTTTTTAAGGGCTGGACCCACGGCATTTGGTGGTTCCCAGGCTAGAGGTTGAACTGGAGCTGTAGCTGCTTGCCTATGCCACAGTCATAGCAATGCCAGATCCGAGCGGCATCTGTGACCTACACCACAGCTCACAGCAGTGCCAGATCTTTAACCCACTGAGCGAGGCCTGGGATCGAACCTGCATCCTCATGGATACTAGTCAGATTCGTTTCCACTGAGCCCTGACAGAAACTTCTGATCTCTCCATCTTCACTCAATTTGGGCGTTCTCAGGATTTAATAAAATGGCATGGCTAGCGACCTACTGTAGTGGATATGAGCCTAGTGAGCCTTTTGGAGTATGACTTGTAATCTTCTAGATTTCTAATTTTTGGCCAACTTTGGGGGCTATTATCTGGTTTCAGCTGCATCTCCAGGCCTTTTTTTGCACAGGTTACCTGGGTCCAGCAGCAGCTCCGACCCTGCCAGGGGATCAGCCCTCTTCCACTGTGCCCCCGACCCTCTGGTTCACTAGGGCAAAACCAGCATCCCCACATCCTCCCCAGGGCCCAGGCAGCTCTATGGAGAACTTCATTTCCTTTGACACGTCTTATTTCTATTACTTAATCAAGCAGGATTTGAGCAATGACTTAACACTTTTCTGTGTTAGATTTAGCTCTTTGGTACAAAATCGTGTGTTTCATTTTCCATTTTAAGCCAAACATGCTTATTACGCGATCCCCGTACTTTAGTGTGGTCCACAGCATTCTCTGCAACAGGGAATCACCACTGCACCCTCCTGCCAACCGAGCTTAGGTAATTCCAACAGAATTTAAGGGAACACCCTCTAGACACATTTCGGTACAGAGTGGAACAGGGGATTTTTATGGTCAAGCCAGCAACCTCAAGCCAACGTTTGTTTTGAGGTTCCTGGTTCATTGTCTAGGGAGGGGAAATTTGTGTTGGGCAGAAGTGGGGAGGCTGGGAAGGGATTACTGGATTGTAATCTATGTGCCAGGCATGATACTTACGTCATTGTAGTTAATCTTCATAACATAATTTGACTTACATACGAGAGAGTGTGACTGTCCTTTGTCTCACACAGGTATTAAGTAGCAGAGCCAATATTTTAACCAAGTCTGGCTCCAAAGCCCATTTTCCTAGAATGCTTCAGGGAGGAAAATGAGGAGTTTAGAACAAATTCCTTGAGGATTCCTACCATTTCAGGACATTGCAAGGTAAGTCTATATACTGTAATATATCTCTATTATCTCTATCTTACTTTTATAAAGTGGGGAATACTCCTTGAAGTATTTCTTAAAATTTAGTTTTGAAAACAAAGGACTTTTTACAAAGTTTATAAATATCCACAAAACTATGAGTTGGTTTACACAATCAGTTTTAAACATGGGTGGGAAAGATAGCTAAGAATGTTCCAAAGTTCCTGTTATGGCTCATGGGGTTAAGGACCCAACACTGTCTCTATGAGGATGCAGGTTTGATCCCTAGCATCTTGCACAGTGGATTAAACATCCAGCATTGCCACAAGCTGCAGTGTAGTTCACAGATTTGGCTCAGATCTGGTGTTGCCATGGCTATGGTGTAGACTGCAGCTGCAGCTCCAGTTTGACCCCTGCCCTGGGAACTTTCATATGCTGCAGGTGCAGCCATAAAAAGAGAATAGAAAAAAAAAAGGAATGTTCCAAGTCTATTCTTCTAGGTAAAAAACAAACAAAAAATCCCAAACAAACCAAAAAACCCCAGTATAAAATCATTGAATCATCCAGATGTGAATGTGAATTCTGATTGCACCTGAGAAGGTAGTGACTGGCCTAGACCATTTCCCAAGTCTCTCTGAGGGCTATTTCTTTATCTGTAAAATGGGAATAACAACTCCCACTTCACAGAGCTGTCTCTTGTTTAGTGTGGTAAGTTGTCAACTGATGCTGATTCCCTCCTTTCTCAGAATTCCTTGCTTTTCAGCAGCAGGTCTTCTGGTGCTGGTTGAAGTCAAAAGCCATTACCAAATCGGGGGTGGGCCAGCCCTAAAGGGGGCTGGCGGGGGAGAAGATTAACCCATTGAGCTCTGCGAGCTTCCTTTGGAGGACAATTTCTGTACCCTTGACTCATCCACATCGAGCCTTCTCTGCTTTTCCTTTTCCTGGTCATCTTTTTAGTCCATTATGCCACCTCCATAGAGGCTGATCAGAGAAACAAGCTGCATCAATAAAGAAATTTCAGTGGAGAGGAGTTTTGTATGTTTTCCTGAGTATTTTCAACTGTGTGGGCATCCCAGTGTGACATGCACTGACACCCTTGTCCCAGCACAGCCGAGGATGGAACTCACTCCACTGGCTGGATGGGCACGTCTGATGAGGGAAGGATTCAGCCCCCTGACCATGCACACATGTTCCCACACACAGCTGGAGGCATTTCTTAGGTGTTTGTGGGGGTCTGGCCTATGGCTTCCTAGGCCTCAACCCTTAGGATAGGGCCTGTCTCCTGGTAGAGCCCAGTGCAGGCTTGGGCTTGGGCAGAATAAGGACAGTGGTGGTCAAGGCCCTGTGGTGTGTGTCCTCTGCCCTTTCCAGGGACTCCGCAGCCTTTGTCCTACACCACAGCTGTCCTGACCACTAGTGGCTCCTGAGCAGTCACACCTCTCCCTGCTCCCATTTTCCTTCACTTTCTTGCTAGGCTCTGACTCATTCTTCACCGCTCACCTGGGCATCACCATCTCGGGAGTGCCTTTGCCACCTTTCTGGCCCCATGCCCAGGTAAGTCTCCTTAGTGCCAGAGCCATTTCTTGATTTCCATCACACTGTTCATGGGAGTCTGTTGACTCCTTAAAGGAAGGGGTTTCACCTTGTCGGTAGGAACCCTCACTTCTCTGGGTGCCTGAACCTGACCTTTACTCTGTGGTCATCCGCTGAGACCTTCCTCTTCTCTAGATAGGCTGTTATAGTTCCCTTGTATCCGATCTGCAAAGCAACCACCAGAGTGTCCTTCTAGAACACAGATCTGACTTTCCCGCTCCTCTTCAGAGGCCCTTGGGGGCTCTCTCCTGCCCAGAGGGAGACTGCCTCAGCCTGAGTCAGGTCGGGGTGCACCAGAGCAGACCCTAAGACCAAGAATCCAGTGCCAGAGTTCCCCTGTGGCACAGCGGGTTAAGAATCCAGCATTGTTGTTGCTGTGGCACAGGTTTGATCCCTGGTCCAGAAACTTCCACATGCCATAGGTATAGCCAAAAAAAAAAAACAAAAAACAAAAAACAAAACAAAACAAAAAAAACTCAGTGCCAGTAGTTTATTTGGGCAATGAAGGGAAGACGAGAAGGGGTAAACACCTGAGATGGGGGTGGGGAGGGTGTGCCAGTGAGCAGATCACCTGCAGGGTGCCTGAGAGCTTGTAGAATGTACTCTAGAATTGTTACCAAGGGAATTATAAACACAGGTTTTCTCCAAAAACTCCCCTTGGTCATTGGTTGAGCATCCTCCCAGGGGTGGCAATTACTTGCTGCTGTGGACTGGCCTGCACAGGGGCCCCTGCAGGCTCCTCTGGCCTGAGGGCACTTCCTCAGGCAGAGAGAGAAGGTTTGTACAGAAGGAAGCTGTTTGTGGAAGAGTGGGTGCTGAGGGCAGCGCGAAGGGTGCTGCCAGAATCCCCCCCAAGCCTGGCTTCTAAGGCCTCGAGTGACCCATTTCCCAACTCTCTGGTTCTTACCTGTCCCAGTCCCTGTGCTGCTGTGGGCACCTGCAGAGCCCACCTGGTTATTTTTTGCCTTCATGCTGTTGTTCATGATATGCCTTCTGTCTTGGATGCCTTTCTCTCAGTTCTCCATCTGGCTGATATCTACATAGTTTTCCAGTTCATCACTATCTCCTCCAGGAAACCCTTCTTGGTGAACTCCTTCGCCAGCTTGATGTAGATGCCCTATTGGCAACATTATTCACAGATCTACTTCCCTTATCAGACCCTGGGATCTGTGGTGCATGCACTCCACCTGATTTCCTCTTACAGTCTTTAGTCAGGAGTGAGCATATAGTAGGCACTTAGTCGATAGTGTGTTTTTTTGAACTGTCCATCAGTGGTTCATTGTTTAACACAATGGGACTCTATACTTGTGTTCTGTGTTGAACTAATCTTTGGCCTGCTTCCTCTTCTCATTGGCAGAAGCCGCAACGGAATAAAACAGTTCTCCTGACTCCAGGGCACTCATATTCTTGGAGATTAGAGCTGAAAGTGGTACCAAGGAGAGATGCAGAAGCCAGAGGAGACAGAAAGCATCAGGGAAAGGTGCGCGTGCGCCACACACACACACACACACACACACACAGAACTATGGACAGAAACACACATAGAGCTCCACTGAAAGGCACTGGATCCACCAGAAAGGGAAAAAACAGACTGTCAGACAGGAATGAATGGATGGAAGACAGACAAAGGGAAGAATAGAAGGAAGAGGAGGAAGTAAGGTCAGGTAGTGTGCTTATTGGGAAAGTAGTGACTAAAAGCTTCTGGAGAGAGGTTTCCCACCTCTTTCGTTGGCAGAGATGGAGGCTGGGGCTGCAGCCATGAGCTCCTGTTCTCCGTCCCCATTGCTGGTCCAGGGCAGAGGTGCATGGAGGGGTGTTGCAGGGTGAGGACGGCAAGGGGCTGCTCTCCAGCCCGAGCCACATGCCCTGTCACACTTCTGCTGCTGTTGTCTGGTGGTACCTCCTTTGGTGACCAGTGGTATGTGCTGTCTGCTGAGGTCTCTCCTTGCCCTTTTGGAGGCTCAAATCCACAAGGAATGGAGTAGAGGAATGCAGCGGCTGCCACGTGCATGCCTTTGGCCTCATGCTGCTGGATTGGCAGCGGCTCATGAAAGAATAATCACCTCATCAATTTTTAAAGCTGCCTAATGCTCCTCTCAGCCCAGCTGTCTAGAAGTTTGCAAAGCAGGCAGCAAGGCTCTCCGGGAGAGGGCCACAAGACATGACTGAGTGTCAGGGTCACGGATGTCACTGCAGAGCCCTGGACAGTTCCTAGGTGATGTCGCAGTGCTGGGGAGGGCAGAGAAGCGACCCCACCAATCAGAGGGTCAGAGGGCAGGAGCCGAGAGGGCAGAACCTTGTGAGGACTGATGATCCCACATCCTAGTAACCAGCCTGGTCCCAGGCCAATCAGGAAGTTTGCTCAGTTACCTCAGCACCTTTACCTTTATATCAAGATAACAAGTCTGTAATCAGGAGTTCCCATCGGGGCGCAGCAGAAATGAATCTGACTAGGAACCCTGAGGTTGTGGGTTCGATCCCTGGCATCGCTCAGTGGGTTAACGATCCAGCTGTGAGCTGTGGTGTAGGTCGCAGACGCGGCTCAGATCTGGCATTGCTATGGCTGTGGCGTAGGCTGGCAGCAACAGCTCCAATTAGACCCCTAGCCTGGGAACCACCATACGCTACAGGTGCGGCCCTAAGAAGACAAAAACAAAAACAAAAAACCCAAAAAACCCCAAGTCTTTGTAATCAAATTTCTCTGTTAAAATACTGATATGATCCCTGTCTTCTGACAGGAACTGGGCCCATCCTCACTTAGAGTTCTTAGGAAGTGATGTTCAGTCAGAGAACATCTATTACTTGTGGGGAAAATCCAGAGTGTTCCATTAAGGAGTATTACCTTGTTTTATTGCTGCTATTTTGATCACTACAGTCATAGCAGCAGCTGCTGCTCGGGTGCTAACAATACCTCACATATGGACAGCATCTCATGGTTCACAAAACACTGCCGGCCACCTGGATTGTTTTTCACAACAGCTTGGTGGGCTAAGTACCCACCAAATCAGTGTTATCTCCACTGAGTTCAGAGAAGGAGATTGACTTGCCCACAGTAAATGGTGAGTCACAGATGACTGGATTCTAAAAAATTTTTATTTTTTATGAAAATTCAAGTTCTTTTTACCTTGCTTCTTTTCTTGAGTTGAATTCAATTGCAGGCAAGCAGTAGTTACTTTCCATTTTCTTTTGGTCTTCCCACCTGGCCTCCACAGCTTTCCACTCCCTAAGCTTGGAGGCCTACACCACAGCCACAGCAACACCAGATGTGAGCTGCATCTACGACCTATACCACAGCTTGTGGCAGTGCAAGCTTGGATCCCTTAACCCAGTGATCGAGGCCAGGGATGGAACCTACATCTTCATGGACACTATGTCAGATTCTTAACCTGCTGAACCACAATCAGGAACTCAAATTTCCTAAGCTTCTGGACTTTCTCTAGATGTATTGGATAAAATGGACCACATGGATGTCTGGACTAGGGGAACTAGACTCTCTGAATCCTACCCATTCTCCTGGACATCCCCTTAATGCTGGCATTGATAACATTTTCAGTGGGTTTGCATTTAAGCTAAAAGCTTTCTATAACCTTGGACTTAGACCTGGTACACTTAAAAGGCACTTCCCAGAACACTTAACTTTTTTAATGTTATAAAGCAATCTATATTAAATAGCTGGATCATTTTGCATTTAGGAGACATCTCCAATTTGAATTGCTTTATTTGGGTCATGATGAAGTATTCCTTTAAATGATGTTTCAGGCAGCATTGGGGAGACTTGCCTGGAATATGGAGGCTGTGGGAAGTATTAGGAAGGCAACTGCAGGTGTCTGCCTTGGCACCAACCAGCACTACCTCCACCTATGTGGTGCCATGGGGAACAGAATCACACCTCCTGAAGTCCCAGCTCTCAGGGGCTTTCTTCAAGATTCTTGTATGTGGAATCTAAAATATGGCACAAATGAACTTATCTACAAAACAGAAACAGCCTTGCAGACATAGAGAACAGACTTGTATTTACTATGGGGGAGGGGGAAGGGAGTTGGATGGACTGGGAGTTTGGGGTTACTTAGATGCAAACTGTTACATTTAGAATGGATAAGCAATGAGGTCCAACTGTACAGCACAGGGAACAATATCCAGTCTCTTGGGAAAGAACGTGATGGAAGATAATATGTGAAAGAGAATGTGTGTGTGTGTGTGTGTGTGTGTGTGTGTGTGTGTGTGTGTGTGATGCTTCAGTCCTACTGGGATGGAAGGAGCACTGTATTTGGAATTAGAGGACTGGCAAAAGTGATACACTTCAGCAAATAACCATCTATCTGATCCTCACTTTTCTTAACTCATAATACTTACCATCAAAAATTAGGATGTGGTTTTGAAAATATTAGGATAGTAGATGGCCAAATCCTACCTTTCCTATCACTTCTCATGCCCATTGACTTCTCAAGGAATGGGATTCAATCTAGTACTTTATTGATGTCTAAGCAAGAGTGCCCATCCCCTCATGCATTGCATTAGTTGCCTATTGTGTAGTGGCATAATACAGCACACCCTTATTGTCTGGGTCTCTGTGGGTCGGAAATTTGGGCATAGTTTAGCTGGGTCCCCAGTATCATCGTCTTTCATGAAGCAGCAATCAAAGGGTTAGCTGAGGCTGTGTTCTCATCTGAAGGCTTAACTGGTGAGGATCTGCTGGGGCACACTGACATGGTTAGTGGTGGGATTCATTTTCTTGTAGGCTCTTAGGCTGAGAGATCCAGTTCCTTGCTGGCTGTTGGCTAGAGTTCACCATCAATTCCTTGTCACCTGGACCTCTCCAGTGTGGCATCCCACTCCATCAAAACCAGCCAAGGGGAAAGTCTGTTAGCAAGATGAAAGTGACAATCTCATGTAGCCTAATCATGGAAGTAGCATCTTTGCTGTATACTATCAGTTAGAAGCATGTCATTAGGGCAACTCATCCTCAATGGGAGGAATTATACAAGAGTGCAAAGACTGAGAGGTAGTATCATTGGGGCCATCTTAGAGGCTACTCACCACAATAAGGCTCTTGAGTATAAGCTGAGTGGAGCATGTGGCTGGGACCTGGGTCTGCAGTCAGGACCCACATATATCCTTCCTTCACTCTAACCTGTAAAATCTGAATCTTGGGATTCATCCTCTGAGGTATAACTGTAGAGGGGAATGCAAGCCTCCGACTGATCCACTTATCCATGTCAGGCATATCTGGTGAAGGAAAAAGGTGATCATGGCCATTGAGCTCTGCCTCAGTGGCCAGGCCTAAAGCAGGAGGCACAGGTGGAGCCTGGGATCCCACATTTGTGACACAGTAATGAGTCGGATGAATGCTGTGGGCTCTGGCCAATTAGATCACCAACTCCCTCACCGTTGTAGAGTTGTCATCAGTGAAACAGAGTCGTTTCTTGTGGAAGTGGAACTGAGTCTTGCTGCATGGTGGCCATGATTGAATGGGAGAGTTTGTATTAAACATCTTTTTAATATTTAATTTTTAAAGAGCTTTACACTTAAAATAAGCTATGGGATAAGAGGTTACTGTGGTCTGAGGGGTCAGAAAAGATCTCATGGAGAAAATAAAATATAAGGTGCTGATAAGCAGAGGGAGGCCAGGTGGGGAGAAAGATGTACAGGTAGGATGCATTCATGTATTCATTCAACAAACATGAATTGAGTGCTGACTCTCTGCTAGCTCTTAGGCTGAAGACCTGGAGGTAACAGTGTGGGTAAATGAGGGAGACAGGTGGGTAAACAAAAGGCTTAGCTACACAATGACTCATGAAATAAGGTAGGTAGAGAGTTCAGACATATCCTAGAGGAGTGGGAGGGCCAATCCCTTCGGACAGAGGAATGAGGGAAGAAAGTTGTAAACAACAACACAGTGAAAATTACACAAAGTCAAAGTGTGTCTTGAATGTTGAGCAGAGAAGGTTATGGAGGCAATGGAAGGTTATGGAGGCAAGAGAAGGAATGAAGCAGAGAGGTTATGGAGGTCTGGTTTGAGGACAAAGTTTTGTGCAAGGAAGAAACAGGGCCTTTACCTGCTTTACTCAGTAATAGTGCTGATCAGGGATCTTGTTGCATTTTCCTTTCCTATAGCTACAGTTAACTATTGCTGTGTAACAAATCACTCCCAAATTAAGTGGCTTAATATTCTTATTTTCTTTCTTTCTCCCTTTCTTTCTGCATCCCTCCCTCCCTTCCTTTCTACCTTTCTTCCTTCCTTCCTCCCTCCCTTTCTCTCCTTCTTTCCTTCTTCACTCCCTTTCATTTTCTGTCTCCCTCTCTTCTTTCTTTCTGCTTTGTTGCAGTATAACTGATAAAGACTGCACATATTTAATGTATACAAGTTAACAGGTTTGGACTTATCATACACCTGTGATATCAAAAGCACCATAATCACAGTAATAAATATATTTAAAAGGTTAGTTTAGTTGTGTTTCTGTGTCCCTTTGTTTTTGGTTGTTGTCTTAAGAACACTCAAGATGAAATCTACCCCCTTAACAAATTTTTAAATGCACAACACAGTATTGTTAAACATAGGCACTGGGTTGTAAGCACATCTCTGGAATTTACTCATCTTGTATAATGGTAACTTATACCCACTGAACAACTTCCCTTTTCCCATTCTCTGGCAAGCACCATTCTGCTTAACAATTTATTTTGTTATGATTGTGTGGGCTGAACCTCAGCTGGGAGGTTCTTCTGCTCTACCTGGTGTTACTGGGGTGCAGCCATGTGTCTACATTCAGCTGGGAGTTTAGCTGGGACCAGAATGTGTGAGATGGATTCAGTGATGTGTCTGGCACCTCAGCTCAAGTGTCTAGAATGGCTGACAGCTGTTGAGGCCTCACTATCCGGGTGTTCACTCATCATTTCTTCACACAGCTATTGGATCCTAAGAGAGTGAAAATGGAAGCTGTCAGGTATCTTAAGACCTAGATGCTCCAGTTTGTATAACCTCACTTTTGCCATGTTGTATGGATTGGAAGAAGTCCTAGGGCCAAATTCATGGTTAGGGAAAACAAATTCCACCTCTTGCTAGGAGAAGTGCCATATGTGTCCTGGGATGGGCAGATCACTAGCTGCCATCATCGTAGGCCATCAACCACAGCCACACACCTATCCTTGTGCCTGATGTGAAAATGTAAGGGGCCCCATAAAGGGTTTGAAAGCCCTGCCAGCTCTCAGTGGCTTTGTTCCTACCGAGAGCCATGACATTTCTGCAGAGAATCTTCCAGTCTCAGTTCAAGGCAGAGCAAGTAAAATCTGACAGCACCTTTTAAATTTTTTTAAAATGTTTTTATTTCATTTACTTTTACTTTTATTGAAGTATAGGTGATTTACAATATTGTATTAATTTCTCCTGTACAGCAAAGTGATTCAGCCATACATATACACATATCCATTCCCATATAGGTTATCACAGAATATTGAGCAGATTTCCCTGTGCTCTACAGCAGGTCCCTGTGGACCATGACAGTACCTTTTCTTTATCTCTGAGAACTAAGCTAGAAAATGGAATGCCATAAGGATTTGGAAACATTTTTAAATTTTATACCCTTGAATCCAAAGGCAGGTAATGAATTTTGCTTCATCAGTAAAGCTTCAATCTCCTTGATTAGCATAAGCAACAAAAACAGGAAACAAAAGGCTCAAATTGCCATGGTGATGGCTAATTGTGGCGGATCTGCATATATCTTTCACAGGAACACAAATAATACTCTGGTAGGCTAAAGTGCTAAGATACAGAAAGTATTGTTCTCTTTAAAATGTTGTGAAAATCACAGTCAGCTCTGATTAAAATAGCATTAAAATATTAGCAAATTAAGTATTGATTGATGGTAAAAAGGAAAAGAAAATTAATTTTTTTCCAAAAAACTATTTGAGAATCTGATTTAGGATAATGATGCAAGGGGTTGAGATGGGGCTGGTATGCTCTGTACTGGGGATAAATTTGAAATAGAGGATGGATCTTTGCTATCCTCCTATCTCCTTCTCAGTGGCTCTTTTTACGACGGCATCCTCTTTCCGAGATGCCCAGACATCTCTCCACTAACTGGCACCATGTGGGGTACTCCAGGGAAGAAAAGAGTTGGACCTTGCTTGTCAGGAGAAATACCAGCCTGCACTTTACTGTTGTGCCCAGGAGGACTCAGCACCTGCCAACTTTGGGCAAACACTTTCCCTCCGTGAAACTGATACAAGCTGTAACACAAATAACACTTTCCCTGGTAGCTACAGAAAGCATTGTTCTGTTTAATATATTGTGAAAAAAATCACAGTTGGCTCTGTTGATACTTAATCTCCTCATTTGTAAAAGATAAAATAATGGGTATCAGGCATCCAGAACAGACCAGTTGTTTAATGCCAATGATATTAGAAAAGGCCAGTGTGCAGGAAATTCATGGTAGAGTCAAGGAGACGCTAGGGTGGTTTGGACTCGAAGTTCTGGAGAAATTCAGAAAAGGAGGTCAGCTTCCTGAATAAGGAGAGACTTGAGCTGGGCATGGCGGGGGCAGGTGGAGGGTGCTGAGAGGAGGCTCTTGGAAGGCATCTTAGGAGGGAAGGTGTGGAGGCAGAACAGGACACGTTGGTAGGTGATGGAGAGACTTCAGTGATTTGCATGAACAAAATGATAACGAGTGTTGGAGGCTGGGACCATGAAGCCCAGGCCCTGGAGCATATTTAGCAAGGAGACCTAACTCTGCATGCCCTTGGGAAACTGCATCTATTCCCAACTGTTTCATGTGATGTACCTCCTCGCCCCACCTCCATCCCCAAATCTGTTTTGGTTTTTTTTCTCCTCTCTCTTTCCCAATCACACTCTCATCTTCACTCTGTAGTGCACTGTTTACTTCCAGGTGCAATTAAAGGACTGGGCCAAAAAGCAAATGGAGCACATCTTGCCAGTTCTACCTGCAAAACGCATTACGTTTGCTTAACTGGGACTCAGATTTGGAACGACTTGCAAAGGAAAGGGCAGCAGTGTTTGGGTGGTGACAGAACCATCTATTACCTTGCTGGGAGTCCAGAAAAAGGAGCCAGTGGAACTACCTGAGGAAGGATTAACCATGAAGCAAACAGTGATTTGAGATGAATAATAATTCCTGATGTCTCTGTTGTGAGTTACAAGAGTATAGAACTCTTTCACAACCAGTAATGCATGTAATTTTCAGGACAACCCTAAGACGTTGTTCAAGTAAATGTTCTTATTTTATACATGAGAGGGCTAAAATAGGAAGAAAAAGGGGGCTTGCCCAAAGTTATGCAGCAGGTAATCAGTGAAAGGACATGGAGATTCAGGATGTTGTGTCACCCATCAAATGTCTCTTTGATGCACCCCCATCCTGCTGGTGGACTGGAAGATGCACGCTCTGTGAGAGGAAGGTCTTGTGACTGTTCATACTTACATTGGACGCCAGGACCTAGTGGCATGCCTGCTGCATAATAGGCACTCGTCAAATATTTGTTGAGTACAGAATGGATACAACTGGATATTGGTCTTCACATCTTGAAGTCATGCCTCAAACTGAACTTACTCTTTCTCCCCTAACCTGTGCCCCTCCCCTCTTACCCTGGACCATGCCATCCCCGTTTAAATGAATGGCCTGGCTATCCACTCAGTTACTCCACTAGAAATGTCTGTGTCGTCCATGATTCCTCCATTTCCCACCGCATATAGTCACCAAAGTCCTATAGATCCCATCTCTTTAGTATCTCTTAGATGTGTACCCTTCTCCTGTCTTAGTCAAGAGATTTTAGATTATCATACTAAGTGAGGTCAGTCAGACAAAGACAAATATCATATGAGGTCACTAATATGTGGAATCTAATAAAAATGATACAGACGAACGTCTTTACAAAACAAATAGACTCAAAGATTCAGAAACCAAAGTTATGGTTACCAAAGCGGAAACGTTGGAGAGAGGGATCAATTAGGGGGTTGGGATTAACATATATGCAGTATTATGTATGAAATAGATAACCAACAAGGACCTAGTGTATAGCACAGGGAAATCTACTCAAAACTCTGTAATCACCTATATGGGAAAAGAATCTGAAACAGAATGGATATGTGTATAGCTATAACTGAATCACTTTGCTGTACACCTGAAACTAATACAACATTGTAAGTCAACTATACTCCAGTAAAATTCTTTTAAAAGAGAGATACTTTTCCTTTCATTTCTAATTTGTGTTCCTGACTCCAATCTCATCTCCTTTTCACTTTCTAAAATACTAATATTTTGGAGTTCCCTAGTGGTGTAATCGGTTAAGGATCTGGCATTGTCACTGCTATAACTCAGCTCGCTGCTGTGGCACAGATTTGATCCCTGGACCAGGAACTTCTGTATGCCACAGGGGCAGCCAAAAAAAAAAAAAAAAAACCCACTAATATGCATATTGTTTCCTTTTCAAAGTTTCAGTGGCTTTCCCTTCAGGTGAAAGATCAAATCTAAACCCCTTAGCATTCCTCTCATGCTGACTGTTGCTAAGAGGGCCAGCTCCTCTTCCCCTCCTCCCTCCCTTTGTTCTCAACACAGTGATGACCTTCCTGTGGTCCTCGAGTTTTGCCGGGCACCAATATGTTTCTTAAATATTTAAAAAAAAATTACATGTTATTGAAGTAGAGTTGATTTAATATGCTTTGTTAATTTCTGCCATATGGCAAAGTGATTCATATATAATACATTTACATATACATTCTTTTTCATATTCTTTTTCATTATGATTTATCATAGATGAACGTGTTTTTGTTCATGCTGTTCTTTCTTCCTGGATTACCTCCTTGCCTACCTCACGAATGTGTCCTTGTCCTTCTAGCTCAGCTGCCTCACATCACCTCCTTCTCCTGGGAAGTCTTTCTTGCCCCCTCCCCATTAGATTTCCCCTCCACACTTTTTATACACCTGTTCCAAAATAAGTATAAGTCTGCATCCCCAGGAGAAGGGTATCTGCAATGCTCAGCACAGTCATGCCTGGCTGGCACTCAATCAGTGATTTTTAAATATATGAATACATTGTCATCAAATGAGGTCACTGATAGTCAGCCACAGGGAACCTCTCTCCCCACTCTGCCCATAGCCTACTTAAGGCTAATTTGTGTAAAGAAGATTTGTGGAAGGAACGGTTCCTCAGAAATCTCATGAAACCCAATTGCCGGCTGTTGAGCTGGGCTTTACAGAGTATTAGAAGTTGTCAGGCGGTAGCTTTCTTTATTTCTCTTTCTCTGGAGCTTCATTCGTTCTTGTTGGCTCCTATCTGCACATCTTTAATTGCTGCAAGGCTTGCCATCTCTGAAGCTCTGTCACTTTGGCCTGTACCCAGCTTGGGTCATGTGTTTGTCTTTGACACAGGGTGTGGTGCCAACATCTGATCTTCAGCAGTCCCTGTGTCTCAGTTCAAATCATCTAGAGAAGTAAGTGGTTGCTGACCAGCCAACAGGGTGGCTAGCTTTGAATTGCTTTTATTCACTGTTGCTAGAGGAAAAAGTCACTTGCCCTGAAGCTACTGGTTGGAGTAGAGTCTCTGAGAAGGGATATGGGAAAACTGATGGACTATAAAGCAGGAACAAAACTGTAGTTTTATGATTTGCTTATCAGAACCACTGCAGCTGGGAGGGATGTGAGTAGCTGAAACCACGGACAGTCAATTCTCCAAGCCTTCAAGTTCCCAGAATCCGGCGCTTACCTTGGCCCTATACCAACTACAGCTCCTTCATCACATTTCCAACCTTAGTGTCTTTCCTTTTTTTTTTTTTTAATTAAAAAAAAATTTTCCATTATAGCTGGTTTACAGTTTTCTGTCACTTTTTCAACTGTACAGCATGGTGACCTGATTATCATACATACATAGATTCGTCACAAGTGATTAGACATAGTTCCTGCTGCATTACAGCAGGATCTCCTTGCTTTTCCATCCCAAAGGCAATAGTCTACAACTATTAACCTCAGACTCCTCTACCATCCCACTCCCTCCCCCACCCTCTTGGCAACCACAAGTCTGTTCTCCAAGTCAGTGATTTTCTTTTCTGTAGAAAGGATCATTTGTGCAGTATATTAGATTCCAGATATATGATATCATACAGTATTTGTATTTCTCTTTCTGTCTTACTTCACTCAGTATGAGGGTCTCTTATTCCATCCATGTTGCTGCAAATGGCATTATTTTATTCTTTTTTATGACTGAGTAGTATTCCATTGTGTATATATACCACATCTTCCTAATCCAGTCATCTGTCAATGGACGTTTGGGTTGTTTCCACATCTTGGCTATCTTAGTGTCTTTAAACCCAGCAAAAAAAAAAAAAAAAAAAAACCTTACGCGTAAGACATTAAATAGGCATCATTTGGTAACCCAGCAAGGGTAAGTCTTGGCTTTCAGGTGTTTCTTTGAACCAGAGTTCCTAGTACAAAAGTGATTCTGGGCAGACTGTGTTTTGTTCTGAACTGCCACTTCTGGAGAGAGTAGCTGTAACAATAGGTACCAGAGAGATGGGCTTTAGGCTCTAGCTGGGTTTTGCATCTTCCAGCTCCTCACCAGGGAATTACTCTCGTGGATTTGAAAGTATCAAGAAGCAGCAACATGAAGTAGAAAGACCACAATTGTGGAGTCTGTTTCATTTTTATCTACAGTCTTTGCATGCTTCTATTTTTCCTTCTCTGATTATGCACAGTGATTGCCTAGGGAACACATTTATGGAGCTAAGTTTGCTAGGCCCACTTTGGTCTTAAGATGCAAACAAGTCCTGGAATACCTCATTTATTGTCACCAATAAACAAATATGACTTATCTCAGGGCATCCTGAGTCTCTAGGCCATCAGAGAAGAAAAAGTTTTGTGTTTGAGGTCTAGATGTGGTGAGATGGATGTTGCCAAGTCCTTGGGTCTTTAAGTCTATTTTAAGAAATGGCGTTTTGGATATTATTTGGGCATCTAGGAGTAGGAAAATCAGGCTGAAAACACTTTTCAGGGGAAAAAAGTATTAAACCTCCGAGCCTCTGTTTCTTTCTTTCTTCCCCTGCCCCCTCCCCATTTTTTTCTTTTTTGGTGCCATGTGGTATATGGATGTCTCCAGGCCAGGAATCCCGGCTGAAATTGTGACCTGCCGCAGCTATAGCAATGCTGGATTCTTAACCCACTATGCCAGGCCTGTGATCGAACCTGTGTCCTGGCACTGCAGAGATGCCATCAGTCCTATTGCACCACAGTGGGAACACCTCTCAGTTTCTTTCTTGATGAACTGTGGACCATGTGGATTAAAATGTCTTGGATATAGTAGTTGTAATAAATAGTCAGCTGAAGAAGACGAAGGCTGCTTTTGTTCTTTCAACTGTCCCTGGAAATGTAGAGCAAGCTCTGCTAATGCCCGGGACACCTGAGGGACAGTGAACACACTGAAGGTGAAGTTTGGAATTTGGTGGTCTCCAAACTGTAAGAAAAAGCTAAGCCTATTTGGGTGCTAGACCTGCACTCACAATGTGCTGGGGCCACATAGGTAGACTAAACTCTGCCTGAAAAGATGTTAAACAGGTTTTGTTTATAATTTAAAAAATGTACTGCAACACTGCTCAGAATTTTTAATATGCTGATAATGTATATTAAATCTGGAGGTACTTACCAAGCTTGTTTTCCTCCTTTTTTTTTTGCTTTTTAGGGCCACCGCCTGGGGCATATGGAAGTTCCCAGGCTAGGGGTCAAATTGGAGCTGCAGCTGCTGGCCTATGTCACAGACATAGCTATGCAGATGCAGAATCTGAGCTGTGTCTGCAACCTACACCACAGCTCATGGCAATGCCAGGTTCTTAAGCCACTGAGTGAGTTTAGGGATCAAACTCCTGTCCTCCTGGATACTAGTTGGGTTCATTACTGCTGAGCCAAAATGGGGACTCCCCCTCTTCCTTTTTATTTTTATTTTTGGCAGCATCTGTGGCATGTGGACATTCCCAAGGCAGAGACTGGACCATAGCCACAGCAAAGTCTTAGGCCACAGGATTAATAACATCGAGTCTTTAACTGCTAGGCCACCAGGGAACTCCTTCCCTCTTCCTTTTCGGTAGACCATCTTGACTGCCATTATATGAAATAGATATGTAGCAGTTGATTTCAGTGAGTACCGTTTTGCACTGTTCATGTACACAACATTGTGTTAAGTATTGCAGATCAAATAGCATTTGTATACTAGTCAGGACTCCTTCAGCTGTGAGAGATTAAGACCCAGTTTTAGCCCACTTAAAAGTACAGAATGGAATCTATTGATTCATGGAACTTGGAAGACCAAGGAGTGTTCTGGCTTTAGGTGTCGCAAGATCAAGGTATTCAGGTGACCTTGTTGGGTTTCTCTATATCTTGTTTCTTCTTGGTATTATTATGAGACAGGCTCTATTCAGGCGCCAACACTGTATTAAGTTGGATTCCCAGAAAACAGATTCTTGAATGGAGAGTTGCGTGAAGATTTTTTGGGCAGAGTTCTTGGGAATGATACCTGTGAGGAAGTGGGAAAGCCACAACTGGGTAGAAAATGACGCTGACCCCTCAAGTGGTTGCAGCTATAGCCTCAGCTTGTCCTATAGGAGGCTCTAGAACCCTTCAGAGTTGTTTTCAAGTTGAAGCAAAGAGCCTATGCCCTTGTATCCCTGTTACCGGATCACTGGTTATAGGCCACTCCTTGGGAGGCAGCATCGCTTTGATGAAGTGTTTCTTTGTGGCAAATAACAATTCCTGGTGAGAGACATACCTCTGAGCCATCAGCAGCCACCACTCTGCCATTTGGGGAAATGGGTGGCTTGGCTTTAAAGGGGTAGCTGAACAGAGTACCACAGGTCACTAAAGTCAACCAACAAGGCCCTGCCAGCTCAAGCCCAAAACTTCTTTCTGTTTCTGAGAGACTTTCTTTTCAGGTGATGTTTGTGAAAAGGGAATTTAGTTATCTAGCCTGGGTTCTTACTGCCCCTGTGATGGAGACGATGAAGGTCATGTGGTTGATCCACCATGTGAGGGAGGGGCAGTCCCAAAAGGAACACGGCTTGGACTAAAAAGGTGACCAATGTCAACTACAGCCTTTAAAATCTTATTATACCACAGAATGAGAAAGCATATCCACAGGTGATGAGTAATAGGGCAAAAGATTTTATGGCAGATACTTCTAAAAAGTATGATTTGGGGTCACTTACATTTGTACTTCCTACTAAGTCTTTAGTATATATTTTAATTTTGAAGATAACTCTATGTATATCAGGGTGTGGGCTGGTCTGTCCCCCCACCCCCAACCTTCAGATCTTTTTATTTTTATTAGAGTATAGATGAGTTACAGTATTGTATCAATTTCTGCTGTACAGCAAAGTGACCCAGTCATAATATACACATTCTTTTTCTCATACCATCTTTCATTATGGTCTATCCTGGGAGACTGGATGTAGTTCCCTATGCTATACTGTAGGATCTCATTGCTCATCTTTTCTAAATGTAATAGTTTGCATCTACCAACCCCGAACTCCCCATCCATCCCACTTCCTCCCCCTTCTCCTTGGCAACCACAAGTCTGTTCTTTATGTCCATGAATGAGTCTGTTTCTGTTTTGATTAAAAATGTTTTTAGAAAAGACATGATAAAAATTACATAAGTTGGAATAATTTCCAACATAATGTATATAAAAGTACTGTTCTCAAACTCTATCCATTGTTTATCTAAGATCTCTGTCTCTCTCTTTTTTTTTTTTAGGGTCACACCCCTTGCATATGGAAATTCCCAGGCTAGGTGTCAAATCAGAGCTGTAGCTGACAGCCTGTGTCACAGCCACAGCAACACCGGATCCGAGCCACGTCTGAGACCTTTACTGCAATTCACAGCAACGCCAGATCCATAACCCACTCAGTGAGGCCAGGGATCAAACCCGCATCTTCATGGATGCTAGTTGTGTTTGTTACCACTGAGCCGCAATGTGAACTCCTAAAGATTTCTTCTGTTGCTTCATTAATAGAGATACACTTGGTCATGTTTGTTGAATCCTTACTGTTTGCTAGATACTCACCTAAGTAGTTGATAAAAATTTTCAATTAATTTTTATGACAACTCTCACGTATGTACCACTAGTATCCCCATTGTACAGATAGAGGAACTGAGGTTAAATGAAATAAAGTGATTTTTCCAATGCCTTCTAAATAATAAATGGGATTTGACTCTAAAACTTGGTGCTTAACCCCTTACTATTTTCCTTATTACTCAGGTTGACATTTCTTAATTAGATCTCTTTAAAACTAGTTCTTACTCTAGGTTGAAAATTTAACTCATTAATTCTTATATGATGGATTAAAGAATCTGAAATGGGAAGATATAACAAAATTGTATCCTTTACCTTATTTCATGAATTATTTTTATCTGTATAGCAATCATGTCTTCAGTATTTTAACATTAAATTGATTTTGCAGGAATTCCCATCATGGCTCAGTGGTAACGAGCCTGACTAGTATCCATGAGGATGCGAGTTTGATCCCTGTTCTTACCCAGTGGGTTAAGATTGCCAAGGTATGTATAGGTCACAGCTTCAGCTTGGATCTGATGTTGCTGTGGCTGTGGCATAGGCTGGCAGCTGCAGCTCTGATTTGCCCCTAGCCTGGGAACTTCCATATGCCTCAGGTATGGCCCTAAAAAGCAAAAAAAAAAGAAAGAAGAAAAATTGATTTTACAAATATTGCAAGTACATGTAAAATAATACAGGCTGAAATTTAATCCTTAAATTTCTTTTATTAAAGTATAGTTGATTTGCAGTGTTGTGCCAATTTCTGCTGTACAACAAAGTGATACACACACACACACACACACACATTATTTTAAAAATTCTTTTCCATCATGGTCTATCCCAGGAGACTGGATATAGTTCCCCATGCTATTGTGTATCCTTTTTTTAAATTATAGTTAATTTACAATTTTGTGCCAATTTCTGCTGTATAGCAAAGAACGTTCCCTTTCTTCTGTTATCTTCCATTATGGTCTGTCCCAAGAGACTGGATATAGCTTCCTGTTCTGTACAGTAGGACCTCATTGCTTATCCATTCTAAATGTAATAGTTTGTATCTACCAACCCCCAGCTCTCAGTCCAGTCTTCTCCCTCCCCCTGCCCCCTTGGCAACTTGTTTTCTACGTCTATGAATCTGTTTCTGTTTTGTAGATAGGTTCGTTTGGCCCACGTTTTAGATACCATATATAGGGTATGTCATATGGTGTTTGTATTTATATTTCTGATTTACTTCACTTAGTATAATAGTCTCTGGTTGCATCCATGTTGCTGGTAATGGCATTATTTCACGTTTTTATGGCGGAGTGGTATTCCACTGTATATGTAAACTAAATCTTTTAATTCATTCATCTGCTGATTGACATTTAGGTTGTTTCCATGTCTTGGCTATTGTGAATAGTGTTGCTATGAACATAGGGGTGCATGTATCTTTTTGAATTGTAGGTTTTTCTTTTTCTTTTCTTTTCTTTTTTTTTTTTGGTTTTTAGGGCTGCGGCATATGGAGGTTCTCAGGTTAGGGGTCCAATCGGAGCTACAGCTGCTGGCCTGTGCCACAGCCACAGCAACATCAGATCTGAGCCATGTCTGTGACCTACACCACAGCTCATGGCAATGCCAGATCCTTAACCCACTGAGTGAGGCCAGGGATCAAACCTGCAACCTCATGGTTCCTAGTCAGATTCATTTCTGCTCTGCCACAATGGGAACTCCTGAATTACAGTTTTGTCTAGATATATTCTCAGGAGTGGGGTTGCTGGATCATTTGATAGTTCTTTTTTTTTTTTTCTGTTTTTTTCTTTTTTAAGGCTCCACCTGCAGCATGTGGAGGTTCCCAGGCTAGGGGTCAAATCAGAGCTATAGCCTCTGGCCTACACCACAGGCACAGCAATGTTTTTATCTGTCTGTGTCCATGGCAGAGCTGTTAGGTTGAACCATGCGAAATTTTCAATATTTGACCATTTTTCCTAAAAAAGTTATAATTTCATATGGGTCAACCTACTATTTTTCAGCTCCAAATTTAACATTTCATATTAACGTTTTCCATGTTGTTAGGTAGCCATCATCGTTGTATTTCAATGACTGTATGATACGCCATCAAGTAAGAGTTCACTTCCTCATGTTTTGTCTGTTGTTCATAGTTTTTCACTATTGTAAATCAATATCTTCATACAAATACACTTCTCTTTCCTTTGGGTGATTTAGGTAGGATAAATTTCTAGTGATGGAATTACTGGATCCAAGAAAATTAATATTTTATGACTTTTGATATATATAGTTAAATTACTTTACAAACAGAATCTATTTAAATGGCAATCAACAGTGCATAAATGTACTAACTTCATGAGAACCTGATTAGCCTTGGGTATTATCATTATTTTTGATAATATAATAGGTGTAAAATGGTACTTAATGAATATTTTAATTTGTTTTTCTTTGATCACACCAAGGTGGAGCATTTTTGCATGTTTGTTTACTAATTTCAATTCCTCCTGCATAGATTATCGGATCATATTTTTGGTTCATTCATCTATTGAGCATTTTATTTGTATATGATTATTATATATTTTATATAATATTTATGTTTGCCCTTTATATTTCTTTAAAAAATTACAATCACTTATTTTTCTCTTAGTTTTCATTGTTGTTTTAGAAGTTAGAAAATAAATATTTTCTAGCATTAACTCGGAATTTTTCCATCACTTAAAGGTAAGAAAATTTTAATTCCTATATGTATTTAAACATATTTAATTTTATTCTTTGCCACATCCTAAAGATTTTAAAATATTTATTCTTTTTTTTTTTTTTTGTCTTTTTGTCTTATCCAGGGCTTCACCCATAGCATATGGAGGTTCGCAGGCTAGGGGTCTAATCGGAGTTGTAGCTGCTGGCCTACACCACAGCCACAGCAATGTGGGATCTGAGCCACATCTGCGACCTACACTACAGCTCACTGTAATGCTGGATCCTTAACCCAATGAGCGAGGCCAGGGATCGAACCCACAACCTCATGGTTCCTAGTCGGATTCGTTAACCACTGAGCCACGACGGGAGCTCTGAATATTTATTCTTTTAGTGATCTAAAATTTATTTTGCTGAGGATAGAACTAAGTTTATTTTATTAATCAGATATCCCCAAACTATTTCATAAATCCATCTTTTTCCCCCCGTTGTTTAGTGATGTTTCTTTTAAGAATGTAAAAATGTTTACTATGATAGAATCTATTTCTGGAGCATTTATTTGGTTCCACATTTTTTTTTTTTTTTTATGGTGCCAGATGTATTTTAATACCTAACAGGATGGTGTCCTGTAATGATTTTCACATTGAATATATTTTAAATATTTCCCATCTAGTTTGGTCCCATTTTTCTTCTTATGCTAATTTCATAATGGTTTCATAATTTGGTCAGGTTTGAAACTTGCATATGGGTTTCCTTTAGCTGATGTAACAAAATAATACCAAAGACTTTATCACTTTCAACCACACAGATTTATCACCTTACGGTTCTGTAGATTAGAAATCTCACTTGGTTAAAAACAAGGTGTCAGGGCTGTATTCCTTTCTGGAGGCTCTAGAGGAGAAATCATTTTCTTGCCCTTTCCAGCTGCTCGGGGTGACCCTCATTCCTTGGCTCATAGGCCTGTTTCTCTGTCTTTAAAGGCAGCAATGCCGCATTTCTTCGACCATTTTTCATTCTGAGTAGAGCCAGAAAATATTGTCCAAGTTAAAGGAACTGTGTGACTCTATTGGGCTGTGGATAATCCAGGATAATTTCACCCCATTGCAACATCTTCATCCTTAATCACCCTTGTAAAGTCTACCAGGTGAAGTAACATATTCAGAGGTACTGGGATTAGGTTATGGATGTATTTAAGGGGCCATAAGTTTGCCTACAACAAGCAGCATCAGAATTTTGTTTGATTGCTGTTAAATAAATGTTAAAATGAGCTGGGCAGAATGGACATTTAGGTAATATTTCATGTGCAATCCATGCATCCGTAAGGTCTAGTTCAGTCATTGTGGTGATCATCTGGTGACATTTTGAGGATTTCTTTAGTAGTTTCATAGACCCTGTCTCCTTCATCGTACTTTTTAAATGTCCCTTTTGTGTGTTGCCATTGTGAACAGGACATCCCCTTGCCCAGATCACGTTTTTCTAACACATTACTGCTTGATGTCCTTAATTCTTTGTGAAAATGTATTCCCTAATGTAATCGTCACTTGGCATCTACTCTACAAGAAGAAACATATGCTGGCAATATGTGGTGCCATGTGAATGCAGCTCCCAGGGAATCAGCCCAGCTATGCCATATTGAGAAATCTCCACTTCCATTATTTATTTGAAAAAAATGCAAAAAATGCTGAGCACTGAGATGAGCTTCAATGCTTATGAAAGATTGCTGAATCCCAAGTTTGACCTCGTTTGCTCGATGTCCTAAGCAGAAGGACACTCAGCAGTCTGGGAGCTGCCCTGGCAAAGGGAAGTGGCATATGGGCCTGGGGAAGAAAGGCAAAGCTTTGCTTAGGGACCCTGCACAGCCCCTCTCTCCAAATGACTGACTGATTTTTAACCTCAGCAGGTTGCAGTTTGTAGTCCACCTCCTTCCGAGTTTGGTCTTCACGTTGAAAGCAGTCTCAGGAGGCAGAGGAAGGAGCTTGGAATTGGGAAACAGGAGGCATGGTTCCAGCCTCACCTGAGCACCTGACTGAACCCGTGTGGTCCTGAAGAAGGAATGTGATTCCTTGGAAGATCAGTTCTCTTACTTGTAGTAATGAGGGTGGGTCTGTTAGTCTGTAAACAGATGGGGATTTTGAAGACGGAAAATCCATTTGAAGAATCAACAGAGCACCAATCAGCTCAGTTCCCACTCTGATTCTCTTTGCATTGATTCTCATCTGACACTCAGGAAGCAGTGTTCTTCTTGACCTGTTTACCCAAGAAATATCTCTGACCTTGTGAGCTAGGTCTCATCTCAGCCCGTGAGCCCTTGTGACATCTCTAAGTAGTAATGGTGGGACTTGACTAACATCCTTCCTAAATGATAGGCATGTAGCATTAGAGACGTATTAGTCTTCTGACACTAGATCCTCCAGTCTCTGTTCTACGGGAAGCTTTTGCTGCCTAGGCCAAGAGGAAACAACTCATTGGCTTGTCTTTAGGAACCAAATAAAATCTAGATGGATTTGTCTTTTCTCAGACAATCCTTCCTATGGATCATGTTGAAATTCTCACCTCCCACTTTGCTTGTGCATTGACATGTCTTGATATTGTGTCTCTCTATCAGCTACTATTCCACCCTATGGATTAGGGGCTCTGATGTCTGATGAGCAGGGATTGGTCAATGGGATCCAGAGAGTGGCTCAGAGATGAGAGGAACAGGGAAGTCCTCAGAACCGTGCCTCAGAGGAGGAAATCCCCAGAAGGTCTTATGGAGAAGAAAATGGAAAAATCGGTGTTGTTGTACAACCATGGCTTTTGAAAAGACACTACAGTATAGGGTGCCAGAACAGAAAGAGCCCTCAGTGTGAAGACTGGAGGTCAGAGGGAGGGGCCGGGCTGTGCTGAGAGAGGGCCTCAGCTGCCAGACCAGATCAGAATTCGTGGCTCCAGATGTAGCAGATGCTTTGTATCAAGCTGCCTGCCTCACCCCCAAGCTGTGAGCATGGTGGAATCAAACTTTATGCTTCCTTATGCAGTGGCATCAAACTGAATGTAGGAATGGGGGTATATCAAAGGGCTCTCTTAACAGCATTTTGTGGAACACAACTTTATCTGGGTGGATGTGAGAGGTGGAAATTGCCTCTGAGGAGGGGTTTGGGTGCAGGGACCTTTCATTGTAATTTCATATTGGCATTTGTGCCAATCCCCTGACATTTTGTAGATGACTTTACCTTTTCTTGGGAATTGCGTTGTTTGTTCTTCTATTTTGAAATAACCCTCCCAAGTTAGAAAGAGCATGCCATTGTCCTAGAGTTTATTCACAACCTGTCCCAAACTATGCCTGTGACCAGGAACATACTCTGAATCTCAGGCAGCTTTTAAGTAGGTTTCTGCCTTAGCTCAGACTGCATTATCAGAGTACCATAGACTGGTATTGTGTTTAGATGGTGGTTTAAACAATATAAATGTATTTCTCACAGTTCTAGAGGCTGGGAGGTCTGAGATCAGGGTGCCAACGTGGATGGGTCTGGGTGAGGGCTCACCTCCTGGCTTGTAGACGGCTGTCTTCTTGCTGGGTCTTCACATAGCACTAGAGATGGAGCTCTAGTCTTTTTCTTATCATGGGGACTCCACCTTTGAAACTTATTCTGCCCAAAAGCCTCATCTCCTAATGTCATCCCATTGAGGGTTAGGATTTTAATGTGAATTTTTGGGGGGACACAAGCATGCAGCATGTAACAACATCTAAACCTTGGATTAGCAGGTAATTACATAGGCTCGGACTAATGACCACTGTATACACAGCCTGGAAATGAGGTATTGACCCAGACCATGGTAGTGGTGTATACTCTACCACTCACTGCCTCGATATTAACTGGGCATATTATTTAGCCTTTCTGAGCCCAGTTTCCCCATGTGGACATGCTGAGATGAGATTTCTATATTCTGCTGGCTCCCTGGGAGGAGTTGCTGGGATAAATTATGCAAAACAATTAACTTATAGTAAGTGATCAATAAATGTTAATTATTCTGATTATCTGTTTTCCAAATACAACATCATTTCCACCCATGTATTTATTCTTTTGCAAACAGACCAGAAAACTGTCTGTCAGAAAAGATAATTGACTTTTGCAGATAGAAAGCATTTGAATAACCTCTAGTTGGTTGGATAAAATTTTCTGCTCATATTTATTTGCAAGATCATCGTCCAAGCTGCATGACTAACCATCAAGAGACATCTTGAAATAAATGTTTTCAAGGGCAGGTGGAGATAATGACACCTTGTGGAGCTGGGCTGATAAAAATCAGAAGAGACAGAAGGGGAGGGATTTATTGATGAGACACTCCCAAGAGAAAGCTGCCTGTAAAGATGAAGCTGCATTGTCCATGACAAGCTCTTGCTACATGCATTAAACAGGCAGAGAAAGCCTCAGTGATCCTAGCACCCCAGTTTGTGTGTGTGTGTGTGTGTGTGTGTGTGTGTGTGTGTGTGTGTGTGTGTGTGTGTGTAAGGCATACGTTGTTTGGGCTGTGAAATAAACCATAGAGGAGCAGAGCAGACTTGCCAGTAGTCTGCGTTTTCTCTGATGCCTGCCTGGAATTGTTATAATCCCAGAGGAACTGAGGTTCACTTCCTCCATCCAGCAGGAGAGCTCCTAGAGCAGGCTTTGAGGATAACAGCAATGACTGAGCAGTCACCAGGTGTTCACTTGGGGCTACTTGTCAGGAGTGTACTAGTAACTTATACTCATTATCTCCAACCCTGACAGCAGCTCGCTGAAGCACCTCCATCTGTGGCATCTCTCTTTGCCGGGAGACTAAGGAACAGAGGTCCAGAGAGGTTAGATGACTTGCTTAAGTTCACACACTGAGTACAGTTCAAATAGTTGTAGGCTGAATCCAAGATCTGTGGTCTGTCCCCCATAACTTCTTCTCAACCCCTCAGAATAGCCCAAATAACAAAGTGAGTGTAGAATCCTTTCTCCAGGAGCGGTCTGGCTCTGCCTTGAATCCACAGTGACACGAGAGTAAGGTGGTCAGCAGCAGGATGAGCCATTCTGGGAAGGGCTGAGCTGTCCTTACTAGAGGTGGCCAGTGTCTGGCAGGGGGCAGGGCCACAGGAGAACTGGCAGTACCTGGTAGGGTTAAGAGGCTATAATTACCAGACAGAATAGCTGCAGGCTGAAGAGTGGAGGGCACATGAGCCTGCTGTGAATCCTTAACTCCATCTCTCTTTGCTTAGAGACCCAGAAGAGGGATTCAGATGTCTGTGGCCAGCTGTGTTCCGGATCTAGCTCCTTTGTCTTTTTTAAGTCTGCAGAGATAATTGTTCTTGAGGCTTTTGGTTTGAACCAACCGAATCCCTGCAAAAATACCTATTTTTATGTTTTAGGATGTATTAGTTAGTCCCATGTGATTAGTCTTTGTTAAGTCACAGGTTGCAAGAAGTGGATTAAAGCCTCCTGTTACTGTGCTTCTGTTTATTTTTCCTAGTTGTTGATGCTTTATTCTATGCCCTAGTTATTGCTTTTTGCCCTGTATTTAACCCTGTCCGAGAGTGAGATTCAGAGCATTTGCTTGCAAACTTGTGCAGCCTCTCATTTTCAACCTGACTTAGCCTGTCTTAGATATGTCTCTTGGATACATGTAGTTGGTTTTTTTCTTCATGGCTCAACATAAGAATATGGTCTCTTACTAGCTGCCTGCATACTTTATTATTAATAATGAACAAGTAAGTTGTTCAACTATCATCATAGTTGATATTATGAATTCTTTTTTCCTTTTTATAATCTTTTATTATATGATCAGCTTCCTTTGTGTGTGTGATGGTGGGATGGTTATGTCAGTGTACTTTCTGATGACTTGAAAAGTTTGTGGTCTGTTTTAATTTCTTCTGGTATTTACATTGGTAATATCACTAACCACTCACCTTGCCGTAGTCACTTTCGTTTCTACCTCTTCTCTATCTTTCCCTCTTCTGTACCCAGTTTTTGTCAGTTCTCTCTTTTTTTGTGTATGTGTCAAATGTCTTGGGTTCACATTTATTTCTTTTAATATATGTATCTTTCTCCCAGTTGCTTTATCAGATTTAAATGATGTATTTTTTTTTTGTCTTTTTACCTTTTTTTATGTAGAGTCGCATATGGAGGTTCCCAGGCTAGGGGTCTAACAGGAGCTGTGGCTACCGGCCTTTGCCACAGCCACAGCAACGCGGGATCCGAGCTGCGTCTGCGACCTTCACCACAGCTCACGGCAATGCCGGATCCTTAACCCACTGAGCAAGGCCAGGGATTGAAGCCGCAACCTCATGGTTCTTAGTTGGTTTCTTTAACCACTAAGCCACGAAGGGAACTCCTAAATGATGTATTTTGACTTCTGCCTGAAATGACATCCTTATACCACCTTCCACCCTTGTCTTCCCCATCTCCTCCCAATTGTTTTTAGTAATATCATTTCTACATCATCAACATAAATAACATGTATATTCTATTTATTATTTTCAGTTGTGATAAAATATATGTAAAACAGATATACCCTTTTAATCATTTTAAGTATACAGTTTAGTATTGTTAAGTACATATACATTATTGTGCAACAAATCTTCAGATCTTTTTTATCTTGCAAAACTGAATATCAATATTTACCTACTCTCCTTTCTTCCTCCCCTCCCCAGACCCTGGCAACCACTGCTCCTCTTTCTATCTCCGAATCTGATTCCTCTGGTACCTCGTATATATAGCATCATGAAATATTTGCCCTTTTATAACTAGGCTTACTTCATTCAGCATAATTTCCACAAAGGTCATCTATATTATAGTACATGTCAGAATTTGCTTCCTTTTTAAGAGTCAATAATATTCTATTATATCTACTACATTTTATATATTCATTCATCGATTGAATGAATCACTTGGGTTGCTTCTGCCTTTTGGCTACTGTAAATAATTCTGCTTAGGAACATAAATGTATAAATATCTCTTTGAGACCCTGCTTTCATTTCTTTTGAATATATACCCAGAAATGGATCATATTGCAATTCTATTTTTAATTTTTAAGGAAACATCAGGTTATTTTCACAACTACTGCACCATTTAACATTCCTATCAACAGTGCACAGGGTTGCAATTTTTCCACATCCTTGCCAAACCTTGTTTTTCTCTCTTTTTTTAAAGATTTTTATTTTTTCTATTATAGTTGATTTACAATGTACTGTTCATTTCTGCTCTACAGGAAAGTGACCCAGTGATACATGTATATATACATTCCTTTTCTCACATTATCCTCCATCATGTTCCATCAAAGGTGATTGGATATAGTTCCCTGTGCTATAGAGCTATACAGCAGGATCTCATTGTTTCTACTCCAAATGTAATAGTTTGCATCTACTAACTCCAAACTCCCAATCCATCCCACTCCATCCTCCTCCCCCTTGGAAACCACAAGTCTGATCTCCGAGTCCATGAGTTTGTTGCTTTTCTGTGGAAAGGTTCATTTATGCCATGCATTAGATTCCAGATATAAGTGATATCATATGGTATTTGTCTTTTTCTTTCTAACTTCACTTAGTATGAGAGTCTCTAGTTCCATCCATGTTGCTGCAAATGGCATTATGTTGTACTGAGTAGTATTCCATTGTGTATATGTATCACATCTTCTTAATCCATTCATCTGTCAGTGGACATTTAGGTTTTTTCCATGTCTTGGCTATTGTGAATAGTGCTGCAGTGAACATAGGGGTGCATGTATCTTTCTGAAAGTTTTGTCTGGCTGTATGCCCAGGAGTAGGATTGTTGCATCATATGGTTGTTCTATATTTAGTTTTCTGAGGTACTTCCATACTATTTTCCATAGACGTTGTACCAATTTACATTCCCACCAATAATGAAGGAGGGAACCGTCTTCTCCACACCCTCTCCAGAATTTGTTGTTTGTTTACATGTTAATGATGGCCATTCTGACTGGTGTAAGGTGGTGCCTCATTATAGGTTTGATTTGCACTTCTCTAATTATCAGTGATGTTGAGCATTTTTTCATATGCTTATTGGCCATCTGTATATCTTCTTTGGAAAAATGTCTATTCAGGTCTTCTGCCCATTTTTCAATTGGATTGTTGATTTTTTTGCTGTTGAGTTGTATAAGTTGTTTGTGTATTTTAGAGATGAGGCCCTTGTCAGTTGCATCATTTACAATTATATTCTCCCATTCTATTGGTTGTCTTTGGAAAAGCTTGTAGTTTGATTAGGTCCCAATGGTTTATTTTTGTTTTTATTTCTGTTGCCTTGGAAGAATGACCTGAGAAAACATTTGTGTGGTTGATGTCAGAGAATGTTTTGCCTATGTTCACTTCTAGGAGTTTGATGGTGTCTTGTCTTACATTTACGTCTTTAAGCCATTTTGAGTTTACTTTTCTGCACGGTGTGAGGGTGTGTTCCAGTTTCATTGATTTACATGCAGCTGTCCAGTTTTCCCAGCACCACATACTGAAAAGACTGTCTTTTTTCCCATTTTGTATTTTTGCCTCCTTTGTCGAAGATTAATTGAATGTTGGTGTCGGGGTTTATGTCTGGGTTCTCTATTCTGTCCTATTGGTCTGTATGTCTGTTTGGTACCAATACCATGCTGTCTTGGTTATTGTGGCTTTGTAATATTTCCTGAAGTCTGGGAGAGTTATGCCTCCTGCTTGTTTTTTGTTCCTCAGGATTGCTTTGGCAATTCTGGGTCTTTCATTGTTCCGTATAAATTTTTGGATTGTTTGTTATAGTTCTGTGAAAAATGTCATGGGTAATTTGATAGTGATTGTATAGATCTGTAGATTGCTTTGGGTAGTATCGCCATTTTTACAATATTAGTTCTTCTACTCCAGAAGCACAGAATATCTCTTCATTTCTTTGAATCCTCTTTAATTTCCTTGATTAAGGTTTTATAGTTCTCAGCATATAATTCTTTCACCTCCTTGGTCAGGTTTATTCCTAGGTATTTAATTTTTTGGGTGTTATTTTAAAAGGTATTATATTTTTATATTCCTTTTCTAATATGTCATGTTAGTATACAGAAATGCAACCAGTTTTTGAATGTTAATCTTGTATCCTACTACTTTGCTAAATTCATTGATCAGTTTAAGTAGTTTTTGTGTAGAGTCCTTAGGTTTTTCTATCTACATTATCATGTCATCTGCATACAGTGACAATTTTACCTTTTCTAATTGGGATAATTTTTATTTATTTTGTTTGTCTTATTTTTGCAGCTAGGACTTCCAATTCTATGTTTAATAAAAGTGGTGAGAGCGGGCCTCCTTGTCTTGTTCCAGATTTGAGCTGGAGGATTTCGGCTTTCTCCACTGAGTATTTCATTTGCTGTGGGTTTGTCATAAATGGCTTTTTATTTTGTTAAGGTATGTTCCCTCTATACCCACTTTGGTAAGAGTTTTTATCATGAATGGATGTTGGATTTTGTCAAATACTTTTTCTGCATCTATTGAGATAATCATGTGGCTTTTGACTTTTCTTTTGGTAATGTGGCGTATGATGTTGATTGATTTGCATATGTTGAGCTACCTTTTTTTTTCCCCATTACTTAATGAATTTTATTACAATTATAGGTGTACAAAAATCATCATAACTCAGTTTTATAGCATTTCCATCCCAAACCCTCAGTGCATCCCCCAACCCCCCAACTTGTCTCATTTGGAAACCAGAGGTTTTCCAAAGTCTGTGAGTCAGTATCTGTTCTGCAGAGAAGTTCATTGTGTCCATTTTTTAGTTTCCACATGTAAGCGGTAGCATTTGATGTTGGTATCTAGTTGTCTGACTGGTTTCACTTTGCATGATAATTTCTAGGCTCATCCATGTTGCTATGAATGTTGTTATTTCTTTCCTTTTATAATGGCTGATTAATATTCCATTGTGTTTATGTACCAGATCTTCCCTATCCACTCCTCTGTCGATGGACATTTAGGTTGTTTCCATGACTTGGCAATTGTATAGAGTGCTGCAATGAACACTGGACTACATGTGTCTTTTTGATCATGGTTTCCTCTGGATAGGTGCCCAGGACTGGGATTGCTGGATCAAATGGTAATCCTATTTTTAGTTTTCTGAGGAAACTCCATACTGTTTTCCACAGTGGTTGTACCACTTTGCATTCCCACCAGCAGTGTAATAGGGATCCTTTTCCTCCATATCCTCTCCAGCACTTACTGTTTGTAGACTTTGGTGATGGCCATTCTGGCTGGTGTAAGGTGGTACCTCATAGTAGTTTTGATTTGCGTTTCTCTGATAATGAGTGATGTTGAACGTCTTTTCATGTGTATTTTGGTCATCTGCATGTCTTTTTTGGAGAATTGTCTGCCTAGATCCTCTGCCCAATTGTTGATGGGGTTGTTTGTTTTTTTGGTATTGAGCTGTAGGTGGTGTTTGTAAATTTTGGAGATGAATCCCTTGTCAGTCGATTCATTTGCAGATGTTTTCTCCCATTCTGTGGGTTGTCTTTTCATTTTGTTGAGGGTTTCCTTTGCTGTGCAGAAACTTTTCAGTTTAATTAAGTCCCATTTGTTTATTTTTCTTTTTACCATCATTACTCTGACAGGTGGATCAGAGAAGATGTTGCTATCATTTATGTCAGAGAGTGTTTGGCCTATGTTTTCCTCTAAGAGTTTTATAGTATCTGGTCTTATATCTAGATCTTTAACCCATTTCGAGTTTATTTTTGTGCATGGTGTTAGAAAGTGTTCTAGTTTCATTTTTTTACATGTGGCTGTCCAGTTTTCCCAGCCCAATTATTGAAGAGGCTGTCTTTTCTCCAATGTATATTCTTGCCTCCTTTGTCATAGATTAGTTGACTATAGGTGCGTGGGTTTAATTCTGGGCTTTCTATCCTGTTCCACTGATGTATATTTCTGTCTTTGTGCCAGTACCATGGTTTTGATGACTGTATCTTTGTAGTATAGTCTGAAGTCAGGGAGCCTGATTCCTCCAGCTCCATTTCCCTTTTTCAGGATGTCTTTGGCTATCCTGGGTCTTTTGTGCTTCCAAACAAACTTTAAAATATTTTGTTCTAGTTCTGCGAAAAAGGTCCTTAGTAATTTGATAGGGATTGCATTGAATGTGTAGATTGCCTTGGGTAGTATAAGTCATTTTGGCAATATTGACTCTTCCAATCCAAGAGCATGGTATGTCTTTCCATCTGTTCATGTCATCCTTGATTTCTTTCATCAGTGCCTTATAATTTTCAGAGTACAGGTCTTTTGTTTCTTTAGGTAGGTTTATTCCTATGTATTTGATTCTTTTTGATGTGATGGTAAACGGGATTGCTTCCCTAATTTCTCTTTCTGATCTTTCAGTGTTAGTATAGAAAAATGCATTTGATTTCTGTGTATTAATTTTGTATCCTGCAACTTTGCCAAATTCATTGAGTTTTCTGGTAGAGTCTTTAGGATTCTCTAGGTATAGTATCATGTCATCTGCAAACAGTGATAGTTTTACTTCTTCCTCTCCAATTTGCATTCCTTTTATTTCTTTTACTTCTCTGATTGCTGTGGCTAGGACTTCCAGAACTGTGTTGAATAGTAGTGGTGAGAGTGGACATCCCTGTCTTGTTCCTGATCTCATCAGGAATTCTTTCAGCTTTTCACCATTGAGAATGATGTGAGCTCAGGGTTTGTCATAGATGGCCTTTATTATGTTGAGGTAGGATCCCCCATGCCCACTTTCTAAAGGGTTTTTATCAGAAATGGGTGTTGGATTTTGTCAAAGGCTTTTTCTGCATCTATGGAGAGGATCATATGGTTTTTATTCTTCAGTTTGTTAACGTGGTATATCACACTGATTGATTTGCCATTTTTTTCTTGTTGATTTCCAGTCATATAGCATTGTGGTCAGAGAAGATGGTTGAAATGATTTCAATTTTCTTAAAGTTACCAAGGCTTGATTTGCAGCCCAGGATGTGATCAATCTTAGAGAATGTTCCGTTTTCACTTGAGAAGGTGTATTCTGTTTCTTTTGGGTGGAATGTCCTATGAATATCTATTAAGTCCATCTGATCTAATGCTTCGTTCAGGGCCTGTATTTCCTTATTGATTTTCTGTCTGGATGATCTATCCATTGGTGTAAGTGGGTGTTAAAGCCCCCCATTATGATTGTGTTATTGTTGATTTCTCCTTTTAAGGTTGTTAGCAGTTGCCTTATATATTATGGTGATCCTATGTTGGGTTCATAGATATTTAAAATTATTATATCTTGTTCTTGGATTGATCCTTTGATCATTATGTAGTATCCTTCCTTGTCTCTTAAAATGTTCTTCATTTTAAAGTCTATTTTGTCTGATATGAGTATTGCTACTCTGGGTTTCTTCTGATTCCCATTTGCATGGAATATTATCTTCCATCCTCTCACTTTCAATTTGTATGTGTCTCTAGAAGTGAAGTGGGTCTCTTGAAGACAGCATATATATGGGTCTTGTTTTTGTATCCATTCAGCTAGTCTATGTCTTTTGGATGGGGCATTCAGTCCATTAACATTTAAGGTAATTATTGATATTTATGTTCTTATTGCCAATTTATTAGCTGTTTTGGATTTTTGTTGCTCTTTTTTCTTCCCTTTTGTCTCCTCTTGTGGTTTGATGACTATCTTTAATGTTGTATTTGAGTTGATTTTTTAAATTTGTTTGCGTATCAATTGTAGATTTTTGGTTTGCAGTTACCCTGAAGATTTGATATAGGAGTCTGTATATAAATGAGATTGTTTTAAATTGTTGGTTTCTTAATTGCAAGTGCATCTCCAGTGTCCTGCATTTGTGCTCTCTTCTCACAGTTTCTGATTTTGGTAGCACAATTGTGCATGGATGTTTTAGTATCTTTACTGTATGTATGTCTTTACTGGTGAGCCTTGTCATTTGTGGTGTTTTTATTTCTGGTTGTGGTCTTTTTTTTTTTTTTTTTCCTCCTAGAGAAGTTCCTTTAGTATTTGTTGTAAAGCTGGTTTAGTGTTGCAGAAATCTCTTAGCTTTTGCTTGTCTGTAAAGGTTTTGATCTCTCCTTCAAATCTGAATGAGAGCCTTTCTGGGTAAAGTAATCTTGGTTAGAAGTTTTTTCCGTTCATCATGCTAAGTATATCATGCCATTCCCTTCTGGCCTGCAGAGTTTCAGCTGAAAAATCTGCTGATAACCTTATTGGGGTTCCCTTGTATGTTGTTTCTTTTCCCTAGCTGCTTTCAATATTTTCTCTTTGTCTTTAATTTTGGTCATTTTGATTAATATGTGTCTCAGGGTGTTCCTCCTTGGATATATTTTATATGTTACTTGTTGCGCTTCCTGGATTTGCGTGAGTGGTTTCTTTCCCATATTAGGGAAGTTTTCGGTTATTATCTCCTCGAATATTTTTTCTGTCCCCTTCTCTCTCTCTTCTCCCTGTGGCACTCCTACAATACGGATGTTGGTGCGTTTAACGTTATCCCAGAGTTCTCTGAGACTCTCCTCATTTCTTTTCAATCTTTTTTATCTTTTCTCTTCCGCATTAGTGATTTCCACTAATCTGTCTTCCACCTTGCTTATTCGTTCTTCTGCCTCCTGTATTCTGCCATTGGTTGCAGCTAATGAATTTTTTATTTTAGTTATTGTAGTTTGCATCTTTTCTTGTTTATTTTTACATGTCATATTTCTTTCTTAGTGTTTCTTGTAAATTATCCATCTTTGCCTCCTGTTTATTTCCAATGCCTTGCATCATCTTCAGCATCAACAGTGTAAATTCTCTTTCTGGAATGCTGATAGTCTCCCCATCACTGAGCTGTTTTTCTGTTTTTTTTTTTCTTTCTCTCTTATCTGAGTTATAGTTCTCTGTCTTTTCATTTTTATAGGTTTTTGGTGTGGTGACCTTTTTGCAGACAATAAAGTTGTAGTCTCTATTACTTCTGGTGTTTGCCTCCCCTGTGGCTGAATTTGGTATGGGGGGGGACTTGCTGTAGGCTTCCTGATGGGAGGGACTGGTGCCTGCTCACTGGTAGGTGGGGTTGATTACTATCCCTCTGGTGGGTGGGGCTTTGTCTCTGGGTGAGATTAAAAGCTGGCTGTGTGCCTGAGGGTTCTTTAGGCAGCCTGTTTACAGATGGATTGGGCTGCGATCCCACCTGGACTATTGTTTGGCCTGGGACCTGTCATCACTGATGGGAGGGACCAGATTTTCCCAACAATCACCACCTCCAGAGAAATGCATGCTGATGAATGTTTCCGAGAGCTTTGACTCCAATGCCCTTCTCCCACAACAAGCCACAGTCACCCCTGTTTTCCCAGGAGATCCTCCAAGAATCTCAATCATGTTTGACCCACATTCCTATGGACCCAGTGCGCGTGAAAGTCTGTGTGCGCCTTTCAAGAATGGGGTCTCCTTTCCGCCCAGTCCTGTGGAGCTCCTGCACACAAGCCCCGCTGGCTGTCAGTGCCAGACGCTCTGGAGGCTCTTTCTCCCTGTGCCAGATCCCCAGGTGTGAGGATTTGACACGGGGCTCAGTGCTTTCAGTCCTGTAGGTGAGTCTCTGTGATATAGTTACTTCCCAGAGTGTCGGGTTTCCCACCCGGGAGGTATGGGGTTGCTTATATCACGTAATCGCCCCTCCTACCTCTTGATGTGGTCTCCTTTTTGTCTTCTGGAGTAGAATATCCTTTTAAAGTTTCCAGTCCATTTGGTTGAAGGTTGCTTGGCATTAGGTTGTAATTTTGTTGTTTTTATGAGAGAAGTTGAGCTCCAGTCCTTCTATTCCACCATCTTAATCCAATCTCTCCTGAACCACCTTGTTAACTTGGATTGAATCCCACTTGTTCACGGTGTGTGTTCTTTTTTATATGTTGTTGGATTCATTTGGCTAAAATTTTGTTGAGGATTTTTGCATGTGTAGTAAGCAAAGATATTGGCCTATAATTTTCTTTTTTGGTAGTATCTTTTTCTGGTTTTGTCATTAGGGTGATGGAGCCTTCATAGAATGTCTTTAGAGTGTTCCTTCTTTTTCAACCTTTCAGAAAAGTTTAAGAAGGATGGATATAAGTTCTTCTTTATATGTTTGGGAGAATTTGCCTAAGAAGCCATCTGGTCCTGGTCTTTTGTTTGTAGGAAGTGTTTTTGTTACATATTCAATTTCATTTCCAGTGGTTAGTCTGTTCAGTTGATCTGTTTCTTCTGGACTCAGTTTTGGTGGGCTGCAAGTCTCTAGAACGTTGTCCATTTCTTCAATGTCATTAAATTTGTTGGATATATAGTTGTTCAGAGTATTCTCTTATGGTTTGGTATTTCTGCAGTATCTGTCGGGATTTCTCCTTCTTTGTTTCTTACTTTGTTTAATTGAGTTCTTTCTCTCCTCTTATTGGTGAGTCTGGTCAGAGGTTTTTCAATTTTGTTTACCCTTTCAAAGAATCAGCTCTTCATTTTATTGATTTTTTCTATTGTTTTTTGATCTCTATTTTATTGATTACCTCTCTGATCTTTATGATTTCTGTCCTTCTGCTGACTTTTAAGTTTTGTCTGTTCTTTTTTTTTCCTAATTCTTTTAAGTAGTAGGTTAAGTTATTGATTTGAGTTTTTTCTTCTTTTCTGAGGAAAACCTATATCACTTGGAGTTTCTCTCTAAGAACTGCTTTTGTGCCATCCCATAGATTTTAAATGGTTGTATCTTCAGTATCATTTGTCTTGAGGTATTTTTTATATTTATCTTTTGAAATCTTTGTCAACCCCATTGGTTTTTTTAGTAGCATGTTGTTTAGTCTCCATGTAGTCAGTTTTTTTCTCATTTATTTTTCTGTGGTTAATTTCTAGTTTCATGCCTTTGTGGTCAGAGAAGATACTTGAAATAATTTCTATATGCTTGAAATTTGTTGAGGGTAGTTTTGTGCCCCAGCAGGTGATCAGTCCTTGAGAATGTTCTATGTACACTTGAGAAGAATGTATATTCTGATTATTTTGCATGTAATGTCCTGAAAATGTCAATTAAGTCTAACATTTCTATTGTGTTGTTTAGGATCTCTGTTGCCTTACTGAATTTCTGTCTTGAGAACCTGTCCATTGATGTGAATGGGGTGTTAAAGTCCTGTATTGTTATTGTATTTCCATCAATTTCTTCTTTTATGTCTCTTTGTTTTTGTTGTATGTATTTGGGTGCTCCTATATCTGGGGCATATATATTGACAATTGTCATATCCTCTTCTTGAATGGATCCTTCTATCATTAAATAGTGTCCTTCTTTATGGCCTTCATTTTAATGTCTATTTTGTCTGATATGAGTATTGCAGTTCCTGCTTTCCTGTCTTTTCCATTCGCATGAAATATCTTTTCTCATCCCCTCACTTTCAATTTATATATGTCCTTTGCCCTAAGGTGAGGCTCTTATAGAGAGCATATTGAACTGCTCACTTTTTTAATCCAGTCTGCTACTTTGTGTCTTTTGATTGGAGCATTCAGTTCATTGACATTTAAGGTAATTGTTGATAAATTTGTATTTCTTGCCAGTTTAAAGTTTGTTTTCCAGTTCATTCTGTTTCTCCTTTGTTTTTCTTTCTTTCTTTGGTTGGAAGTTTTTTTTTATGCTTGTGTCTTCTTTTTAGTTTTTGTGAATGTAATGTTTGGTTTTGATTTGTGGTTGCCCTGTTTTTCAAATATGTTAACCCCTTCTTATGTCTGCTTGCTTTAACCTGATATTCATATAGGCTCTAACACATTCTAAAAAAAAGAGCCTAGACCTATTTACTTTCCTTCACATCTCATGATTTTGAAGTCGTTTTTTAAACATCTTTATGTTTGTCCTTTTGCTGTTCCCTGTGTTTGTTGTTGCTTTTACAATAGGTTTTTTTTTCTTTTAGATCTGTATATTGGCTTATTTATATGATTGCTTTCCAATTGTGATTTCCTCCATCCTGTTTCTTCTTCTTTTTTCATTTAGAGAAACCCTTTTAGTATTTCTTTTAGAATAGGTTTAGTATTGCTGTACTCTTTAAGCTTTTGTTTTTTGGATAAATTCTTTATTTCTCCTTCTACTTTAAATAATATTCTTGCTGGGTAGTATATTCTAGGCTGCAAAATTTTCCCTTTTAGAACTTTGAATATATTTTGCACTCTCTTCTGGCCTGTAGTGTTTCTGTAGAGAAATCAGCTGATAACCTTATGGGGATTTCCATATAATTAAGTCTTTATTTTTTTCTCTTGCTGCCTTCATAATCCTCTCTTTATCATTAACTTTTGCCATTTTCATTATAATATGTCTTGGTGTGGGCCTGTTTGAGTTCATCTTGTTTGGGGCCCTCTGTGCTTCCTGTATCTTGATATCTGTTTCCTTTAGATTTGGGAAGTTTACAGCCGTAATTTATTCAAATATGTTTTCAGTCCCCCTTTCTTTTTCTTCTCCTTCTGGAACCCCTATTATGCATAGATTGACCTGCTTTATATTACCCTATAGATCTCTCTTACATTGCTTTTATGTTTTTTCATTTGATATCTGTCTGCTATCCTGATTGGGTGATTTCCATTATTCTTTCTGCATTATCCATTCTGGTCTTCAGTGCCTTTAACTCAGCTTGTGTCTCTGCAAATGAATTTTCTAATTTTTCTTAGCTCCTTTTTATATTCTCTCATTCCTTTCTAAAGCGATCTGCATTACTGTTCACATCCGCTTTTAATTCCTTCAGTATTTTCACTATCTCATTTTTAACTTGGTGTCTGTTAGGCTGCAGATGTCTGTTTCATTGTTTGCTCCTTCAGATGAATTATTCTGTTCTTTTAACTGGGATATCCCTGAGCATCTTCATTTTGCTTTTATTTTTCTTATTCTGTGAGTTTGAGGAAAACAACTACATAGTCTTGGAGGGCCATTTATATGTGGGAGCATCATAAACCTGGGTATTTTGTGATAGCTTACTTTTTATTTTTAGGGTGCTGTGCATGCTTCCAGGGAGATGGAGGCAATGGACAGGGCAAGTAGCTAGTGCCTGGTGCTGGGCCCTTGACAGTGGCAAGGACCCGCAGGAATGTGGCTCATAGTTGCAGAGCCTTGGGTAACGACAGTGATCAGGCAGGTGTGGGTGATACCTGGCGTGTTTGGCAGTGGCAGCAGCAGGTAGGGTGCATTCCCAAGGGAGTGAGAGCAACAACAGGTGGTGCTGGGTTGCAGCGCCCTCTTCTTTGCCAGCCTCTGAGGTGCCTGGGGCCCCAGGTTTTGCCTGTTTCACAGACCCCGTAGTGGTAGCAGGCCACAGACATCCCTGGTGTCTGAGGCCACACACACCCCTGGTGCTGTGGTTTGCCCCTGCCACCTGTAGACCATGCAAGAAGCACTGTGTCATGTTTAGCCCCGTGCTGCCCTTAGCTCACACAAAAGGTGCCCAGCCACCCACAGCCTGCACAAGTGGTGCCCCGTTGCCTATAGCCGATGCAAGTGGTGCCTGGCCACCTGTAGCCTATGTCAGAGGCGCTCCACCATCTGAAAGTCCTCACTTGCATAGGGAAGATATTCCTATGTTAGTCCGCCCTTCCGCCTCTTGCCTTCCCCAACAAATGTGTCTTGCTTCTCCTGTGGGCCCAGACCTCTTCCCAGTTTCCCTTGGCTGTGGCGCACGGTTCTCCAGCCTGTGGCCCACCACTCCCAGGCCCTTAGGCTATCTCCACACAATCAACGTTAGTTCTCTGCCCAGAACTGACATCCGGAGCCTGTGTCTCAGTGCCCAGCCCCTGCCTGAGCTCTCAGGCTGTGGTGTCCCCGGAGGTGGTACATTTGTTTGTGCGGCTCTCACTCTGCTTTGCCCTCCTCAGTCCAGCTGCTGTGTTTTTCTCCATGTCTTTGATGTCCCTCTGTCTTGGCTGATCTCCTCATCAGTTAGGTGGCTTCCCAAAGTTTGGGTTCGTTTCCTCTTTAACAGGTCCCTCCCAGGAGTGTAGTCCTGTCTTGCTTCTTTTTATCTCTCTCTCTTTTTTTTTCCTTTTGTTCTACCTGGTTATGTGGAGGCTGTCTTGCCTTTTTTGGAGGTTAAAGGTCTTCTGCCAGGATTCAGTAGATGTTGTGTGTGAATTGTTCTACATGTAGATGGGTTTTTTTGATGTGTTTGTAGGAGAAGATGAGCACCACGTCGTACACCTCTGTCTTCTTGATCCTTCCTTTCTCTCTCTCTCTTTGATAGCAGCTGTCCTAGTGGATGCAGAGTACTGTCTAACAGTGTGTGAGTTGCTTCTCCCTTATAATTAGTGATGCTGAGCATCTTTCATGTGCTTATTGGCCATTTGTATATCTTCTTTGGAGAAATGTCTGTTCAGGTCCTTTACCCATTAAAGATTTTTTTTTTGTTTGCTTTTCATTCAGTTGTGGGTATTCTTTATGTGTTCTGAATATTAATGCGTTATTATATATGTGATTTGCATACACTCTACCTCATTCCCTGGCTCGTATTTTGAGTGTTGTATTCTTTGATGGACAGAAGTTTTAAATTTTGATGTCCCAGTTTATGTACTTTTCCCTTGTTTCCTATGCTTTCAGTGTCATATTTAAGAAATCCTGGCTAAATCCAATATCATGAAGATTTCCCCATTTGTTTTCTTCTGCTTTATGTTTTTCTAAAAGACTTTTGAATGCTTAGTGATATTAGTCATTTTTTTCCTCTTCTTTGTCAACAATCTTCGTATTCTTTTCTTGTCAATCTTCTCATTTCCTATTTGTTTTTCTGTCTCCTTTATTTTCATGTGATCTTTTAATATAAATCTGTGTTGTTTCTTTTTGATTAGGTCATCTTTGAATGAAATAAGTTCTTCTTGGATCTACTTTTCCATTAGGTTTGAGTGAGAAAGGGCCCTAAGATAAAGGGTTAGATGCACCTAGGAGGGAATGAATCATTTTAACTTTTCGTTATCCACTGACAAAAGAATCACTGCTTGGTTGTTTGCAATTGAAAATCTGTCTTCCATCTACATTAGTCATGGTCAACTTCCTGCATTGTCTTTGTGATTCCTCATTGAGCCCCTTTCTCTTACAACACTTGGTATTAAACACAATCCTAGAAACCTCCTCTGAGAGCTCACTGATGTCCTTGTGTTGCTCCAAATGAGAGATAATTTCTCTCTCAAGCATGAATCACCTTGTTTGTTTGACTGCTCTGACAGTTTGCCTAAGATCTGTACCTACTGAATTTCATGGGATTTCATAGCCCTTTCTATTTCGGCCCAGTTCAGAGTCCCAGTATTCTATTTTAGTTTGTTGCAGGTGCAGTTTGGGTTTATGTTTCCCATTCTCTTTGATATTGGGTGACTTTTTAGAGGAAAAGGAAGCAGGACCTTATAGTGAGTTTCCAAGTGGTGATATGCACTTCAATTTCTTATCCCTTTTTCTTTTTGACCAGTTTGAAAGCCTCCCACTTTCCTAAGACACAGATTAGTGCATGGAGAGAATCTAGCTGAATGGAAGTTACAGACCAGGATGGATATTGAGTGGACTTCTGACTCTCACTTAGTAGCCAGGTGACCCTAGGCAAATAACTCTTCTGTGCCTTGGTTTTCTTCATAGTATTAATAATAATAGCCAAGGTTTTATTGGGTGCCCACTTTACTATGCAAAGATTGTTGCCTGTATTTGTTACTGAATGCAAGTTCATGTGCCTGATGCACAGTGAAGCCAAACAATACTAAAACAATGGAGTTTAAAAAAGGGAAAGGTTTATTGCAGGGCCATGCTAAGAGAGGGGTGGCCCATGACTTAAGAAACCTGAAAACTTTCAGCAAAGCCCTTCAATAGGAAAGGTGAGGTAGGGTGAGGTTGCAGACTTGGTGTCGGAGTCCTTTGTTCTTGCAGCTGTCCATGTAGGTCAGGTCACCATGTTCCTATAAACCTCCATTGAAACAAATGTTATTTTCTATTCTGAACACTTAACAAACCCGTAAACAAAGTGACATCGTTACCTCTCTCTCTTTTTTCTTTTTTCTTTTTTTGGCCATGCCCATAGCATGTGGAAGTACCCAGCCAGGGATTGAGCCTGCGCCACAGCAGGGACCCAAGCTACAACAGTGTCAGTGCTGGATCCTTAACCCACTGAGCCACCAGGGAACTGCTAGTACCTCTCATTTTGCTTGTTCAAGGTCCGAAGGATTGACTTTCGCCTTCCAACTTCTAGGCCCTGGCTGAAAGAAGGAGGGTCCCTCTGAGGGCTGGTCAACGTGCTCAGGATTGTTCCTCCAGCACCCAGTCTGGGTCTTGCAGCCATTGCCCAGTCCTGGTTGAAGAGGCAGATGTCAGCAGGTAGTGCCCTCTGAGCTAGGTTCCCAGGCTCTGTCCAGCTGGCATCACTGAGGACCAAAATGATAATGCATGTCAAATTCCAAAGCAGTGTACCTGAATTTAGACATTTCTCCTCCTCTTTCCCTCCCTTTCTCTTCCTCTTGCTCCCCATTCCCCCCTTCTTTTCCCTGTGTTCCCACCCTTTAGTGATAAGGTTGGGGAACATGATGGTTTGACATCACTGTGTTTGACAAGAATGTGCAAAATAGTCCCACACATTCAAAAACAATCCTTTCTTCTGAAGAGAAGTTTACAGTGCTGACCTTTGGGCTGGAGATAAACTAGAAAATGATAAGGAAACTTTATCTTTCAGTCTTTGTGTCAGTTTTCAAAAATATCTTAATGTCCTCAGGAGCTAAGCCTGGTGTGAAAGGAAGGAACCTGTCTCTGAGGGCTTTTGGAAGCAGCTGCGGAAACTCTCTGAGGCACTGGGTCTTTGATCCTTTGGAGCCAGGTTGTAAGTCAAAGGAGGAAGGTGAAGAGCCAGCTTGAGTGTCCACACTGTCCTTTAGAACAGTAAGTTCTGTCTACTTAGCTCATGATGGTCTCTGGCTCACGGTTCCACATGTAAAATAGGTCACGAAGTGGGTAGTTAGTGACCAATGGTTGTAAGTCATTCTCCCCATCCTTCATGGTTTTCTCCATGTGTTTGCTTCACTCTCACTCTGCCAATTTTTTTCTTAGAGGAGGAAAAGCACAGGCTGGAAAATGGATCCTTGGTCTGATTTTGCACAAACTTTTCAAACCCTGAGAAAGAGAGATGAGAGAGAGAAGGAAGGGAGGAGGGGAAGAGAGAGAGAGAGAGAGATAGGTAGAGGAGACCAATGAGACTGTGAACCTTTTTCCGCATGAGAATCTGATTGGTTTGACTTTGGTCTGGTGTCCACATGGGTGCAATCAGAGGTGTGCAGGTTGATGACATACCTGCTGAGGATACAGACCCTCTGAGAAAAGCGACTTGGGCAGAGGAGGAAATGATTGGTGGAGAGAAGGACTGGTATTTCTTGCACATTAAATCACCGCATCAGTCTGCTAACTGGGACCTGATATGGCAATGCATCCTGCACACCAGACTCAGCCAGCACTGTGGCCTTGTCTCCAGTTTCTTACCCACTTCCTGAGACTGCTCATCTGCTGGCCTGGTTTCCCAGTTCTCTGCCCGTCCCTTAGTTCCTTTTAGTTGTCTGATATGGACTGTTTGCCTTGGCTGTTGGTCCTCTTATTGGTTCCCACACCTTCTTCAAAACAAGCTTACCTGGCACGTCAGCTTTGTCTTTCCTCTGCCAGTTGACTTCTCCCTTAAGTGTCTTGCCCTAGCAGCGGGGTGCCCTGTATCAGACTTCAGCCAAAGGCCCTCAAAAATCCTGTTCTGGAAGCAGAGGTGGGGTAACAGCCCACCCTGCCACTTCCATGCATCTTTCTCCAAATCATCCTAATCTGTTTTAAAGAAGGAACCAAATAATCTCAGGGGACATTTCATCTCTAAAAAGTTCTCCAAGGAAAAGTTCAAAGATGGGCTGTTGTTTAGAGATCAATGAAAATGAGATGGAATTTAAATATTAAGAAGAAAGCTCTTGCCTTCAGGTAAAGCTGGTATTTGCATAATAATGAGAATGACTAGCCAGGTGGAATTGAAAATCTGACTGGAATCTCAAATCCTGGCGAGGGAAGATTCATTTACCTGAACCCGCAATGGGAAATATGCTAATGTGAGGTTTGCTGCTGTCCTTCACGTTCCACAGATTCTAAGACAAAGAAATAGAAAGAGTTTACAAATAGGAGTTGATACAACTTGACATTAAGCTTAATTTGCTTGGTTTCCCACAGCCCCTGGCAGATGTACAATTGCGGAAGTCTTTAAGGGGGTGGGAATGAGTGATTCACTTCTGTCAGAATTGCCTGACAGTGTATTCACCAGTGCTGTCATTGTCATTGTTATTGTGTTGGAAGCAACAGGAGGGAGGGTAAAAGGAAGTCTGGCATATGACCCGAATCATTATTGAAAACTAATAGGGACATCTAAAGAGAGGAATAAAAGTGAAAGAAAATGAGAAATCCACATAACTACTTTTGTGTCTTGATGGTTAAGAAAGGGGAGAGTTAGTATCTGGGTGATAGAATCAATAATGGAGAAGATACCTTAACTTGGAAATTGAGTTTCTTGAGGGAGACAAGGTTGTATTAGCTTGTTCCAGACTTGAGACTGAATTCTTTTTTTTGAGGAAAGAGGGTCCATTCTGGGGGAAGCTGGAAGAAAACTGTGATGGGCAAAGTTCTAAGGTGTCCTCTGAGATCTCCTTCCCCCGTGTTGTATTCTGTATAACTCCTTCCTTCTGAGTGTAGGTTGAACCTGGGGCTTGTGTCTAACAGAATCACATTCACAATCATGTTATATTATGTGGCAGAGGTAAAGGGATTTTGCAGAGGTAGTTAAGGGCCCTCATCAGTTGACTGAGCTAATCACAGGAGAGATTATCATGGGTGGGTCTGATCTTCTTGGAGGAGCCCTTCAAAAAAGGCCTTAGAGGAGTTCCCGCTATGGTGTAATGGGACCCACATCATCTTGGGAGCACTGGAATGTCCTTAGATCCTTGACCAGCACAGTAGGTTAAGGACATAGTGTTGCCACAGCTGCAGTTTGGGTGGCAATGGTGGCCCAGATCTGATCCCTGGCCTGGGAACTCCATATGTTGCAGGTGGCCAAAAATGGGGGGCTTAAGAAACAGAGACTCTCTCTCCATTTCTGACCTTGAAGAAGGAAGTCACAAGGAGATGACTTCTGCTACCAACCAAGGGAGTCTGGAAGCAAACTCTTCCCATTATTGTGTGTTTGTATATAATTATATGTATAATATATAGTATTTATATATATAGTGTTCTGCCAGCTATCCGGGCATCCCTTAGCCTAGTCAGCTTCATCAAATATTAACCATCAAACTAGGTCTTGCTACAAGTCTGGATAGAAGTAGCAAGCTAGTGGTCCCAGCAACCAGATGCAGTGGAAGAGCAGAGACCTCAGACCCAGCTGTCCTCCTGCAGAGCTTCTGAAGGTTCCTGCTGGGAGTGCAGGCTGGTATTTATGGCTGAGGGTACATTTGCACATCAATTGCACTGGAGGAGAGGAAGCATTGTCCCAGTGATGTGTTGGCCGCCTGAGAACCTTTTTACTTTTTGCAGTGTAATGTTACTTGTCTTTTATTATTAATATAATAATTACATTATTTCAGTCACTTCACAACTCACAAAGTCATTTTGACCAGCCAGTGACTGTTGGAGGAGCATGCTTCCCAGAGAACAACACCAAATTGGCTCTGAGCCATTTGTCATCATTGTTGTCATTGTCTTCCTGTGTTTATGATCATTATTAATGATGATCATGATCATTAGGCTTAGAAAGAAAATAATGATAAAATGGCTCTAATAGGCATTTTAAATACATCATGTTCTTAATCATTATGTTGTCTAGTATTAATTATAATCACTATAATCACTCTGACAATATGAACTTCTGCTGGAGATGTCTTCTGTGTGATCAAAGCCTTGAAAGATGTGCTCTTGTTAGCTTCCCTGACATTCTGGCAAAGGGGGTGCAGTTTTCCAGTTGTGGCCCTTGTGTGTTGGAGTAAGGTATGGACTAAAGGGGATGTAATAAAGAACTCTAGAAACCAAAATGAAAACACAGCCAAGGCAATGGTGGGTAAACACATTGAGACTTTAGGAAGTTTGTTTTCAGTATTTTTCCTTTTTTTGGCCACACTGGTGGCATACGGAAGTTCCCACGCTAGGGGTTGAATTGGAGCTACAGCTACCAGCCTATGCCGTAGCCACAACAATGCTGGATCCAAGCCACATCTGTGACTTAAGCCGTAGCTTGTGGTAATACCAGATCCTTAGCCCACTGAGTAAGGCCAGGGATTGAACCCATATTCTCATGGAGACTGTGTCAGGTTCTAAACCTGCTGAGCCACAGGGGGAATTCCCAATTCTGCTTTCAACTTGCACTTTGCCTCTGCCATTTCCCAGCTCTATAACATGGATAAATTGCTTTGCCTCTCTGAGCATGGTGATTAATAGTGTTTCATCTTCCTATTGCAAGTAGAAGCAGCACGTATTTTCCTGTGTCACTCCACATTTAGTTGAATGAAATAACGCATGGAGCCAAGAGTAAGGTCCCAGGTTTTGAACTCTTGGAAGAAACCAAGTGAATGTTTACTCTGGTACCTGGGACAGAGCTTGACACGTGGTTAGTTTGTACTTAATGGCTGTTGGTTGAGTACGTAAAGATAGCGAAGGATTGATGGCTTTATATAATTTATATGTAATTTATAGCTAGAAGAAATTTTAAGTAGAATTATTAATTTCTGGTGCTTAATTTTCTGAACTGCCTGAAGTCCGAGGTGATCTGCCTTTTGTCCCAGCCCACCCATCAGCTCCCTCCGCCCTGGGTAGGCACCTATAGAAGCAGCTTGTGGGGGAGAAGGAGGTCTCTGGACTTTTGGCATTAAACAAGATGAGCAGATGTGAAAATAGCCCAGCGTTACAGCCATCAGCCCGATGGGTTTTTGTCCCTGAGTTCACCCACCCCCTCTCCACTGTGATGCAGCTCTTCCTCCAGGGACTGGCTATCCCTTCAAGGCTGCCCCTGAGCCCAGGCCCTTTCTTAAACTTAACTCTTCTGCTGTACTAACATCCACTGTGACTTGGACCTGGGCTTGGAGGATCTTCTGTTTGAGGAATCTTGAAGTTGGCTAAAAATGGCACAGTCTCTTAGATATTCCAGCATCCCCCTGTTCTGTATGATGTATGCTATCATTTGCATTTAGGAGAAGAAGGATGTGCCTGACAAAGGTAAACTCAGTTTTGTTTCATTTATTGGGAATTCCTCATTATTAAGGAAATTAGTGAATACTTGGTTGTCTTTTTCATGTGGTCATCACTAAGACTTAACATGCTGCTATCTGACTTCATGTGCCCCGAGCTTATTTACTCTTTCAAGGCCAAAGACATCCTAGGGTCGTCACATTCATAGGCCATTTGCAACCCTGGCTATAAGTCCTTCTTTGCAATTGGGCATGCTCTTGTTTTCCATTAGAACAGTGTTCTCAGAGGCCATGTGTGTCAGGTAGGAGGATCGGGAATCCTCTTGGCGAGAGGAACCAAAATACCACCTGAGACTATGCCAGGAAAGAGAAGTAAAACTCTGTTACCTTAGGCATCTGAGATGTGGAGTTTTTTGTTACAGCAGCTAGTGCATTACACTGGCTAATGTGAACACAGACAGAGAAATTCCTGGAAAGCAGGATCTTGATGAGATGGGCATTCCAGGGAGAGAGACATCCCATTTTTTCCTTTCACTGTCGTCCTGAGCATCTGTCTGGCAGTTAGCAGTGTATGTTGCCTTCCTCCTGTGACTCCCACGGATGAAAGGTGGCAGAGCCTAAGGTCCCAGGAAGGCCAGAATCAGGCACAGCATGCCTTCACCAGCTCTTCTGCTGGGCCCCCATTCTGCCATGTGTTTGCTTGCCAACTTCTCCAGAAAGCGCATCAACCTTGATCCCATCCCTGGTCTTGCTGGAGGGGCTTGGCCAAGGGGTGGAGGCCTGGACCCACACAGCACAAGGGTGAGTTGGCCCTGATTTCGAGCTAAAGAATGCTCCGTGGGCCCCTTTGCTGGTTACCATCTCTCGGCTTTGTGTGCGGGAAACATCTTGAACAAAATGTCACGGAGAGCATCTCAGCTGTGTCCTGCTGATTGAGGACATGGGGCTGCCGGGTTTGCCATCTGCCCACAGCCTCACCGAGGTAATTATATCAGAGTCTCTCAAGTCCTGGAACAAGGTGGATGTCAAATGCACTTTTCTTCCTGTGTAAGGTAATTTTCATTTTCTCAGTTCATTTGGAGCTGCATATTGTTATACTCTCCAGGTGTGAGAGAGGTGCAGGAAGAGAGGACGGGGGAGTGTGTAGAGTGGGGAAGAGGAGGAGCACCATGCGGTGGGGAGTAGGACCAGAGAGGATGTGATGGTGGCAAGAGTAGGAGGGGCTCAGCCACCACTGAGCCTAAAGAGGGGCACAGATACTAATTTTGGCAACTTTTAATTAAAGGATAGGCTGGGAAAATTCCATTATTATTACTGCTCAGCTTTCTGACTGGAGTGGCTTAATGTCTCCTTTATTAGTGTCATAGTCTGAGAGCATTTTCTTTATTCTCGGTTTGCTAATTTGCATCAGGAAAAGGAAATGTGTCTGATAGCTCCTGAAGGAAAACACTTTCAAAATTTGCCAAACACAGAGCATTTATGCCTTTTTCTCTGCTTCCTCCTTGTTTGAGGTGGGAGGAAAAAGGGGATTCAGGTCTAAGCATGAAGGATGCTTAACGAGACTGTCACCTGGCAGGACAAAAGTAAAGCTAGCCCTCCCTGGGAATGTGTGTTAAACACGGGGCTTCTCCAAGTCCTTACCCAACGCATATTCCCTGGGATATGGGTCTTAGGACACTTCTAGAGAAGGAGAGGTGGCAGCATCTCTTCCTTACGGAATTACTGATGAAATTTGTATAACGGAGGCTAGTGGCCAAGACCACAAGGTCACTGGATGCCAGGCAGCTGTCCAGGTGCCCCTGGGTCTTTAGCAAAGGCTTGTAGATGTTGAAAGTGTGCTTTGAGACATTAATTCTATTGTTTTCGCAGCAGGTGTACAAATTAGGCTTTATTTTATTTTTGTATCATTTTACAGTCAGAGAAATTGAATTTTAGAAACAAAAAATGGTTTAGCCATGGTTGTCTAGTAAGTAGACAAAAAAAGCCTCTATTTTCTTGGGACTGAGGGAGATCGTGGGACGTGGGACTTTCAGTTTTAAAATGGAATGAGTCTTGGGTAAAATGGGATGGGCTGGTCACCTGACTAGAAAATTCAATTCTGGGTCTTAAGATCCAAGGACAGGATTCTATTCTTTCTTGTTTCTCACAACTGCTCCCAGTATATGCTCTCTATTTTACAGTGTTAGTTGGCTTTATTTAGGCATTTATTATTTTGCACATAGATACTAACTACCCTACCAGTGAAGTAATATGGCTGATCTAGAGCTGTACAGGAGAATAAACACACCAAATATTAGCAATACTGACTTGTGCCTTTTGAAGAATTTGCCTTTGAGGGGTTGCATATTACTCCGTTGCTCAAACTGTGTTTGGAAATTCCAGATCTTGCAGTTTGTCTCTAGACCCAAGTTTTAGGGCCATTCAAGAGGCAAATTCTTACTATTTTGTAGTTATATTTTGTGACAAAATTGCTTTTTAGTAATTTGCCTCTTGTTTCACCTCTCTTGCTCTTTTAGTTTGGGCCAGAAAATATTTTCTTGTCTACTTCTCTCTATTATGTGTTTTTATATCCTTTTACCAGCTTGTTTCAGTCATCATGTATCTATAACAGCAAGAAATGTTGTTGATTATAAGTGCAGATGGTGTTAAGTGACCACCAACATGGTAACCCATTGAATTCTGAATATGCCATACACTGTAACACTTGACATTATTCAAATATGATGTAAAATAAGCAAGGATTCAGAATTGGGTTAATAATAAGTAAGCATTGTTATAGTGCTATAAATGAAACCCCAAGAAGGTTTTAGAAAAGATGTTTAGCAGGATGTACAAGAAGAGAATCACAGTCACAGGACACGATGGCAGTAGACTGGACATTTGTTATTTAATTAAAAAGTAAGCCAGTAGGGAATATCAATTTCTCTTTAAAACTAGTAGAAATATTACAAAAGCCTATGCAAGAATGCTCAAAAAAAGGGAGCACTGAAAAGACAAGGAATGTTAAATACTCCCGCCTAAAATATTTTATATTTTATCACTTTGTAGCCTTGCATTCCTAGGTAGCATTAGGTCAAGTATTAGGTTGAACCAACAGAAGCTTTTTTTAGGCCAGAAGTGGTTGAGTATTGGCAATTTTACATGGTTCAGACGAATGTGACTGTTTCTATCTTGTTGAAGGAGAAATAGAATTGAGACAGTGAGTTATTAGAAAAACAGGGCAGAGAGCTCTTCTGATCCCCAAACTAGGGCTCTCTCTTGATTTTCCTCTTTTGTAGTTCCAGCTCCAGTGGCTCTCATAGAGCAAAAACTTGATAAATGTATGTGGTGGGTTTTGAAAAATGGCCACAAATTTGTTGACATTCTTCCCATCAGTACATAGATTCTGTGTCTTTACCTTTTGAATCAGGCAAGTCTCATGATTCTTTTTCAAAACAAACAACTTTTTATTGAAATATAGTTGATTTGCTTTGTTGTGTTCATTTCAGGTATACAGGGAAGTTATTCAGTTGTATTTATATTTCTATATATATATTTTCTTTTAAAGATTCTTTTCAATTATAGTTAATTATAAAATATTGAGTAGATTTCCCTGTGCTAGATGGTAGGCCCTTGTTGTTTATCTATTTCATATACAGTAGCATGTATCTGTTACTCCCCAACTTGTAATTTATCCCTCCCCCGCCCCTTCCCCCCTTTCATGACCATAAGTTCATTTCCATGTCTGTGAGTCTACTACTACTTTGTAAATAAGTTCATTCGTATATTTTTTAGATTCCACATATAAATGATATAACTTTTGCTGTCTGACTTACTTTGCTTAGTATGGTCATTTCCAGGTCCATCCATGTTGTTGTAAAAGGCAATATTCCATTGTTTTTATGACTGAGCAGTATTCCATTATATATATGTACCATATCTTCTTTATCAGATTCATCCAAGCATGGACACTTAGGTTGCTTCTAAGTCCTGGCCGTTTTAACTTACGGCTGTCTTGACCAGTGGAACCCAAGGGTAACTTACAACATTTTTGCCTGGTTCTCTTGGAATGGTCATTCTTATTCCACTCATCTTCTGTAGAGAAACCCACTACAAATAGTCACATGGAGAGACTATGTGTCAGTGCGTCCACATGTTGGTGAACATGTGGAGCCTAGACTTTGAGTTATGATGGCCCAGGCACTAGACATAGAGTGAAGGGGCCTCCAGATATGTGAGCCCTAAGCCACTTAAGTCTTCCCAGCTGGGACTCTGGACACCGTGGAGCGGAGACAAGCTATCCCTGCTATATTCTGCTCAAATTCCTAACCCACAGCATTCATGAATAAAGTAAAATGACTATTTTTAAAAGCCATTAAATTTCTAGTGGATTATTATTCAGCAATAAGTTCCTGAAACAATGTGAAAAGAACGTATACTTCTTGTCTGGAAATTTGGGCTTCATTCTCAGATACAAAACTGAGACAAGTGCCCCATGCATTTGAGTTCCAACTGGCTGCTGCCCCTGCCTGTGGAAGCTCATGCTTGCTATTAACTGTGCAGCAACATAAACAAGGAGTGTCAAGGAGACACTAGCCCCAATTGCTCTGAGAAGCCTGAGGAGGGTTTCTGCCTATGTGGGAATCTCAGTTTGCAGACACTCAGATTTTTCAGAAATACCTCTTGAAGAAGGTGCTCTCAATTGGGTTCGGATGCTGACAGAATGTGAAAGGATTCTTCATATCTTTTAATTTAAAAATACTTTAAAACGTATTTTGAAAGGAGCAATGCACATTCATTGTAGAATGACTTGAAAATACAGGCAAGCCAAAAGAAGGCAAAAGACAGCTATAATCCCATCCAGAGGCAAATGCTGTTACCTCCTCTCGAACCTCCTTTCCTGGGAATAAATCACATGACCTATTGGTACATAAAACCATGTAATGCTTTATTATTATAATAAATCTTATAAACAGTTAATATATCCATTTTAACATATGAGATCATGTCATCCATATTGTTCTGTAACTATTTTTTTGTTTTACCCAAATATTGTTGACATGGTTCCTTGGTTACATATAAAACTCTAATTTATTTATTTCATACTGATGGCATAAGATTCATTGCATGACTGCGCTGTCATTTATCATTTTCCTTGGTAATGAATGTTTAAATGTTTTCTGTACTTTTTATTGAACATATCAAGCTGTATCACCTTCTAAAGCTAGTGCTGAAGTGATTCAGGCTGGCTGTTGGTTGATGCTATTTCTTGTCTTTGGCACTTCCAGGCGATCTCTCCTTTTTTTTCCCCTTTTTTTCTTTTGTCTTTTTAGAGCCACCCGCAGCATATGGAGGTTCCCAGGCTAGGGGTCCAATCAGAGCTGTAGCTGTCAGCCTACTCCACAGCTTATGGCAACGCCAGATCCTCAACCCACTTAGCAGGGCCAGGGATCAAACCCATATCCTCATGGATACTAGTCGGGTTTGTTAACCACTGAGCCACAACAGGAGCTCCGGCAATTTCTAATAGGAATTGTTTACTTTATCTCTTAGGTCTGACCTTGGCCTCCCCACTCTGCACCAACACATCTATACACACACACACACACACACACACACGAATTAAGGGGAAGGACATGTACGCACACAGGAAATTCCACAGAAGATGGCTGGGGGATCTTGAGATTAGATGCTTTCAAAAGGGAACAGGCAATTTCACTCTCAGATTTGGTGCAGGGTTGCAACAAACCTCTGGTCCTCCAAAGAAGAAATATTTAAGCATGCTGTAGGAAGTAGGTTAGTCTGAACATGAAAAGTTTTTTTCCTTCCCTCACTGTTGTGTTTGTTAATATCTCCCCTATGGCTTTTGCAGTTGGGAAATGTCAGCATAAATGTGAAATAAAAATGGTCTGGTCATCTATTTGGTTTAAGTTTTCTAAAATGGAGGAAGTAAAATGGAGATTTAAAATATCCACATAAATTAAGCTCTTTTACATTTTTTTTAATCCTTTTGTCTTTGAGGATAAAGTCCACAAGGACTCTCTTGCTTTTTGATATCAAATCGGTATAGACTTTTCTTGACATTCTTTGCTCAAGTAACCTGAAAACTCTTCACAGGACAATAGAAATGTTGCTCAGAGGAACACTTGGAATTTGGAATTTCACTATTTTGAGAGAAAAGAAGGCTGAGCAGAGTTCTTCTCCTTTCTAGCTCCTCAGTGTATTCCACAGCTTGAAGCATTAACCTTGAATGGGTTGAGTGAGTGGTTTTTCATATGTGGGCAAAGTGTGAAGGCAGATGGTGATGGGGGGGGTGGTAAGCTCAGGTTTTTCTGTCATTCTGAATTAAGTTGGACCCTAGTTCCACTGCACTTGAGACATGGATGTAATTGAACTTCTTTGAACTTAAGTTTCCTATTTTGTTGGATGCAGATCACACAGCGTTGTCATTGTGAGGAAAGTAAGGGGTAAACATAAAGCAACTGCCCATGATAAACACTCACAAATACTGATTTCCATCTCTGCCTAAGACACCACTTTTTCTGTCATAGCTGGAGACAATAAAATTCACTGGACTTCTCCTGAGAAAGTGAGAGGTATCTTTGAGAGAAAGTGTTTTTAAATAAGAGCTTAGGGTGGCTCTAGTTTTCTGCCTCCTCTGCTGTCTCTAAATATATTTTGTGTGGTTAAAGAAAGAGCTTGTTCCCTTGGTTGCTTCAGGGGTATGGAGAGTGCAACCCGCAGATTCTGGAAAGCTGTGTACCATCTCCATTTATCACCTCAAGTCTTGTGGATGCCTTCCCAAATCATAAAATACTTGATTTGAGTGATGGTTTTCTTTAGGAAACCGGTAAAGGGACTGAGATTGCTGTGGATTTAAAGAGAGCCAGGGATTCAGAGGCAACAGGAGAAAATGAACTTAATCATGCACATGTTCTAGAGAGGATTTTGACTATTACAGGCAATGAAATTGGGAATCATGGAGTTCTCACTGTGGCTCAGCAGTAGCAAACCCGACTAGGTTTTGCAGGTTCAATCCCTCGCCTCACTCAGTGGATTAAAGGATCTGGCGTTGCCATGAGCTGTGGTGTAGGTTGCAGATATGGCTTGAATCCTGCATTGCTGTGGCTGTGGTGTAGACTGGCAGCTGTAGCGCTGATTCAACACCTAGCGTGGAACCTCCATATTCCATAGGTACGGCCCTGAAAAGAAAAAATAAATTGGGAATCAGGACAAGTTTCATTGAGTCTCCCAGTGGCAAGCTAGCCACTGGGTTACCTTTTTTTTTCACTTTAAGGTTGTGCATCATTTGTAATTAATGTTTCTATTTACATCTCTTTTGGATATTAGAGCAAGACTGATTTAACCAAATCACAGTAAAATAAAACCTTTGAGTCTGACTCGTCTGCCTCCCAGATAGTTTAGAGAATCCTCTGGCCTGCTAACATTCTTATTGCCTTGTAAAATATTTAGTTTAGTGGTTTTCCTCACAAATCTTGGCATCTTAGAGATAACATAGCTGGCAGCAGTGCTAGCTGTAATCTAAAATTATTTCAAGAAATGTACTTATTTGCCCAGAATGTAATTTCTTTTCATTCTGACCCATCCCCCTGCCTCCAGATCTTGGGCTTTTGCTTATCTGCATGTCTGCGCAATTATGTATTTTAAGCTCTACAGACTTTCCTGTTTCAGGACACACGCTGTAAGTGAAGAGCTAGAATTAGATTCCAAAACTTGGGCATAGACCATCCAGGGTCAGCGCTAGAGAATGGTTTTCAGGTAGAGCCAACCACTAGGGGAAATATTGTAAGTGAATATAGGTGATGGCCAAAGCCTTTGCTTTCTCTTAGACTTAACTGTGTGTATTTAACAAATTACAACCTTTCTTGATATTAACAATTTTATTATGGTAATTATTGGAGAGAAAGAGAATTAGTTTTATGCCCAGCCCTGCATTTTGAGGTCTAAACATAGACTATTTGTGTAATAAATCTGAGTGCTCTGGAAAGAACTGTGGGAAAATTTTTCTTTATAAATAACAATAAAAACCATGCTTTTGGAGTTACAGCTGATAATAAGGATACAGCTAATATTGAACACCAGACGATAAACTTAGAGCTTGTCATTTCAGAAAAAGCTGCTAGAATAGTAATTGGAATGACTGTTTTTAGTAAAGATATTACAAGACCTGCAGATGCTACTGAATGCTGCAGCGATTAACCAGAATAAATTAGTTGGGGAAAAGGAAATGAATACTTTTGAATACTCATAAAATGCCAGGTACTTATATAATTGTCTCCTTGAATACTTATAATAATTTTGAGATGAAAGTATTATTTTTATAGATAAGGACATTGAGGGTAAGAGAGGTTAAGGATTTGACTAATCTTTTATGGCAAGTGAATGCAAATGGTAGGTCTAGAATTCAGCCCCTAATGTATGCCCTTTCCATAAGGTCTCTGAAGGATTAAATGCATTTGATTCAGAAGATGTTTCACTTCAAAGCCAAACATGGGGGGAGGTGTAGAATGGGTATCCACAAAGTCAAGAAATGAAAAGTTCCAACTTCACATTTGTTGGGGGTTGGCAAATGTCTATCTTCCATTGCTACTCTAGCCTTTTAGAGACAAAAAAAAAAAAAAAGTTTGCAAGTGTAGCAAAAAGAATGGGACTTATCCAGGTGTTTTCAGACATAGAACATTGAGAGTAAAGATAACGAGTTGAGGAAATGAGAGAGAGATTGGATGACTTCCTGAGGATTTGCCATGTCAGAACTATGGTGGGCTTGTCAGTGCCCCAGATTTGATGATGCTCAGGGAACTTAAGTTTAGAGGAGACTGTTTATTAATCTACATAGTATTATTTCATTTTCTGTGACCATGTAGTGATGCTTACCCCCCAAAGAAATTATTTTGAGATGAAGACTTTATACTTTGGTACATAGCCTTTGTAACATGAAGGTTTATTGGTGAGTAGACTCAGAAGGAATGGACTGGATGACCATGTGGGTGTTTTCTCTAGGCCACAGATGAGAGTATGCTACGTTTAGTGGCCAGAACATTCTCATCGGCTAGATGGCTATTACTACAGCCTTCTTGTTCTTTTTCCTAAACTCCATATAGGTCTCAATCCTTTTTTTATTTTCAATAATTCAATTGTTTAACCAAGTGTCATACAAATATAAACTTTAGTTCACCTTTATTGGATCCCCACAAAGCCCTGCAATTCACTGCTCTGGAAACAAGAAAGCCCAAGACTAGTCTCCTCCATTCATATAAATCTCACTTATTCCAAGGTTTGCTGTTAAGTTCTTATAGACACCCTATATACCACTTAAAGGCATATTAAAAAACCCTCTGAAGAGAGCTGATCAAGTATGACCTGACGTTCAGCAGTAAAATGGAATTAGAAAAATCATTAGCTAGAGATTAGCATATAGGAATGAAAATTAGTATAAGGGGAATTGGGGGCAAGATTTCTGTAAATAATAATTAATTTAAGAAGATATGAAATATTTAGGAAGGGGTGGGCATAGCATTTTGTTTGGGGCAAGAGCAAACACTAGAAAAAATATTTCCTGGGGGAGAAGTTGCAGGTCTGATATATCATTTCATTAAGGGTGGTAATAATTTGAAGGGCTTGTGAAAATTAAGCTTTACTAATTTCAAACATACTTTAAAAGTTTCTTTTGAATCACTGAAGGGTGATATAGCATGGTAAAGTTTGTTTATTCCAATTATGCTTTATGTAAGAGGTGACTGCTAGGTAGTATGAATAAGCAGAAGGGATGATCTTTTACTTTAAAGAACATTTGCTTTAAATTCCATGATAAAATAGTCACACAGGAATGGGTGATTGACAGCCAAGAGCCATATATGTATTGTGCCCAGTGGATGGCACATCCCGATATTGGGAAGGTAATCATAACATCTGGGATGTCAGGAGATGTGTAAGGTAGCATTGACTCAGGCTATGGGAGTTTATCAGTGCTATTTACCTCCTAGAAGAGGTTCGGTGTTCCCTTCAAGCATGAATCCTTGATAAAGTCCTCATGTTTTCTAAAGGGTTATTGTTCTTATTTCCAATTTGGCTGCCTTTGCAGGGTAAGTGTTCTGTACTTAAATGACAGCCTAGATGTCTGTATTCCCAAGTACTTTCCAGGGGCACATTCTGGAATTCACAGCTGTCTAATAGTTATTAAAATTATAGATGAGAAAAAACAACATTAAAGATGATGACATAAGGAAGTGCAGTTAATTCCCTCTTTTGTCATGCAAACATTGCCTTCCAGACCCAAGAGAGTTGTGAACTTGGACTGAATAATAACAGTCCCCCAAAGATTTGCACTCTTTTTTTTTTTTTTTTTTTTTTTTTTGCCTTTTGTCATTTTATGGCCGCGGGTTTATGGCCGCACCCGCGGCATGTGGAGGTTCCCAGGCTAGGGGTCTAATCGGAGCTGTGGCCACCGGCCTTCGCCGCAGCCACAGCAACGCAGGATCCGAGCCGCGTCTGCAACCTACACCACAGCTCACGGCAACGCCGGAT
>PVHT021183699.1:20269494-20413298 GCA_004024745.2 Catagonus wagneri
TTGCACTCTTGATGACTCATTAGCTTGTGGTGAGAGATAGTATAAGAAACAGCCTTAGGAAACATCTTGTTTAGGCTGTGGAGAGAGTGTTCCTGAGAAATATCTTTTATAATTTAGGCATAGAGAGCTCTTTAAATTTATTGGACAAGTTATCTAGTCAATAGAGTAGGCTTGCTCATCATTTAACATCTCCATCTTTGGCCATTTCGATGTTACTTGTCATCTGTGATAGGCAGGAACAGAGGGAGGAAGCTGAGAGCTGCCTTTACAATGAGCTGGTCCCTATCAGGGGAGGGAGCCAATCACCATTAATGAGAAGAGAGTTGTCAAGATAGAGAAAATGACTCTAAATAAAATTACTTCCACTTAGCCCAGATTTTCAATGTTGATGAACAGTTTTCTATTGGAAGAAGCTACCATCTAGGATTTTAATAACTGGAGAGGAGAAGTCAATGCCTGGCTTTAAAACTTAAAAGGAAAGGCTGATTCTCTTGTAAGGGGTAATTGCAGCTAGTGACATGATGAAGTTGAAACCAGTGCTCATTTACCATTCCAAAAATCCAAGGGCCCTTAGGAACCATTAATAAATCTAACCAGCCTGTGCTCTGTAAATGGGACAACAATGGCTGGATAACAGCATATCTGTTTACAATAGAGTTTACTGAGTAGTTTGAACCCACTGTTGAAACCTATTGCTCAAAAAAAAAAGACTCCTTTCAAACATTACTGTTCCTTAACAATGCATCCCCCAAGAGCTCTGAGGGGGATGTACACAAGAGATTCTTCATGCTGTTTTCATGCCTGCTAACACAACATCCATTCTGCAGCCCATGGATAAAGGAGTCATTGTGAATTTTAAAGCTTATTATCTAAAAAATACTTTCTGTTAGGCTACAGCTGCCATAGATAGTGGTTCTACTGATGGATCTGGGCAAAGTGAATTGAAAATATTCTAGAAAGTATTCACTGTTCTATATGCCATTAAAAAAGATTTTGAGAAGAGGTCAAAATGTCAACAGTAACAGGAGTTTGGAAGAAGTTGATTTCAACCCTCAACTGGGTGACTTTGAGGGGTTCAAGGCTTAAGTGGAGGAAGTAATTGCATGTGGTAAAGACAGCAAGAGAACTGAAATTAGAAGTGTAGCCTGAAGATTGGACTGAATTGCTCAAGTATCATGATAAAAACTTTCATTCAAAAAGAAACATGCACCCCTATGTTCATTGCAGCACTGTTCACAATAGCCAAGACATGGAAACAACCTAAATGTCCATTGATAGATGAATGGATTAAGATGTGGTGTGTATATAATACAAACAGTGACATTATTTCATTTGCTTTTTGCCATAAAGCAAATGAAATAATGTCATTTGCAGCAACATGGATGCAACTAGAAATTCTCATACTAAGTGAAGTAAGTTAGATAGAAAAAGACAAATACCATATGATAGCACTTATATGTGGAATCTAAAATATGGCAAATTGGGAGTTCCAGTTGTGGCTCAGTGGTTAACAAATCCGACTAGAAACCATGAGGTTGCATGTTCGATCCCTGGCTTTGCTCAGTGGGTAAAGGATCCAGCGTTGCCGTGAGCTGTGGTGTAGGTTGCAGATGCACATCGGATCCTGCGTTGCTGTGGCGAAGGCTGGCAGCTACAGCTCCTGTTAGACCCCTAGCCTGGGAACCTCCATATGCCACGGGTGCGGCCCAAATAAGGCAAAAAGACAAAAAAATAAAATAAAATATGGCAAATTGCACCTATCTGCAAAACAGAAACAAACTCACAAACACAGAGAACAGACTCATGGTTGCCAACGTGGAGGGGGGAAGAAGTGGGAGGGACTGGGAGTTTGGGGCTGGTAGATGCAAACTATTGCATATAGAGTAGGTAAGCAATGAGGTCGTACTCTACAGCACAGGGAACTATATCCGTTCTCTTGAGATAGAACATGATGGAAAATAGTATGAGAAAAAGACTATGTGTGTGTACAGTAGAAATTGACACAACACTGTAAATCAATTATACTCTAATAAAAAAAGAAAAAATTTGAATGGATGAGGAGTTGCTTTTTATGAATGAGCAAAGGAAGTGGTTTCTTGAGATGGCATATAGTCCTGGTGTAGATGCTTTGAAGATTGTTGAAATGACAAAAGATTTAGAATATTACATAGAATTAGTTGATAAAGCATCAGTACTGTTTGAGAGTATTGGCTCCATTTTGAAAGAAGTTGTACTGTGGGTCAAATACTACCAAATACCATTGCATACTGCTGAGAAATCATTCATGAAAAGAAAAATCAATCTATGTGGCAAATTTCATTGTTATTTTAAGAAATTGGCACAGCCACCCCGACCTTCAGCAACCACCACCTTGATCAGTCAGCATCCATCAGTTTTGAGGCAAGACCCTCCACCAGCGGATATTTCATGATTTGCTGAAGACTCAAGTGATAGTTAGCATTTTAAGGAATAAAGTATTTAAAAATTATGGTATGTGCCTTCTTTAGACATAATGCTATTGCATAGACTACGGTAAAGGGTAAATATAACTTATATGCACTAGCAACCAAAAAGTTCATGTGACTCGCTTTATTGCACTATTCATTTTATTGCAGTGGTCTGGAATGGGACCCACAATATCTCCGAGGTCTGTCTGTCCTTCATCAGCTTTGTTATTTAGATTTTCTATATTCTTGCCTCTTATTATTTTTTGGTCAATTTAACTCCCCAGAAACCACTTAGCCTCCTATTACTAGAACATCTCTTTATTTCTCCTCATAGTTCATGAGATTTCTCATTCATGAATATTCCTGCTAAATTATTTGGTGCTTAGGTGTTCATAACTTGAAAATCTTCAATTTGAACAGCACATTATTACCAAGTGCCCTTCATTGTTTCATTTAATGCTTTGCTTTAGAGGCTTACCTCTGCCTAGTTCTGTTTCTCTGAATCATTTTTTAAAGGTTATCTCTTTTATTTTGGCACAGAGTTCGGTTTTGCTTTGTGGGCCACTTTGAATATCTTTTTCTTCTAGTACATAGGTTAAACACATTTATATGTGTGTGTGTGTGCGTGTGTGTGTGTGTGTGTATATACCTAAATCATAGCAATATTTTTATTATTTTAATTAAAAGTTTTCTTTTATTACAGTTGATTTACAATGTTCTGTCAATTTCTGCCATATAGCAAAGTGACACATTTATATATATATATATATGTAAATTCCTTTTATCACATTATTCTCCATCAGTGGGAATGTAAATTGATACAACCACTATGGAAAACAGTATGGAAGTACCTTAGAAAACTAAATATAGAACTACCATATGATCCGGCAATGCCACTCCTGGGCATATATCTGGACAAAATTACAATTCAAAAAGCTACATGCATCCTTATGTTCATTGCAGCACTATTCACAATAGCCAAAACATGGGAAAAACCTAAATGTCCACTGCCAGATAAATAGATTAAGAAGACGTGGTACATATACACAATGGAATACTACTCAGCCATAAAAAGAACAAAATAATGCCATTTGCAGCAACTTGGATAGAACTAGAGACCCTCATACTGAGTGAAGTAAGTCATATTTATATCTTTCGGTGTAATATATGTTTGGTTTGAATTATGTTTAATTATTTTACATTTGTTTTCTCTTTTTTAAAAAAGTCTTTCACTATATTGTTGGCTCTTAGATTTCTTTTTGTCTCGGTTTGCGATTCTGCAATTTATGAATATTTGAGTTTTTGTTATAGTGGTTACTTCCATAATTGTGATTTTCCATGTCCACCTGCTTTTTAATGCATCTATTAGTTCCCAAGCATGATCTAAATATAAATTAGCATCACCTGTTTCCTAAAACTTCCTCTTCTTTTCTCTATTACCTGATATTAGCCAATAAAGAAAGTGCTTTCTTTGCACTGTTAAATGTGTCTCAGTTTAGCAATGTCCTTAAGAAAAATTCATAAGAAAGAGTAATATTTTGGTTGCTTTTACCATCTTTCCTTGAATTCTTGAATTCCTTGTATTTCTTGAATATCATTCAGGGAGGCATTTATCTCATTAATACTGAATATAAATTTCAGTAAAATACTGGTCACAATGTCAGTCTGTTCCATGGCACCTATTTTCTGGTAAAGGCTTTTGTCTGTTGGTAAGTTTTGCTACTTTCCTGTTTTTCTTGTATTGAATTTGTATCGATATTTCGTCTCTCTTTATTGTTAATATTTTAATCTATTTTATTTCCTGGTCGAGTGAGCTCCTTACAGCTGTTCTTTGGTGATGGTGGGAGTATGAACGAACTAGTCTTCCAGACTTCACAGTCCAAGGGTTTTCTTTGTTTTCCTGCTGCAGCGACAGCCTGCTTCCTGAAAATACAGCTCTCTGGGCTTTGTTTTTTTGTTTTGTTTTGTTTTGTTTTTGGATTATAGCCTCATTTCCTCTGTCTTTCCAAATCAAATTGAGTCCTGGAAGGCTTTTTCCTTCAGCTTGTTTACCTGTTTCTGCACTCTTTGTGACAAACAAGAGATATAGTTTACTTTAGAAGCCATCCTCATCTTCAGGAAGCATATTTTTTTACTGGCACTTTCTGAGATTGACCTCTGTGGGGCCTTTTTCACCCCATGGTTTTTCTTGTTACTTTTTCTTATGCAGCATCTGCTCCTTTTGGCTGCTTTGGGGGGCCCTTCTGTGAGTTTAGAAGTCTGTAGATTCTGTGCATCCTGGTTTTACTGGAAATGAAATTTGCTACTTAATTCTCATTTTTGCTTTAGAAGATTTTTTAGAAGGAGAGATATTCATATTGGAATTCTGGTCCAATTTTAAACTATGGTGGGAACACTGTTCTTTGAGGAGCACAGGTCAGGGGCAATGTAAGGTGCATCTGCAATTTTTTTATGTTCTGCCTCACCCCACACACTTTTAAGCCATGGTAAACATGGGGAGAGAAACGGGAAACTTTATGTATTCATCACATTTAGTTTTATATATTTAGTTCTGGCTTCTTTCTCTCATCCTCAAAGTGAGGACATCTCTGTCATGCAGCTGGGAATGTATTTCTAAGTTTCATTAAGACAGCCATACTGCTCAGATTATGCAGCCACGTGAGGGACAGTGAGGCAGTGCTCGGACATTCTATGTGGTGTGGCATTTGTAGGTAGTTCCATCCCCCACAGTTTTCACATTATCTCCATGTTCCCACCTGCTTATACACAGACATGACCCTAGAGGGTGGGTAATAGAATTACTGTGGGTAATAGACTGTCTTTTTTAGCAGCCACAAATCATTATATAGAATCAGTATTATAGAGAATGGCTAGGTCTCTCCATGGGGTTACACGCTGTTTGGGTGCAATCTGGAAGGTATAAGTCTTCCAGGAAATTTGATATGCTCACTCACATGGCATCACAGCATCCCCTATCACCTCTCTGGAAGGTCAAGGACAAGGTTATCTACGTCTTCCTTTTATTATTATCTTTCAGAGTCACTTAGTTCCTTAGCAACACTGTGGTACATTTTCTGGATTATTGTCTGTCACATTGAAGGCAGCCATGGTTGGGGGATGGGTTGAGTAGTTATGGCAATGAATATGAAAAAAATATATATATATATTTTTGCTCCTTGGGGCTGCTCCTATGGCATACAGAGGTTCCCAGGCTAGGGGTTGAATCAGATCTACAACTGCCGGCCTACGCCACAGCCACAGCAATGCCAGATCCAAGCCACATCTGTGACCTACACCACAGCTCATGGCAACGCCAGATCCTTAACCCACTGAGCAGGGCTGGGGATTGAACCCGCAACCTCATGGTTCCAGTCGGATTTGTTTCTGCTGCGCCATGACAGGGACTCTTGAAAAATGTTTTTTAATAGTGAAGAGCACTTTAAAATATTAAGTTCTGTGCTGCTGGTGGTTCAAAGATGAATCAGTCATCTGCCTCACATGCAAATGTAAGGTTTTAGACTGACATTGATTACCTATATGTACAAATATCAAGCTAGGTGCTTTACGTAGTTCTTTTAATAACTCTCATGTGTGGGGACCTCTAGCCATATCTTTAAGAGGAGACAACTGGAGCTCAGAGGGAAGGAGTAGACCCCCAGACTGGATCAGTGACCTCAAACTGCACCTTCTTTCTACTATCCCACACTGATTCCATTTCCTGAGAGGGAACAGTCATGGGTACCATTTCCTGACGTGGTCAGTGATGGGCTGAGACTGGACATGAAAGTAAACAGCTTGAAGGTTTCCCATTTAAGTATCTATATTAAGGTGCCATCGAAACTTGGGTCCTAAAATAGCGTTTGAAATTCTGTCTGTGTCTGAGGCTGGAGAGTGCGCTGGAAGAGAAGCAGAGGTTGAGGGATTAAACACCTCGAGGGGACTTAATGCCAGGAAGATTAAGAATTAATAACCAAACACAGATATTATCCAGGAGGCATTGTTTCTCACTCCAAAAAATATGTAAGCCACCGAGTCTCTTACCTATTCTTTAAGAGAAAGATTAGGAAAGTGTGATCCGTGCTTCTCAGTCCTCAGGGGCTGGTCTCACACTTCCTGGCTTGGCATAGATGTGTGGGAAATCCCACACTCACCTAGGACACTTTGGTGGACAATTCAATATGTCCATGGATTGGATTTTCCCTACCACCTCCATTCTCATGGCCTCACCAAGTCAAGTCAAATTATCTTCCCACTTGATCCTCATGGGTTTTTGAATTGAGTCCACTGTATGCCCTTTCTCACCTGTATTTGCTGTCAGTGAAGTAACTTGGAGTAGAACTTGGTAGTATACCATTTCCTACATTTCATGAAGATAATATGACTGTGTAATTAAAAAGTTTAGCAACACTGACATTTCTGTGTTTGCGCTGGAGTTATCTTGATATTACCAGAGACTGAAGGATGCTGCCACCTGCTAGGAACATATGCTTATGTTTGAACAAAGGTTAAGGAGTCTATTTGGAAAATCGCTTCAGGTGTGGGCTCGAGAACAACTTGGTATATCCTAAGATAACCGTGCTATGAGTTCTGAGAACCAGGTCACTTTGGGGTAAGACACTTAGAAAGTTCCTTTTAGGCAGGTGGTAGGTAGGATAGTGGTTTGATTATTTTAATCTTACATGTAAGACAAGTTTTCTCTGGCTTGACCAGATGCTCCATTTTGCACGTCTGGGTGCAGATATTAATTCTGTGTCAAACTAATTATATATTTCTAGGGATACACATCTCCCTTTATCTTTATCTCTGTGCATTTGTCTTTGTGTAACTCAGTGCTGTGCACAAAAGTGGCCACCATTGTGGAGATAAACCCACAGCAGTGACTTTGTATTTATTGAATATAAGCATAGGTTGATACCATTTAATCACGCTCACCCTGCATATCAATTCTCCATTCTCCAAAGGTCTATTTAATTAAATATGATTGCTAAGCTTTTGATACTCTTCTCCATCCCTGAGCCTTTGGGAAAAATGGTGTTCTCTGATACGTCTTTGTTGAGATATTTTTCTCTTGGATTTCCTAAGAGCGATAGCATGCCGTTGAAACTTGCTCTCTGGACAAACAAGACATCCTTCTCAAATCAGGATTGTGACCTGACCTGAAGGAGACTTTTCACTTCCCAGAAAAGCAAAGCAGTGAAACTTGTCTTTTACTCAACTTGCCTTACTTGAAGAAAGGACTTGTTAGTTTAAAAATAGTCATCTTTTATTCCCTGCCTGTCAGGGCCACTCTGCCTTCTCTCAAAAGCCAGCGTTTACTGATGTTCTTTGACTGACACCCTCCTCAGTACTAAAAGGGAACAGAGAATGAGAGAACATTTCATTTTATTGACAGGCATTGAGACCTTGTCAGGGACAATTGTTTGGCAACCTCTATGGAGCCACTTTGGGCAAAGGGGGAAGAAAAGGACAGAATTACATATAAATGAGAGGGAAGCATATGTGACAAAGGCCAGCTCTCATAAAACATGAGATTTTTTTTTTAACTGAATCTTTAAGTTAGCAGTGTTAAGTTGTAAAATCTGAACAGATTATCCTTTTTTTCTCTTGGGTTGTTGGATGACTGCAGAGTTGAGACCAGGTTTTTGCAAATTCCCCTTATCGATGTGGGGAAGTGAAAGGGACCTGGCTCTGTACAGAGAAAGGAAAGCTGAGTTCCTGTCTGGACTCTTCTGGCTGTTTGACTCTGGGTGGTCACTTGGCATTCGTGAGCTTCATGGATAAAACTGAGAAGACCACCCATATGAAGATTAGATAGTTTTATATTTAAACCTAGAGGTTTACACTCATGTGGAAGGGTCTTGGAAATTGTCAAGCACTTATAAAATAAGGAGTTCTTATACTTGTGCTATATCTTGACACAGTCTCTGTATTAATATGATGCACATGTTAGCTGGACATACACATAATTCTACTGGTCTGGAAAGAACACTGGATTAAGTTTAAAGTCTTTTTCAAAGTGCCTTTGAAAACATTATACTGATGTTTTCATATACTAATCCTTGCAGTTCGTTGATACAATATAATTATTATCTGTTTTTTACAGTTAATAATTATGAACTCCATTTCTAGGTATGGAACTTGCCCACAGCTACTCTGTGGGTTAGGCAGGGGCTTGTTCATATCAGCTGGTCCCAAGCCTATGGCATTCTACTCTTTTTTCAATTTTAGCTGCTACCTTCAGTTACTTTTATAATAAGATTATGTAAACTAGCTTTTCCCAAATTATCGTGGTAGATAGCCAGTTAAAAAAATTCTGTGACACAAATGAACCTGTCTACAGATTCAGAGTCATAGAGAACAGACTTGTCTGTTGCCAAGGGGGAGGGGAGAGGAAGAGGGATGGGCTGGGCGTTTGGGGTTAGTAGATGCAGCTATTACATTTAGAATGGTTGAGCAATGAGGTTCTATAGTATAGCACAGGGAAATATATCCAATCTCTTGGGATAGAACATAACGGAAGATAATATGAGAAGGAGAATATAGGTATGTATGACTGGGTCACTTTGCTGTACAGCAGGAACTGGCACAACACTATAAATCAACTACACTTAAGTGGTACATTTTTTTTGTAAAATACAGTAAAAATGAAATACTAGAGTCAATTTCCTGGTTTGCACAACATACTATGTGTAAGATAATATCATTGGGGGAAGCTGGTGAGGGTTCATGGGAATGCCATGTACAATATTTATAACTTTTTGTGAGTCAACTTCCTTCACAAAAGTCACTAGGAATAAATGATTGGAAAGCAAAAATAAATACAAAATACAATTCTCTTTTTTAATCTTTGGAGTCAACAGACATGCAATTACTCTGTCGAATTGCTATAAAAGTTTCTAAATACATGCACTCGATTTCTATGCTTAATTTGTGGCTGACCAGTTAAGGACAGGTCCCCTGATCATATGAGTTGTTAATGAAAATAAATTCCTCTTTTGTTCAAATAAGTAATTCCTGAAGGAATTGTGATTTCAAGTCCACGGAAGAGAATCTGTTTGTCCCATACTTTGTCCTGTCCAGTCGTCTACAGCAGGTTGAAGGTAGAATGATGCTGGGGCCCAAGTTAAGAATGAGCACTAGTTTTCAGAGCAGCAGAGATGAAGAGAAAGCATCAGCAAGCGACCAACAAATGACTGAATAGGTGACAATTTCTAGGGAGGCCAAGACCAGGCCTTGGTGGAAGTAACTATAGATTACTACCTCAAACTACTGATTACTAAAATACTATGAGGTGGGGAAGAGGAACTATGAGAATTCAGAGAAGATCTAACATTCTTTTGGGGAGATTACAGAGAGCTTCTTGGAGAAGTTGGCATCTGAGAAGCTGAATTACTCCTTGAAGTAAGTGTGAGATCTGACAAGAACTATAAGCGGAAAGCCATTGTTGTTTTAGGAGGAAAGCATTGTTGTTTTAGGAAAGTCAGTCACTGAGTGGTGGGGAGGCTGAGTTAGAGGTGGGGGCGATGATGCCAAGGTAAGGGGTCAATTTTGAGGCTGGTGCCTGGGGAGGGATTCAAACCCTTGAGACAGTGGGTGCCGAAGAGGGGAGGAAGTGGACACAAGAGAAATTACAGATGGAACTCAGAGTAGAACAATAGGTTGTTTTTTTGGAGGGGGCTTTTTAGGGCCTTGCCTATGGCATATGGAAGTTCCCAAGCTAGGGGTCGACTTGGAGCTACAGCTACTGGCCTGTGCCACAACCATGGCAACTCAGGATCTGAGCTGCATCTTCTATCTACACCGCAGCTCATGGCAACGCCCGATCCTTAACCCACTGGGCAAGGCCAGGGATTGAACCTGCATCCTCATGGAGATTGGATGATAGTCAGATTTGTTTCCACTGAGCCATGATGGGAACTCCTGAAGAACAGCAGATTTGATAGGGAACACTAAGAGTAAGAGATCCAGGAAGAGAAGGGCATTTTGGAGGAGTAAGAATGAGTTCAGTTATACTTCTTTTGAGGGGCTGGTGATAGTTTAGGTGACTTCTTCAGATAGTCAGAAATACGAGTATCCAAAAAAATCAGGAGGATGCATTCACTAACATGAATAGAGTCCCTTGAAAAGATAACATCCAAGTCCTATCCAGATGTGACTTTGGAAACAGGGTCTTTGAAGATGGAATTAAGTTTAAGATTCCAGATGAAATCATTCTGGTTTTAGAGTCACTAAATCCTGATAAGCATCCTTGCAAGAGAAAAGAGAGGAAGATTGATTCCCAGAGATACCCAGACAAGGCCAAGTAGAGACAGAGATCGGAGTTCTTGGGAGCCACCAGACACCAGGGGGAGGCCACAAAGGACTCCCCACTGGAGCCCGGGATGGAAGTAAGGCCCTACTGATAGTGTGATTCAGCCTTCTGGCCTCCTCATGTGTAAGAGAATAAGCTGCTGCTGTTTTAAGCTGCCAGTTTGTGTAATTTGTTAGGGCAGCTCTAGGAAACTAATACATACCTCTTTGAGAGCTCAGTATATCATGTTGTTCTTGTGTCATGAAGAAGAAGGAAAATGCAGCTCTTTATTCAGCCTTGTTAGCATCTTGTTTCTGGGTGTTTTCAAAGATGGCTTTTCTTGTAAGTCAGCAGGGGTGAAAATGAAGTGCTTCAGAGGAATGAAGTTTAGGACACTTTAGCAAGTGTGGAAGTGACGGAGTTACAGATTGATCCAATCCACCCCCATTGCATTGATTTAACTCTTTCCTTCCTTCCTCTCTCCCTCCCTTCCTTTCCTCCCTTCCTTCCTTTTTTCCCTTTATTCTTGTTTTTACCAAAATCCACAGAATCTCTCTACATTGGAAGATTTCCTGCATAAAAAAAAGCACAATTAATTCAGAATCATTTTTCCCTTTCTAACCTTCAGTCGGAACTTATCACTTTGGAACAACCAGTGTTACCACATTCAGAAATAACCGGAATTCTGTACACACTTATCTTGCCCAGTCTTATTCTGGTTAAATATATGATTTTTTTTTTCTCTTGGGCATTTTGAAGTATTGAAAAATAACTTGCAGACCCCTCTAACTTCATTGTTACTGTCAGTATTGGGTAAGATGTTACTGCCTGGAGAGCAGGGGTTCTGTTTGGCACACTGCCTAATACAGGTTATGGCACAAAGTAGGTTTCCACATTTGTTTGTTGACCTCAACTGTTGGCTGAAGGATTGGATTTGCTAGCCTAATACCTTAGAGATTTTAAAGTGAGCTTCCGTCTTGAAATCAGAAGCATTTAAATGTGTCCTCCAGTTTTCATGAACTTAGGAAACAACCAAATATTTACATATTAGTGTGCTCCATTGCAAGCATGGAAGAATACAAGTCAATCTGGTTTCAACAAAGTGAAGGTAATGGCTTAGAAAGAGAAATTCCAGAAGTGCTGACTTTAGGTGAGTGTAGATCCAGCAGCTCAGTCACGGCAAAAATGTTTCTGCTTCCCTGTTATCCTGTCCATGGTGTCAGTTTTATCCTAATGTGGGATCCCCCTTTCAGCTCTAGGAAGGCAGACAATATGAAGGACAAATACTTGCTTGTTAATATCCCTTGGGAAGTTTCTCTACCTAAGCAAACAAAAGTCCTGAACATTTCTCTGATGGGACCAGTTAGGGCCCGTGTTCTATCTTTGAACCAATTTCTGTATCCATGAGCTTTAATTACACAAGAAGGACCACATAGCTGGTTTAATGGTCTCTGGGCCTGATGTCTAAGAGTAAAGTAACTGAGCTTCTCTTTGGTTTGGCAGTCCTAAGTTCAGAGAATTCCCAAACAAGATTATCTTAGCCTGGGAAGGCTAAAAATAATAAATAGGGCTATATTTGTGTTCAAGTTTATTGCATTAGACCAGACCCTTCAGTTATGTTATAGATTTTATGATCTTACAAGTGATGCTGTGTAACTTACCCAAATGAAGGGGTTCTGAGACTGACTCAGAAAGCCTAAGCTGCAGAGCAGTCCCAGCCTTATTTATGAAGGGGGCTTTAATATCTAGAAGTCTGATATGACCGTACTCTCTCAAATTCATCATCTGTAACTGTGGGTCTATTGCTTAGAATTTTTTTAATTCCTTTGGGGAATATTGCTAACCTCTCTGCTGTCTTTTTTTTTTTTTTAACCACCCTGAGTTCCTTTGTCTCCTTCCATTAATAAACCTTATCTGATTTGCCCATGCCAAGGTCAGTGTTTGTTCTCATTCACTGGATCTGAGTCTACTCATGACATTTGCCACATTCGCCCGTGGTTTCCCAGAGCTAACTGTCTTAGGTTCAGTCCTGAACCACTCTTGGAGCTGGGGCTGGGATTAGTGCCACCTAAACTACACAGCCTTCTACTGTGGACCAGGGTTCCCACTGGTGCTGGGAGAGCCTCTTATAATGTCTACTCTTTTTCATTGTCAGTTCAGTTTATAATAATGGATATGACACTTGCCATCGCCCAGACTGTTAATGTTTTCCTTTTGCAAATGAGAAGACTGTGAGATCCCTGTTTCTAATTTGAATTACTGAATTCTAACATAGATTATTTGTTTATATAAAGACTATTTGAAGGTGAAAGAAATGTTCCTGGAACCAATATGTCATGGGAAGATGGTTTGGATTTGTACTTTCTGGCAACTCAGGGCTTCCCTGAGAGGTCTTATAGCTGAGCTGGCCCAGATGAGGGTGAAGATTTGGAGGTCAGCCCTGTTTCAATAACAGTGCTATTTCGTGCATATTATACTTATACACACAGGATTCTATTTAAGATCTGGTGCTGCTGACAAGCAGGTGGAAAAATCACTGCTCCATCCTAGCTTTGGGACCTGGAAAAAACATCGCTCCCTCTCTCTGGTCCTCATTTTCCTTTTCTTGTTAAATGGAGATACCGGACGAGAAATTCTTAAAGGTCCCTTCCATCCTCAATAGTCTATAAATCTGTGACTCTTGCCTTTGGCCAAGTTATATGAAAACTGATGAAATGACTACCTTCGAAGTTATTAATTCAGCACAGCTTCCCTGTCTTAGTGAGTTTTCAGCTGGCTAATGCCACATGACAGTCATAAAATGCCAGCGTCGCTGGTGTGGGATGGAGTTAACAGTATGAGATTTGCTAAGTGTTTCTGTGCGATCAGTGTGAAAGCAATCACATCTCCAGAGCAAGAAAGGTCAGTGCCCTGTCGCTTCCAAGCCTCACCACACTAAGGGGACATGAAGGGAACTGCCACCCGCCGAACACAAATCAGGCTAAAAAATGAATACCCTCTGCAATTGCAGTCTGTTAGCTCCGAATGTCAAATGATATTACTTTGGGAGCCTGTTAAGCCCCCTTCTCAGAGCACAGCAGTGTCTAAATCCCCTCATCTCATTTGATTAATCTGAGAGACTATAGAATATGTTATTAGGCACAGAAAACATGACTGCAATGTGGTAGTCCACAGTGTTATGGAGCATGGAAATTCTTTGAAGTTCTGGTGATTTTTCCTGGTTCCAAGTTGCTTGAAAGTAGGGCATGGGGAACCTCATTGACATTAGTGAATTAGTGTCCTGATGTTAGTGAATTAGTGAAATAATGTTAGTAAATATATACATACACTAACAAAAAATGATTATAGAGTGAATCACAACTATTATAGGATCAAGATTCTTCTACCCCAAAGAGGGGATTTTCTTTCTCCATCTTTTACTCCCCACAATTTAAGCCCTTGGAACACACACCTGTTCTTGACGGGAAGGAGACCATAATATTAACAGTGGTTATTTCTCAATGGTAAAATTACAAATAATTTTTAAATTCTTTTTTGTTTGTTTGTTTTTGGCCACACCTGAGGCATATGGAAGTTCCTGGGCCAGGGACCGAACCCGTGCCATGGCAGTGACCCAAGCCACAGCAGTGACAATACCAGGTCTTGGGGACCTGGGTCACTGGGGACCTGAGTCACTGGGGACCTCCAAGGTTTTTTTTTTTTTATTTTTGCCTTTATCTAGAGCCGCACCTGCGGCATATGGAGATTCCCAGGCTAGGGGTCTAACAGGAGCTTTAGCTGCTGGCCTTCGCCACAGCCACAGCAATGCGGGATCTGAGCCGCGTCTGCAACCTACACCACAGCTCACGGCAACGCCGGATCCTTAACCCACTGAGCAAGGCCAGGGATCAAACCTGCAACCTCATGGTTCTTAGTCGGATTCGTTAACCATTGAGCCACGAAGGGAACTCCTCCAAGGTTTTTTTTTTTTTAATTCTTTATGTACTTTCTATTTCTTATACATTTATATCTTAAATATATTTTATCATAGGCACATTGCAGCAAGAAAATATATTTGAAATCATGTATTATTTCAAAAAATACATTTTCCTTTGTTCACCGTAAGGTAATTCTTTCTCTCCAGAAAAGCCCCTGTGTGGTGTCTTTCCTCCAATCCTGCTAAAATGGAGGAAGGTACCTGAAATGCCATGTGAAACAGCTGAACTGAGCGCTGTCTAGGAGGTATCCTGCTTCTTCTTTTTGGAGACCCTGAGCCACTGTGGAGCAGTAAGAAATGTGATAATAAAGACGATGAGCCACTCCAGGGCTGGATTTCATTTCCAGCTTAATTAAATCCTAGAAACACACCTGACCTCCAGCTTGGAAGAGCTGCCACAAAAGCCAGGTGCCCTCATCAGCTTGGGCTCACCCCGCAGTGACTGTGGGCAGGCAGCCTGAAAGGAGGGGGCAGGGGGAGGCAGGAGCCATTAGAGATGAAACAGTGGAGTCAGGAGGCAATATTTCAGAGGAAGCTGTTTCATCCCATGGGCCATCTCTTTGCCCTTTTGCTTAAAAGCTGAATAGCCATGCTAACCTATAGATGTCCTGAATTAAAACTCTTGCAGCGGCACCACTGTCCCTGCCACCTGGCCCCACCACAGGTCCTCCGCCAGCTCCCTGCCTCCACCCATCATTGTGGTACATTGGGTACAAAATGCACGGGGTTTTAAACTGACAGCACTAATGGCCTGAACCCAGCCAGAACCCAGACTGGGACTTGAATCCACGTGCTGGGACTCAAACCCAGCCAAAATCCAGACTGGGATGTAAACCCACAGTTTTTAAATTAGAATCACTCACCTGGTGTCTGGACTTACTGACGTTCAGGGTCTTCATGCCTCTGCACAGAAGGAATTCCGTGAGAGACAAAATGATAGGCAAGAAATAGATGTATTAAGATAGGACGCTTGTGAGAGATGCAAGCGGGCAGCGAAGGAGGCTCTGCCCTGAGGATTACGTGGGCTTCAGTTTCATCATCCAGGGGGAGTGGGGATCAGAAAAGACCACCTCTGCCTCTTCCGCTTTCTTTGAGTAGTAGCTCCTTCTTGGTATCTGGTCATAGTGCTTATTCAAATCCTCAGAAGGGCCATCCTCAAACTCCTGCCCTTGGTCTGAATCTGAATGCAGGCTTCACCCCATCCCCCACCCAATGACCTGAGGCAAATCTTGCACCTCCACTAGTCAAGCAAGCCTGCCTTATTCTGATGGTTTTCTTGAGCAGTTATTAACTTACAGTGATTTCCCAAAGTCCCCCAGCTTTCCCTCTCTATCTGTGGTCCCCTCTTGGGACTTTTATAGCCACCTGTGCTTACTTCATCCCTATCAGGTTGGTACAGTCCCTGTTTTGCCCTTCAGTATGAGCTAGTTGACAAGCTCCACTGATGACAAACACTTGGCAGTTTGAGGTCCTCCAGACCTTACGGCCCCCTGCTGCCTGGGGTTTCTTTGTTCCATATTCCAGAGATCAGAAATGCTTTTTTTTTTTTTTCTAAATACAGTATATGTATTTTTTAAAAAAGTTATTGGAGTATAGTTGATTTACGATGTTACTTTTTATAATTTATTTTTTATTTTTTTCCATTTTAGCTGGTTTACAGTGTTCTGTCAATGTGCTACCAAACAGCAAGGTGACCCAGTCACACATACATCTATACCTTATTTTTTCTCACATTATCATGCTCCATCATAAGTGACTAGACATAGTTCCCAGTGCTATACAGCAGGATCTCATTGCTTATCCATTCCAAAGGCAATAGTTTGCATCTATTAACCCCAAATTCCCAGTCCATCCCACTCCCTCCCCCTCCCCCTTGGCAACCACAAGTCTGTTCTCCATGTCCATGATTTTCTTTTCTGTGGAAAGGTTCATTTGTGCCATGTATTAGATTCCAGATATTAGTGATATCATATGGTATTTGTCTTTCTCTTTCTGACTTCACTTAGTATGAGAGTCTCTAGTTCCATCCATGTTGCTGCAAATGGCATTATTTAGTTCTCAATGTTATGTTAATTTCAGGTGTACAGCAAAGTGAATCAGTTACACACACACACACACACACATATGTATATATCCATTCTGTTTTCTCATATAGGTAATTACAAAATATTAAGTAGACGTCCCTGTGCTATACAGTAGATTTTTGTTAATTCTTTATTTTATACAGCAGTTTATATATGTTATTTCCATCCTCCTAATTCCTCCCTTCCCCCCATTGTATCCCCTGTGGTAACATAAGATTGATTTTGAAATCTATGATTTTGTTTTATAAAAAAGTTCTTTTGTATAATTTTTATCAGATTCCACATATAAATGATATCATCTGATATTTATCTTTCTTTTTCTAACCTCATTTTGTGTGAAAATCTCTAGGTCCATCCATGTTGCTGCAAATGGCATTTTTTTTTATTGTTTTTTTATGGCTGAGTAATATTCCATTGTGTGTGTGTGTGTGTGTGTGTGTGTGTGTGTGTGTATCTCACATCTTGTTCCATTCTCTGTTGATGGGCATTTAAGTTGCTTCCCAGAAATTCTCTTTAAATGTAAGTAAAAAGGAAAAAAAATTGCCATGATTAACTGAGCCAAGGAATTGTACAAGGAACTTGAATGATGTCATCTCATCTAGTTTTCACAACTACTTGTGATGTGTTATTAGAGCTTTATAGGTGAGGAAACAGGGCTCTGAAAGGGTAGGTGATTGTCATAGCTCTAAGAAGTAGAGCCTGATACAGGGATTTTGTTACCTGGGTTTATGAAAGAGGTACTATCGGAAGAAACTTGGAGGGAGGCAGCGGGCAGGAGAGAAGAGGGAAAGGGCAGACAAGAATGAGGTTTTAGGAGACTCAGCTTGGCCTAAGCCACAGGGAGACCTGTAGTGTAAACCTCATCGTGCAGTGGTCCCCACCTGGAGGCCAGGAGGCTAAATGAACCCCTATCCATCATTGCTGTGGGTTGTCCCCGGGGAGGAGATACAGCTCCTCAGGCCAGGAGACTCTTGTCAGCTGAGCGCAGTTCTCTGTACGAAGGGGCCAGTTGGAGCTCATGACAGTCTAGGGGATGGTACCAGCCTGTAAAGGCACCCCGGTAGGGCACCACTGACAACTACAAATCCAGTGTGGTTGGGGTGATCCAGGTGTGTGGCTTTCATTCTTGTAGCATGGTGAAGATTGTCACAAATGTGCATAAAAAATGCAATGCCTAGGAGGCATTTAATAACATTTGAGAAGAGGAAAAGTCCCCTTGAACCCAAGCTGTGACTGTTTCCTTCTTCCCTTGGATTTTTGAACATTTTGTACCTTCAAAAGAGCTGCCATTTTATTCAGAAAGTAAGTACACAGCTATCTCTTTGACTCAAGTGTGAGCTTCTCAAGGGAAGAAATCTTGCCTTATTTTGTGTAACACACCTGCTTGTACATATGTCTTGTCCATAGTAAGCAACCAATCAACACTGGTCAAATTGAGTACGCCTTGATTTGGGGGTGGAATGGACTTCCTGGTGTTATTATTTCAGCCAGTCAGCCACTCAACATTAATTCAATGTCTATTAGTTGTGAATAGCTCAAAGGGCATTGTGTTGGTGGCTGTTTGTATTACTTCCTGTCTTTCCAAGAGCAACAGAATTAAAACAGCAACAGGAGGGTATGCATGAGGTGATTCCAGCTGCTGGATCAGGAAGAAAAGCAGTTACATAGGGTGTCATGTAGAAGAAAGAGTGTTTCTCTTGGAATCAGGAGAGTTGAAATACCACTCATTAGTTGATTTTTGCATTTGTGAAATGGGACAAAGATTGGTTGAACTTACAAGGCTGTTGTGGAGCATCAAAGGAGAAAATACAGGTGAAGTCCATAGACTATGCAGAGAAAATTAATACATGTTTAAGGACGAGTGAATGGTTCAAAGGCAAAGATGATAGGCAAAATGGCTTGGGGTCCCTCTCTGAAGTTCAGGTGGCCCATTTTACCTCCTCCTCCAGTGTGCTTAGAATCAACTGCCTCCAGGAAACAAAAGAGGAAGAGGAAATCAGTGTCCTTCTCTCTTTCCCTCCTGATTTTAGGCAACTGCATGTTCTATAATTAGCACCTCAGCCTACACCTTCAATTCCTGAAAGTTTCCCATTTAATAAGGACATATACACTTTACAATGCCTGACACCTGCTCACACAAGCAAATAATTGTTTTGACACTGTGACAATTATAGAGAGTAAATTTTAAAAATTTCTGAAATCTGCCAATGGGATAATTAGAGTCTAGTTTTCATTTGCCAAGGCAATGAGCTCTTGAGGCTAGATGACTCCCTGATGGCATGCTGGCCACCTTTTCCTGGTCCTTATTGGTTGGTAGAGATTTAGTTCCATATACTTGTACCATTTCTCACTGATGACTGATTTTTGACCTTTAATGATAACACACATTATGTATTCAGCACATCACTTGTTGGTTTCTTGGAATGGCCATTTTACTACAATTTGCATTGCTTAAAAAATAGCTTTAATTTAATTTAATTGTTGGATTATTTAGGTCTTCACTGTCCTTGAGGAGTGACCCCATTGCTGGCTCAATGCAGTGAGGCCTGGGACAAAAGAGAACCGTACACCTATTCTGGGCAGAGATGGTCAGGGGAGGAGGGATGGTCTGAGAAATAGAGTCCAAGGAAGCAGGCAAAAACTAGTGAGAACTGGCCAGAAGCACTGTCTTATGTTTTAGCGTCCAATTTAGGAAGGATCTTGAGGATGCTGAGGATAGGGGAAGTGGTTTGGTTTCTTTCCTAGACCACTGGAAATGCACTACTGGATCATGAACTTAGAGGCTGTGAGGATCATGAGCCAGACCAGGCAGACTTCCAGAGTCTGAGCTTTAGTTTGGGACTCCACAGAGCATCTATTTCATTCCTATCACAAAGTAGATGCAGAAACCGAGGCCCAGATTAATGCAATGACCTGTCCTAGGTCACATAGCTTGAAGATGTTCAGTTCAGGCAAAATTTATTCTGCTGGTCTCTCCAGGTGACATAGAAGAATGTTCAGGTATCTCTAGCTGCCGAAGGGTTTTTTTTCCCCACAATCCTACTCTGAATTCTGATGAGGTGAATAACAAAAGTGTCTTTAAGATCTATTGTTTCTTTTCCAAGGGCTGTGTCTTGAATCTTGTCTATCCAAATACACCAGATTGATCATAGACTCAAAGAAGGTTGAACCTTAGATTTGTCCATTTTACAGATGAGGAAACTGAGGCCTCAAGTGGTAACGTGTACTGCTCATGGTCACATGGCCAGTAACTGGCCCAATGCAATTGAGAATTATGAATTGGCCCACGCATGTAGGAATATCCTAGGCTTTCTAGGTACACAGAAGAAGTTAATCAAAGTACATAAGCCAGGTGAGGAGATGCAGAGTTTTACGGTTACTCCCATCCTATCAGGAGAGGGAGTGGTAGAGGGCTGAGACATCTTATTTCTTTTTTTCCTTTTTTTTTGTCTTTTTTCCTTTTCTAGTGCCATACTCGCGGCATATGGAGGTTCCCAGGCTAGGGGTCTAATCGGAGCTATAGCTGCTGGCCTTCGCCACAGCCACAGCAGTGCGGGATCTGAGTCGCGTCTGCAACTTACACCACAGCTCACAGCAACGCCAGATCCTTAACCTACTGAGCAAGGCCAGGGATGGAACTCACAGCCTCAGCATTCCTAGTCGGATTCGTTAGCCACTGAGCCACAACGGGAACTCCAAAGAGACACCTTATTTCTGAGCCCTGGGTTCTACAAGTAGACATAAAGGGGAAACTCTGTCCTCAAGGTGAGAGAAACATCAGAGTTAGGGTAGACAGTCGTAAATGGGGCCTGATTGAGGGGCCAGAGGTGGGGTGGAAGCCCGGTGAAATGTTTATGCACGTGGAAAGTTAAAACAATGCAGAGGGACAGCAATTAAAGCCAACTCTTCTTCATCTCATCTCTACCTTCCTCTGTTTCACTTCCTACAGATGAGCCCTTTCTGGTTTTAATTTTTCTATTAGTTATCTCTAAAATTCTCAATAGTATGTGAAACTTTTATTTTTCCGGTTATTAATTTTAAACCTTCTCTATAGACTCTATTATGCATGATTTAAAAAAAAGAACTATTTCACTTCTCCTCCCTTCCCTCTCTCATCCCACCTCTCATAGTTGATGGTTTGGGTGTTTTCAGTACATTAACACTTTTTAAAAGTATACTTCCAGTGCTTCCTTGATCCATCAAATTTAGACAAATTTGACTCATAGCTATGAGACATGTTAAGATGAAGTTAGGAGCCCTGAACTTCTGCCCACTTTTCCTCCTTCCAATTCCCATGATCTTCCAACTCCACCATTAAACATTGTCAGGGTTTATTACTTCCTCATTCTGTTTTGTAAATGTGCTTAAGCTGTCCCTGCCTTTTCTGTAGCTTCAACTGAATAATCAAGCACCAGTAGGAGTCATTAGCTGAATTATGACTACATATTATTCACCCCAAATCAAGTAGAGTGACAGGACCTTTGGAGGGTAGGAAGGGACACAAATCATGTATAGGTTAAATAGCCATCACCTTGTCGCAATGTTTTCAAAATCCCAACATAAGAGCTTGCACAGGGTAACCTACTCAATATTGTGTAATAACCTATAGAGGGAAAAATATGAAAAGGAATGGATATATGTATATGTATAACTGAATCACTTTGTTGTACACCTGAAACTAACATAACTTAGTAAGTCAACTCTACTCCAATAAAATGTGTAAAAATATTAACATAAGGACCCATCTTAATTTATTTTAATTTCTCAACATCATGACATTTTAATTGCTTCCCACTTGCAGTCTTTGAAAGTATAGGCATGTTCTGAGCTTCATAGCAGACTCTCCATATAGTATTATTTAGTCACCTCCTCCACCTTCCACTTCTCCAAAGAGATTCATTCCTGCTAAACATCCAACACTTTCTTTAATCTTTGTGTATTTGCTTCAGTTTAGTGGCCTACACCCATCCCTAAATCATGACTCCTTAGTCCTAGGAATCAATGAATAAGTGGAGGTAAGACTAAAGAAGATCAACTTAATTTGTGGTTGGATTTAAGTCCAACTAAAAAGAGCGGTTTAATTTCTCTTTTGCAATTGGGGTGATTTTTAGAAAAGACCAAATTGTCTGAAATCATAACCTAGTTCTTCCACATCCTAATTCCAGGCACTGAAATTATTTCTGATTATCGTGATGTGGCTAGAAAAATTTTCCAAGTGACTCTTTCCTTGGAAGTCAGATATGGTGTTGAATTGTAATAGCAAAGTCTTGGCCCAAAAGTTCATCACTTAACTAGCATGTATTAAGTGCTGTTATGTTTCTACCTCTGGCCTTGGAGCTCAGGGGATAGAAGATCCATAAAACATGTCTCTCTTGTTAAGGATTGTTTCTTATAGGCTGACCTACAACAAATGATATGGATATGTCTACTTTGAGATAACCAGGTTTCCATAAGATCTGGGAATAAAACCTTTGGGGTGGGAAATATTAGCTCAGTTGAATCTCAGAGAGGCTGAATTGTTTTTGAAAGGCCTAAAATATTTGTTGAATTTTTACTCTATATTTTAAGAGATCAAGATTCAAAAGATGTTCAGCTTTGCTTCCCAACTGACCATGCTCTTTCATGCTGGGCCTCTTCTCTGCTGCTGTTGTCATCTTGGCCAGGACAAGGCTCCTAGCCCCTTCTTTCACCCAGGTTCACACTGAGGCCTTTGGTGGATTCTCATGACTATATTAGTGTCAGCCTATACTAGATGTGACCTTAAAAGCAAGTTTTGCATCTTTAAATCTTTAAGTGAGGACAATTACCATTCCTTGCTAACACACATAAAGCACTTGGCCTAGTTTAGGACATGTAGTAAATACTCATTATATAATGGGTATGTCTGGATGGTGCCTCTGAAGAGCAAATCAAATGTCATCTTCTCCATGAAGCTTTCCATCCCCTGATCAGCTATATTTGGTCTTTTTCTTTCCGGGCTCCTATAACATTTGTGCTTATCTCTTCTATTTCACATCTCATGTTACATTATAATGATTTGTTTATCTCCTGCTATAATCTCTTAAATCACCAGAGTCCTCTTTTATATTTTACAGTGATCTCAGCCTATTATAAAGATGCCTGGCACATAATGGGCATTCAGAGGCTGTCACTGATTAAATTAAGACCACTTGCTCTTTGATTGAGAGTGCAGTGTATGGGAAAATAAGAGAAAAAAGTAGAGGTTAAATTATAGGATGTGGTGAGGGAAACATTTAAGGATTTCCTGATATTCAGTTGGTTGGCTGCTAAGGATGAGTAATTTTAAAATATCTGACCCAATGAAAATTGGACAAGTGAATGACATTCTATTTGGAGAGACTGGCATTCTTGAGAATCAACAAAGGATATGTCTACCAACATCTTTAGCATTATTGTGGTTCTGTTCACAAGTGGCCATTAATGGCTGACCCTAACCACTGCAGACCCTACTAGCCTCCCCCGTGCAGTCCTCTGCAAAAGGCAAAGGTGTTTTCTTGGAGTAAATCCCTGAAATTCTCTCAGTCTGCTGAGATGAATTGCAGTTATTTTATGGCCCAGAGAACATCCTTTTAAGACACAATTTTGAAAAAAAAATTCAAAGTACCATTATTACACATGTAGGAGAAATCTCTATATTGGAGATTATTCACCTGTGATCCAAATCTTTTAAAATTACTTGGTTTATGTGGAATTTGATGCAATATAGGCTGGGGATTGTTCTCCTTCATGAAGGAGAAGGCTCAGCCATCTACTTAAAGTGAGTTTGATTCAAGTATCCTTATTAGGAAGCTGAATTGGTTCAGGAGATCTTGAGACTCAAAATCATTGTCTGGTGAGATCCCCAAGGACAAAGCCAGGGGACTGAGCCTGGTCCAGAAGCTTGGGAAGGTGACAGCTTGCATCCAAGTTTGCAGACCAGAGGTAGTGAAACATTTAGAACCCATGTTTAAATAAGGATGATTTGTAAAGGACTGTGGTGTGAATAACACTAATTTCAGTCACACTCAGTGTCATTGGTGAGCTGACAAATTTACATACATTATTAGTGAGGTAGACTGGTGGCCATTTTTTTCCTAGTAACTAAGAAGTGGTGACAGGGAGGCCCAGCTTTCATTTCTACAAGGGTCGTCTAGCTAAATTCAGTTCCTGGTGCTAACAGCCCTTCAGGTTAACATTCATCTAAACACGTAGTATATCAGGAGTGCCCGTCATGACTCAGTGGTTAATGAACCTGACTAGCATCCATGAGGATGCGTGTTAGATCCCTGGCCTCCCTCAGTGGGTTAAGGATCCAGTGTTGCCATGAGCTGTGGTGTAGGTCGCAGATGTGGCTTGGATTCCATGTTGCTATGGTTGTGGTATAGGCTGGCGGCTACAGCTCCAATTCGACCCCTAGCCTGGGAACCTCCATATGCTGTATGTGTGGCCCTAAAAAGACAAAAGACAAAAAAAAAATGAAAAAAAGTAAACACGTAGCATTTCATAGGATTCTTATAACTGCCCTGTGAACTACATAGCTATTCCATCTCAGAAATGTTGAAATTCACACTAAAAGAAGCTATATTCCTGACTCAAGATCACGAAATAATATGCGACTTGTCAGTTTTATGTGTCAACTTGTCCAGGCTTTAGTCCCCAGTTAGTCAGTCTAATCTAGATATTGCTAGATTAGATGTTACTATGAAGGTGTTTTAGACATGGAATTTATGTCCATGATTGATTGACTTTAAGTAAATGGGATTAGTCTAGGTAACCTGGATGGACTTGATTCAACCAGAGCAGAACTGGGGCTTCCCAGAAGAAGCAGTTCTACCTGTGAACTGCTTCAGCTCATGCCTCAGGGTTCAGTCTGCCCTTCCTATGGCCTGATTTGTGGATTTCTTTTTGGCCATGCTCGCAGCATGCAGAAGTTCCCAGACTAGGGATGGAACCCCTGCCACAGCAGTGACCTGAGCTGCAGCAGTGACAATGCTAGATCCTTTAATCTTTAGGCCACCAGACAATTCCTTTTTAAAACATTTCATTTATGATCTGTGGAGTTTGAATATGCCTTGCAGTCTCCACAATTTTATAAGCCAGTTCCTTGTAATGAATCTCTTCCTATTCATTTCCTATTAGTTCTGTTTCTCTGGTTGAGCCCTGGCTGATACAGGACCAAGGGACTCCTTCTCAAAATATGCAAGCAGTACCCTACATTTATATTGAACTTTAGTTTTTAAAAAAATGCCTTCACATATATGATCTCTATTAAGTCCTGAAGCTGTGAATAGATAAGTCAGCCAATCATCATCTTTGTCATTGGCCATTTACCACTATCATCATTGGACCTCACCATCATCACTATTTTTGTTGCAATTTACAGAGGGAAAGGATTATGCAGCCTATAATAGGCAGAGCTGAGGCTAAGAACCGGTTATTCTAACTTCAAATATTATGCATAACTTCAGAATTCACCTCCATAAATCTTCAAACACCTTATTTTCTTGGTTTCTGGTTGTCTTCTGATGATCATTTCCTCCACCATAGCTCATCTCCACACATATATCTAGCCATTACACTCATGGACTTGTCATCATCAGTAAATGCATAGTTTCTAAAATCTCTGGACCTTGTCATCATGAGTAAATGCATAGTTTCTAAAATCTCTATTTTAAATCTCCATTTAAAAAAATCCCTCCATCCAACATCCATTCATGATAAAAACTCTTACCAGAGTGGGTACAGAGGGTACCGTAACATAATAAAAGCCATTTATGACAAACCCACAGCCAATATAATATTCAACGAAAAAAGGCTGAAAGCTTTCCCACTAAAATCTGGAACAAGACAGGGATGCCCACTCTCACCACTTTTATTCAACAGAGTACTGGAAGTCCTAGCCACAGCAATCAGACAAACAAAAGAAGTAAAAGTTACCCAAACTGGAAGAGAAGAGGCAAAATTGTCACTCTATGCAGATGACATGATACTGTACATAGACAACCTTAAGGACTCCACACAAAAACTGCTAAACTGATCAACAAATTCAGCAAAGTAGCAGGATATGAGATTGATATTCAGAAATCAGTTGCATTTCCGTATACTAACAATGAAATATTAGAAAAGGAATATAAAAATGTAATACCTTTTAAAATCACATCCCCAAAATTAACTACCTAGGAATAAACCTGACCAAGGAGGAGAAAGACGTATATGCTGAGAACTATAAAAATTAATAAGGAAATTAAAGAGGATTCCAAGAAATGGAAAGATATTCCAAGCTCCTGGATTGGAAGAATTAATATTGTTAAAATGGCCATACTACCCAAAGCAATCTACAGATTTAATGCAATCCCTATCAAATTTCCCATGACATTTTTCACAGAATTATAATAAACAATCCAAAAATTTATCTGGAACTATTAAAAACCCAGAATTGGGGGAGTTCCCTTCGTGGCTCAGTGGTTAACGAATCCAACTAAGAACCATGAGGTTGTGGGTTTGATCCCTGGCCTTGCTCACTGGGTTAAGGATCCGGCATTGCCATGAGCTGTGGTGAAGGTTGCAGACGCAGCTTGGATCCCGCGTTGCTGTGGCTGAGGCGAAGGCCGGCAGCTACTGCTCCTGTTGGACCCCCAGCCTGGGAACCTCCATATGCCACGGGTGCGGCTCTACATAAAGGCAAAAAGACAAAAAAAAAAAAAAAAAAACCAGAATTGCCAAAGAAATCCTCAGGAAAAAAAAAATAGCAAGTAGGAGGCATAACTCTCCCAGACTTCAGACAATATTACAAAGCCACAGTAATCAAGACAGGGTGGTACTGGTACCAAAACAGACATACCAATGGAACAGAATAGAGAACTTAGAAATATAGCCAGACATTTATAATCAAGTCATCTTTGACAAAGGAGGCAAGAATATAAAATGGAGAAAAGACAGGGAAAACTGGACAGCTGCATGTAAATCAGTGAAACTGGAACACACCCTCACATCGTGCACAAAAGTAAACTCAAAATGGCTTAAAGACTTAAGCATAAGACAAAACACCATAAAAATCCTAGAAGAGAACATAGGCAAAACATTCTCTGACATCAACTGTACAAATGTTTTTTTAGGTCACTTTACCAAAGCAATAGAAATGAAAACAAAAATAAACCAATGGGACCAAATCAAACTGACAAGCTTTTCCAAAGCAAAGGAAACCATTAAAAAAAAAAAGACCAAAAAGACAACCTATGGAATGGGAGGAAATAGTTGTAAACGACGCAACAGACAAAGGCTTATTTTCCAAAATATACAAACAACTCAACAGCAAAAAAAACAACCAACAATCCAGTTTAAAAATGGGCAGAAGACCTGAATAGATATTTCTCCAAAGAGGACATAAGGATGGCCAACAAGCACATGGAAAAATACTCAACATCACTAATTATTAGAGAAATGCAAATCAAAATTGTAATGAGATACCACCTCACTCCAGTTAGAATGGCTATCATTAACAAGTCTACAAATAAAAAATTCTGGAGAGGGTGTGGGGAAAAGGGGGCCCTCCCTCACTGTTGGAATATAAACTGGTACAGCTGTTATGGAAAAGTGTGGAGGTGCCTCAGAGAACTAAATATAGAACTACCATATGATAGAACAGTCCCACTCCTGGGCATCTATCTGGACAGAACTTTCATTCAGAAAGATACTTGCACCCCTGTGTTCATTGCAGCACTGTTCACAATAGCCAAAACATGGAAACAACCTAAATGTCCATTGACAAATGAATGGATTAAGAAGATATGGTACATGCACATAAAGGAATATTACTCAGGCATAAAAGGAATGAAATAATGGTACAGCAGAAATTGACAGAACATTGTAAATCAACTATAATAATTTTTTTAAAAAAGATCCCTCCAGTTGTGATCTTTTCATATAGGTTCTTCTTTATCAAAGTTTTGGTTGGTTTGAAGCCCCAGTTTAACAGATGAATAGTTTGTGTTTATGGTTAAGTGTATCCAGTACAGTTCTTTATAAAGCTATTTTTAATTTAGTAATATCAAAATTTACTCATGTTCATAGTTTTCTAAGCATTCAGGCTAAACAAGTGGGAGCAGCTTGTGAAAAGACATCACAAAATGTCAGTGATTTAGGACAAATGCGTCTAACAGGAGGTTCAAGCAGGGGTCTGCAAACTTTCTCTTAAAGGGCCATATAGTAGATATTTGATGGTTTAAATGCTAAGAGGCCACATTAAGGCTATTAAGTAGGTACTTACATAACCATTTAAAATATAACCATATAAAAATTAGGAAAATATTCAGTTTATTAGCCATGAAATAAGAGGCAACTGGTTGACTTGGTCCATGGTCTGCAGTTTTCTGACCTCTGCTATGGAGGCTTAATTCGAGTATGAAGAGAAAGGTGAGGTGGTCTGGTTGGGCCTGGCAGATAAGGGTAATGAAGGCTAAGACGAGGATGATGACAGTGGGGAGAAGAAAAGAGAGGAACAGATTGGAGGAAATGAGAATATCTAATTTTATATATGTATAGCTGATAAACGAAAAGATGAATCAAATGTGACCTAGAGGGCTGGCTGCAATTTATTACTTTGTCTTTGAGATTCACAAACATTAAAGCATTAGAAGCTCTGAGAAATCCTGCGGTAAGTAAAACTGTCTTGTTTAGTCCAGGGTTTCTCAACATTTACCCATTGTGTCCTTTATTCATAGACTACCTACTAATCAATGACCACCATGGAGTAGTGTGTATCATGGATGTGCTTTAGTTACTTTCATTGACTTGATCTATAAATGCACTCATTGCCCTCTACGATGTTTATCTCATCAGAAAAACAGGAACCATACCAGTTATTTTAACAGAGATAATTTAATATAGGGAACCGAATTGCTGTATAGGTATTTGGAGGACTGTGTCTGTAGAAAGATGTAGTAACTGCAGGAAATATCTACTGCCTTTAGGGCAGGAATAACAAGGTGAAGAGGTGGGGTTGTTAGAACCTAGAATTTTAGATGAAGGCCTCCATAAAGCTGAGACACAGACAGTAAACAAGACAGTTCCCACCTGGCGGAAGGGAACCCAATGAGTCTGGCTCTGGGAATATGAAAAGAAAGACCTGGAACCAACTGCTGATGCTTCTAGGGTGGAAAACCATGACTGACGTGACATTAACAGGAGAGGAAGTCAACAACAAGGAGCAAATCCCTTCTCCTTCCAGAAGTCTCCCTTTTGCACCCTTTATTGGCAGATCCTTACAGGATGCCAGATGGCAAAAGAGAAATTTTATCTGTGGAGTCCAGCCTCAGAATCATAAAGCAGAGAACAGAAGGGTGGGTGGGACTGAGACAATAGCTTAGTAACCAGCCCAGACTCCAGTCTGCATGGATGGTCAGTTTCCAAACAGCCTTGAGTTTGAATGACTCGAAGAAGTCTCTTCTTCCTCCCAAGGGCAGGCACCTTTCTGAGGTTTTTCTTTTTTTCTTAGACATCAGAAGCTGTTCATTTGAGTAGAGAAAATCAGGATTTTACTTATATTTCTTTTATAATCCAAAAGGGCTTAAATAAAGAGAGAAGAGATTTGGAGTTCCCATCATGGCTCAGCAGAAAACTAACCTGACTAGCATCCATGAGGATGCAGGTTTGATCCCTGGCATTGCCTGGTGGGTTAAGGATCCAGTGTTGCCATGAGCTGTGGTGTAGGTCACAGCTACAGCTCCGATCCAGTCCCTAGCCTGGCAACTTCCATATGCCGCAGGTGTGGCCCTAAAAAAGCAAAGTTAAAAAAAAGACAGGAGATTTGCAGTCTCCTCTTCCCAGCATGTTCTCTCCCCAGACATGTGCAGTGTTGAGCCCACACTTCCTTCATATCTCTGCTCACATGTCACCATCTCAGGGAGGTTTTCCTTGAGTATCACACATAGGATTGCAATTCCCTCTTACTCAGGGAACTCTATATCCATAATTCTGAATTATTTTTCTCCTTGGTCATCTCTATTTTTGTGCGTTTGTCTGTCTCCCCTTATGCCAACTAGAATATATGTCCCATGAAAGTAGGGGACTTTGTTTTCCTCTCTCTGCTCTCCTCATGTCCAGAAAAGAATTTGACAATAGTAACTGCTTAGTAAATTGTTAAATGAATAATTCATGGAGTAAAAATGATGCTAAAATACACAAATGAATTGTTTGACAGCTATAGGGAAGGATTATTTTGTGTTGGAGGTATGAATTTTGATTAGCATAAGCGTTCTTGAATAAAAAGTTGTTACTTTGAATAGTAAATTCTACAAAGGAGAGACGGCCATGGCTAAATTCCAAAAGAGATATACTCAACATTTCTGGAATCAAGGTGCTGCTTAGATGTGATAAACGACCATATGATGCCTGAAAAATTTCCAATTCCCTTTGCCCCTTTGCCTTTTTTTTTTTTTTTTTTGATCTGGGATCATCTGGAGAAAAGTGAGTTTGACCTCATTTCCAGAACTACTTGTGAAGTCTGTGCCTAGTAACTAGGAACTAAATCTTCACTCGTGGGCTGTCTGTGCTTGATTCTGTGCTCCAATCCTTAAAACTCTGACTACTGATGGGACTCAAGAGAACACCGAGCATTCTCCTTGTCACCTAAACCATCACTCACTGGAGATGGGGAACCAGGAAGATATCTAATATCCATTGGAATGGCTCAGGGCAACCCGGACTGCCAAAGAAAACAGGTGTTCAGTGATTACTGGAACAAGTTTTCGGCGGAGAATCCAAGCTGTGCGTGGGCCCCTGTGACCATTTTCCTCGTAGTGCTTGTAGATGTCAGATGGTAAATGAGGACTCTCAGGCAGCCAGAGAAACCCTTTGGGGACAGCTTTTCATTCATTCAGCTGACAATTATTTATTTACTTATTTTGACCAGGCCCACTGCACATGGAAGTTCCTAGGCTAGGGATCAAATCTGAGCCACAGCAGTGGTAACCCCAGATCCTTAACCCACTGAGACACTGGGAAACTCCCTGACAATCATTTTTTGAGCCTTTGCTTGGTGTAAGGCTTAGAATATGACCCAGTCTTGGTCCAACCAGAGGGTCTTTACAGTAATTTTGTGGCATCCCCCAAGGGTTTCAGGAAGCTTTCTCTTGGAGATTGTTTTAAGCAAAGAGTGCTATTTGAAGGAAGGAGAAACTCATTCAAACAAGATTCTTTAAAACAGAGGAGAGCAGAGGAGAAAATTTCCAGAATCCAAAGGCAGGAGGTGACAGCATGGTAGCTCATTACATCTTTCTCTATAGGGTGCTATGCTCTCTGGGCCTCTGCTTCAGTTTTCCCTTTTTCCTTGGACCCAGTTCCTGCAGTTCTCAGTTCATCAGACCATAAAAGACCATTTCAGACCTGGCTGTATAGTGCCATCCAGGAGTCCTCAAAGAAGACTGCCTCTGTGTTCCACTCTAGACTCCAGGAAGAAGGAAGCTGAGTGGCTTACCTTGTATCTGAGGCTTTCCTCCATGCAGTCAGAGGTGACCAGGGAGCGGGGTTCTTGTGTCCCATTGTCCACGCGGCTGGTCGGGAGGAGGTGACTCTCAGAAGGGTACAGGGAGGGTGTGATTGGCATCTCTGGTGCAGAGTACAGGTGCTGTTCAGAGTTAGTGACCAGTGAGGTTAATGAGAACCTGGAGGAACAGAGCTGTCATTGACCGGGTTTATTAGTTAGATGCATGGGATATGGGGGAGGAGGAGTTTGAATACCAAGAAGGAAGCCTGGATACCAAAGTTGAAATGATGGGAAGAACTGGGGCAGAGATGGTCATCAGCCAGAGACTCGCAAGGAGACAAATGACTACTCACCCTTCAAGTCGTTCAGTTCTATACTAAATAGTGATGTTTTTGAGAGGAGGAGGCTAGGGCTTGTTCATTATTGTATTTCAACATCCAGCACAGTGTCTGGGACATTGTAGATGTTTGACTGAATAAATGAGTGTGTGAATGAAGCTCCTTGAAGGCATATCACTTCCTTGGTGAAGCTTTTCTAATTCTTCCTTCAGCAAAGCCAAAATTCTCTCCTTTAAACTTCCACCACACCATCTACATTTTGTGGGTCATTGTCAGATGAGAAGTCCACCCGCATTACATTGATTCAACTCTCTTAAGTGGAAAATGGGTTCTACTAACCAAGAATAAACAAGTAAGATGTAATCAAACTAGAAACCTTCTGCACAGCAAAGGAAATGATCGACAAAATGAAAAGGCAACCTATAGAATGGGAGCAAATACTTGCAAATCATATATCTGATCAGGAGTTAATATCTAAAATATATTAGGAACCCATTCAGCTCATTAGCAAAAAAAAAAAAAATCTGATTTAACAATGGGAAAAGGACCTTAATAGACATTTTTCAAAGAAGACATACAGATGACCAGCAGGTACATGAGAAGGTCCTCAACACCAAGGAAATGCAAATCAAAGCCACAGTGAGATATCAGCTCACACCTTGAGGATGACTACATGCAAAAAGACAAGAGATAACAAATATTGGCAAAGATGTGGAGGAAAGGGGACACTTGCACACTGTTAGTGGGAATGTAAATTGGTATAGCCACTATGAAAGACAGTCTGGAGGTTCCTCAAAAAATTAAAATTATAGCTACCATATGATCCAGCAATTTTGCCATTGGGTATATATCTGAAAAACAAACAAATGAACAACAACAACAACAACAAAACCCCCAAAATCAGTATCTCAGATGTTGCACTCTCATGTTCTTTGACACATTATTCACAATACCCAAGATATTGAAACCAACTGAGTGTCTGTCAACCAATGAATGGATAAAGAAAATGCAATATATAGAGACATTACTTATATATACACACAGTTGAATATTATTTTGTCATAAAACAAGTTTTGTCATTTGCAACAACATGGTTGGACCCAGAGGACATTATGCTAAGTGAAATAAGTCAGAGAAAGAAAAATCTTGTATAGTATCTCTCACATGGGAATCTAAAAAAGTTGAACTCGCAGATGCAGAGAGTAGCATGGTGGTTCCCACAGCCTGGGGATTTACAAGAAATGGCACCATGTTGGTCAGAAGGTACAAACTTTCAATTATAAGATGAACAAATACTGGGAATCACATTTTGGTACATTTATAAATTTATGTCACCTTGGCGGGATAAAATTATTATTATGTAGTTGTATATATAAATTTCTAATACATATATATGAACATTTTCCCATATCAATAATTATTCTAACATTGTTTTTAATGTCTACACAATATTTTATCATTTAAATATACTAACATTTATTTAGCTGTTTGTCACTGATTTATAGACTTATTTCCAGGTTTCACAATTATAAATGTTTCCTTATGAGAATTTCCTTACACATGAAATGTTGTACCTTCATCTAGGTACATTTCCCAATGTGGAATTATGAACTTGAAGGGCAGGCACGGTAGGACTCCAGTTAATTACTGGCGAATACCACTAGAGAGGGAGGGGCAACAATTTTCATGACACAATTGTGTATGATTATACCATACCCGTTTCCCCACATTCTCACTATCAGATGAAATTGCCATTTAAGAAGATGTCAGTTTGATCCATGACTCCAGTTACCCAGTACAGGGAAGAGACACTGGTGTGGCCTGGCAGCAGTGTCACAGGCTGACGGCATGAGAGCTGAGGGCAGAGATGAAAACCATAGAGTTCATACTCGTAAGTGACAAAGGGTCTTTGAGGTTAAAAACACTTCTTTACCACCTCACTTTAAAGCAAAGCGGAATTAAGAAAATCAGTGCTAGGGAGCCGGCAGGAAGACAGGTGCAGACTGCTTGCCTGCAGGAGGCCATGGACATGGGTCATTTTTCGAAGTGCTGTCATGGGAAGATAAGACAGGCCTTTCCAGATGCTCTAGCCTGGTGTGATGTCAGTGGCAAGAGGCAGGAGCCCCATCTGGGGGAGGGCATCTTTGGAAGTTCATCAGGTGTCAACAGTGACAAGTAAGGACTCGGATAATTGGGAGGCCACTTACCTCTGCAGAGTTTGGACTACGGGGTTTCTGACTTCTCTGGAATGATGGGCAGCTCAGGCATCCTGGCCAGACATGATGACGCCTAGGGCCTGAGCTTCCTCACAGGGACTCAAGGAGCTTAAATGGGAGTGAAGGTAATACCAGGCTCTACTTCTAGTGGAGACAGGGCTGGGGAAAAATTTCTTGGGAGGGGGTTATTTTCACAGGCTTAGGGTTGTGAACCATCCCAGTGAGAAGACAGAAGAGACAAATAGATTCACATCAGTCCCAGAGAGGATTACACTCCTAGCCCTCTGTCTAATCTCCTCTCTCCCTTCTCCAGATCCATCCCATTGCCTCTCAATTTACTCCAGCCTGAAGGTACTTATTAGGTGGAATGATGGAATTATCTCTTCATTTCCTTGTCTCATGGACTAAGCTTTTGGGGTTTCAACTTCCCCAGCCAATGCAGTCTATCTAAATATTTTCCTAAGCAGAAACATTTTCTAATAAGAGGACTTCGATTTTAGCTATTAGGATGAGTTTGGGGGTGTTCTTTGGTGGCTCAGTCAGTTAAGGATCTGGCGCTGTCACTGCAGAAGCTTGGGTTGCTGTTATGGCATGGATTCAGCCCCTGGCCTGGGAAATTTTGTATGCTGCAGGGGCAGACCAAAAAAAAAAAAAAAAAAAGGGAAAAGAGAGTTTTTTAATCCCAAGAAATAGAGATTCTGGCCCAAACCCAATTCTCAGTAGGCAGTGGATTTCCCCAAGCCCTGTTTTGAAGCTCAAGTTTGTGCTGATCCCTCTCTTCTCTCCACGTCAGGGCACAGGGCCCACTTCGAACTATGTGCTGGTTTAGTTCAAGTGGTGTCATTTAAGGTCTTCTTGATTTGGGCACCGACCCCTCCTGAGTTCAGAAAGCTCTGGTCTAGCTTTTGGGAGACAGGTTACTCCCGAGGGAGGTGGATGGAACTAGCCATTGGCCCTGCACAGTGGAAGGTCAAGAGCACCTATGGGTGTCAAAGCCCAGCCACTGCAGCACTCTAACCCCAACCCAGTGCCTCTCACCAGGGTCAAGGACCAGTAAGTGCCTGAGCTGTGCTAATAACTTCCCTGTGCCTTCCTCAGCTACTTCCTGTCCTGCAGGCGAAAGGAAGTGAAACAGATCCTTCTGGACTAACGAGGAGTTGGAGAAGAGGGGTAGATCTCTGTGTTAGTGAGTCACATTCCCTCTTGTTCCTTGGATCTGGGTGGATTTCCATGCACACCTAGGAGTCTCAGTTTATTGCTATAAAACGTGCTTCTGAGCTGCAAATAAGAGTATCCTAAGGACTTGTCTTGATGTGTGAAAGGCAGAGTGCCTACCTTTCCAAGGAGAAGGACAAAGGCATTTATTGAGTAACAACTATGTGCCTGGACCTGTAGACTGAAATGGATGCTACTGGCACTCCATCCAGAGCCCCTTGGGTCTCTTTTGCCCTCTTTGTTCCTCCCCTCCCAGTTTCAGCTGGCATTTGCTTGCAAATAGCCAGCCTTGGAGTCTGTTATTTGGTGATGGTGATATGCCATGGGAGTTGCTTTACTCCAATAAAATGAAAAACAAAACAAAAAACAACCTTGTGGAGGAAATGTTATTATCTCCATTTTACAGGTGAGGAACTTGAGTCTCAAGAGATGGTTGGAAGTCCAAAGCCAGTGATTCAAATCCAGCTCTGTCCGACACCAATGAACTCAACACCGTGGAAAACAGTCAGCATTTAAATGAAGCTAGCTGCTGGTTTTCTCACAAACGCAGTTGCTTTCTCAAGGTCACATAGAAGGTTAATCTCCAAAATTGAATCAGGAATTCAGTTAGGTCACAGGCCTATAGTGACAGTTTTGCTGAGTGTTTTACTTCTTCCGTTATACCTACCCTCTTATTGCAGTTATCAGCACTCTGCTTCAAGAGTCTGTTTTCACATATGGCTGTAAGCCAGTAAGCTGGTTGAAGACCAGGACCCTGTGCTACTTATTGCATGAAATCCCCAAAACCTATCACGGTGCTTGGCACAGAAGAGGTACTTAAATGAATATGCCTTCAATTAAAGGATCCAACCACAGGGCAGTTTCCTTTATGAAAGGTCCACTCTGGAGAAATCAATTAGGTCAAAATGAAGGGATTTCTCTCAAGTCCTTGAAAAGAACTGCCATCTCTCTCTCTCTCTTTTTTTTTTTCTTAATGGATTTTGTTTTAGTTATAGGTGTACACAAATCATCACAAGTCAATTTTACAGATTTTGTATCCCAAACCCCCAGTGCATCCCCCCACCCCCCAGATTGTCTTATTTGAAAAACCAAGGTTTTCCAAAGTCTGTGAGTCATTGTCTGTTCTGTAAAAAGGATCATTGTGTCTTTTTAGTTTCCACATGTAAGCGGTAGCATTGGGTGTTGCTGTCTTATTGACTGGTTTCACTTCTCATGATAATTTCTAGGTCCTTTTAATTCATTCCTTTTAATGGCTGAGTAACATTCCGTTGTGTGTATGTACCATATCTTCCCTATCCACTCTTCTGTCGATGGCATTTATGTTGTTTCCATGACCTGGCTATTGCATAGAGTGCTGCAATGAACACTGGAGTATGTGTGTCTTTCGAGTCATGGTTTCTGCGGGATAGATGCCCAGGAGTGGGATTGCTGGATCAAATGGTAATTCTATTTTGAGTTTTCTGAGGAATCTCCATACTGTTTTCCACTGTGGCTGCACCAGTTTGCATTCCCACCAACAGTGTAATAGGGATCTTTTTCTCCACACCCTCTCCAGCACTTATTGTTTGTAGACTTTTTGATGATAGAACTGCCATCTCTTGAGCTAATTTCTTACTCTAGTCCCTACATCATGACTTAATGCAGAGACCTCAGGCCAGTACTTTGTCTGCTAAGTGTCTCTCCTCTGAGATTGGTTTCCTTTCCAGCAACATTAACTAATTGTGTCAAAAGGTTTTCACTCTTGCTATATTTTCAGATGATATACATATTTTAAGGGCCCAGTGACTTGAACATTAATTCTGGGGAATTATTAATTCCTCCTTTTAATTTTCTATGCAGAAATCTACTGATCATTATTTTGGGCATCAAACATGAATCATGCATAAGGTATGACTTAACCAATTTTGAGTGGTCAAAGAATGGTGTGATTACCTTTTAAATTGTGAATCAGTATGAGAAGCCTTTGTATTTTTCTGCTGATGCTGGTAGCATTTTTTCCTTGCTATTTTTTTTTTTAAATCAACCCTCCCCTCAGTGTACCAGTCCAGGTAATAATTTGGATGGGGAGTGTTGCCCATAGTTCCTGGAATTTTTCTTTTGAAAGGTGTGTAGGTGGAATTTGTGCAAAGCACAAAGCTAATAGGATTGGTGGCAGCACAAGCTGAGAACAGGCAGGTGCCGGCCAGTCTTCTCACGGCCTAGATGTCCCTGGGTGTGGGCTGGTGCTAGACTGCTTCTGTTCCATCCCAGCTGACATCCCAACCTACCGTGCTCTGCTGCATTTTAGCTCCCAACTATAACAAAAATACGGTAACTGACTCTTGGACTCCAGTAGACTTTAAAGTCACCATTGCAGAAGGGGCTTGGATCTAGAACCAGAACTTGTAAGGACGGATTAGGGGGAACCAATGGTAGTAACGGGGCTGAACTGGGCATTTCTATTAACCCCCGCAATTTATGGAAAATAATGATTAGGCATGTTTTAGTTATCTGTGGCTGCATACCAAACTACCCTCCTCCAAACTTAGAAGTAGAAAGCTTCATGACTTTCCCATGATTATGAGAATCTGTGATTTGGACAGGGCATGGTGGGGTTTTAACGTCTCTGTTTCTCTTGTCTGCTGGGCTGGAATGTCCAAGGTGGCTTCCTCCCTCACATGCTTGACATGTGATGCAGGATGATTTGAATGACTGGGGCCTGGCTGGAATGGCTTGACTAGGATCACACGTTTGGCCTTGGTTCTTGCTGTTGGCTGCTTTCCTTGGTTTCCTTTCATATAGTTTGAGGGCCTTTCTATCTCCCAAAGGCCTCTCCCTGTAGTCTCTTAGCAGGATAGTGAGAATTTTGACATGAGTGCTTGGCACTTCCAAGAGTGCAAAAACAAGAACTCCAGGGCTTCTGAAGCCTGAGGCTCAGAACCGGGACAGAATCACTTGCACTGTATTCTTGCTAATGTCATAATTTGGCTCAGGTTCAGGAAAGGGGTACTCTGCAAGTACTGGAGGTGTGGTTCCCCCCAGAACCATTCCTATGGCAGGCTACAGCAGTGTGGTTTGAGGAGGAGGGTTTACAAACACAGGACACACAGAATAGAGAGAAGCTGATGAGGTTTGGGAAGTGCCTATGGTGGCCAGATGAAATACAGGCTACCCAGTTAAATTTGTGTCTCAGATAAATTATACTTTTTTTTGGTATAAATATGTCCCATGCAAGTCAGCATAGCATGTACTCTTTGGGACCTACTTTTCCTACAATAACTTGTTTTTCCTTCCTGAAATTCAAACTTAATTGAGCATACTGAATTTTTGTTTGCTATCTATCCACTCTAGGTGAGAGTCCTGTGACCAGGACCAGGTCCTAGATGCTGTTTATTGGTCTAGTTACAAGGTGGACTAGGACAAATGAGGCCTGAGGCTTATGAGTGGTGGGGGCAGGGGGGTGTAGGTCTTTGAGGCTAGCAGGAATAATTGGCCAAGTAGGAGCCTGAGCTCCTATATTGGAGTGACTGGGATTGGTCAGGCAGACCAGAGAGGTAGGGATTCTAGACTCCGAATGACTACCCTGAAAGTCAGGTTTTTTTTTTGTTTGTTTTTTGCAGTTTTCAAATAAGGCAGGTAATATAGTGCTACTTCATAGGGTTGTGGTTAAGATTAAATATGGCTGCCTGGAATGCACTTGGCATGGTGCCCAGTACATAGTAAGCTCCAAGAACAGGACAGTATAATGACCATCAGAGCAACAATTGCAGCAATGATGATAGCATGGTGGGTATTGAAGCTGGCAGGGAAGAGGCACAAAGGGAGCTAATGCTCCTGGAACAGAGGCCAGGCTCTGTACCTGGTGCCTGTGATTCTCCATCTCATTTATTCATCATAGCCTTTGTAGGGACAATAAATCAATTTTAGAGATTAGCAAATTGACTTGGAGGAATTAATGTTTGCCTGAGTGGCAAAGTCAGGTCCTTCTGACTCTAGCATCTTTTTCCTGTAAGAAAAGACAAGTTCATGTAGTTCATTTGGGTGGCTTTCATTTTAGAGGCTTCCAGTTAGTATCCTGTAGGTGGTCCCTCCCGCTGACCTTGACATCTGTGTTGCCTTAACCCTGAGCCTTCCCTACTCGATTGATGGGAGAGGAATACCCACATTGCTTCTCCCAGAGCCTGTTGAAAGCATTCACTGTGCTAAAGGGTGTGAAGACACTTGTAAACTCTATAAAATGCTCCATGGATATTGAAATGGTTTCACAAACCCTAGTACATCAAGTGTCAGTGGAATTGAAGATGTTAGTTCTATATCCTGCTAATTTGAGGCCTCAGCAGAGTAGCTGAGCTCTCCTGAAGACAGTGAAGAAGGAGTGTGGGGAGGTAGGAAGGAGAGAGGTAAGTCTTATGGTGTGGTGTGCTATGCTGACTTTTCCCTTCTGGAACATTCCAGAACGAGATGCTGGGGCTCTAGCTTTCCCCAGAGACTTGCAACGGGGTTTAAGGGCAAATAGCAGAGCAGGGCAGGAGCATGCCTGTGTACGCTGTGTAGCTTTCCCCCTGGTTTACCGCTTTTAGGAAGCCTTGCAAATAGCCCCTTGACTGGGACATAGGGAGATCTAATCCAGAGATTGCTGAAATGCCGATTTAATGTTTCTCTCCTTGCCCGCTAAAGATTTGGAACTTATTTACAAGGCCACTGTGAACTTTTAGACTTCCCCAGAGAGAAACAGCTTAGAAATATGTGGAAATACTGTCATTATCTATTTTATGAGCGAGCATGATGTAAACAGTGACTGACAAAGCTTGAGTGAGCTGGGTCGTGCCTCTGGCTCGGGTTTTCTCTTTCTCTAATTCACTCTGGGTCTGAATTTCCATCCTCCCAGCACTCTGGACGTGCAGCTGCATTCATTACCCTCACTGGCTCTGCCCAAACCCGCCACACAAGGAACGGAACGGTCTGCAACCACAGACTCATTTTCCGGGCAGTAAATTACGATAACGTGACCAGAGAAGGTTCTAGTTCTGACACATATTTTCCAAGTTTACCAGAGGTAACAGAATAGCTGGTGTGTGTGTGTGTGTGTGTGTATGTGTGTGTGTGTTTATGTGTGATGGGGTGCAGTGAATGTGTGGGCTTCTGAAAAAAGCATCTTGTGCACGCCATCATGGAAGGGAGAGGCGAGAGTGCTCGCTGCTTGGTAATGAGATTCAGTGTTATGGGACTGTTATTTTTAGCATTTAAACTATGAAAATCTCATTCTCTCCCCAGAGGCCTCCTCTCTGCCATTCTTTAGCACATCAGGTGAGAAATCAAGTGTCATTTTAAAAAAATGATAACAGATCCCAAGTTAGCTTGTAAAAAAATACTGCTCTCCCCCCAGTTCTGAGTGTTTGGTATGGCAGGAGTCTTCTCATAAATTGAAATTTTGATTTGAGCTGAAGAGGGGAAGGACAGAAAAATAGAGGGGAGATTTGAAGAGTCTTGTGTTAGAGAAGGAAGACTAGGTATAGAAGATTTAAAATAAGATGGAAATTGATTTTATTCTTTGTGAATAATTAAGCACAAATGTCCACTGCAAATATGTGTGCGTGTTTGTATATATGACTTTACATACATTAACGTATGTATATGTAGCTTGCATCTTCCCATATGTGTGTATGTCTATGCCTGTGTTTTTCAGATATCCTTTTGATATAGTCTATGAATGCTTTTTAATGTTCTTGGCCTAAATTTTCTTCTTTGGTCTTGTTCCTATTTTATGCCTGCATTTGTACCCATCAAATATTTTTAGCAGAGTTAGTAAAGGGGTTGCAATCTTTTTTATTTTATTTTATTTTTATTTTTTTGGCCACACTTATGGCATGCAGAAGTTCCTGGGCCAGGGATCAAACCCATGCCACAGCTGTAACCAGAGCCACAGAAGTATCAATGCCAGGTCCTTTACCTGCTGAGCCACGAGGGAACTCCAAAACGATTGCCATCTTAAAGGTCCAAAGGCTTTTCTACTTTGACTATGAAAGCAGCTAGAGACAGACATTGCTATTGTTCTATTTTTATCCTGTTTACTATTGCCTAAGTCCAGCCAATTAGTAAAAGGCAGGAGGCTTAAGCAGCAAGATGTATTGCTTCAAATTACAGCTCTATGAGTGATACTTCCAAATGAATATTTCCAGTATTAACATTTTCCATAAGTTACCAAACTTGTTAAGTCCAACTGCCTACTGGCCAAATCCACCTGGATACATAACATGTATCTCAAAACTTAATATATCCCATATCAAACTCTTAATTCAGTTTATGCCTATTCTTGATTTAATTCTATTGCAGCTTTCTGATTTTCAGTAAATTCCATCAGTTTCTTGGGTCAGAAGTCATGAAGTCAGCCTTGATTTCACTTTTCTTCTCCAGCCCTGTGCCCAATCCATCAACAAATTCTGTCAGCTCTACTTTCAAAGTATATTCTGAATAATCTGACCATCTTCCATCTCTGCTACTCCCACCCTGAACAAGCTACCATGTTTTGCCTTTATTATTACAGTAGCCTCCTAATGAGTTTTATCCCTTTTCTAGTGTGTTTTCCAACCACCCTCAGCATGATCCTTTAAGAACCTTGGTCAGATTGCATCAGTCTTAAGTTTAAAACCCTCTAATGGCTTTTGAGTGACAGCCATTGTGAAAGTGAAAAGCACAGGGAAGGCCTGACCCTTTACCTTGGCTGCAAGGCCCTTTGCCCCCCTCCCTGTTCCCACTGCCTCTTGCTAGCTCGCCCCTCAGTACGCTCATCTTCATGTATACTTGTCTCCCTGCTCCCTGTGAATGTGTACTGTTCAAGGATAAATTGGACTGTATTAAAAATGCCAAGTTTATTTGAGCAAAAATGCGTTTGAGTTGGGCAGCATCCAATCTAATAGATAGAATTTCCACAAAGCTGTAGAAGGTCTTCCACTTTCTAGAAAGCCAGAAGGGAACAGGAACAGGAAGTTTCACTTGACAGAAGAGTGGGTTTGTTACTACAAACTTACTTCCCTTGAGGGGACGCCAATCTCCCAAGGCCCAAGGCATTAAAGAAAGACAGACTTAGACAATGACTTCCCAGAGTTATCAAAAATTGGAAGGACTCTGTGGAGTTCCTGTTGTGATTCAGTGGGTTGAGAGCCTGACATAGTGTCTATGAGGATACGGGTTTGATCCCTGACCTTGCTCAGTGGATTAAGGAACCGCCATTGCCATGAACTGTGGTGTAGGCCGCGCATGCAGCTTGGAACTGGTGTTGCTGTGGCTGTGGCATAGACTGGCAGCTGTAGCCCTGATTTTACCCCTAGCCTGGGAACTTCCATATGCCATAGGTGCAGCAATTAAAAAAAAAATTAGAAGGACCCTAGATACAAGTGAAGTGCAACCCACACTTCCGTCCAGCCAAACTTTGCCCCACCCCACCCAGATGGTTGCCAAGCCAAGTCTCAGGATACAAAGCAAGACAAACAAGAAGGCAATAGCTGTCCCTAGGAGAGAAAGGATCACCAACAGTGGATACCTGAAAGCAAATTCTTGAGTCACAAAGGTTGAATTCTTACACATATTTTTGCCTGCCAATCTGAATTTGGAAAAGCCGGGACAGTATGATTTTTACCTTCATTTCTTGATGAGGCACCCCAGATAGAGATCTGGAGAGCTGACTTTGGTAAGAATTCTCACCCTGTGCTAGCTTCTGCCAGTTTTTCCAGGATCCCGTCTGCAGGCTCTGGAGTGGGTGGGGTGTCCCAGCGGGGCCCATGCTGGGCAGCAGAAACTGTAGAAGAGGAAAAATAATTTCTCCTTTACTCTCTGTGGGGAGTGCTTGGCTGAGACCCTCTTTTCTCTAGGAGATCTTATCTGTGGATAAGCTTATCTAGGTCAAAACTTTTCCACTGCAGCCACTGTAATTCAGGATTATCTTTGGTAAGTTTAACCTGCTTGTTCAGCCTTAAAACACATTTCATTCACTTGAGACTTCACCCTGGACCCAGTCCAGGTTAAGCTGGCACCAATCCAACCGTAGACCTGGTCTGGTTTCCAAGTCGTACCCATTCTGAGTCTGGGACTGGTCTCGTTTCAAGGTCAGACCCCTTCCGACCCCAGACCCAGTCTGGTTTTTAAGATGGACTCAGTTTGACCCAGCTGGTTTCCAGATCCAGTCCACAAAAAGGAATGCTCAAATAAAGCCTGAAATCTTACAATGAAGAGGCCATGGACGGACCAAGGGTCAAAGAGGGACTAACCCACCACCTCCAGAGGCAGTGAGATGGCAGAGAGCCTGGGAACTCATCAGGTACTTGCATCTAGTTGCTCCTGCTCCTCGGACCACTGGGGATCTCCTTTAACCCATCTCCTGACACCAGGCCTGTTAAAAGATAATGAGGCATATTAAAAATGTTGAGTTTATTTGAGTGAATATTGATTTGAATTGGGCAGCATCCAGTCTAGCAGATAGAAAAGAGCTCTGAGGAGCTGTATCAAAGGAAGGACATTTATAGCCGGGAGGAGCAGGAACAAGGAATTTAAACCAAACACAGAAGTGGCTTCGCTATTGCAAGGTTCCTTTCCTGTGGTGGTGGCAGGAGTCCATCATGTGGGAGGTGGGTTACACAACTAGTATTCAGCAGGTACCTCCTGGTCCACTCTTTAAGATCCCATTTCTGGGAGAGTCGATGCTGTAAGTAAATGAAGTCTCAGTTTGGTGACGTGGGGCTTAGCCTAAGTGACTCCATTTTGGGTCTGTTGTATTGTTTTCTAACAGCGTGACCCATTCACCTTTGGTTGGCTCTGACAGGATGCTTTTTTTTTTTTCCACATTCAAGCATATTGATCTCCCTACTCTATTTTGTCTCTACCAGAAGGCCACCTCCACAGAGAGATTATCTTTGAGCATTTAAAATAATGGGAGTTCCCATCATGGCTCAGCAGTAATGAACCCAACTAGTATCCATGAGGACATGAGTTAGATTCCAGGCCTTGCTCAGTGGGTTAAGGATCTGGCTTTGCTGTGAGCTGTGGTGGTATAGGTTGAAGATGTGGTTCGGATCTGGTGTTGCTGTGGCTGTGGTATAGGCCAGGGGCTATAGCTCCGATTCAACCCCTAGCCTGGAAACTTCCATATGCCACAAATATGGCCCTAAAAAAATAAGATGCTTCTCTTCCCTGTCTTCCTGACTCTGCCTCCCTTGACCTATTTTATTTTTCTTCATAATACTCATCACCTCATCTGACATTACTTATTTGTTTGCTCTCATCCCAGTGCAAGCTTCCCAAGGAAGGTTTTGTTGTTTTTAGCTATTTTCAAGGTGTATCTCTGGTGACTAGAGCAATATCCGTCATGTAGCAGTTGCTCGGTAATTATTTGTTAGATAAACAAGTTGAATGAGTACTCTGGAAAACTTTCTACAACATTCCCATAAATTCTTTCTGGCATCAGGGAAGTTATTTTATTTTGATGCTCTGGGAATTGCACTGATGTATAGTTTGGATGTAAGTTTGTCCATTCCTTGTCTCTTGTCACCCACCGGAAGCTCCTTATTCTGGGGAAGGAGCTGATTAACGCAGAAGGATCTTAAATCCAGGCAAAGTGTGGGGTGCTGGCTTCTTTCTCTCTTTTTTGTAAGTACCCTGAGAGTTGCTTCTTTGTCAAGTCATTCTCTAGGAATGGTAAGGTGCTTCTTGCAGGGAGCTGAACCCTTACAGTTCCCTGATGACCTTCTTGGCCAGCTTGTACTTTGTACAGTCTTAAGGAGGAAAATCTTGTGGTGAGGCTGCTTTGCAAAACTAGAAAAAAAAATTGAAACAAAACTGTTTTTACGTAAAAATGTTTTCCCTCTTGACTTGTGTATTTAGCCCAGTTCTTCACTCTTTCCCTCATCTAATTCTACAGCTCAGTTGAGGCACAGTATTTTGCGTGGATGTTACAAAATATTTCTCCTTAAAACTTGTTCCTATAAGGGGATGAAGAGGTGAGAGGTGGAATTCTTAAAATTAAAATATTTGGGAGTTCCCTGTTGGCCTAGTGGTTAAAGGATCTGGCATTGTCACTGCTGTGGCTTGGGTTGCTGCTGTGATACAGGTTCAATCCCTGGCCTAGGAATTTCTCCATGCTGTGAGGATGGCCAAAAAATAAGATAAAAGTAAAATAAAATAAAAATCTGAAAAATATCCTAAAAAGTATCATGTTTGCAAAACTATGTAGGATGCTATATTTTAAACAAAGCCAGGATTGGTTTGTGGCCCTGAGTCCTTGTCACATGCAGTCTGGCAGATCAAACCCCATCACCTGCTTTTGTCCCAGTGGCCATGGTGTGGAAAGTCTGAGTCTGTGTATTCCAGGGGACTCTGCAGGCACTGAGTCATGTCTGTACAGACTTAGTCCATGCCTGTCAAGCTCTGTAGGTATCTGACAGCAAAGCAAATGCTTTCAGAAAAAATTGCCTTTTTCCCTCTATTGATCTTCTTTTTCATTATTGTCTGTAAAACTAATCCAACTTGACATGCTGTCTTCTTATTTTGGCACATTCCTTTTCAGGTGCCTCCCAACTACGTGGTGTCTCTGGTTGCGGAGGTGGGTCTTGGGCCAAGTGGGGAAGAAGACAGTGTCCCTGACTCCTTAGTAACAGTGAGGCATGTAATTGACCCCACTTGCTTGGCTCACCTGGTGTTGCAGTGGACTTTTGTTCCTCTGGGGGGAGAAATGAACCTACGTGGGCTGCCTCTGTTGCTAGGCTGGCTATTAGGAAGCACCTGGCTGGTACCATTTGCTTCTGCAGGTTTGGAGGTCATGTGATGCCCCGCCACTGTGCCGTTCCTCCTGTTCTGGGGTCTCAAACCAGATCATCTTCCTCTTCTACCTTTTAGAGTTCCCCTTCGGTTGTCTCTTGAGTCATTTGCAGGGTATGTTATTGTGTTTTGTAGAGCACAATGGGCAGGGCAAGAATATGCTGTCTTGTTCAGGTCAGAAGTTGGCACATTCTGCTTTTAAAAATAATTTTTAGTTGAATACTTTTGTGATCTGGAGAAGAAGGCAAAGACTGCTTTAGGATTAGATGGACCTGAGTTTGAGCTACAGCTTATTAGCCATGTTAACTTTGGGCAAGTTCATTAACTATTGTAAGTCTCAGCTTCCATGTGGGTAAAGAATAACCCTATTAGGTTTCTTAAGTTTTAATTAACAACAATAGACCTGCTTAACTTGAGAAAAAAGAATCAAGGAATGTTCTGGAAGTTGGACCGTTGGGAAAAGAGAATCCATTCTAGTTCTAACAGGCTTAAATAAGGAGTCTTGATTAATTGTGCACTGGAGGACTGAAAAGGCAAATATAGAACATTAGGATGAAGGTAAAACTGCAAGAATCAGTCCTGCTCCTAGGACCGAGGACACAAAAGGAGGAGGTCGGGGTGATCAGAACATAGAGACTTTCAGGTGGGGCGCTACTGGGTTGGGACCCACACTTCTGTGGAAAGGCCCTGCCTGGCTCATGCTGGTAATTTGGGAGCAGGAGCAGAGATAATAAGACTGGCTCAGAAAGCGTGGAAATAAAAACTGGGCAATAGAAAAATGCTACTGGAACCAGCTGTTTCTGGAATCAATTAGAGCCACTGAGGTGAAGAGATATTTTCCAGGTGTCACTGAAAAATGTAGCATGCATGCAAGTGGGCAAGCCCTTTCTCCCTCCTGTCTTCCAGTCCCCCACTACGCCCCCCACTTTGTGGCAAAGTTGAATACAAATCAAGCAGGGTGATTTGCATAGGCCCACCCACAGCAAGGTAAAGCGGATGTGTTTTGAGCTGCGAAAAATCAAAGTTATAGAAAGGGCAAGAACAAGGCTTGATTAGAGAAGCTGGAAGTAATAACTCATTGAACTCATAAGAATGCTAGCACTGCAGAGGAGTTTTTTTTTCGAAGTTAAACTATTTCATTTCTTTAAAGTTACCAAATTTGGGTGTCATGATAATTTAATTTATGAACAAACCATGGAACTTATTTTTTAGTGGCTCTTTTAAATTTTCTCTTATTTTTAATTTTTTTCTCTTATTTTAAAAATTTATTGGTGTAGTTGATTACAGTGTTGTATTAATTTCTGCTGTATAGCAAAGTGATTGTTTACATGTACACATATCCATTCTTTTTCAGATTTTTTTCCCATATAGCTTATCATAGAATATTGAGTAGAGTTCTCTGTATCATACAGCAGGTCTCTATTGACTATCCATTCCATTCTACTAGCATGCTTATACCAATACCAAGCTCCAAATCCATCCCTCTTTCCCACCTTTCCCCTTTGGTAACCATAAATTTGTTTTTGAAGACTGTGAATCTATTTCTGTTTTATAAATTCACTCGTATCTATTTTTTTAGATTCCACTCGTAAATGATATCATTTGGTATTTATCTTTCTCTGTCTGACTTACATCACTTGGTATGATCATCTCTAGGTCCATCCATGTTGCTGCAGATGGCATTATTTCATTCTTTTTGATGGCTGAGTAATATTCCATTTTGTGTATGTACCACATATTTTTTAATCCCTTCAGAAGAATTCTTTAGGATGTTGCTGAAATCACTTTTGATTCCTTTTTGTCCTCACTCAGGAGTAAACTATCTTGGACAGAGACATAAATTGGCCAAACTTAAGTTATATGTACATTATAATAGATGGATCAAAAGGATGGGATACTATTAGTGACAACCCACTCAGATCATGTGGACGAGGGAAAGGACAATCTCCAAACGAAATAATGCTGGGAAAGTAAAGAAACAAAAATTTATATGACATTCCATTCTTCTATTGCAAAGGGAGCTTGAGGTGGCTATGGCTCAGTTTCCGATTCAGTAAAATGGGACAACTAAACAGAATCCAAAAAATCCTGTCTCTTCTGGAGGAAGCAGTCCTGTGTTGGGTCTAAGACTTCTAGACTCCATCATCTAGAGTCTCAGAGATAGAGAATGAATTTTTTTATAGGAGATTGAGAAACTGCCCCCATGTATCTAGCCTTAGATCCTGGAATTTTATTTTTATTTTTTTGTGGTTTAGATTTTTTTTTCTTTTTTATACTGATTTTTATTTTTTTCCATTATAGCTGATTTACAGTGTTCTGTCAATTTTCTGCTGCACAGCAAGGTGACCCAGTCACACATGCATTTATACATTCTTTTTTCTCACATTATCATATTCATCACAAGTGACCATAGTTCCCAGTGCTATGCAGCAGGATCCCATTGCTTATCCATTCAAAGGCTATAATTTGCATCTATTAACCCCAAATTCCCAGTCCCTCCCACTCCCTCTTGGCAACCACAAGTCTGTTCTCCATGTCCATGATTTTCTTTTCTGTGGAAAGGTTCATTTGTACCCTATATTAGATTCCAGATATAAGTGAAATCATATGGTATCTGTCTTTCTCTTTCTGACTTGCTCCACTTGGTATGAAGTCTCCAGTTCCATCCATGTTACTGCGAATGACATTATTTTGTTCTTTTTTTGTAGCTGAGTAGTACCACATCTTCTTAATCCACATCTTCTTAATCCAATCGTCTGTCAATGGACATTTAGGTTGTTTCCATGTCTTGGCTATTGTAAATAGTGCTGCAATGACTCAAAATGGCTTAAAGACTTAAATGTAAGACAAGATACCATCAAGCTCCTAGAAGAGAACATAGGCAAAACATTCTTTGATAGCAACCTTAAAATCTTTTCTCAGGTCAGTCTCCCAAAGCATCAGAAATAAAAGCAAAAATAAACCAGTGGGACCTAATAAAACTGATAAGCTTTTGCACAGCAAAGGAAACCATAAAGACACTAAAAAGGCAACTTACAGAATTGGAGAAAATAGTTTTAAATGATGCAACTGACAAGGGCTTAATCTGTAAAATATACAAACAACTTATACAACTCGACAGCAAAATCACCAACAACCCAATGGAAAAATGGGCAAAAGACCTGAGTAGACATTTCTCCAAAGATATACAGATGGCCAACGAGCACATGAAAAAATGCTCAACATTACTGATCATTAGAAAAATGCAAATCAAATCCACTATGCGGTACCACCTCACTCCTGTCAGACTGGCCATCATTAGTAAGTACACAAATAACAAATGGTGGTGAAGGTTTGGAGAAAAGGGTACGCTCCTGCAGCATTGGTGGGAATGTTAATTGGTACAACCACTATGGAAAACAGTATGGAGGTAACCCTAGAAAACTATACATAGAACTGCCATTAGACCCAGCAATCCCACTCCTGGGAATATACCTGGACAAAATTTTCCTTAAAAAAAGTCCTGGAATTTTATGTCCTGGCTATTAGAAGAGAACAATTCATGTTTATCTTGAGCTTAGAGTATAATAGTAGACTCTGAAAGAAAGATTTGAATAGGCTTTAAATCCCTTGTAACTCTTGTTGGCCCTTGAACAAAATTTTTCGTGGTTCTCTAAGGCCACTTACTTCTGGGTAATGAGGTAATGGTAAGCCTGGGAGATTCTATTGATATGAGTCATTACATGCCTTCTTTCACTCTGAAATGAGCTCCTTTGTCAGTAATGTTTGAGATACCCTGATTGGACTTCATGGATGTACTAAATAAGTATGATGTCAGCGGAAGAAAACTTAAAGCTAGAAATATTTTTATTCCGTTTAGGACTAGTTGCTGCCCAGTACATGATGTTAAGAGTAATATATAATTGACTTGCCACAGGCATCTGGCTTGTCGTAGGATATAGCAATCATATAAGGAGCTCATGGTGTGTAGTGTGTTTCTATTTTTACCCTAGCGACTTAGATTTAGATGTTTTTATATTGCTTCTTTTCATCTATTAGCATAATTTAAGGTGACTCTGGAATATCCTTTCTTTTTTAAGCATTATTTTTGTTAAAAAATAATTATGAGGTGGTTTTGGTGTAATTGGCTTAGTCATTCCTCTGTTGTTGCTTTTTTTTGCTTTTATAAATATTTATTTGATAAATGCCTTAATTTTTAATGTAATTTTATTGAAAATTTTTTTACTGAAGTGTAGTTGATTTATAATGTATCAATTTCTGCTGTACAGAAAAGTGATCCAGTCATATATATATATACACACACACATTTATATATACATACATATATATATATACACACATTTATATATACATATATACACACACACACACACACACACTCTTTTTTTCACCATCATCTGTCATGAGAGATTAGATAGTTCTCTGTGCCATACAGTAGGACCTCATTGTTTGACAAATGTCTTTATGTATCTTGTGATGTGTTATAACTCTCTTGATGTAGAACCCATAAGAACTTTGGAGAGTCTTCCTGTGTTAAGATCCTGGTGTGCAGGGTCTGGTACATAACTACGTGATAGATTTATTTCTTTCCTTTTTTTTTTGGCCATACCTATGGCATGCAGAATTTCTTGGGCCAGCGATTGAACCCACACCACCGTAGTAACCAAAGCCACAGTGGTGAAAATGCCAGATCCTTAACCCACTGAGCCATCAAGGAACGTCCTGTGATAGATTTCAGGAGAGAAAAACATCTGAGATTCTATTGAGAAGGGTAAGTTGGGATGACAAAGGATGTATTGATCTCATGAACTTCTGAACATCCTCGAATACTGCAAGACCTACCTTCTTCCCAAGGTATTGTCGCAGCTGAGGCACACCTGCCACATCTGTGAAGCCCTGCTACTTTTTAGTTCCTTCCAGCTGGATTAACTGTGTGGAGGAAACTTTGGGCTGAAGGATACTGAATCAGTCTTCTTATGGATTCTGTGAATTGGTTTGGGTTGTTCTTGTCCCTGAGCTTAATGGGGTATAAATAGGAATCATTCTTTCCCCACAAACATTTTCAGAAAAATATTCTTTGCTACATCTTGGATAATGTTTTAGGGAGATCCCATGGCTTTTCCGGTCATTTTGAGTAATTAGAACAGTTTCATCTGCAAGAGTAAAAAGTCCTATCCAATCTAATGTCAAAACTTCACACTCTCCAATTCAAAACTTCTCTTTTCTTCCAAAGTCAGATTTAACTTGTGGTTTGAGGATAGCAGGAGAGAGGAGAGACTGTGGTCCATTCTTTCTGTTTCCTGGTTCTGCCTCCTTCCCAACTAACTCTCCCAAATTTGGCCTCTTTGGAGATGGAGGATATGGAGTGGGGATTTGTGAAAGATGGAAATGATGTGTTTTGTTTGTTGTTGTCTTTTGACCTGACACTGACTGCATCTGTCTTGTGGCTGTCACAAGTCCTCAGTCAAGGCAGGCATCAAATTGGTGGTTCTTCGGTGTATTCCCAGAGACCTGCAGTGTGGACTTCTGTACCTTACTTTATCCTGGACAGTGGCCTCACTCTCTGCTGACTTCTTACAACTCCTCATAGGTCCATCCAACCAAGGCATGTCACCTGGATTGCTTTGCACCAGTGGGAGTCCTCTTGGGTGGAGTCCTCACAAGTTAGCTGAAGCATGGGCTAAGTTTCACAGGGTCTTCACAGGAACTTGGTTTTCTTGATCCATCAAAGTCTTAAATGAAGTGTATTTCTGTTTGACTCTGTATTTCTAGATACTTCAGCTAGTCCCTTGCCTTCATACTCCCCAGGTCCTACAGAACCCATGTCAGTTTCTCTCAACAACCCTCTCACATTCCAATCTCATCTCAATCTCTTGGGCTCTGTATGTTCTATCACCAAGGGAAGGAGATTCTACTTATTCCTCCTGTCAGACAATCTCTATAAAAAAGGTTTGGGGATACCCCCCCTTGTTTTGGGGTAGAAGAAAGGGTATAAATCATAATGATCCTGCCTTTCATTAAGCCATCTTATTTTATGTCGACTGGTTGGCAAAGATGGGCTGACAATTTGGGTCACTAGTGGTCCAAACTGCACAGATGTATTAAGCACTGCCTCAGCCAGCATTGGCTAAGTACTATAACAATAAACCCAAATCACAGTGGCTTCAAACAAAAAAGTTTTATTTCTTGGTCATGTTATTGACCAAAGGGGGTTGAAAGTTGTGAGAGGAGTTCTGCTTTGTGCCGTTGTCCACTCTCCAGGATTCTTCTCCTAGAATATTTTCTGTCTTCTACATGGAGAGTCTTGTTTTGTATGATGACTTCCTTTAATAGTGTGGTGAAGCTCAGAGACCCCTCTCAGAGCAATGCTTTTAAGTGAGTAAAAGATAATAATCAAAATATTGATAAAATGCATTGAGAGTAGTAGATGTGCTTCTTTATTACTCATTAAATAATAAGACTGAGGTGGCTCGTCTAACAACTGACATAATTTTGAAATAGTCTTGAACAAAACAGTAGTTTCAGATATCTCTAACAACTATAATATTCTAGGAAACATCCGTGACTTCTATTGGTGATATGCCATTAGTGCTGCTAATACTATGTAGTTTTTGTCTCATAAATTGAAGGAAATGGTAAATCAGTTATTAGTTAATTCCCATAACTTCAGTTTTTATCATAAAACTTTATGAATTTCCTGAAATGAATCCCTAGAAGATCTGTGGACTATGGTTTAAGAATCTTTGTGGATCTTCTGTAAGAAGCTTTATGGAGTCCTCTACAAGACTGAGCTGTATTGTAAGAAAAGTCCTGGGGAAATTGTAGATGGCAAAACTGGCCACAGTTCTCTACCCTTCCCTGTATACACACTTTTGGCCATTTGACTCTGTAGCTCTTCCCAACAATAAAGTGGAATCTCGATTCTTGCCCCCTGAAACTGAGCTGCCTTTGTGACTTTGCTTGGCCAAGAGAGTATGGTAGAAATGACGTTGTCCCAGTTTTGATCCTGGACCTTGAGAAACATTGCACACCTTTTTTTTTCATGGAATCTTGCCACTCCCATATAAACAATCATGGAGGTCACGTGTTCATGTCACCTGTCACTTCAGCCAGCTGCTAGCCAAATACCAGAAGCAGAGAGGCCAGCTGAAATGCTTCACACCACAAACACAAAAGAGAGCCGCAGTGAGACCAGAAATACTGCCCTACTTGGTCCAGCCTAAGTCATCAATCTGCTGGATCGTTCTCTTAATAAATGATTGTTGTTTCAAACCACTAAGTGTCGGGTGGTTTGTTGCATAGACATAACTACTGATACAAGGATCTGGCCCAACTTGTAACTGACATTGCTAGGAGGTGAGAGTATTCTTTCCACTTACATTCCATTGCTGAAATCTAGTTATAGGCCCTACCCCAAGATATAAGAGATATTATAAACTGTAGTCCAGTAGTATGCCTGGGAGAGGGGGACATATATATTGGTGAGTCTTAGTCAAAAGCACTTAGCCATTTCTCTCTGCTTTGGAGCCTTAGCTGAAACTCGCACAAAGACAGAAGTACTATGTAAAATCCTGCTGTGCCTTGTAATAAAGATTGTATCTGTCTCATGCTCCCATGACTTTCCTTGCTATCATCTGCCTCCAAAGAGGATAGGATTCTGCCTAAGTAGACTCAGGGCCTGCCTGGTCATATTTACTTAAGGGAGAGGAAGGAGAAAACATGCAGGCAGAGCCATAATAAAAAATTGCATTTTTAAAGCACCTCTACTTTCATATGTATAGCTCCTTTGGGACCCCCATGGGGAGGGAGCCTTCATGGCAGGCTTTGTACATTCTTTGCTTAGTATTAAATTATAGTTGATTTACAATGCTGTGCCAATTTCTGCTGTACAGCAAAGTGACCCAGTTATACATACATATTATATTCTTTTTCTTGTATTATAGTCTATCATGTTCTATCCCAAGAGACTGGATATATTTACCTGTGCTATACAATAGGATCTCATTGCTTATCCATTCTAAATATAATAGTTTCCATCCACTGATCCCAAACTCCAGGTTCATCCCACTCCCCCCCCCCCCCGCTACCTTGACAACCATAAGTCTGGTTTCTATGTCTGTGTGTCTTTTTCAGTTTTGTGGATTGGTTCATTAGTACCATATTTTAGATTCCACTTATAAGTGACATCATATGGTATTTGTTTTTCTCTTTCTGACTTAGTGTGAGAATCTCGTTTCATCCATATTGCTACAAATGGCATTATTTCATTCTTTTTCATGGCTGAGTAGTATTCCATTGTGTATATGTACCACATCTTCTTAATTCATTTATCTGTCAGTGGACAATTAGGTTATTTCCATGTCTTGGCTATTGTGCACAGTGCTGCAATGAACATAAAGGTGCACGTGCCTTTTTAAATTACAATTTTGTCTGGATATATGCCTGGGAGTGGGATTGCTAGATCATATGTTTAGTTTTCTGAGAAACTTCCATACTGTTTGCCATAGTGGTTGTACCAATTTTTATCCCCACCAACAGGGTAGGAGGGTTCCTTTTTCTCTACAACCTCTACAACATTTGTTATTGGTAGACTTATTAATGATGTCCATCCTGACTGGTGTGAGGTGATACCTCACTATAGTTTTGATTTGTATTTCTCTAGTAATTAGTGATGTTGAGCATCTTTTCATGTGCCTACTGGCTATCTGTATGTCTTCTTTGGAGAAATATCTGTTTAGGTCTTCTGCCTTTTTTTTGTTGTTTGTTTGTTTGTTTGTTTTGTTTTTGGGGCCACAGGTGCAGCATATGGAAGTGCAGCATATGGAAGTTCCCAGGCTAGGGGTCAAATTGGAGCAACAGCTGCTGGCCTACATCACAGCCACAGTAATTCCAGATCCAAGCTGTGTCTGCAACCTACCCCACAGCTCATGTCAATGTCTGTGGCCTACACCAGTGCTCATGGCAGTGTTGTTGCTGTGAGCAGTGGTGTAGGTCACAGACATGGCTCAGATCTGGCATTGTCACAGCTCATGACAGTATTGGATTTGTGAAGAAACTGCTTCCTCATTGATACTAGTCAGATTTGATTCTGCTGCACCACAATGGGAATTCCTCTGCCTATTTTTAGATTTTTTTTTGTTTTTGCTATTGAGTTGTATGTGTTATTTGTATATTTTTGAGATTAAGCCCTTGTACTTATATCATTTGCGAAGACTTTCTCCAGTTCCCTGTGTTGTCTTCTCATTTTTTTTCTTGATTTCCTTTTCTATACAAAAGATTTTAAGTTTAACTAGGTCCCATTGGTTTATTTTTGTTGTATTGTCATTATTCTAGGAGGCGAATCAAACAAGATCTTGCTGCAATTTATGTGAAAGTGTATTCTGCCTATATTTTCCTCTAGGAGTTTTATATTATCTGGCTTTATGATTAGGTCTTCAATCGATTTTGAGTTTATTTTTGTGTATGGTATTAGAGGATGTTCTAATTTCATTCTTTTACATGTAGTTGTCCAGTTTTCTCAGCACCACTTATTGAAGAGACAGTCTTTCCTCTACTGTATGTTCTTGCCTCCTTTGTCATAGATTAGTTGACCATAGGTGCTTGTGATTATTTTTGGACTTTGTCTTGTTCCATTTATCTATACTTCTGCTTTGGTGCCAGTACCATATGGTTTTGATTTCTGTAGCTTCGTTGTATAGTTTAAATCAGGAAGCCTGATTTCTCCAATTCTGTTTTTCTTTTTTCATATTGCTTTGTCTATTTGGGATCTTTCGTGCTACCATACAAATTTTAAAATATGCATTCTTATGTTGTGATTGATACCATCACAGTAGCATCAATAATTTGAAAAAATTGCTCTTAGGATGCTGTATCAAGTGTAGTGTGGATAAGGTCTAGTAACATGATTTATGATCTGCAAGTTTGGATGATGCTTAAACGGCCTTAACACCACACAGAAACCATGGAGTGTGCTGGAGGGATTGCAATGTATCAAACAGATCCATAGCTCAACCTCTTCTTTCATACTCACTAACTCTGTGACCTTGGGAAAATTCCTTAAATTCAGGAAGTTCCCATTTTGCAAAACATAGACAATCACAGCAAACATGCATGTTTTTTTAATAATGATTTTTTATTTTTTCTATTATATCTGATTTACAGTTTTCTATCAATTTTCTACTGCACAGCAAGGTGACCCAGTCACACATACAAGGTGACACAGTACACATTCTTTTTTCTAACATTATCATGCTCCATCACAAGTGACCAGACATACATAGTTCCCACTGCTATGTAGCAGGATCCCATTGCTTATTCATTGCAAAGACAATAGTTTGCATCTATTAACCCCAAATTCCCAGTCCCTCCCACTCCCTCCCCTCCTCTTGGCAACCACAAGTCTGTTCTCTATGTCCATGATTTTCTTTTCTGTATAAAGGTTCATTTGTGCCATGTACTAGATTCCAGTTATAAGTGAAATCGTATGGTATTTTTCTTTCTCTTACTAACTATGAGAATCTCTAGTTCCATCCATGTTGCTGCAGATGGCATTATTTTGTTCTTTTTTATGACTGAGTAGAATTCCATTGTGTATATGTACCACATCTTCTTAATCTAATCATCTGTTTATGAACAATTAGGTTGCTTCCATGTCTTGGCTATTGTGAATAGTGCTGCAGTGAACATGAGGGTGCATGTGTCTTTTTCAAGGAAAATTTTGTCCAGGTATATGCCTAGGAGTGGGATTGCTGGGTCATATGGTAGTTCTATGTGTAGTTTTCTAGGGTACCTTCATGCTGTTTTCCATAGTGGTTGCACCTGTTGACATTCCCACCAACAATGTAGGAGGGTTCCCTTTTCTCCACACCCTCTCTAGCATTTGTTATTTGTGGACTTATTAACGATGGCCATTCTGACTGGTGTGAGGTGATACCGCATAGTGGATTTGATTTGCATTTCTCTAATAGTCAGTGATGTTGAGCATTTTTTCATGTGCTTGTTGGCCATCTGTATATCTTCTTTGGGGAAATGTCTATTCAGGTCTTTTGCCCATTTTTCCATTGAGTTGTTGGCTTTTTTTGTCATTGAATTATATAAGCTGTTTGTATATTTTAGAGATTAAGCCCTTGTCAGTTGCATCATTTGAAGCAATTTTCTCCCATTCTGTAAGGTGGCCTTTTTTTTTTTTAATGGTTTCCTTTGCTCTGCAAAAGCTTGTCAATTTTATTAGGTCTCATTGGTTTATTTTTACTTTCATTTCTGATACTTTGGGGGACTGACCTGAGAAAACATTTGTAAGGTTAGTATCAGAGAATGTTTTGTCTATGTTCTCTTCTAGGAGTTTGATGGTACCTTGTCTTACATTTAAGTCTTTACGCCATTTTGAGTTATTTTTGTGCATGGTGTGAGGGTGTGTTCTACTTTCATTGATTTGCATTCAGCTGTCCAGGCTCCCCAGCAATACTTGCTGAAAAGACTGTCTCTTTCCCATTTTATATTCTTGGCTCCTTTGTTGATGATTAGCTGACCTAGGTGTCTGGGTTTATTTCTGTCTTCTCTATTCTGTTTCATTGGTCTGTATGTCTATTTTGGTACCAGTACCACACTGTCTTGATTACTGTGGCTTTGTAGTATTGCCTGAAGTCTGGGAGAGTTATGACTCCTGCTTGGCTTTTGTTCTTCAGGATTGCTTTGGCAATTCTGGGTCTTTTGTGGTTCTATATAAATTTTTGGATTGTTTGTTGTAGTTCTGTGAAAAATGTTATGGGTAATTTAATATGGATTGCATTGATTCTGCAGATTGCTTTGGGTAGTATGGCTGTTATTACAGTATTAATTTTTCCAACCCAGGAGCATGGAATATCTTTCCATTTCTTGGAGCCTCTTTAATTTCCTTAATTAATGTTTTATAGTTCTCAGCATATAAGTCTTTCACCTCCTTGGTCAAGTTTATTCCCAGGTATTTGATTTTTGGGGGTACAATTTTAAAAGGTATTTTTGTATTCCATTTATAGTATTTCATTGTTAGTATACAGAAATGTGACTGATTTCTGAATGTTAATTTTATATCCTGCTACTTTGCTGAATTTGTTCATCAGTTCAAATAGTTTTTGGGTTTAATCCTTAGAGTTTTATGTATATAGTATCATGTCATCTGCATACAGTGACAGTTTTACCTCTTCTCTTCCAATTTTGATACCTTTTTTTCTTTTGTTGTCTGATTACTGTGGCTAGGGCTTCCAATACTATGTTGAATAACAGTGGTGAGAGTGAGCATTCTTGTCTTGTTTCAGATTTTAGTGGGAAGGCTTTCAGCTTTTCTCCATTGAGTATTATATTTGCTGTGGGTTTGTCGTAAATGGCTTTTATTATATTAAGTTAATGTTCCCTCTGTACCCACTTTGGTAAGAGTTTTGATCATGATTGGATGTTGGACTTAGTCAAATGCTTTTTCTGCATCTATTGAGATGACCATGTGGTTTTTTACTTTTCTTTTGTTAATGTGATGTATGGCATTGATTGATTTGCTTATGATGAACTCTCCTTGTGAACCTGGTATGAATCCTACTTGGTCGTGAGGTATTATCTTTTTTAGATGTTGTTGGATTCGGCTGGCTAAAATTTTGTTGAGAAGTTTTGCGTCTATATTCATCAGAGATATTAGCTTATCATTTTCTTTTTTTCATGGTATCTTTGTCTGGTTTTGGTATTAGGGTGGTGGTGGCATCATAGAATGTCTTTGGGAGTGTTCCTTCTTCTTCAACTTATTGGAAAAGTTTAAGGAGGATGGGTCTAAGTTCCTCTTCATATGTTTGGTAGAATTTGCCTGTGAAGCCATCTGGTCCTGGACTTTTGTTTGTAGGGAGTGTTTTTATTATATATTCAATTTCATTTCTAGTGATTAGTCTGTTCAGTTGATCTATTTCTTCTTGATTTAGTTTTAGCAGGCTGTAAATTTCTAGAAAATTGTCCATTTCTTCTAGGTTGTCAGATTTGTTGGCATACAATTGTTCGTAGTATTCTCTCTTTTTTTTTTTTTTTGTATTTCTGCGGTATCTGTTGTGATTTCTCCTTTTTCGTTTCTTATTTTATTTGGGTTTTTCTTTCCTCTTCTTGGTGAGTCTGGCCAGAGGTTTGTCAATTTTGTTTACCTTTTCAACGAACCAGCTCTTGCTTTTACTGATTTTTTTCAATTGTTTTTTGAATATCTATTTTATTGATTTCCTCTCTAATCTTTATGATTTCCTACCTTCTGCTGACTTTACATTTCATTTGTTCTTCTTTTTCTAATTCATTTACGTGATAGGTTAAGTTGCTGATTTGAGATTTTTCTTCTTTTTTGAGGAAGGCCTGTATTGCTATGAATTTCCCTCTGAGCAGCGCTTTTGCAGCATCCCATAGATTTTGAGTGGTTGTGTCTTCACTGTCATTTGTCTCAAGATATTTTTTAATTTCCTTCTTGATATCCTCATTGACTTATTGGTTTTTTTAGTAGCATGTTGTTTAGTCTTATGCAGTTGGTTTTTTCATTGCTTTTCCTGTGGTTGATTTCTACTTTCATGCCATTGTGGTCAGAGAAGATAGCTGAAAAATTTCTATACTTTTAAATTTATTGAGGTTAGCTTTGTGCCCCAGTGTGTGATTGATTCTTGAGAATGTTCCATGTGCACTTGAGAAGGATGTATACTCTGATTTCTTTGGATGTAATGTCCCGAAAATGTCAATTAAGTCTAACATTTCTTTTGTGTCATTTAGGATCTCTGTTTCCTTACTGATTTTTTTGTCTAGAGGATCTGTCCATTGATGTGAGTGGGGTGTTAAAGTCTCCTACTCTTATTGTATTCCCATCAATTCCTCCTTTTATTTCTGTTAGTATTTGTTTTAGGTATCTGGGTTCTTCTATATTAGGGGAATATATATTGATGATTGTAATATCCTCTCCTTCATGGATCCTTCTACCATTAAACAGTGTCCTTCTTTGTCTTTCTTTTTGGCCTTCACCTTAAAGTCTATTTTGTCTGATATGAGGATTGCAACTCCTGCTTTCCTTCTTGTCTGTTGGCATGAAATATCTTTTCCCATCCCCTCACTTTGAATCTATATGTGTCCTTTGCCCTAAGGTGAGTCTCTTGTAGGCAGCATATTGTAGGTTTTTGCTTTTTTATCCAGTCTGACACTCTGTGTCTTTGAATGGAGCATTCAGTCCCTTGACATATGAGGTAATTATTGATAGATATGTATTTATTGCCGTTTTAGACCTTGTTTTCCAGCTGATTCTATGTTTCTCCTTTCTTCCTTTCTTTTTTTTTTTTTTTTGGTTGGATGATTGCCATTTATTTTATGCTTGAGTACTTTTCAGTTTTTGTGAATGTAATATTTGGTTTTGATTTGTTGTTGCCCTGTTTTTTAAGTATGTTAACCCCTTCCTGTATCTGTTTGCTTTAGCCTGATAGTCATAGAATCTCAAACACATTATTAAAAAAAAGAAAAAATCTGTATTTTCTTACTTTCCCCACATTCTTTGATTTTGTAGTCATTTTTTAACATCTCCATGTTTGTCCTTTTGCTGTTCCTTGTGTTTATCATCACTTTTACAGTAGTTACCCCCCCATTTCAGATCTATATGCTGGCTTATTTAAGTGATTGCTTTCCAGTTGTGGTTTCCTCCATCCTACTTCTTCTTATTTCTTTTTTATTTAGAGAAGCTCTTTCAGTATTTCTTTTAGAATGGGTTTAGAATTGCTATACTGTTTTAGCTTTTGTTTGTTGGAGAAATTCTTTCTCCTTCTATTTTAAATGATATTCTTGATGGGTAGAGTATTCTAGGGTGCAAATTTTTTTCCTTCGAAAACTTTAAATATATCTTGCCACTCCCTTCCAGCCTGTAGTGTGTAGAGAAAGCTGATAGCCTTATGGGGGTTCCCTTATAATTAACACTTAGTTTTTCTCTTGCTGCCTTTAGAATCCTCTCTTTGTCTTTAACTGAGAAGTGACAGCGACCAACTGTGTGGGCACTCCGGGGCCGTTTGGCAGTGGGAACAACTGGGCTGGTGTGCTTCCAGGGGTCTGAGAGCAACAACAGGTGGTGTTCGGTCACAGTGCCCTCCTCTGTGGTGCCCTTGAGGTGATGGGGGCTGCAGATGGTGCCTGTTCACAGACCCCTGGTGGTGGCGGGCTACGCCCACCTCTGGAGTCAGTGATAACTGTGGTGATTTGCCCCCACTACCTGTAGACCGTACAAGAAGTACCTTATCCCACTTACCCCCACAGGAGGTGCTGCACCATCTGCTCCTAATTGTAGGTTCTTGGGAAGAGACAGTGATCAAGCATCGGGGCATTGCCCAGAGCATTCGGCAGTGGCAGTAGCTGGGCAGGTGTGCTCCCAGCGGAGCGAGAGCAACAACAGGTGGTGTTCTGTCTCAATGTCCGCCTCTGTGGTGCCCTCTGAGGTGGCTGGAGCTGCAAGTGGTTCTTGTTCAGGGATCCCCAGTGGCAGTGGGCCACACCCACCTTGGAGTCAGTGATAACTGTAGTGGTTTGCCCTGCCACCTGCAGACTGCGCAGGAAATACGCTGTCCCACTTAGCCCATGCAGGAGGTGCTGCACCAACTGTTCCTAGTTGTAGGGTCTTGAGAAGGGACAGCAGTCAAACATTGGGATGCCACCGAGAAAGTTTGGCAGTGGCACCTGCAGGGTAGGTGTGTTCCCAGGGGTGTGAGAGCAACAACATGTGGTGCTTAGTTGCTGTGCCCTCTTATTTTTTTCTTTTGGCCAACCCTTGAGGTGACTAGGGCTGCAGGCAGAGCCCACTCACAGGCCCCCAGTGGTAGCAGGCCAGGCCACGCATCCCTCCAGCCTCCGAGAAGAGTGCTGCAGTCTGTCCCTGCTGCCTGTAGATCACGCAAGAGACAGCATGTTGCACTTAGCCCCTGCCGCCCCCCCAAGCCCACACAAGAGGTACCTGGCCACTAGCAGCCGGCATGAGAAGTGCCCAATCTTCCAGAGCCTGAGCAAGTGGCTTCTTGCCACCTGTAGCCTGTGCCAGAGCCACCCTCCCCTCTGAGAGCCTGCGTGCACGTGCATGGGGAGATTCCTATGGTGGTCCGTCCCTCCTCTCCCCCTCCCCAGTAATGGCGCCTTGCCTCTCCTGCCAGCCCAGACCTTCTCTCGGGTTCCCTCTGCCATGGCATTCCACTCCCCAGCCCATAGCACACCCCTCCCCCGCCTGTGGCCCACTGCTCCTAGGCCCCTCAGGCTGTCCCCACATAGCCAACCCCAGGACTGATCTCTGGAGCCTGAGTCTCAGTGCCCAGCCCCCACCCAAGCATCTCAGGCTATGGTGTCCGGGCTGGTGTTTTCAAATGGTCTGTGTGGCTCTCACTCTACTTTGCCCTTCTCAGTCCAGCTGCTGCACTTTTCTCAGTGGCTTTGAGGTCTCTCCATCTTGGCTGATCTCCCCTTTGTTTAGGTGGCTTCCCAAGATGTGGGTTCCTTTTCTCCTTCACAGCTCCCTCTCAGGGATGCTAGTCCTGTCGTGATTCCTTTTCTTTCTCTCTCTCTTTGTTCCTTTTTTTTTCACCCCGTTATGACAAGAGTTTCTTGCCCTTTTCGGAGGTTTAGGTTCTTCTGCCAGCATTAAGGAGATGTTCTGTGTGAGTCATTTCATATGTAGATGTTTTTTTGATGTGTTTGTGGGAGAAAGTGAGTGAGACCTCTTACTCCTCTGCCATCTTGACCTGCCTCCACATCCATCCATGTTTCTTGTGAGCATTACGTGAAAGAGTGCAAAAGTACTTCATGTTAGTAGATGCTCTGCAAGTACCAACTGAGTATGAAGGATGAGCAGGCTAATGTTTTAAATCACAATTTAAAAAGTAAATACAGGGTAGAAAGTTTGAGTTAATCATAGCACATTGTAATCATAAGCTCATGTAAGGCCCTTATCTAATACATACCCAATTATTTAATTTCTTCTTTATCCTCATTACGTGGTTTCATTCACCTTTTTTTGTAGATACTATCTTCATGTATTTAAGTCATAGTCTTTAAAAAAAATTTTTTTTTGGCCATGCCCTCAGCACGTGGAATTTCCCTGGCCAGGGATGGAACCCACACCCCAGCAGCAATCCAGACCACAGCAGTGATAACACCACATTTTTAACTGAAACTGCTGAGCCACCGGGAAACTCTTTATGAATATTCTTAAATTTGTATTGGGAAGATATAATTTTTGTGTGTGTGTGTTTGTGTGTTTAAAGATTATGCAAATGGTATTGTATTCAAATTTATTTTTTTTCACCTTTTGTCCAACACCACTAAATAACTGTCCATGGTTCTGAAAGTAATCTCATATTACTCTAAGGATTATGTAAAATTCTAGTATAAATAGTATTAGGTAAAATTCTACCTTTTATAATGGGTAAGGTAAAAGTACTTTCCATTCCCCAATTGTTGACTACCCAGGGTGTTTACAGTACCAAAAGCATGCATTATAAGCATCTTCTGGAGTTTCTGTCGTGGTTCAGTGGAAATGAATCTGACTAATATCCGTGAGGATGTGGGTTCGATCCCTGGCCCCGCTCAGTGGGTTAAGGATCCAGTGTTGCCGTGAGCTGTGGTATAGCTCACAGATGCGGCTCAGATCCTGCATTGCTGTGGCTGTGGCGTAGGCTGGCAGCTACAGCTCCAATTGGACCCCTAGCCTGGGAACCTCCATATGTGGCGGGTGTGGCTAAAAAGACAAAAACATAAAAAATAAATAAAAAAATTAAAAAAAAAGCATCTTCTAAAATTCCACCTTACTAACATGATGGAAAATTTCTCTGGGATCAATGCTCAGGAGAGGACTGGAGGAACAGGTTGTGTGTGTATTAGATTTTACCAGGGTCAGTTAGGTGATCTTCCAGAAGAGAAATGCCAGTGCATATACCCAGCGGTACTGCATGAGGAACGTGGTTTTTGACATCTTTACCATCTTTCTTATTTTTGTATTTTAATAGATGTGAAGTATCTCATTATCACTTTATATTTTATTTCTCTGCTTCCTTGTGAGCGTGAAAGTATATTTATGTGTATGTTAGCCTTTCAGAAATTCCTTCCCTGAATTATCTCCTTATGTCCTAGAGACTCAGTTTTCTCAACACTGCATACTAACCAAACCACCCTTTCCCCATTGCTTTGAAGAGTCATCTTTAGTATGTGTCAAAGTCACATACAAAGTGAAATCTATTTCTGAAGTCTCTATTCTATTCCACATTTGTTCTGTGAATCCCTTTGTATCCTAGTCCATATTGTTTGTGGAACAATGGCCTTTTCCTGTATCTCAATATTATGTATAGTAACCTTCTCCCTGCTCCCATCTTTCCTCTTCTATTTCTAAACTGACTTAGATCTTGATGGCCTTTCCTCCTTTTTATCCCCAGTGACAACTTATTAGCCCAGTATCCCAATCCAATTTATTGAAAGAACTAGCTTTTCGTAACTAATTCATAAGTGAACTTAATCATACATCTGCCCTTCTAAAAAATGGTACGTGGTATACTTATTTTTGTTCATTTTTTTCGGTGTTCACTTCCTTTTTCTCTTCAGTCCAAGAGCTTTTTTGGAGAGTGATTTTTAGAAGTGTCAAGTGGTTTTATTTTAGGGTTAACATATCCTTATTGGTTTCTAGTTTCAGTGTTTTGATTAGATGATGTGGCTGCATCCAAATACTTTTTGGAGCTCTAGACTGTCTTTAAGGTCTAATGTATGATGGATTTATGTGACTGTGCCCTGGCCACTGTAAAGCTATTCTCCTTAAAGTTTGGTAATTATTAAACCAACTTTTGTTAACTATTTAACTTAAATCTGGTATTATTAACCCATAGGGGGCCACAAGAAATTTTACAAATGGGCTTCTGGGGATTCATAAATCCCCTGACATAGGCAATAAGTAAAATGTTTCTGAGAAAGGAGAGAGCTTTCATGAAACTCTTGTAGCGAGTTCCCATTGTGGCTCAGTGGTAACAAATCCAACTAGCATCCATAAAGATATGGGTTTGATCCCTGGCCTCTCTTAATGGGTTAGGTATCTGTGGCATTGCCATGTACTGTGGTGTAGGTCACAGATGCGGCTCAGATCCTGCATTGCTGTGGCTGTGGTGTAGACTGGCAGCTGAGGCTCTGATTGGACCCCTAGCCTGGGAACTTTCATATGCTGCAGGTGCGACCCTAAAAAGCAAAAAGCAAAAAAAAAAAAAAAAAAGGAAAAGAGAGAGATGAACCACCCCAAGATCTAAGGGTTTGTTTATGTTTGTTTGTGTCTGATCTGTCAATAGCACTGTAACCGTGCTTTTATAATTTTGTCTTATTTTTCTCCTACTTTTCATTTTGTATATTGAAACTATGTTGATTGATGCATAAAGATTCAGGAAAATTTATGACATCACTGAATTTTATTCTTTATCATCTAAAGTAATTATAAAATAATTAAAAATCCATTTTAATATGTTTGCCTTGAATTCAGCCATATCTGATTTTATTATCCCAATTGTAGCTTTCTGTTTATTTGTACTTGCTGACTTATATTTTCAACTTCAGGTTTCTTGCTTAATTGGATTCTTTTTATATCAAGCATGTTTAATATGGAATTTTATCCCTTTTATGCCCATTGCAGTAACTGATAGATTTGCTCCTACTTCTGTCATTTGATTTTTATTTGGTTATTGATATTCATGGTTTTGTTATTGTTGTTTCTATCTTTTGCTATATGTATTTGCATTTATTGCTTTGCTCTTCTTCAATAGTTTGTATATTTTGATTGTAGCCTGTTTAAAAACCATATTTTTAATCCTTTAAAAAGTTTTTCCAAATATATTCTAATACATCTCTCTTTGATATTACAATTGGTGTCTTTTAAGTCCTCTTTATATTTTAAAATAAGAATTTCAGCTTACTTTTGCTTATTCTGTTTTCCTCTCCCATTTATTTACACAAACTTACCTATAATTCATTTTTTTGCGATTCTGTAATTATCCTTATATTCTAGATTTTCTTGGACATACTCTTTTTAGTATATTACTAAATATTATTTTTAGTATATTACTGTTTTTTCTCAAATAAGAATTTTGCCAAAATATATTAATTGCTAATAATTTCATATTGTGACATCTCCTTTCTTGGTCTCTTAATTTTGCTTTATCTTTTTCCTTGTTTCATGTCCATTTTAAAATAATTTTTTAGAGAATATATTTTCAGGCGCCTCTTCTCCTTGATATTGTCTTCTTTGCCTTCCCTCATGTGTGACAGCCAGGGTGAATATAAATGTATCAGTTAACAATTTTTGTCCAAAAACCCATATCAAAAATTAGTGACTTGAAATATTATTCATTTATTTAGCTCACAATTCTGCTTTTTGTCAGTTTGGGCTGAATTCTGCTGAGGGGTTCTTTGGGTCTAGAATGGTCTAACTCATGAATCCATGGTCATCTGTTAGATTGGCTAGGGGCTGGCCTCATTTGGAGTGGCTGCATCCTATATGGACCCTCGTCCAGCATGGCAGCTGGGTAGGCTTCCAAGAACCTTGTAACCTTCTGTGTTCCAAGAACACAGAAGCATGCAAGCCATGCAAAGACCCTTAAGGCCTAGGATTGGTACTGGCATAGTATATCTTCTTTATTTTATTTTATTTTTGTCTTTTTGTCATTTTAGGGCCACACCTGCGGCATGTGGAGGTTCCCAGGCTAGGGGCTGAATTGGAGCTACAGCTGCCGGCCTATGCCACATCCACAGCAACGCCAGATCCTTAGCCCACTGAGCGAGGCCAGGGATCGAACCCACAACCTCATGGTTCCTGGTTAGATTTGTGTCTGCTGAGCCATGGTGGGAACTCTGGCACAGTATAACTTCTAACATATTCTATTGTCCAAAGCAAGTGACTAAGACCACTAGTTCCTATTGAAGGAAATGCTGCAGTGACACTGCAAAGAGGGATTCATCAAGAAAAGAGACACTTGGCATTTTAGCGAAGTCAGTCTAATATACTATATAAAATTTCTAACACAATCTTTTAAAAAATTCTCACCTCACCAAATGTTTTAAATATATATACACACACACACACACACACACACACACACACACACACACACACATATATATATACACATATATATATGTATACACACATACACACATACACACACACACACATACACAGACACTTTTCTGGTCAAGAAATTTTATTCTGATCTTTCTGGGTATCTCCAGGCACATGGTGCAAACTTTGAGTGTTATTTTTTCTTTGTTTTATAGATTTTTAAATTATTTTGTGTTTATTTTTTGCATTCATAATCAGAAAACCAGGATTTATCTAGAATCAGTTTTTTCTCTTTTTATTGTGTTTTTAGAAGATAAAAGTTAAAACTGTATTATTAAAGTAAAATATTCACATGTTAAAATATCAAGCAGCAAAGAATCATATAAAATGAAAATTAAGTCTCTTGCCCCACAATCTAACCCATTGCTGCTAGTAACCATGATCAACAGTTTCTTCACATCCACCAGAAATATTTTTTGGCATACCTATGTCATATTCACACATATTGCAATCAAATAAGGTAATGTTTTCCCACTGTTAGCACCCTTTTGGTTATTCACTTAATGGTATATTTTGAAGATGTTCCTATGTCAATACGTATAGAATTATTGCATTAGTTTTTAACAACTCAGTAGCTATTTATATGACTTTTTATTACAGATGTTTTCACACTTACATAACAGTACCTGAATTAAAAAAAAAAACCCACAAACAAAACAAAACAGGAGTTCCTTGGTGTCCTAGCAGTTAAGGATCCAGCATTGTCACCGCTGTGGCATGGGTTCAATACCTGACCTTGAAACTTCTACATGCTACAGTCAAGAAAAGTACCTAGATTAATAAGTGAACCTGTATGTGCCCACTACCTAGTTCTAAGCATTTATCAGTGTTCAGTCAATCTTGTTTGCGCTAGTCATCACTCTTCATACCCTAAACAATATTTTTTTCCTTGCTGACAGCTTTCACAGCAATTCACAGGTAGCATATCAATTCATCCTTAAATAATTCATGTCTCTGATAAGAACTTTCCTCAGTAACCACCATGCCATTACCACATTTAAAGAAAAGAAAAAGTTCTCAGTCTTATCTCATTTCCACTCCATGTTCACATTTACCTGACTGTCTCAACTCTTCTTTTGAAGTTGGGCTGCCTGAATCTCGCTCTTAACAAAGGCCCATGCATTTCATTGTGTTGCTATGTTATTCTTCAGGATGTACAGTCTGAATACTGATTTCAAATGTCAGTTGAATTGTTTCTCTATTTTCAGCTTTAGAGTGTGCTTTATTTCCTTTTGGATCGAAGTTTATTTACTTTTGGAATGTGCCAAACTTTTCTACGGTTCAAAAGTCTAAAGGATGTAAGAGTGAATCCTTAGAAAATCCTTGCTTCCATCCCCGCCCCTTTGTTCTATTACTCTTCTCATTACCCCTGATGTCTGTAGGTAACCATTCATAGCCGTCGTAGGTAATCCTTCTGTTATTCCTTTTGCCAAAAATAATTGTATATGCGCACGTGTGTATGTGTATTTCCTGTTGTTTATTACACAAAAGGTATCGTATTCTATATACTGCTTTGAACCCTGTGTTTGTCAATTAGCGCATTGTAGTCATCACTATGTTGATACAGAGAAGCTTTCCTCATGCTTTTTGTATGGTAGCAAAGTATTCCACTGGGTAGAGATACCATGGTTTGTTTAACTAGTCCTCTGAATAATCTTGAGCATATTTTGTCTGGTATTTGTACAAAAGTATCTTCAGGGTAGATTCTGAGATGTGTGATGGGTGGGTCAAAGGGAAAAAGCTTGTATGATTTTGTTAAACATTGTTTTTATAACGTAGAATCTATTTTTGCTGTTGCGTTTTCTTTCAGACCAGATTTCAGCAGTTTTCAAGAGCCAGGCTTTGGTTCTGTCCACTTGTGCTATATGTGAATTTATCATAAACAATCAGTTAAAGGGCAAATAAATATGCACAGTTGATGGTTCAAGTTCTTACTTCTGGCAGGCTTTCACTTTCTTTATCGGGGTGGTGTCTTTGTCTCTCACCCATACTCTTTGCGCTCCGAAGGTTGTATGTGCAAGTCTACAATTCCTGAGAGTCACTGCTACCAGGGGTCTTCTTGCCTCTGCTCCTGCCCATAGCACTTTTCTCGTGGAACTCCTGCTGCCCCAGATATACAGTTTACTCAAGCACATATTGCCTTAATTGCTGTTCAGGTCATTTTCTGGTATAGGGATTTACCTTGGATGTAGAAACAAATGGCACTCGGTTATGGCCAGTTTGGAGAGTGGGTAGAGAAGAGGGATACTCTTCTGCTTTTATTACTGAGAATTGAGAGCAGAGGCAGGCAGTAGAGAGGGGTTGCTCTTCAATTTTCAGTTCTGTTGTTGTTATTTTCATAGATGGAATTTTCCCTGCATTCTGTCTGTTCCTCCCAGATTCACAGATTGCCTTTCAGCCTAAGTTTGGGGGATAGAACAATTTTTCTCCTTTTGCTGTATTTTCATTGGTATTTCAGTGAGATGATAGATAGGAAAGCATGTATTAGAACTGCTAGTCAAAAATCACTTTAAACTCATTTTTTTCCAGGATTGTTATATAAAAAGCTACCTCCCAACTCAGTGGCTAATAATAATAATAATAATAATAATAATAATTTATTATTGCTCGTTTTTGGTTTGGCAGAGCATCACCTTGTCTAGTCTAGGTTTAGCTGGGAAACTCTGCTTTACTCATCAGTCTTATTGCTTAATTCCTCATTGCAAGTGTAGCTCAGGTCTGCTCTTTTTCTGTTCACTATGGAATACAGTTGAGGTACCTGGAAAATCTCACTTCCTGATGAGGAGAGAAGTGCAAGTGGGATAATAGAAACATGTACTTCCTTTTACTGCCTCATTTTGGAACTTGGTACACTGCCACCCAGACTTAATTTCATTGGCCAAAGCAAGTCAGATGACTTGAGTCCAAACTCAAGGAACAAATAAATCTCTTCCACCTCCAGTGGAAAGGGCAGCACAACTACATGACAGAGAGCATGGAATCAGGGAGGGAGCAAAAATTAGAGCTAAAACTTCAATCTCCCCGAAGTGTTTATCTTATGCATGGTCTATGCCAGGTCCTTCCCACGGATGGTTCCATTGCTCATTTCCCTCAACACCACTGCAAAATATATTCCTATTTCGTAATGAGGAAACTGAGGTTGAGGAATTATCAGTGACTTACTCACCATCAAACATCTTTTCCAGGATTTAATTTGGATTTCAAATTAGGTTTCTCTATGCAGGAAGTCTATGCTTTCCTGACTCTACTCCTCCAAATTAAATTTCTTTCCCAACCCCCCTGATTGCTCAGCACTCTGTAAACTCATAGTGCTCATTGAAGAAAATTAGATGCAGAACCAAAAGTTGTAAACCATCTGACATGTGAAAAGCTACCACCAACTACTTGCTAATGTAGGAGGAGGTGAAAGATGCACTTTTGGGAGGAATCACAGTAGTTCATGGAGGGAGAGCTAATGCCAGGTATCAATTAAAGCCTCCAGTTAACCTTGTTACTTGGTGTTGGCTGGATCACAGAGCTTGGAAGGGTGATGTAGAGAAAACCTTGAGAAAAAGAACTCCAGCCACACCTGCAGCCCCATGGTTAACATTTCAGCATCTGCTGTACAGAGCGTGTTAGCACAGGAGCGAACCTCAGCTTTGGAGGCATATATAATAATGAGTCACACAATCATTAATGTGTGAACCCCAGGCAGGGAGCTCACATTTTGTAGGAGAGAAGAGTTTTTGTTCAATCATAAGCGCTCCCCTACTGGGTCTGGAATTGCTCTCTGCACCAAAAATGCCTGACTTCATTTTCTTTGAATTTAAAAGGACCTTCGCAAACATTTTGGCTTAAATATAAAGGAAAACTTTTTATAAGCGAAGATAAATTAGAACAAAAGTTTAGTAGAGTGTTACTGAAAATACCTCCAATGAAAATAGAGTTAAAAAAACATTAAGAATATGCCCCTAGCCCACTCCCCATTCTTCTTTCTCAGGTACAAATTGTTTCCATAAAGAAGAACAAAGGAAAAGAAGCCTGATAGATGTAGATTACTTATGTTTTGCAACAGAAACTAAAATAGAAGTTTCTTTTAAAATGATGTGACTAAAATAAACATTACCCAATAATTCAGGTTTTTTTTTAATAGCATAAAATATATAAGCATTCCTGCAAAGGGAGGATTCAGAGTTTGGGCATCAGACATCAACCCTGGTGGTTCATTTTGGGTTAATCTGTCTTCTCTTGTTTTTTCTCAATCTCACTTGAGCTTCACATTAGTTGTAAATGGGCCGTACTGATACCTGGAGCTGGTCACCTTGTCCTTATAAAAAGATCATTTCTGCCACTTTTTCCTACTGGCTACAAGCAGAAAGAAGCAGGGGCTAGTTTGCGCGAATGGTTGCCTCACGGAGGCTTTCTTGCTGTTCCAACCAGAAGACACTGCAAAAGCATTAAGTTTGGGAAGTCTATTCCATGATTAACAACAAACCTTAACTTTCTTTTCTGCCTGGGGGAGAGAAATCTAGATCTTTCATCGAAGAGGTCAGTCTTTACTGGATCATGACCTGGAGGAAATAAGTTTCCAAATAAAATCATTTTGAAAGAAGGTGAGAACATCATGGGAGTTCTCGCCATGTTTTCTCACCTCACTTCAAATTGTGTTCCGAATCCATGAACCTTCAAGAAAACTTCAGCCAGGGAGTACCCATGTTTGCCATGCCTTTGATTACATGATGGGGTAGTGAAGTCTTAGGCAAGGAAGACCTTCAGTTTTGACTTTGCATGTTCCCTCCTAAACCTCAGAACATAGACCCATGTATTTTTTTCTGTTGTGTATATATAACCTTTTCCCTTGGAGAAGATTTTGTAATGGACAGTGCTTCAGAGTTGTATATTTGATTATGGTTCCCTCTTGGATAAGCATAAGCATAAGCAACTCATCTCAGGAGCAATATATGGGACTCTTCACTAAGTTCTTCTCAGAACCAATGTGGGCAAAACTCAGATTGAAAAAAATATTTTTGCTAGGATTCTACTACCAGTCTTTGTTGTTTATTCAGCATGGGAACCCTGAAGTTATCAACCTGCTTCTAACCTCAGATGACCTCACTTGTCCCATCAAAGTCTGCTCTCAGGCAAGAATCATAAACTGAGTCTCACCAGGATAGAGGCAACTATTATGAGAAAAGCATACTTTTTACATTAATGAATGTATATAATCAAAATGGTAGCTTCTAAGCTGGGATACCTGGGCCCCAAAATTCTGTGTGTAAAGGAAAGGAAATAGCTTTGAGCTATTTTCCACATTTTTAAAAAAGATGCTTACCCAGAAGACAGTCATCTAGCAGATAAATCAAGTTTCCTTCTTTGAACTTTAATTTTATCAACCCAGTGTGGTAATTTGAGTTAACATGTGCTGAAGAATAATTTATAAATACCAAATATTTGTTATTCAAAAATCCATCAGAGACATGAGTCATGGAGGAGATTACAAATCAGTTTGAATGGTGAAAAGTTTGGACCCCTGAATTAGAGGAATAAAGATTTAATAGCAATGTTTCTGATGTCAGCTTGGGACTGTGATAAAGGGGAGAAAGATGTAGAGGCAAAAAAACTGTCATAGAATGAGCTTCTGCTCATTGTCTGGCTGGACAGTTTTACACACAGCCATTCGCTAGGCTGTTGAGACTGGTTTTATTCCAGTCCTTCCCTAGCATTGAGCATGGTAGTTATTTTGTTGGTAGTAGAAGGTACTTCATAAACATTTATGAAATGAGATGGAAGAAGAGAGAACTTAACTCACCTGAGAACACATCTGAGCCAATATTAGAATCCAGATCTGACTCAGTAACCTCCATTGTTTTCAGCCTCATTATGACTTTGTATCATCCTAGATGTCCTGAAGTCATCTACACAGAATATTGCATACTGTATCTTGTAGATGAACCATTTGTACCTCTGCCCATCCTGGAGTTACTGTTCTTTGTGATGTGGTTTTCTGTCCTGAATTGGAAAACTTTCTGCTTTGCACAGGACCAACGATTTCTCTGATCATACAAACAAAGAAATGATGGCTTGGGTTAATTTGTGAGCCTGGTGCCCTCTGGGCACAGAAGTCTTGTGTGCAGGCTGGGCTGAGGTTCACAGAGCCTAGCTTTGGGCTGCCCACCTAGTGGGGTTATCTTTCTCCCTCAGGTCTTGCTTGGGCTGACCTCCAGGGCTTGCATGCCAAGCTGGGTCTGTCCTCATTTGAAAGGCTCAAGACTGGGCACAGCAGGTCCAGATACAGAAAACAAACAAACAAACCCAAAACCCCAAACAACAAAAACCAAATGAAAACTAAAGCCCACAAGCGATGTGAACCTGAAGAAGAGACTTCTTCTCAGTCATTGTCTGGTTCTGTCAATCAGCCCCAGGACTCCTCTGCAGGACTGGGATGCTGCAGCTCAAAAAAAAAAGGCGATGATGCTGAGGATGGAAAACACACACACACATACACACAGACAAGTACCTGTACACAATCACATAACACAGGCATGTAAGAAAGGAGGGAGAGAGAGGTGTGGTGATCACATCTTGTGTGTTAAGGATGAACCATCTTACCTTTCACAGATGCATTATTTAATTTCCTTTAATTTTAAATTCAGGGAGAACCAAGTCCTGTGGTGCCCTGTAGCAGCACTCTGCAGGCTCTGAGTGGGATACAAAACCCCCTAAGACAAGTTTCCACCCTCACAGTCTAGAGGGAGAAGCAAAAAAAAAAAAAACAAAAGCCAAACCAAACAAAAACAAACCTCTAGACCACCACTCCAGGTACTAGGCTCTAGAATTTCCAAGCACTTTTACAAATATTTCACTTAGCCCCTCTTGCAAGGCAGGTGAGGCAAGTGTCATCTGCACTTTACAGGTGAGCATAAGGGCCTTGTGGAAGATCGCAGATCTAAAAAATGGCAGCCCCAGAATCCAGGTCATCCTACTCCTGATTCAAACTTTTCCCACAATATGATACTGCTCCATTGTAAATACTTGGTCAGAGTACAGCACTCTGTGTCAGGAGAACACAAAGAAAAAAATGTATTCTTTCTGGACCGAGGGAGATGGAGGATTGGGTTTCTCAAAAGAAGTAATTTTCCATAGGTAGAAGGAATACATATTGTTGTAAGCAGGAAGAGACAATGGGATGGAAGGTAGGCAGTGTTCACAGGCAGATAAGTGGTGAAGAGACTGATCTGTTTAGCCCACATTCTGCTAAATGATCAGGTTTAGGTCCACGAGAAACAGGCAGAGATGTGAAAACATCTGTCTGCCTCCAGCTTGCCTCCTGGGTTTCCATTTCCTATTTGAGGACCATTTATTTCCTAGGAAATGGACATGGGCAGTAATAGCCCCCTTTTATGAGCCCTAATCTCCCTCTAATCCAGTGGCTTTTCAGGCCTCAGGGTGAAGATCCTGTCAACAAACTATGGGTCCAGTGTGTAGGATTCAGGGTTTTGTTTTGTTTTCCAAAAATGTTTCAAACTTTTCATGAGACTTGGAATACATCATTGGGCACCTCCAATCCTATTTCTTCATCCGTTAAATGCGGGTAATTATATCAACCATGAAGGATTGCTATGGGTATCCAGTGAATTGATTTTTGTGCAGCACGTCACACAGTACCTGACTCATAGCTACCTGTTTATGGATATGGGAGATTACTACTTCTGTTTGACAGGAGGAAAAGAACTAGTGCAAGTCTGTTATGTGATGACCCCACATCTCCTCTCTTCTCATTAGATGTGTCTCCTACAAGACCAGCGTGACCAGAGGCTGAATGGCCTTGATTGTCCTAGTCAGGTGGGGCCCTGCACGGGTTCAAGAGGAAGAAGGAGGAAGCAAGGTTTAGTATCCCATCCGACTGCAGGAGTGGATCTCATTGTTTTTTTCAAAGCTGCGGCTTTGGTTTGGGTGTTTGTTTTGCCAGCGAGATGTGGTAACAGGCAGATGGTATTCAATATCCGTTGAGGGAATAAAGTATGGTACCGGTAACCAATGGTTATGAGCAACCTCAAACAGCACCTGGAGGTGGGAAGGGACTGGGGCTGTAGCAGGAATGGCCAAGTGGAATAAGACATCTGTGCCTGTCTGGGGGTCAAAGTGGCATATTTAGGGGAAAATATGGCTCTGGCATGACTTGGATGTCCACGGCTCATTCTTAGTTCATTGGATCCTAGGTCTTTGGCAGCACAGTTAAATTCTGATCCCCAGAGGATTGTATGGCTGAGGCTGCCTTGAATCTTGTAGCCTTACACGGATGCTTTAGGTTGTGGGCAGGATGTGGTGGGGAGGTCTGGGACTGAACAGGGCTGGAGAAGAATGGAGCTGAACCCACCACGAAGTCCCAGGCACTGGTTGTCCTTGGTCAGCACCCGAACCCTTAACTTCCTCTGGGTTTTGCTAATTCCACAAGGATCATTTTTTACCTGGTGAAACGAACATCCGATGCTCTGTCCATACTGCACTTAACGCTTCACAGTCATATCAGCTAAGTCCTCCACATTTGTAGGAATTAACATCTCTTCCTTCAACTGGGAGTGCTTTTTGTATTCTGAGGCAGACTCTTCAGTGTGGAGGAACTATAAAACACAATGGAAAAAAGCTAGAGTCAGAAAAGCATATCCCCGGTTTCAAATGGGTGGTATTTTCCCTAGAAGATAGAAAGCAGGGAACAGTGCTTGCGAAGTTTAACTGCACACAGAGGTCACTCATGGCTGTGGTTGACTCTGATGAAAGTCAGTTATATTTCCCATGGAAGACATGGAATTTCGACTTTATTTGATTTGACTGTATGCAAGTAATGTGGATAGGAAGTCATGATTAAAGATGGAGTATAGTTCAAAAGATGCGATATTATCATTGTAGCGAATGTACCATTTGTAGCTAATAACGTATGCTGACTCACTCAGCACCCTCTCCACCTCCCTTTTAGCTTGCTGCAGAGATCGAAAAACTAAGAACTGCATATCCCAGACTCTCTTGCAGCTAAGATTTTCTTATTTTACCTGCAGTAAGCTTAGGGGCAGCTAAGAGCAATGTGAGGTATTGGTCCTGCAGAGACAGAGACAGTTTTCTGGAAAACACTTTGGCAGTGTATTCTTTCTTTACCTTTGTATTCCTGTTTCACAGATGCAGTCTCTTGCTTCTCTAAGGAGACCAACAGTCTATACTTTATGGAAATTTTTTCTTCTTGTAGAAATTTTATGTTCTCCAGGTTGCCTTCTTGGTTAGTTTGTTTTTTGTCTTGGTATTTGTATTTTGTGTTAGAGGTTTTCCTAGAAGTGTGGTGATCCTTGGTTGTAGGTTCATATGTAAGAGATGGGGTATAAAAACTTGAAAACCCTGAGCAAATGAGTTGGCTTGAAAGCTGTGAGCATCACTGTGGCATGCTCTGAGTGGGGAATTTCTAAATGTCAGTATCTTCAGGTCCTTCCTCCAGGGGTGGGAAGAGGGTAAAGTCATGGCTGTCAGCGTTCTCAGAGCTGAGAGAGAGACAAACCTGGCCTCTGCATTCAGTACCCATGACTTTACCTAACTCGACTGCTTTGGGAACAGTTTTCTGCTGTCATCTGTGCCAACACCTTCTCAGAAGGAGACTTTCAGACTTTTCCCAGATGGAAAATCATTCTCCAGTATGGGGTGAGCTTAGGACCTGGAGCACTCATTCTTCATCCATCCTTTTGAATTTGGCTTCTCTTTTACCTATCTGCCAGAAATACTCAGTACCTGATCTTTTTGATGATTTGGCTGTGTTATTCAAGTTGACCTTGGGTTCCCTGCTGCCATTTTAAAATTCAAATGTCAATAGTTTGCTAAATCAATTGTCCACCTTTCATTCACTGCAATTTTCAGCATTTTTGTTGCTGTCTCCTCCTCTGTTCTTTACATCTTTTTGAAATAATGTCTTTAAGAAAAACCTCTTTTGCCATAGCTTTAGTGTGATTTTGGGAAAGGAGTAAAATCTGATATTTTCAAGCTGCCGTCTTTATATACAGCTGTTCACATATTTCTTTAAATTTTTTTATTTTAAAGTTTTCATTTAATTTTATTTTTTAGTTTTTGGCCACAGCTTGCAGTGGCTTGATGGGGGATCTCAGTTCCCAGATCAGGAACTGAACCCTAGCTGCAGCAGTGAAAGCACCAGACCTAAGCATTAGACCACCAGGGAACTCCTCACTTTTTTCTTTATATCTAGTTTTCTACCATTTATCTATATTCATATTGCAAGTAGAAATGACCTTCTATGCAGTGTTTATTATAACATTATGTTTCACATTGTTTTACTTTTGAGAACATTTTTATTGGCTATATGTTTTAGAGCATAGATGTACTTTAATTTCCATACTTGAGTTGGGGAGTTTTAAGTATACAGGTTTGAGTGATTCTTTCTCAGAGAAGACCAAAGCGAAAACTCAGAGTATCAGGCTTTTACTTTACATTAGAGTTGGATATTTATTTTGTTGCTATCATTTCATTGTTATGATGGATATCTTTGTGTATAAAGTTTTTCATGCATTAGAAAGCTTTCTTCAGGCTAGATTCCCAGTAGTGGAATTCCTGGATCTCAAGCTATAAACATTTTTAAGGCTTTAGATTCTCACTGTTAAATTTCCTTTCAAAAGTTATGGCATATTTGCTCAACGGAGGGAAACACGGGTCAAAGTGTATTTGGTACACCCTTGGGAACAAGTGTGATGAAGTCATGGTATGGCTCATTGCAACAGTGTAGCACATACTCATAAACTCCACAAAATCTTGGAATTCCTCCTTTGCCTACTTATGATGCCAGCTCATTTGGTCATTACAGTTGTAGTCAACCCCAGACTTTACCTGCTATGTGGGGTCCTTCCAATCATGATTAAAGGAGCACTTACCATGTGCTTAGATTGCCCTGGAATACATAGGGATAATTCTGAGGGACAGCTCCCAGTTTTAGCAAAACTGTGAAATGGTCCAAACAGGAAGCTGGTGCCAGTCCCTAAGATGGGACTCCACAGGCCTCATCACCATCAGAGTCCCTCCCTCAGGGTCCCCTGTCTTTGCTGAACTCCACAGGTGGGGCCAGACCCTTGAAAATGTTATGTCAGGGACAAGGAGAAAGGGGTGCTCAAAGGGACCCTGATGGTCTCTGGAGCCCTCTTTCCTTGACTCATACAGCATTTATGACATATCTATGTTATTTTTACTTGACACTATATCTCCTGTCACACATAGTATTTTACGTTAAGCAAACATATAAGGCAGAATAGGCTTGAACGAGCTTAAAGAGGAAAAACTGGGTCCTCATTCCCAAAAGGGGATCACATCTGCAGTGGTCAGTCAAGGATTCTGTATAAGTAGAAATGCCCCGGGACCCATAAATGGATAGAAAGGAGGGCTATATCACAAACACGCTTGAGCTCAAACTAAGGCTTTATTATGTGAGGTTGTGTGTGTGTGTGTGTGTGTGTGTGTGTGTGTGTGTGTGTGTGCTGGTTTAGTGTTCCAGAAATAGCAGCTCCTGGTTGTTACTCATCAGTTTTCATGGGTGGTACACTGGATCATGGTTATGGGGTGATGGTGAGGGTGGCAGGGGCCTCATGGGTGGGCTGAAGATTTGTGGGTATCTCCATCCTGAAGCTTTCAGGATCATAAATTAACCTTTTGAGGGGATCCCAGAAACCTCCTGAGGGATGGATGCTTGGAACAAATCTTTGGACAAAACAAGTCAGCCTCCCAGATAAGAGCCTGTTTACTGAATATTGCAACTGCCTTGGTAATTTTTCTTAGTATTTCATTGATGTATCTGCATTAAATGTCACAGAAGACAGCTCCTGAAAGCTAAATATGTTGTAGGAAAGAGCATCTCCTTTAGTGTTTGAGAGATCTGAATGCTGATTCATTCGTCTGCTCTCAGAGGTTCCACATCTGAAACAGGAATGTGATGCTTCACTCATAAGATTGTTGTGAGATTAAAATGACACTTGTACATGCATCAGGCATGGTGCCTGCCCACAGCTTGTGCTCTAAGTGCCAGCTCCCTTCTTTTCTCTCAGGGGAAAAAGTGCCTTTGGTGGTGGATCCCAATCAGAGACCTTCCTGGACAACCCACACAGGGCAGAGTTCCTGGAGCTTTGCTCCAGCCTGCTTCCATCTGACTTGAGTAATTGATGTACCTTTGGGAATCCCCCTTATTCTCGTCGTTCTTCTTTCAATTCAACCTCCTCTCATTTCATCAGGCAGCGGTTCCCAGAGTGTAGTCCCTGGACCAAAAACATCAGCATCAGCCGGGCAAATAGAGCTGCAACTTCTCAGGCCTCACCCTGAACTACTGAAGTAGAAACTCCAGGGCTGGGGCCAGGCAATCTTTGAACAAGCCTTGCATGTAATTCGGAGATAGACTGAAGTTTGAAGCCACTGGTCTCGGGGTGCTGAACTCTTGTTAATATTACCTGCTTTCACGTTTGATCTGCTGTCCGGGCATGGCCCACCTGCTTTGAGACTCTGAAATCAGGTGAAGTCTTTACCCACATCTTCGACAGAGGACAACTCCATCATGGAAGATTTATCTTGTCTCAGTGGCAGTGTTTCGTCTCGCCTGGGCGCACCTATGGCCCTCAGCACTTGGTAGGACCAGTGGAAGAGGAAGCCTCGCTTTTGACTCTTCTGTAACCCTGCAGCTGGATTATGGGGCAAACACTTGATTATCAATTTCCTTTTACTTTGTATTTTGCCAGAGCGGAGAGGAAAAAAAAAAAAGGAAACCCTTCAAATGTTACTGAACACTTTAATAGTCTTACATGTTTTCCCTGATCAGAGGGTCAGAGTATAGGTCAGCCTTCCCTTCATTTGGTGCTTCCAGAATTCTGTTACTTTAGTAGCTTGGGGAAAATTCTCACCACGACAAGTAGGGCACCAAAAATTGATAGAACTATAAACTTTAAAGTCAGGATGTTGAATATTACCATCACATCCTAAGACTTAGCACACTGAGGGTTACTCAACAAACATCCATCGAATGGAACAGGTTCATTGCATATCTGGCCTCTATAGAGCGTATAGGTCTGGCTTGATCAATTGCTGGCAAGTTTTGAATGTTATTGAATTAAGACTTTCTTGAGTAGGCTTGTGTTTATCTTTCAAGGAGCTCTGCCAAGATGAAATTAGATTTTATAAGGTCCCGGATGGTTGCGGGAGCCATAGCATGGCTTTAATATTTCAGAAAGCAATTATGCTGGGCTTCATATCAACTTCATGTAAAATATGCAACATCTTCTTTGTGCATTTTTTGGTCAGAGGTTATCAAGCACGATGGTGAGAAGACTCAGAAATTACCCTGATTTTAACAGTTGTTCGAGGTTTGGCCAGAACTGGAGGTGACTCAATGGTCCAAACAGAAATTGCTGTGGGAACGATGTCTGCTTTCTAAACACAAGAATGTTGTGCTTACTCTACCCTCCTTCCTGGAGTGCTTCCCAGAATGTATTTCTTTGGAGCCTTTGCTAAGAGGCAGGATAGTGCAGTAGTTACGAAACAGATACCAGAGCCAGCCAGCCTGGGCTAGAATTCTACCCCTTCTCTGTCTAGCTCTGTGACCCTCGGCACGTAATCAAGCCCTTCCTTGCCTCAGTGTCTTCAGCAATAAAAATGGCAGTAATAGTACTGACTTTATGGAGTTGTTGAGAGGATTAATGATTCATGCGTGGGGAGAGTTTTGCATACCTCTTGGCACAAAGAAAACTCTCAATCATTGTCAGCTATTGGTATTACTATTCAGGTTCAGTTCCTGAATTACCTGTTTGGAGAGGTCCTTCCTGACCATTCAATCCAGAACAGCTCCCCTCAATTTAATCTTTATCAAACTACCATTTCATAGTCCTCATGACATTGACACCATCTGACACAAGAGTTTCTTTTATGTATTTTGCCTCCAACCCCAGGATGTAAGCTCCATGGTATCACAGGGTGTGTCTTTGTCCCTGCTGCAGCCTCAGCACCTAGATTACTGCTGAGATCAAAGTAGACATTCAGTCAACCTTTACTGAAAAAATTATGGATTCCAGAATTAGTCTACTTCTGACCAAACTCAGAGCCATCACTCTTCTGCAGTGTGGAGAGGTAGGGCCTGATCTGGGGCTCACGCTCCCCTTGGTCAGACCAGCTGTTCTCCTGCAATTTTAGGAGAGCTTGGTTCACAGTTTGGGGGACTTTGGAGTCTGACTCATTTCAGTATCTTCTAAAGCCTGAGAGATGTGCAGTGGTCAGCACAGTGAAATGGGGCATCTCTAGTCCTCCACAGACTAAAATGACTTAGTCTTTCTAATCCTCCAAGGACTGAAAATAAAATAAGGAATTTATGTTTATATTGAGGAATTTGAGCTGGGTTTTATCTGGAGGATGGTAGGATACCTTTGAAGGGTTAAGGTGAGACCTAGTGAATCTTCATTGTTGCAGCAGAGACAGAGGAGCAGCACTTTGCACTTTTTTTTTGGCGACACCACGGCATGAGGAAATTCCTAGACCAGGGATCAAACCCATGCCACAGCAGTAACCTGAGCCACAGCAGTGTCAACAACAGATCCTTAATTCGCTGAACTACCAGGGAACTCTGTATTTCACTTCTGATGCTGCTTGACCTAAGGGTACAGGACAGGGCATGGTAAAGGTGGCCATCAAGAACTATGTGACATTTTTAACTCCAGGCTTGCCAAATGTAGCAGATGCTGTTGGTCCCTTATCCAGTTCCCTCTGATAATTCTGGGATTTCCTCCCCACCCCTGGCCCAGATTTCTGGGAGTATAGGCTGCCAAGGGCTTACAGATGTACTCCTTTTCCAGAGAATTCGCTCCCTTGTATGGGAGCTACCTGGCCCTGGTTATGCACATTGTCTTATCCTGGGGAAGCTGACAGGCAATGATGGGTATATCTTGGGGGCACAAAATTTAGACCTAAAGTGGGCAGAACTTTGCCTTGTCGCTTCTCTGTAGAGCCTTTACAGTCAAATCAAAACCAGACTTTACCTGAGACGCCCCCCCATCCTTGCTTAGCTCCTTACCCTGCCTGATCTTGCTCCCCTCCGTCGGCTGCTTCTGATGGTGCTCCCTTCATATGGCATGTGCACCAGAATCCTTGTCTCAGGCTCTGCATCAAATGAAACCAGCCTGAGATACCAGGAAACAGTGGAGGTGGAAGTTAGTAAAAGATTAGAAATTAAATCCCTCAAACTGCCACCCACTGAGAAATGAGAATTAGAAAACATAGCCAGGGGAACTGAGAGCAGCCACCCTGATCCTCTTGCCAAGGTTTTGAAAGAGAGTAAGGATTCTTAAAAGTATGTACGCACATGCTGCCCTTAAGGGCCACAGCCGCTGAGGTGCAACCCCCTTTGGATGCTCTTCTGTTTGCAAAGCAGATGTGCGAGGCGGTGAAAAGCAGAGTGCGTAATTGCAGTGTGCTGTTCTCATGTTGTTTTGGTAGGGCTACCTTGGCAGTGAACATGTGGTCCTTGGACCCCAGTCACCTCATCTGGAAAGGGAAAGTTGAGAACAAATGACCTCAGCTTCTCCCAGACCTGGCTTCAGTGCCGTCCTTTGAGATGGAATTGGAAATGCCAGTAACATCTCTCTCTCTCTTTTTTTTTTTTTTTCCTGGATGGCTCCAAAGGCTGTGGGCTGCAAAAAGAGATAAAATTTGGCCCTGGCACACTCCCCTCCTTCCTAATCCACCTTTATGAAGCCTGTGGCCCCCTCCTGTCCCCTTTATGCTGAAAAACACTACTCATATGGGTAGAAGGCATTTTTAGCCTCTGCGTCTGGGTTGAAGGATCTGAGCCCAGTTTTCCTATTGTTTTGCTGTCTCCTGTTCAGAGCAGCCCCTGCCACATTAAGGAGCAGGCCAGCCAGGAGGAGGCAGGGCCAGCACCTTGGCGGGGCCTCTGCAGTTACCCTCCTCCCTGCGAACAAGCATCAAGTCACTGGCACACAGAACAATACTAAGAGAGCTTGGCTAGGATTTTGATTTTCAGCTTCCCCTTCCAAAAAGCTTGGCTTCGTTTTGGCATGGAGACAAAATGCAATGACCCCCTTCAGCAAACGCTGTAAACCATCTCCAAACCAAACTTCCCTTGGCGCTTTAATCAGGCAACTGTAAGGTACCAGGTCCTGGTGAATGCTGAAGGTTTGTGTAAGACACTGGGTTGTTGTGACTTGTCATTTAGCTCTTGGTCTTACAAATGGACTAGGGGACGGAGTAAGTGGTCAGAGAGAAAGACAGAAGCAGGGGGATGGAGAGATAGTGGAAGGAGATGAAGGAGATGGGGAGATGAAAATGTAAAGAAAGCCACTAAGGAGTGAGGCGAGAGATTAAAGAGCGAGAATTTGTGAGAGAGAATTAGAAATAGAGAAGTAGAGACATGCCGAGAAGGAAAAGAGAGGAGAGAAGAAAAATGAGAAGAAGGAAAAAGAGGGAACAATCGGAAAGAGGGAGGTAGAGACGTGGATGAATTAAAAATAGTCCGGGGGGTGTTCCATGGTGGCCTAGTAGTTAAACAGCCATAAGTAGATAAGTAAATAAATAAATATGTAAATAAATAAAACAAAACAAAATAAAAACAGTGGGGGATTCTTGCTCACTGCAAAAAATTTTGGGAGAGGAGGGCCAGGGCCCGAGCACAGTTGTACTGAAGAGGGGTAGTTATGGGTGAACAAAACTGATGAAAAACTCTGAAAACCATGTTGGCAGGCCCAGAATTGGGAGAAATAAGGCACGTATGTGGCCAAGCTGGGATTTAGGCCCAGGGCACACTAGCCCTTCCCAGGACTCTGGTCTTCTCAGCATCTCTCCATCTGCCCAGGCAGATGTGTAGCTGCCTTCCCTTAAAAGGAACAGGTTTAGGAGTTCCTTGGTGGCTCAGTGAGTTAAGGATACCGTGTTGTCACTGCAGCATCTCAGGTTGCTGCTGTGGCATGGGTTCAATCCCTGGCCTGGGAACTTCTACATGATGTGGGTGTGGCCAAAAAAAAAAAAAAAACACAAAAAAGGAAAAGAAGTAGGATCATGGCCTTCTTGCTGACTCTGCTGAGTGCAGTAGGAAAGGAGATGTTTTAGGGGAACCCACAGGAAACCAAGGCCCAGGATTCTGCCTCTGTCCCTTACCAGCTGTGCAGCCTTTGGCAGAGCCTGACTTTGCTGAGCCTCGGTTCTATCAGGTATAACATGGTGACAATAGAGTCCCTAGCGTGTTGCTTTATCCCTCTTCCCTATGACATTTCCCACTGTAGTTCCCTGAGCTTTGCATTTATTTCTGTCACAGCTTGACCCCCTGTGCTCCCAGGAACAAAGTCTCAGGAATGAGAGAAAAAAAAAAAACACAAGGTTGTAGCCGCCAGCCAGGCACAGAGGGACCACTCCTGTGACTATGAAGACTTCGTCAGTTTGGTTTAGGTTGTAGCAGTGTTTCATGCCTAGAAGATAATGCTGCAGCTCCTCCAGCCCTCTCTCAGCCCCTTGGAAGCCTTGCACACTTTGGGGATACTGAGCATGGTAATGAACTTGGTGGTCAGGATGCAGGCCGGGTAGCCGTGTCCATCAAGCCCTCCAGACTCATGGACCCTGAGCTCCAGGAGAATCATGGATGGAATGCTGGCTGGAGGAGTCTTGTCGGTGAGGGAGTCACCTGGTTCATGGGATGAACATTAAAAAGCTCCCCTTGCCTTTGGCAGAGGTCAGAGTGGTGGCGGAAGTCTCCTTCTGCTGAGGTTAGAAGAGAAAAGAATCCTGGCTTGGTTGTCACTATCATGAACATTTAATTGGAAATATGTCTCAAAAGAGGAGGGGGTGGAACTTTAGGCTGAGATGACTTCGGTCATAGAAGTCTAGAAATTTAGTTTCATTTGCTTCATCGTAGTAATTCAAGGTTTAAAAGGAACAGAGAGGCTTTCCCCTTCATTTGCAGATGTACCCAACACACACACACACACACCCCCCCCCCGGATGGAGCTTCAGAGAGAGCCAGGTTCCACTGCTGGGACAGCTGGAGAGGCCTCCTTGCCTTCTTTCCCTTACTACTTCCAGGACCCCAGGTAGGCAGACCACACCTAGGTGTTTTAGCTGTCATCTCACAAGGAAGGAATAGGGATGATGTCTTGGGGGAAGATGCTTTATTTTCTGTGCCTTTTCCCTACCTGGGCTACTCTGTCTTTGCTGGGGCTAGAGTCATTAAAGATCAGTTCTGTCCTTGTGTTCCCTAGAGCTACATCGTGGCCCAGGCCTAGCTCAGGCCGCTTTTCAGCTCTGATCGGTTTGCAGTGCAAGGATCTATTTCCAAGGCTGTCTTCACCAGTGCACTCTCAGCTCCTACTGAGCCCAGGGACAAGCCTGCTTCATTGTTCTCTCTGAGCATAGAAACTGCTGGTTGGGAAACTGGAAAGAAGGCATATTGAGGATAGAGTCAGAAGATGGCATTATAACCCTGGCAGCCTCACCACCATGTCAGATCTGGTCTTTGTTCTGCAGATGCAGAAATCCAGACCTACCCATGAACCTGAATTACAGGAATTCCTAAGAAAGCAGGGAGCAGGGCCAGCAAGTAATGCTTTAGTCTTGCAATAGGACATAGAATAGGCCAGACCAGGGTCCTAGCTCCCTGTGAACAAATCTGTATTGGATACCCCAGGCCTTTGTTCTCAAACTTGAAATAGCATCAGAATCACTGGGAGGGCTTGTTAAAGCACTCATGGATGGGCCCCTATCCGAAGTTCTTCAGTAAGTCTGGGTAGAGCCTGCGAATTTGCATTTCCAATATGTTCCCATGTCATGCTGATGCTATATGTCCAAAGACCCCCACTTTGAAAACCACATGGTTTCAATATGAATGGGTCAATATGAATATATTACTTGGGGAGGGGGACATGGCTCCAGTGGTCCCCAAATACTGGGGATCTGCAGGTTTATCTCGGCATCTGATCAGGGTCATTATACACCTTTCACTTGTCTTACCCTCTCCTTTTGTTTTTTTTTTTTGGCTGCACCCACGGCATTTAGAAGTTCCTGGACCAGGGACTGAACCTGCATTATAGCAGTTACTCGAACCACAGCAACTAGACCACCAGAAATACCTTCTCCTTCTTGTAAAAATAACCAAACCCAAGGGGAAAAAAAATCCACAACAACAACAAAATTATTCTGATCAGTAATGAAAACCATGACCAAAAAAATAAGACATGTCTCCTTGCTGTTGTGAGATAGTTTTGAATAATGTCCTTAGTTGGAAATGACCCCAGTTCAGGACGAGGAACTCTGGCATGGTCTGGGTGGGCTAGTGTTTGCCAGCAAGACCCCCGGCCCAAGGGCAGGAGGCAGATCAGGTGACGGCCCCGCTTGAAGGAAAGCGTGCCAAGAAGCTGGTGAGAGGATGAGCCGTACTCCCACCTGTTCTCCCATCGGCACAGCTGTCTCCTAAGGCATGGACGCCTCACCATCTGTGCTTTTAACGTGTGAAACACACTTTAAAATATACTATTTAATTAAAAATGATATTTGTCAGCTCACTGCTGTGCCAACTCCCTCCCCACAGTCGTGTTGCTGCTGGAGCTATCGTGCAACCAGAGAAGTCGGCTTTCCAGGGAGCAGAGGTTGGACTGCAGCGTGGGAAGTTCAAGGCAAAGCTTTTTAGAACCAGTGGTCATACCCTGGCATTGTCCTCTGTGATCTGGGACTCTCCAGAGGTCAGGGTTAGGCAGTCTAAGGTACTGATATTTCTGGAAAGGATGGGCACCACTTAACCCTCCATGAACTTTCCCACCCTTTTGTCCACCTGACCCTGTAAATATTAATCCATCAATATGCTTATCTAAAAAAAAAAATCCTAATAATCCACATGCCGGCCTAGAAGCTGCCTGGGTATGCTGGGTCTCATAGCTGGCATGTACCTTCTCCTTTCAAATGATACCTCTGTTCAACTGGTTTGCTAGTCTCCACTGTAGAAATTCGGAAGAGTTTTCACAGTCTGGGTGTGACAGACTGTCCCTGCTGTGCTATGAATTCATGCCTGTTCAGCCAGCATTGCCTTCCCATGGTGAGATGTCTAGGGGTGGTATCTGGGCTTTGAGCTCTGTTGTCAGCTTTGAAATAAATTGTAACCATGTTTAGTGGCAAAAAGGAAGAGGTGAGGGATGAAGGGGCGAGAGAGCCTACTTCTAGATGGATATGTTTTCTGCTCTAGAAAAATTTTCCCTGTTCATTGTGTGTCCTAAACCTAGGACTGTAAACGATTTTTTTTTTTTTTTGGCAAAATTTTTGCTTTCAGTTGAACTTGTGGTTTGAAGCAGAAAGACCACCAGGTGGGGCGCGAGAGAGGCTGGTTTTGACTAAGGCAGTAGCCATTTGACTGACTTAGAAAACAGTATCTTCAAAAAGACAATGTTTTCAAAAAGAGTTTACTGTTATATCTTAAAATGAAAGTTAAGATCTACTGAGTCTTTGCAGTTCATGATTCTTCTATAGAAAGGTCTATGCTGTTGTGGTCTCTGCAGATGGGTTGGAAAAAGCGGGGTGAAAAGAAAGAATCATTTATTGAGATAAGGGACATTGCTAGAGCAGCAGGATGACTTCCTGAAAATCAGGGGGAGTTGACTCAGAGCGAGTGGTCCTGTGTGCTTTTATAGCCTGGGGAGAGAGGAGAGTCTTAGGCTACACCTGCTGACCTGCTGATTGGCTGGGGAAAGAGGGGTCTTACAATACACTTGCTGGTTAGTGGGGGCGTATAATGTGCCTCGGATGAGGAGTGGGGCACACACCTTTCCTGGTCAGGGTAGGAAGGAGTAGGCCAGGTTGCTCAAGGTGGGTGAGGGACATTACAATGGGTGACAAGGAAGAGTTTGTCTAATTTTTGTCTTGGCCAGAGGCTTTGAGTTCTGTCTCCCTGAAGAGGACTTGAAGTGCCACATATGCTTTTAGCAGTGCCAAGCATTGTCCCTTCAAACCAAGTGCAGGCAACTTCCTTTCTTCCTCCGTCCTCCGCTCCTCGCCTATTGTGATTTGACACATCCTGTGTCTGTTGGGAAAGCTCAATTGCCTCCCCTCTGTAAAGCACTATTTCAGAAGTTCTGGAAACTCTAAATGAAAGGGCAGAGCACATCAGAGCTCACTGCTCTGGACTGATTAGCATTATTACTTGGAAAAAAATCCTTCAGCAAACTTCCACTGAATATTTGTGTAGCCTTTTCCAGGGACTGCTAATAGTTCTCCGAATAATCTGACGGTCTCATCTCACTTGTGATCTGTCCTTCTCAGTGAATTATTTGGAATTCCTCCCCCCAACTTGAATGCATAGGAGGTAGTTTTTACCAATGATACTTTTAAAGACAAACATTTTTAAGTACAGAGTGCATGGATGATAAATACATAATGTACTAAATTTTTAGATTGATTGGTAATTTTTGCAAAGAGCTTTGAAGATAAAAAGTGTTGCATGCTGTCATGTCAAATTAGCATTGATTACAGAGATTTTTTAAGTTTAACATCGTGTGGATTTTGGCTTTTTCAGACCTCTTAGATTGCGTTTCCCGAACCAAAGGGCATGCACTTCTTTGGAATCTTATATCAATTATTGGATAAATGAGAGAGGATCAGTGACCTCGATGAACACAGCAGTCAGTCTGATAGCGCGCGCGCGCATGCACACACACACACACACACTCACACACACGAGTGTGCTGGCTAAGAATTTTGAATTCATTGGGAAGGACGTTCTATATCCGTTACGGGAAGACTGGAGTGAAGAAAAATGGTAATGAAAAGTTGAGTCGTTGTGGAGCCTGAAGTCGTTCTTTTTCTTGGTTTCAAATTGGAGATGATGATCTAAACTGGTTGACTATGTTGATTCAGTCCTCAGAGATAAAAAAAAAAAAAAACAACTCAAGTGGAGACTTGGAAAGGCAGACAAGGCCTCAGGAAAGTACCCCACAACATAGTGACACCTTGCTAAACGAGGTAAACAGTGCTGTCAGATGAGGTTTTCCGTAAGTGTTTTCCTAGATACCATGATGCCTAGGGACACCCAAAGAGAGCGCCCCAGATTGTGAGGGGGGGTTAAGGACCCTATGGGATAGGGGTATTGGAACCAGTCTAGCAATAAAAATAACTGCCACATGCATCCAGTTTGGGGTTTACAATGCACCATCACTCTTGTTCTTTCATGGTGTCCCCACAACCTCCGCGTGAGGAGGAAAGGGCAAGCCGCATTTTCCCACAGCCAGCAATGAGAAAGTTAAGTGATTTGTCTCCTCAGATCCTTTGGTTCCAAGTCCAACGCAATTCTGCTGCATCTCTGAAGGTACCAAGAGGCACGGCAGGGAGTAAAAAGAAGGAAACCAATGTGGACCTCGGTTCTGGGGTGGAGGGATCATTCCTCAGATGGAAAGAGGGAGAGGGAGGGGAACCATTACCTCCTCATACCTGTGGTTCAAAGAGCACAGGCGCCTGCGTGATCGCCCCTCCCCCATTTGAAGATAGCTCCACAGCTAGTTAAAAGTTTTGCTAAGTACCTTCCTGTAGTAATCTTAAAAAGGAAAATGTCTTCTACAAAGGCTAATCCCTACTTCTTTTCTTTCTTTCTTTCTTTCTTTCTTTCTTTCTTTCTTTCTTTCTTTCTATGTCTTTCTTGGAAAAAAGTGGGAAAGTGTGATTCAGAGACTAAGAGGATGAGGGAAATACTTTCTGGGCTAGTTCTGAAAGTGTTAATGTGGCATGCTTGTCTGGTTATTAACGTACTACAGATTTTGCTTTTTCCTTACGTCTCTCCATGCCTGTCTTTCTGATATATCTCTCCCTTCTCTTCTTATGAAATGATGCTGGCAAATGCAGAGGAGAGGAGTTTTATTGTGTTAAAAGGAGCTTTCTTTGAGACAAGTTTCCATAACGACAGACTTATTATATATAGAAACAACACTACCTGCTTTTTTAAAAGATTCTTTTGGAATCAATGTCTGAGTCATTTTAAATCTGATAAATTCTTAAGATACTCTGGAGGCAGACGGAAAGCATCCACAGACATCTTCAAGTTAATGGGTTCAAGGGCAATTGGGCTGCACATTGCTTCACCAGGTCTCTGTGGATCTCCTGTCCTGACTCTGGGTAGCAACCTGTATCAAGAAGGTGGGAGAGGCAGCTCCCCTGGTCCTGTGCAGTGCCATCACCCATCGCCTCCTTATTCCCTCCTCCTCTTTCTCTTTCCTCTCTTTCTTTTCTTCCTTCAGATTTAGCAGGTTAATCACTTGTAGGAAGCTCACATACACGTATTACCACCCAACTCTTCCACACACCATAAACAGAGCAGCATTGCGGATGGTGATGGGGCAATCCTGAGTAGCCCATCTGGCCCATGCATTGTGTGCATAAGCAAACAACACACTGAAGCCCAGATCAATGGTTATGAATTTCATATCATACTGGGTCTCCTGAGTTTGTGGACATTGCTTTTAGCTAATTTATACAGCATGATTAGAATGCAGTTTTTATATATGGCATAACATCTTAGCTGGAAATCCAAATTACTGTCTTCCTGCCTCCTCATTTACACAAAGTCAACTTTAAATTAGACTGATTGGATTGAACTGATCATTTTTTTTCCATTCAGTAGAGAGTAGCATCCATGATGCTGCTTCTTGGTCTTCGTGGATGATCGAGGCCAGTAAAGAATCATGGAGAAGTGTTGCAGTCTTTCAAGAGATACCACTGAGCTCAAGACTGGGTTTCAGGAGTCCCGGGGGCTTCCCTGCCCTGCTAACTGTGAAACTCTAGACATGTTCCTTTAAAATCTCTGGTTTATGTTCCAATCACACTGAGCTAATATAATCTCCCATACCTGTCCCAGAAAACAAGGATGAAATTACTTAAGTGAAGGTGCTTTATAAGATAAAAAGAACTGAAGAGGAGGATTAGGTGTCATTTCCCAGGTCCTCAACCCTGAACTTGGGCATCCCTACCTTCTTTGGTTAAACTTTTCTCCTTTTTACCTTTATCCAATACTAAGCACTCAGTGCCTTTTCATTCTTCTCCAAGCAAAGCCTCAAAAAAGTGTCTAGGGCTTATTGGAGGGACTCTGAGTCTCTTAGAATTCTTTTTCCTCATGAATCTGACCAAGAAGAAATGACCTAAGAATGCTCTGATGTGACTGGAATTTTATGGGTACTTTCATTACTTTAGATGCCCAAATCGGGATTAAAACACAGAAAACAATGTGTTCAGTTTTTTGATATTGCCTTATTTTATAATAGCATCTCTTGTTATTGCAAACAAGAATTAGAAGAAGCTCCGTTAGTTTTCTACAGAATACCTCTAAAGCATTCACTCTGCTTCAAATCATCACTTAAGTCTGCTTCAAATCATCCTTAAGTCTGCTGTGATCACAGAGCAGCTAAGGAGCTGGTTAGGTGTGCAAGAAGGGGATAGGGGAGCATGTGGTGATGGGGCCAAGACTTCTAGGTTTGGAGACTATCTCCTCTGAGTAGGAGTAATTCTCTCCTTCCCACTTGAAATCAGGTATTAGCATCCTCCCTGATGACTGCCTCCATATGAGGTGCAAACAACCTCAAGACATAACAGTTCAGATTTTGTATGCTGTAAAAACAGCATTTATTGACATGCAGTTAATTATATTGGCATACACCAGAGGAAACGAAAAGATTAAACTTCTACCCAAGATACTCCATTTTTCCATATTCATGCAAGTTACTATAAAACTTGTTCAGGAGACATAGTCTAAGCAGTTTGATAGCCCAAGCAAGAGTTCAAGGTCAGAGCCTTCTGGAAGTTATTGATGCCTGTCTCCTGAGTCTGCCTGGTGTAGTGTCCAGGGAGTCCTGGTTCTATCTTATTAGCAAGGTTGACCCTGGAAATGCATGGAGTGTTCTGCTGGATTCAACCCGAACATTTTGAGTGAGCTTTGCAGCTTATGGAATGTGTTAGCTACAATCCAGAATGTATTGATGAATTAGAATGTCATCTCTTCGTAGTAACAAAACAACAGCAGCAACAAGTACTACGTTTCTTGTTGCATACTGATGTTGAATGGGCCCTCCATCTACTGGTTACACCAGCCTTCGGAGATCATCTTGAAGCTTTACTCTCAATTTTCATGTCCAGTCCCTCAGCCAATGCCATCGATTCTACTTCCATACTTCTTGAAAGATCTTTAACATTCCTACTGCCCCCATTTGAAACTAAGGACCCGTCATGTCATGCCTGCATTATCACAATCGTGTCTTCTTAAAGCCATTCCTTTTTTTTGTTTCTTTTATTTAGTGCCACACCTGTGGCACATGGCGGTTCCAGGCTAGGGGTTGAATCGGAGCTGTAGCTGCTGGCCTACACCACAGCCACAGCAATGCAGGATTGGAGCTGTGTCTGTGACCTGTACCACAGCTCATAGCAACACCGGATTCTTAATCCCCTGAGTGAGGCCAGGAATAGAACCTGCGTCCTTGTGGATGCTAGTCAGATTCATTTCCACTGAGCCACAGCAGGAACCCCCCAAAAGCCATTCTTGCCTCTCTGACACATTCTCCTTTACACATGCGCATCTGGTTTCAGATTTAAGATGGCAGACTCATACATCCAACCTTCCTTTCTCCCAAACATCCCCCAGAAGGATGAAGGAAGGTTTCAAAGAATAATGATTTAAATGTAATAGCACTGTAAGACAAGGACAAACGCCAACAGCAAAAGAGAAAGTTAAAGGAAATTCTGGAAGAGAAGAGGTGGATGTGATCAGTTTGATAAAGACAACAGCACTGGGGAAACTGCAGTGTGAAATAACTTTCATGAGAGCAATCTTCTCCAAGGGGCAGCAGAGAAAACTTGGAGGTTGAGGTCAATGAATATAAAATGCTGGCCATGGGGTGATCACCAGGGTTAGTAATCATAATAAAAAACAGGAATTCCCTGGTGGCGCGGCAGGGTTAAGCATCTGGCATTGTCACCACTGTGACTCAGGTCACTGCAGTGGCATGGGTTCAGTTCCTTGCCAAGGAACTGTTGCATGCTGTGAACACAGCAGCTGAGAGTCCTGGAAGTGTCCTCTTTCCCTCACTTCCCCTCATACACAGAGCATATGGTAATGGCACAAAAATCCCAGAGCTAGTCTCTGAAGAACATGTGTGAGCTTTTTAAGAAGGTATCCTCTTAAAAAAGGATTTGGGAATCTGTAGAAAAGCTAAGCAGATCAGAAATTAACTCAACAGAAATTAACATTATAAAGAGAGAAATAAGGGCTCAAGAACAAAGTAACTCCACCCAATAGATCATTCCAGTAGATATGACACGCAAGCCCTCTTTCCATGGTAATTTTGGAGGATTCTGCCTGCAGGTAGCACCCTAGCTCTGGACCCCACGGTGGAATCAGCAGGTCACCAGCCTTTGCTTCCTACGTAGAGCCTGACTTCTAGGGTCCAACTTATGGAGAACCTTTTTTGGGGAAACAAACCCACCAAACTACAGAAGAAATTTTGCTCTTTACTCATGAATATAAATTCTGAACCCAAACCCAGACATTTAAGGAAAACCAGTAGCACAAAAGGGAAGGATCAAGCTGAAAAAAATTAGAGCAACCTTCTATGGAAGAGAAAGACATAATAGGAAATAAGGAAATAACTTGAAAGTTTAAAACTAGCCCTAAAAAGAGAGGCAGGTGGATATCCATTTTTTCCTATCTAAAAACCAAAGGACAAGATAATTGTGTGTGTGTGTATATACACACACACACATATATATATCAGCAAAGATGAGTCCCTGAAAACTGAAAATATGTCAAGTGAAAATGAAAAAAAAAAAAAGGAATCAATGGACTGACTAAATAAAGGAATAGAAAAGCCAGTGTTAAAGACCAAAGCTAAGAGATGGAAATCTCCCACAGTGGCACACGTAATTGAAGAGGTTATCTTGTCAACAGGAGAATGGACATCAATGGGCATATTCTCACATGGAAAAGTACTGAGCACAGAGAAGAAAAACCCTGCATCTCCGCACATGACATGAGTGAATTTCAGGAACACTGAGCAAAAGGAGCCAGCCACCAAGAGCACGTGTTGTATTATCCTTCACATGTCAAGTTCAAAGGTCCTGCTATTCCAAGGCATTGAAAGTCATGAGAATGACAAAAAAAAAAAAAAAAGAAAAAAGAAAGGGAGTTCCCATCATAGGCTCAGCAAAAACGAATCTGACTAGCATCCATGAGGATGCAGGTTGGATCCCTGGCCTTGCTCAGTAGGTTAAGGATCCAGCATTGCTGTGAGCTGTGGTGTAGGTCACAGATGTGGCTTGGATCCTGCATTACTGTGGCTGTGGTGTAGGTCACAGATGTGGCTTGGATCCTGCATTACTGTGGCTGTGGTATAGGCCAGTAGCTACAGCTCTGATTCAACCCCTAGCCTGGGAACCTCCATATGCTGTGGAGATGGCCCTAGAAGGACAAAAAAAAAGGTTATAAAAAAATAAGTCATGAGAGTGGTGGCCCTTGGAGAGGTGATGACAAGAGGTGGCATGAGGGGGCTTCTGGTGACACAGGTTTTTCTGTTTGTAAAAATTCGTCAATGTATAGAAACTTGTGTGCAATTTTGTCTATGCCTATTATACTTTGATAAATATTATCAAGGATTTCCCGTCATGGCTCAGTGGTTAATGAATTTGACTAGGAACCGTGAGGTTGCGGGTTCGATCCCTGGCATTGCTCAGTTGGTTAAGGATCTGGCGTTGCCATGAGCTGTGGTGTAGGTTGCAGACGCGGCTTGGATCCCACGTTGCGGTGGCTGTGGCGTAGGCTGGCAGCTACAGCTCTGATTAGACCCTTAGCCTGGGAACCTCCATATGCCGCGGGTGTGGCCCTGAAAAGACAAAAGAATAAACAAAACAAAATAAAACAAAATTATCAAAAAGAGAAAGTCAAATATAAAACTTCATGCATTCAAATTTATCCGTCTATTCTTAATGGTTCTGAGTTTTGAATCATATTCAGAAAACCCTTCCCTAATCTGAGATCACAGGTTCCTTTTTCCTGATGCTTTCTTCCAGTACATTTATGATTTAATGTTGTTGTTGTTGGAATTGCATGACCATCTCAATTTCTTTACATAAATCAAAATTTAAAAAACAACTCTGGAAATTCCTCTCATGGCTCAGAGGTACCGAACCCGAGGCTGAGGGTTTGATCCCTGAGCTTGCTTAGTGGATTAAGGATCTGGCTTTGCTGTGAGCTGTGCAGGAGGTTGCAGACGTGGCTCGGAGGATCTCTTGTTGCTGTGGCTGTGGCACAGGCTTATGGCAATAGCTCTCACTAGATCTCTGGCCTGGGAACCTCCATATGCTTCAGGTGTGGCCCTAAAAAGCCAAAAAAAAAAAAAAAACCAACACAAAACAAAAAACCTCCACGCATCACCAACCAATGTGTCATGATTTATTTAATCTATCCTCTATTGTTAGAAATATAGTTTGTATCCAGTTTGCACTGTTCAGAAAATAATAAAAAATAGACAATTGGGTAAGAACATTTATCCATTGAGTTGTGAAAAGAGGACAGAGATAATGGAATAGAAGAAACCAGTGGAAAATAGAGAGGAGTTCCTGTCGTGGCTCAGCGGAAACGAATCTGACTAGTTTCCATGGGGATGCATGTTTAATCTCCGGCCTTCCTCAGTGGGTTAAGGATCTGGCATTGACATGAGCTGTGGTGTGGGCACAGACGCAGCTTGGATCCTGCATTGCTGTGGCTGTAGGCCAGCAGCTACAGCTCTGATTCAACGCCTAGCCTGGGAACTTCCATATGCCTTGGGTGCGGCCCTAAAGAGACAAAAAAAAAAAAAAAATAGGGAAACATTTCTCAGAGCTGAAGAAAGAAGTGTCTTCAGCGTGTCATGGCCTAACCTACACTAGGCAGGATGCTGAGGAAAAAAATTCACACTTTGAAGCAACCAAATAAAAGTAGAAAACTCCAAGGATAAAAAGAATACTCTGAAAGTTTCTGTAAATAAGATGCAGGTTACCTCAGATGCAAGGAGAATCAGCTTGAAACCAGACTTCTCACCATCAAAAGTGAAGAAATCCCCCCTCCTTTTTTTTTTTTTTAAAGAAAATGACGTCTCAAATTCTCAATATGCCCCCAAACTCAATTGAAGATATTCCTGAGAAATCAAGCACCCAAAATATTTACCACTTTTGTAGCCAATTTGAACGTAATTCTTTGAAGAGTTTTCCTAAAGCATAAGGAGTATAGGAGAATAATTTGCGTCTTAGTTCTCCACAGCTGTTGTTTGGACCCCAGACCATTGATTCAGGGTTCTTGGTATTTCCACGTCTGCCCATCAGGACAGACAGGATTGCCTGCTTACCACACACCAGCCATAAGGGATCAGAGCTGCCGCCTCAGGTCTGGTGTTTAGAGAACTTCTTCCACCATGTTTTACCATCACTCCCTAGCCATTTTAGACTGTGAATAGCTGGATGGAGGGCTTTTCTGAAAGCACTGCAGCCTTCCTCAGACTCTGATCTTGGAAATGATTTGCTAGCCCCCAGGGATCTCATGAATCTGTATACTAACTGGAAGGTCACCACTGTTCACATACTCTCTGGGATTTCAGCCCGGACAGAAGCCAGGACACGTTTGCTTCTCCATCTCTTCCTCTTCATGTTCAGCATAAACAGAAACACTGGGCTTTCCCATGTAGTGGAGATTTTTTATATCCTGAATTCTTTTTCCCTTTAGCTCGTGGCTCAAGTCCCAATGTTTGAGAGCCCAAGAAATGTAGAAAATCCCTTCTTCCCAATATGACAATTTCCTTAATAAGAATTTGAAAGTCCTTTATGAATTGTTGTAAACTATTCACTCTCTTCTTCCATCATAAGCCTTCAGCTTTATCTAATCTAAAGGCAGCTAGCAATTCCTTGAATCCTAATCTACTCCAGGTTGGCTAGATCTTTGCCCACTCATCACATAGCAGTGATCATAATTTCTTTGTGTGTCTATCTGGTTATCACACGGCTCCCTCTAGATCATGCACCAGAGAGAAATGCCTCTAAACAAGTCTAAGAAGTACTTTGAGACTCAGAGATTTCAAATCTGTGCAGGACAGCCTCTACTGCACCATCACTGTTCCTCTGTGAAAAATGGTGGTAAAGCAGGAGATGGGAATTCCCTGGGTCCCTGAGTACCTGTACTCCATGACGATGACCCCCTAGAGCTGCTTTGTTCTCCTTTGTAGGTATTTGCAGAGCTGTTTCCAAAATGGACAAGCATGTAATCCTTCATATCCAATGGGCTGTCCAATATGGCAGCCCATGTCCTGGGTTTGCCGTATTGGTTCCATGAGAACAGAGTAAATACCCCTGTTGCATTGCTCTATATTTCCTTTCATATACATTGTCTTTTCAAATTTTCCAAAGAGTCACGGAATCGTGGTGAACCAGTGACTGCTTTGATGTTGAAACAAAACTGTTAGCATTGGAACTAAGACCATGTTCTGGCAGTTCCTCTTTTCCCTTCCAGCCCTGAGAGCGGCATCATTGGCAGTATTTATTCACTTGCAAAATGAGTACTTTCTGTGGTTGATTTGTCCTCAGCTCAGTTTGCTCATCTGTAGAATGGGGATAGTAATAATTACCTAGCTGGATTTTTGTGAAGATCATATTACTTGAGGTATATAAATGTTCATTGCAGGATAGAATAGACCCATGATTTTTTGACAATTTCTACTCTGAAAATCAACTCCTCCCTTGTCATCAATGAGGAAATTGGTTTCTTTAGCCTAATACTATGACCTTTTTGCAATAATAGAAGTTGCAGCTTCCAGGGGTCAAGTTGAAGGAACTGTCAAGCCACTAAGAAGTATTTAGCTTGTTTGTGTTTGCTCAGTGGAGGATCGTCTTTGATCAAGAGAGGAGGGCAGTTGAGTCAGCCAGGGTTCCTCTGTTGCAATGTTGGGGTAACAGAAATCTCAGTTGAAATTTGCTATTGGTTGATTAGTCATGGCTGCTTAGAGCACTGCTTTGGGAAGGAGTCTCACCACACACACACACACACACACACACACACACACAAGCACTATGATGGGTGTGTTAATTGATCACACAGACACAAAAGCACTATGATGGGTGTGTTAATTGACTTGATCTTGGTAATCATTTTTAATGTCTTTTTATATCAAGTCATTACACTGTACACTTTAAATGTATGCCATTTTATTTGTCAATTATTTTTCAACAAAGTTGGGACATAAATGCAAGCTCTACGATAAAAAAGGTAAACTAAGTCTTATTTGAAATATGTGGAAAATGTACCCCTTCCTTACTTAGTCTGAATTAACTTTACTTAGTGCCTTTCTTCTATAGGATAGCTAGGGTCCACCTTAAGGGAAGAATGAGTTTTAATTTGGAGAAAGCAGGGATAGATAATTTTAGAGCCTGATGAATATGGAAGGAGAAGGAAAGGTGATCCTGGGGGGCAATGACGATGGAGGAGCCTGAGCTGATTACTATTTTTTTTTGGGGGGGGGTCTTTTTAGGTCTGTACCTGCAGCATATGGAAGTTCCCAGGCTCGGGGTCAAATCAGAGCTACAGCTGTTGGCCTACACCACAGCCATAGCAACTCTGGATCTGAGCCGCATCTGCGACCTACACCACAGCTCACAGCAATGCTGGGTCTTTAATCCACTGAGCAAGGCCAGGGATTGAACCCGTGTCCTCATGGATATTAGTTGGGTTCATTACTGCTGAGGTACAGTGGGAACACCTAAGCTGATTATTCTTGCTTTGCCCCCCCGCCCACGTCCTATCTCTTCTTCTCTGTATTGCCCTGTGCTCTGGAAGCATGATCCTCATGGACTGTTTTGTCCCTTGGCTTCCAGGAGGATTTGGACAATGGTAAACTTTGTCCTAGAGAATAAGAGAGAAAGGCCAGAGCACTTCCTTCTGACTTCCTTGCCTCTGCTCCTATAACGCTGGCTGTTGCTGTGCCCTCCATGGCTACATTTCCCATTATGTGGCCTTTCCACAGTCCAGCCTTCACTGAACTCCAGCAACACTATTTCCTCACCTTGCCCTACTAGCCACAGGGTGAGAAACAGTGTCATGCTTTTCTAGTTTCTGAGTGCTGCAACCTTCCTGTTTATTTTCTTAACATTTTGCACACCCCTGTAAATGGTCCTTCAAAAATACCTTTTCATCTGAAACCATCCACCTGAAATGAATTCTGAACCCTGATGGGACTCTGGCTGATTCCAGGTCTTTGGTGATCCAGGTGGTGAATGGTGAGTGAAGGAGAGACTAGAGGGACCCTGGAGAAGCCAGGCTTTACCTAGTTTAATCCTTTGCCAAGAGTCCTTTTCATTTGTCCCTTTCCAAAAATTGGATAAGTGACATTCCTTTGAAAAAATGGAACCCGAAAGTAAAAAGGGATCTGGGAGTATTATTTTCTTAATCTTTTGTCCCAGAGCTCTGGATGAGAGGATGAGTAGAGTAGATTTAAGCACTGTCATCTGGTTCTGGGCAGGAGGTTCTCAAAACTAGAGAATGTGACCCTGTAGATTTGGCCAGTTAGTGTATCTGTTGACACCTTCAGATCTGATTCTTAATCAGGAATGTCTTAAGGGTGGGCTTAAGTGACTTCTCCTAGATTAAAACCAACTGACAGGGCTGATCCTTGAAGAAGCCTGTATGGTCAGATCACTCAAGGTGGCTGTTCTTTTGCTCGACCAGTGTCTGCTTCACCTGTACCCTATGCATTTGACTAACCTTCACACACCCTTGCCCCAGGGCCCCAGCTGGTGATGGTTGTTATCAAAGGCAAGGTGAGGCGCGAGGTGAGGCGTGCCCCTTGCTGGTTTCCCTGGTAACTAATGAGCCCACCTGGCCTCAATTCCCCTTATAACTGGTAACCTCCCCCTCCCCAGCACTAACTGAAGCCTGCCGCCGTGTCCTGCTCGCTGCCTGCTGCTGCACACGGTGAGATGTTGCTCCAGGACCTTGCTTCAGACATGTAAGCTCCCCCATCCATTAAACCATTGCTATCTTTGTTTCTGACTCCCTGCTCTTTCTTTGGTCTTAAAGCTGGACAAAGTACAGGGCTTGTGGGCCTGTGGAGTGTAGCCAACAAGGATCCAAGGTTATAAGGAGGTTAGTTTCTCAATCCCAAGTATCCAGGACCCCAGAGTCTTATACAATACTTCTCTCTCCGTTTCCAAACCAACCTGCCACCTCACCGTTTTGGAAGTAAACAGCTAAGAGAGTCCTGTAGAGACTGCTTCTGGAGTGACCTTTCTGGTCCAGGGTGCCCTTAATGTCATTATTTTTGTGGACAAAATGATGGGGACCCTCAAATCCATATGTGTAATTTGGCCCAGCTCTCATGCTCTCGATTCAGCAAAAGTCTACCTAGGAAGGACCACCCTAGAGGATATCTTCTAAAGACCAGAGAAACTGACACAGGGGCTCAGACTTCTTGGCAGCAGTTGTTCTGGGAATCAGAGTCTTTGCTCTTCCTTTTTCCCTCTCTCCCTCTCTTTCTTCCTTCTTTTCAAGGGTGTCTGAACAATGCTATTTGTAGGAATATGCTGAGTCTTTCCCATATCCTCTCTGATGTTTTGGTCTATTATTTAAAACACACTGGGTATCATTTTTTCATCTCTCTCTCAGTTTTGAAATCCATAATTCCAGTGTTTTCCTGGAGAGGCAGGAGGCTTGGTCTTAGAGTTGCTGCGTGACTGCGGGAAAATTAATTCCTCTCTTTGGGCCTCTCGTTTAACCTTTGCAAAATGATTGAGTAGAACCAGATGATGTCCTGCACTTGTGTCACTGATGGTGTTCTAGGACATTTTGCTTTGAAACCAAGGCAGGGCTGACTTAGGATGGCATCTGTACATGATTAGTGGCTATCAACATTCCACTTGGGGAAATTTCATGGGGTCCGTGGACTCCTACTTAGAGCAAAACTGCCTAGAAGGAGCCCAGACAAATGTGCAGGGAAGTGACCCTCCCTGTTGCCCTGCCTTGTAACAGCCAGTTGTTGATTAATGAAGGAGAGAGAGCGCAGAAAACTGAAATCCACAGATGATTGTCAAACCTCATCTTCAGCAATAATTTTAACCTCCTCTCTGATTCCATTGAACTTTTTTTTTTGCTTCCTCTTAAGACCAGAGCTGCTAATAAGGGGAAAAAAAAAAGGACTGATTTAAATTTTATCTTCTTTCCTTTTCTCAGTGCAAGCTGAGGTAGAGTGCTAATGAGCAGTGGGAAGACAACAAGGGTTCATGGAAGGGTGAGAAGACAGGCTGAAGAAGCCAAAACACCTGACTGCGTTGTAGAATTGCAGAGTGTAGGGCAGCATCAGGATGAACTGGGCATTGTCTCCTTGGCTTTATCCTCCTTCATGCCTTAGTCTGATGCAGTTAGTGGGTGGTGAGGCTCTGCTCCTTTCAGTCATTCAGGATCCCAGGCTTCTTCCTTCCCTTGAGGCATCAGAGACCCCTACTGGATCATCTGTGTCTGGCTTGAAGACAAAGAGACCAAGCATGGAGGACTGTGAGGGAGGTCTCATGGGTGGGGCCTGCCCACTGGAAACTCAATCACACGACCCCTTCTTGCGGCAGGGAAAGCCAGGAAATGTAGCCTATCCATGTTCCCAAAAAGTAAAGAAACAGGGTGGGTTTCACACAGCCCTGTCTAACAGATCATTTGTCTGTGCTGGTTGAATTTATCAGAGCTCTGAAATGAGGGAAAAAACCTTTTCCCAGCAGTACTTGTTCTCATGCATGGTCTTACTCATGGCTCTTTATCTCTTCTTTATCAGGATGCACTTAATCCCCAGCACCTAGACCACAGCTTCTCCAGGTTAGGGAAACTCTCTGTGATGGTAGATGGCTCTCTCTGAAGGAGGGAAGAGGAGGAAAAGGTCTACTATTTCCTGGACTCATGGTGGGGGACCAGACTTTAAGTCCATGCAATCTGATTTGAATCTTTGCTACGTCCTTCACCTTCCTGGGCCTGAGTTTTCCTAAATGTAAAACAAGAATTAAAACGCTTGTCTGTTGTGATGTTGAGAGTAGTGTTTGTCATAGTTTACAAGTCTAATACTGTGTTAATCTAAAAATCTCAGTGAATTCAGGAAGGGAAGAAAGTGTTCACATTTGTTTCCAACCCCAGTAGCTCTTGGGAAGCTGTTACCTTAAAAAGAAAGGACATTCCTTTGTACTGTCTCTTTCTTGCTAATTGACAGATTAAAGAATCTGGTTATGGCCTCTTGTCATCAAGAGTGCAGGAGTAATGGTAAAGAATATTCATTTCTGGAGTTCCTGTTGTGGCTCATCGTCAGCGAAAGCAACTAGTATCCATGAGGACATGGTTTCGATCCCTGGCCTAGCTCAGTGTGTTAAGGATCCAGCGTTACCATGAGTTGTGGTGTGGGTTGCAGACACAGCTCTGATCCTACATTGTGGAGGCTATGGCATAGGCCAGCAGCTCAGATTTGACCCCTAGCCTGGGAAATTTGATATCCCATGGGTGCAGCCCTAAAAAGACAAAAAAAAAAAAAAAAAAAAAAGAGAGAGACAGAGTAGGAAGAATATTCATTTCTTCCTATCTGGAGCAAAAATGAGATCTGGCAGGGGAGCCAGGTATCTGATTCTGTCATTTTTAGACCATCAAAGGGCCAGATGGATAACTGTATATGTGTATTGGGAAAGAAGTAGGCTTTGTGGGAATAATCAGGATTGATTTTGAAGTTTTGGAGCTTAGAAGACCTTGTGAAAAATCTGTCCCTTATGGAAACAAAAATTTTAAAAATAGTTAAAAAAATTTTTTTTTCTTTTTTACATCTGCACATGGAAGTTCCTGGGCTAGGGGTCGAATTGGAGCTTCAGCTGCAGGCCTATGACATAGCGACAACCATGGAACACCAGGATGGCCAGGGATCGAACCTGCATCCTCACAGAGGCTAGGTTGGGTTCTTAACTCTTAATCTGCTGAGCCACGACAGGAACTCCTAAAAATAATTCTTAATTCGTCCAGTCCAAAGTCTCTGTTTTAGTTTGGACTACCCTAGAAGTGCAGGGGCCACAGTGGTAGTCCTGATGACTATAATAGTAAGGGCAACAGACTTAATGGACCTAAACAAATACCCATTCTTAGCTGTTACTATATCAAACTTGTTTGTTTTCTTCATCTTGTTGCCTCCAGGACCAGTTGGCTGCAGAGCCAAGCATTTTCTACAATACAATATTGCCCTTTAGGTTATGGAGAAGTTAGTGGTATAATTTGATGAAGTTCATGTGATGACTCTACCAGTGATGCATTTGTCCCTTTGTTACATTGCATAGAAATTGCCTAACCTTTGTTACGTTGCTTGGTAATTAAGCAATTGTGGTAGGTGACTCCAACAGTTTTCATTAGGAAGGTGCAGTATTTAAGTTTTAGTCTAATAGATGAACTGGGTTTCTATGGGTCCAGCTCCCAAAGAGGGCTCAAGCTCCCAGTTTGGTGGGTTAGAGTGGAGCTAGATGTCCAGAATTGTGGTTCCCAAGGGAGTATCCAGAGGAGCCTCAAAGTTCTAGAAAAGATCTGTGTGGGGACCTGGAGGACAATCCAATACATCCAAGGAATAGGATGGGGTCTGGACCTTTCAGGTGGGTCCTGGCATCTTCTTGGGAGTTGGGTGATGTCTAGAGCATATAAAGAGGTCTCAGAAAGACCTTGGGTTCTTTACCCTGATGAGAAAACCTCTGACCTCTTGCATGTCATGAGCAAGAGTAATCCTGGTGGACAAGGTGTATCCACCCAAGGTCTTAAGGCTCTAAGACAGAGGTTGGCTGAAGGTGGGGCAGCCCTCTTTAGATCCTCTTCCCTCAGTGAGAGGACTGAGGACCCCCACACAGACTTGTTATTGTACAGTTTCCCAGGAAATGGAGGAAGGACAAAGGCTAACTCTTGTTTGACATTTCTGCTGCTCTCCTTTCCTTCCACCCTACTCAGGAATTCAGAAGTACAGGAAATTACTTTGTTAACCAAATGGGGAATTTAATGAACCCACTGATATCAAAAGAGAGACCTGCAATATATTTATCTGTGTAATTAATTAGCCTATGTCTGTGAAGTGTTCTGAGCACGGGAAGTGCCATGGATAGCTTGTATTATTAATTATGATCATGCATGGGAAACATAACTGGGTTTCTTGACCTTGGTGCCCTCAACAGCTCCTGTTAATGGTGCGTTCATTGTAGCTTTGCTTTTTGATCAGCTTCAATTCTCTTTAGATGGGGATATATTGGAACACTTTTTCATGCCTTTCATGATTTTTACTTAGAAAATCAAGTTTTGAAAGTGTATGTGCAGGGAGTTCCCTGGTGGTTTAGTGGTTAGGACTTGGTGCTTTCACTCCTTCAAACTGGGTTCAATCCCTGATCTGGAAACTGAGATCCCACATCAAGGCACTGCGTGCCACATCCACAAAGTGTTTGTATAGATGCGAGTGGCAGTAAGGAGCCACTGAATGTGTCTGCAGAGGGGAGGAGTAAATAACTGCACCGGAAGCAGGTTTACAGAAGATGCATCTTCTAGTGTCTGATGAAATTAAAAGGGGGAGAGACTGGATGCAGGGAGGAATCTGGCTAAGGCACAAAGTAATGACAATTTGGACTAGACTGGTGTTTGGGAATTGGGAATTGTATGGAGGACAGAAAAATGTATTATTTTAGAAGCTGTTGAGAATGTCTGAATGGGCCCTCTGGTATATTAGAGAAAAATCACAAGTAGCTTAATTCCTTGTGTTAAAAATGGAAAGCATTTTGGGGAGCTGGAAATAGCCTTGAAATGGATAGATGCAAAACAAATTTGGAAGGAGAGTGCCCCAGTGAAAGTCCAGTGGGCCTACAGAAGAAGTCCCCTCTGGCAAGTGGGTAGATGTGTGGCCTGTAGCAGGTATTGCCCAGGTCCTGACGAAGCACAGGGCTGTGTGGCAGTCAGGTATGTCTTCTCATATGTATTTGGATGCAATGTAATAACCACCTGTCTTTTAAGAAAATTTTGTTTTACTGCAGTACAGTTGATTTACAATGTTGTGTTAGTTTCAGGTATACGGCAATACAGTGGACTGATTCAGTTATATATATATATATTTTTTTTTTTTTCATATTTTCCACTGTGGTTTATCACAGGATATTGAATACAGTTCAGTACTGTACGGTGGACTTTGTTTATCCATCCTATGTACACTAGTTTGCCTCTGCTAATCCCAGACTCCGAATCCACTCCTTCCCTGCCCTCTCCCCCTTGGCAGCCACAGGTCTATTCTCTATGTTTGTGGTTCTCTTTTGTGCAGTGGGAATTGTGTTTTGGAGAAGTCAGAGTGTTCCATCCTTGGGTCAGCAGCAGGCAGAGGGAAGTGGACCTAGGGAGAGGGTGAGGCAAGTTAGGTAGAGCTGTTTGCTGCATGGATTACTGTGATGACAAGAATGAAAAGCCACAGAGGAATGCAGTGTATTCTTGAGCAGGGCATGGACTCCTCAGAGTGTGGGAGATGGGTTCATGCCAGCTTTATCTGGATTTTCCAAACCAAAGTGACCTCAGCTCATGCCAGGATATTCTAGAAGGAAAGACAAAGCCTAGAACTGGAGATACTCTGCAAATTGAGGATTATATTCACAGCCCTATGAAGACAGGAGCCCACCACTTTTCTCTCTCCAGCATGGCCCTGGTTTAGCCATTCGTTATTATTTTTTTTTGTCTTTTTGCCTTATTTGGGCCGCACCCGCGCCATATGGAGGTTCCCAGGATAGGGGTCTAACAGGAGCTGTAGCTGCCGGCCTTCGCCACAGTAACGTGGGATCCGAGCCACATCTGCAACCTACACCACAGCTCATGGCAATGCCGGATCCTTAACCCACTGAGCAAGGCCAGGGATGGAACTGGCAACCTCATGGTTCCTAGTCGGATTCGTTAACCACTGAGCCACGATGGGAACTCCAGCCATTCGTTATTTTTCTACTTTTTTAGAATAGTCATCCATAGGTCAGTCGGGCAAACTGTGTTTCCAGAGCTTTCTGAAAATTCTTTTCTTACAGAGCTACTGTTTTGGATTAGTATGGGTTTTTAATGAGAGAACGTCTAGATAACTGTTCTGGATCATTCTGGACCTGAGACCCAGAGATGCATTTACCAGAGCCTCTCTTGCCTCTTAATGAAGTGAGGCTAGCTGAGGATGGACTAGGATCATTTCCCCCAAGCTCTTCAGAGACCAAATATGGTTCTACCATCTTAGGAAACTTGCACAGAGAAGAAATGCAAACATGGATGAAGTCTTGCAAATTGCTACCTTCTTTCCCCAACTCCTCTCCTTTACTGTTCTTCACACTGCTTATTTTTTATTGAGAATGCGTATGCCAGTAGCTGTCAGTGGAGATGTGCAGGTGTGAATTTGGGAGAGAAGCTGTTCCCCTAGACAGTCTTTATCACTAAACAGCTATGTGGCCCATGACACGTCACCCAGTCTTTCCTTATTTGCCTTGTTCTGATCTCCTACAATCCACTGTGGAGTTTTCATTAGGTTGTCTCTATTGACAAAATGCTCAGGCTAAAACTGGTCATTTCATCTGCCAACACAAAAAGGAAAAGCACCACGTGTACTCAACAGCCAAGATTATGGAAACAGTCTTAGTGCCCATCAGTGGATAAATGGTTATGGAAGATGTGATGTACATCTGTAATAGAATACCGCACAACCATAAAAAGATGAAATCTTGTCATTTGAGACAATATAGAGCGACCGTGGGGGTATTCTGCTAAGTAAACTGAGTCAGGTGGAGAAAGACAGATACTACATGTTTCACTTATAGGTGGACTATAAAGAAACAAGGGAGTTCCCTGGTGGCTCAGCAGGTTAAGGATGTTGTGTTTTCATTGTGGTGGCTTTGGTAACTGTTAGGACATGGGTTTGATCCCTGGCCCAGAAACTTGCATGCTGCAAGTGTGACCAAAACAAAAACCAAAAACCAAACAAAATTAGTGAATAAACCGAACCGAACAGAACAAACACATAGAACAGTGTAGTGGTTACCAGAAGGGAAGGGGTGGGGGATGTGAGGGCAAAATGGGTAAAGGGGATTAATTGTATGGTGATGAATGGAAACTAAATTTGTGGGGGTGAGAATGCTGTGGCGTGTACAGAAGTAGAAATGCAATGTTGTAGATATGAAACATCATAAACCAATGTTAGCTCAATTTAAAAAAAGGTAAAGTGTTGTCTTCTACAAATACTGTTGCAAGATAATTACATTATTGCTAATTTGAATAACTCTGGGGCTGAGAACGCCTCCTCTGCCTGGCCTCTAGCAGTCACCTGTGAATTTGCTTGAGTATTGGACTCACCCATCTTGTGGGAGAGCTATTTTTTTCCCCAGTAGTTATGCACCTACCAAGGCATGCAAGTCATGTCAAGAATCCCTGGCAGAGAAGGGAGTAGAAGGGACTGGGAGTTTGGGATTAGTAGATTCAAACTGTTGCATTTGGAGTGGATAAGCAATGAGATCCTGCTGTGTAGCCCAAGGAACTCTTATTTATTTATTTTTGTCTTTTTGCCTTATTTGGGCCGCACCCATGGCACATGGAGGTTCCCAGGCTAGGGGTCTAACGGGAGCTGTAACTGCGGCCTTTGCCACAGCAACGCGGGATCTGAGCCGCGTCTGCAACCTACATACACCACAGCTCACGGCAACGCCGGATCCTTAACCCACTGAGCAAGTCCAGGGATCGAACCCGCAACCTCATGATTTCTAGTCAGATTCGTTAACCACTGAGTCACGACGGGAACTCCTAGCCAAAGGAACTCTATCTGATCACTTGTGATGGAAAATGATGGAGGATAATGTGAAAAAAAAAAATAACATATATATGTATGAGCGGGTTGCTGCACAGCAGAAATTGACAGGACAGTGTAAATCATCTATAATAAAAATTTTTTTAATTAAAAGAGAATCCTCGTCAGGGTCACAGCATGTCTCTAAGATCAGTTTCATTCCCTGTGTTTCTTTCTCTTGGCATTCTAAGATGCAAATGGGCTGAAGACAGGAGCTACCAGCATTAATGGAACCTGAACAATTCCTAACCTAACCCCTGTGGATATCTGTTGAATGTTAAATAATAGCAGTGATCATATAATAAGGATACCCAGCTCACTCAGGAGAGAATATCAAACAGCCTGGAATTTTCCTGTTGCTGGCAGCGCAGGCCAGGAGGATCCTGAGGTGAATTTAAAAAACTCAGCGATTCAAATCACATTTCCCTTAAGAAATACATCTTCTAACTTGGGGTAATTGTTCAGTTTATTGCAGGTTTACTGTGTGATTTGTTAGTCCTTGTTTGAATCTTCCAGGTCTGGAAGAAAGATACTGTGCTTAAATGATAAATAATCTGGAAAAAGGAGGGAAAAAGAATCTAACCAGCTCCCTGGCCGGTACCTTTCTCTTTTTCCTCATCCAGTATTTTTTTTTTCCCCAACTGCTTCAGTTGTTCTGAAGTAAATTATGACCGTATGGGCTCCATTTAAAGAGCCGCTATAGAAAACAAGCTGCCACAAGCTATTAAGAAAATGACCCTATTTCAGGTTGGAGTAAAAAGGAAAAGAAATTAACTCCATTCAGGATACATATATATGTATTTTTTTCCCAGGGAACCAGAGTCTTTCTCTATAGCATCAATGAAAAGGAACTCTGTCCTCCTTATCTCCCCTGCTTTTCTCAATTCAGCCCCCATTCTTACTCCATTGGTTTCTGGAGGAAGTCTTGGTTAAAAGCTTTCTGATGGGGACATTAATGATTGGTTTGGAAAGAGCCAGGGTGAGTGGTCCCAAGCCCTCCCCCTACCCCCCTCCCGGGATGTGGAGGGCTGCACCCGGAACAGACTCCTTCCTTTGGACAAGGGTCTCGACATCCCTCGAGGCACTGCTGGTCTTGAGATTTTACTCCTTTTCTCATTTTTGGTCCACTGAGTGCCAGATGTTTTGCTAGGTGACAGGGATGCATAATAAGTAAGACACAGTCCTGCCCTAAGATGACCTCACTGTAAATTAAAGAATTAATGATGTCCCTCTGGATGAGTATAATGGCAGTGACAGCACTGCTTGGGGATGAGCTGTGGGACCATGGCTCAGAGCACCTGTACTGTCTTAATGGGCTCATAGAAGCTTTCTGGAGGAGGTGACACCTGAGTTGCTTTCAAAGACATTTTCCAGTTGTAGGAGGGGCCAGAAAAGTGCCTTTCATTGTCACACCATATTTGCTATCTGTCCCTTGAACTTTAGGTAGAATTATTTTACCCTACATTTCCAAAGCTTATCAAAGTCCAAAGAGGGGCTCTTCTCATGGCCATTTCTTCTTCCCTGTGTCCACCACTAATTCTCTTGGCTACAATGGATCTGATACTGTGTTGGGTGCTTTGTAACATCTTGTTTGTCTTATTTTACTTCCATATTTATCGACAAGGGGGCTGAAAGCGCACGTGATAATTCAGTTAGCCTAGTCTGTTTTCTAAAATCTAAACCCGCTATCACTTACATGTGAAATCTTAAAAAAAAGCATACAATGAACTTCTTTGCAGGATACTGACAGACTTTGAAAAACTTGCAGTTTCCAAAGGAGACAGGTTGGGGGAGTGGGGGTGGGGTAGGCTGGGGTTTGGGATGGAAATGCTATAAAATTCGGTTGTGATGATAGTTGTACAACTATAAATATAATAAAACTCAGTTAAAAAAATAAAATCTAAGCCCTTTGCAAGTTAGAAAGAAGATTCTATGTGGTCTAAGCGGAAAGAATATTTAGCCTGACATCTCCACTTTTGAGTATGAAAAACCTACAGCACATTTATGGTATTTGCCTGAGTAGATAAGTACCATTATCATTATTATGTGAACAGTGCTTTTTGTTGTGCTTGATTTTTCTTTTTCAGCTTTGAAATGTGCATTTTTATAACATGTTTATGTTTTTTATGAACAGACATTTCAGTGTTTCTCTATTATTTGTCTGTGGGGCCCCCAAAACTTAAACTCCTCGGCCAGTTGGTCATAAACCTTAAAAAACATGGAGTTGGGCTCAGAGCCAAAGCAGAAAGATTGGAAACTTTGTAGTCTCCTGCTCTTAGGTAGATACCATGATATAGGAAATTGGATTCTGAAGTGTCTATTTAGGACTTGCTTCCCCCTTGTAAGTGCACCAAAATTCAAAGAGGAGAGTTAGGAAAATTAGATCTGATCATTGTCCCTGGAGGCCAAAAAGACCACAGGCTGTGTATGGATGGACTTAGAAATTATCATGCAAAGTGAAACCAGTCAGACAATTAGACAGGAACACCCAATGATACCGCTTACATGTGGAAACTAAAAGACACAATGAACCTTCTTAGAGAACAGACAATGACTCACAGACTTTGGAAAACCTTGGTTTTTCAAATAAGACAATCTGGGGGGGTGGGGGGATGCACTGGGGGTTTGGGACACAAAATCTGTAAAACTGACTTGTGATGATTTATGCACACCTATAATTGAAATAAAGTCCATTAAGAGAAAAAAAAAAAAAGGTGAGCCACCAATGTAATTTAAAAGTTGCTGGTGGCACCATTATAAAAGTAACAGAAACAGTTCAAACTCAAAAAAAAAAAATACTAGGGCTAGACTACATTTCCCAGCCTTTGGTGCAGTTCAGTGTGGTCATGTGACTGGGTTCCAGCCAGTGGACTGTGGGTGTCAGTGACATGCACCACTGCCAGGTTTGGCACAAAAAACATCCTCTCATCTAAGTTCCTCAGTGCTCTTTGCCATTTCCAACTGTCTGGAATAGAGATGACTTTCAGGGTGACCTTGGAAGCCATGTGTTGAAGATCCATGATCAACTATCTTCCTGAATGACTGTGCAGAATAATTCATTCTCTGACAAGGACTGTTCTGTGAACAGGACATGAACTTCTGTTGTGCTTCTTTTTTCTTTTTCTTTTCTTTTCAGGCTTACTTGTTAACAGTAGCTGGTGGTACTCTCAGTGGCAGACAGTCATCCCCAGAGTCTTTATTGTTAAAAGCTTAATGTCTGTGTCCCGAATCTTGCAGTTTCCACTGCAGAGAGTTCATCACAGAGGGCTGGAGGAATTTGTGAGGCTTTCAGTGAAAGGAAGGCAGCACACAGGTTACCTTCATCAGACCTAGCCCCTGCTTGCATCTGCTTAGCTTGACTTGTCCCCTGAGGGTACTTCAGGCCTGGGGGGGAGGGGTTGTGGGGCGGTGGGATGTTCTGGCTGTGGTCTTTTCCCTCGATTGCTTAGTCAACATAGTTGGTTCTGTGGCAGGGTTTCTGAAGATATTTCTAACCTCCAGGGTCTGCCGTCCCTCTGTCTTTATTTCACTCTTCTTCTCATGAAGAGTTGTCCATTGTAGTGACTTCATTAGCTCTACCTGTTCTCAAATTTTTGCTCAGATAAGCAGGGTGGGGAGCTTCCAACTCTCTGAGCTGCTGAGTGAGAGCTGGATTTTTTTTGGGGAAAAGCAAAACTTTCCCTCTCACGTGTGTCAGTGGAAGGTGCTGGCAGGAGCCTAGTGTCACTGAAACACTTTTCTAAAAATACCAATTTGGTGTTGAAAAATAGGCATATATCATGTCAGTGTTTCTAGAGGTTTCCTGAACCTGAGGTTTGGGGGCAATTTATTGTGTAGATTTAGAGAACTGGGCCTCTTACACCACTGCATCTGGAATGATAAACAGATGAAAAGCCAGGAACATCTCTTGCTAGGAAATAGAATTTTCACTTCATTCACATGCCCCAGGGCATGAGCCACAAGGAGTGGGCAGTGGTCCAGGACCCTGTTACTGCAGGCTCCAGCATGTGAGAACTAGGTAGAATGCTTAATTTCTCTTTGATTCTACGTTGCTTTTTCTTTCTTATTCTTTCAGACACGAGAGGGCTGAAGCAGGAAGGATGCTTGTGTCTTACTCAGCCTGAATGGTACCTTCACAATATGCCCCTCCTCCTCTTTCTGGAGAAATGAGTAGGGATAAGACCACCCCGCAGCTGGAGATTTTGAAGGTGAGCATGTTTGATGTTCTGTACTTAGCTTTTACATCTGTATTTCTAACTGGAACCCAGACTGAATTGGGTAGAATTTTATGTTTTCCTGTAGACAGAGGCATCTTCTTTTATTTTGGTGTATTTCCCATCATCAGCATTTGTAACTGAATATCCTGTGATCCCTCAAGTATTTACCATTAACCTATTGTTCACTATTGTTTGGAAAGCCATCTGAGCATTTGTCTCCACCCAGCCACCATCCCAGAGGCACCAGTAAGAGCTGTATTACTTAGAAGAGGTCATAGCTCAGTTACCTGCTTTAAAAATATTGTGTCTAAATTATTCCAACTATCTGACCCCCACTGAAGCTCTCAAATTGATTATCCCCATTCACAAATTCACCCAGGGGAAGCTGGGGTACTTGTCTTGATAATTGCCCTTTCATTTAGATCATTTTGAATTGTCTCAACCATTTGTAACTACAAATCCCAGTTAAAATTCCAACTGTATTTTTAACCTGAAAACATGTGTAGTACATGCCATTAAAAGGTTCCATCTGCCCCCCTGAGTGCCTTGTATTAGGGTCTGATTTTTCTAAATCTCAGGAGAAAAGGGGGAAAGCAAAGATCTCTTACCAGAATACATAACTCAGGGGTAAACTTATGCCAGACAGAATTCACTAACAGATGGTACTAAATGTCTTTCATTCTGTCTTGGTCAGTTCTAGTTGGAATACTGTGTTGGTTTTCTTCTTGAGTTCATGTTGATATATTTATCCGAGATTTTCTTTTGTTTTTTTCATTGTGGCTAGATGGTGTCCCCACCACTGCTTGCCTGCCCTCCCAGGGTTAAAGACCCATGAGAGCTTTTCCAAGATCACTCAGGCCTGAGAAGCAGAGATTTTTTTTTTTTGAGCATCATGAAATAGGGGGGATGTGGTGGCAGGGCAGTAATTGCCCCTACCCACACTCATATCAGAGCCACACAACAGCCTCTTCCTGCCTCCTTGAGGTCACAAGGCTGAGAATCTCTTTTTGAAGGCAGCAACATTTGTGGGAACAGGTAGGGACTGACCATCCATGTCAGAGGCCGAAACCAAGGGAAGTGGAAAGAGAAAGGAGCCTATGGTGTAAAGAGGGAGGGTGAGGCTAGGAATGAGATCCTCTATCTGAAATATGCTCTCAGCACCAAGGAATAGAAACTCCCCACATTAACCATTAAGGAACAAGGAAGCTAATTTCATGTAGCTGTTAGTGTTTCTCATGCCTTCCTCCGCATGCTGGCTTTGTCCTCAGGCTGGTGACTGGGTGGCCTCAGCAGCCCCAGGTAATCTTGACAATGCAGTGCCTGAGAAGGAGGTCGGCCTTTTCCATAGCTGTCTTTTTACATGGAGAAACCTTGTCTTTTAATCCCCAGGAGACTTACATTATTTTTCATCGGCTAGTTGGGTTACATACCCATTTCGTGGCTATTAATCAGTAAGAGGGTGGAGTTACCATGATCTGTTTAGACTAATTGTTTGGAGTGAACTCGTTATTGGGGATTAGTCACCATGACCATCCGTACCTGTGATGTCTCATGTTGTTATCGCTCCTATTTTTTCTTATTGAGATAGATTAATTATACTTAGGTATGTAAAACATTTACTAGTTGGTATGTAATACAGAAATAAAAATATAGTCCGTTTTCTTTCTATAGCTAAACTATAGATGCCAAATATAAATTATTTTCATATATACTACATATAACATACATACCTATTATATACTATAGTATATATCATCTATGCTGTTATTATATATAGAATGCTATATATGTATAGTAAACTAAGCTTTATATAACCTAAAAGCTTTTTCCAAATGCCACATGCTGTAACACAAATCCTTCATCCCATCAGTGTAATGATTTCCTAGGTTTTTATTTTTGTTGTTGTTGTTGATTTTTTGAAATTGTTGGTCTGCTCTTTTGGCTGATGTGATATTCACTAGCTAAATGGTGCTCTGTCAGAGCCAGGGTTTGGTAAGTGCTTGAGACCTTTCCAACATCTTTCACAGTATGTTCATAGCCATTGGGGGACTGGGATTCTCATCAGAACTTGACTGGGGCTCATAGCTTTTCTCCTTAGCAGTGAGCTCTCTAATGGTCCCTGGGCCTTGAATCCTCGCCTTTAATCTTCTCTCACCCACAGTCAGGGTGGTACCCTGCTGATCCCATGCAGGCACTGCTTCTGGGGGTTGATGTCCAAAGGGACAGGCAGAGAGGAGGAGGCAGGGGTCCATGATGGCAGGTGAGGAACAAATTGGCCCTTCTTGGTTTTGGGAGTTGGACTTGGATCTTTGATTGGCCTTTTCTCAGAGGAGAGGAAACTCCGATGACCGTCTGCCCCATCTATAGCAGTCATGGGAGGGTGGGTGCTGTTGAGAAGGATGCAACCGAGGTGCTCTCTACGAACTGGAACAAAGGCAGAGGAGGAGAGACAAGGAAAAGGGACTTGGATAAAAAAGAAGGAAGAGCTGTGGTTCAAACCAGGGTGATGGACTGTGTGGGTGGGCTTCATCTGCCCTGGGAAGGGTGAGATGTGGGAGAGAGAAGGCAATGAGGCTGCCCTGCCCAGAGGTCACCTGAGGAGGCCAGGGGACTCATACAGCCACCTGCTGGGATATCTGGCAGAACTTCTTCCAAGAGTGGTTCACAGTGTAAGGGATGGCTGCTCCCCCTTGGGGATGGGGCATCAACTAAAGCGAGCTGCCCAAGCTTATCTGGTGGCCCCATTCTGACATCCAGCTACTTCCATGGGCCTTGGCCATTCCTCAACCACTCTTGGAGCCCAGCAGGGTTGGGTGTTTCTTCTGGGTGCGTTTAAATAGATTGTTCTCAGCTTGGCTGAATGGCCTCCCCCTCCTACCCAAAGACTTTTGAGCCAGGAGGCAAATTCTCAACTCATTAAAGTAGTGGGGGACTGCTGTGGATCCATAGCCAAAATAGAAAAGCACCTTGATGTGGCAATGTGTGGTTTCTGAGATAAGCTACATGTTGCTAGAATTTGCATTATTAATTAATCCCACCATATATGGGAATTTTACTGTTTACAGGCCAATATTGAGGTCTTATTTTTCTGGCTGCAGCATGTGGAAGTTCCTAGACCAGGAACCAAACCCATGCCAGAGCAGTGGCTCAAGCTCTGCAGTAACAATGCCGGATCCCTAACTTGCTGTGTCACAAGGGAAGTCCCCAATATGAAAGTCTTTAAATATTTGAATAGCTTATACTGAATACTGAATAGGAGGTGTGGTTCCATTTCTCCCATTCCCTAAAGGTGGCTACTGGAAGAGGGTGTTGAATTACATAGCTTGAACCTGAATAAAGCCTTATTGAGGATTCTGAGGCTCTTTTCTTTTTTTTCTCCTTATGGAGAAAGGGGGATGGGCCATTTCCTCACCCTTTATCAGAGTAGCCATTGAGCTCTCTCCAGTGTGGAAGGTGGCGTCCTTAACTTGACTGCTGACCAGAAAACTGGCATCTGCTGAGGTCCCAGTCCCTTCTCTCCCTGCTGAGTGGAGTACATCCCTTGTCATTCTGTTACACTTGGGTTCTTTTTTTTTTTTTTTAAAGTAGTGTATTCTCCTCTGCTCAGGAACTCAAAAGTAGATGTTCTATAGCAACGTGAACTGTGAAAGTATATCCTGTAATTTATGGTCAATGTGCTTTGAAGGTGAAAAACACCCTCTGGTCATACAACATTACTGTAGCTTCTGTCTGTCCTTTTATCCACTTTCCCCCCTACTTTGCTGGCTGACTTGAGTCGCCTGCAAAAGAGATCTGAAGAGGGAAGGAGAAATGGAAGAGGCTCACTGGAAAAATTCTTCATTTATTATTAACTTAAAACTCCAATTGACTTGCTTCCTACGGGGCTGGAGACTACAATGGGAACGTGGAATTAGTCCAGTTAGCCTCCAAGATTCAGAGAAAGGGATTGGTGTCATGGAAAGATCAGTCAAGGGGGACAGAGAGCTGAATGCTAACTGGTTTGCTGAGTCCCTTAACTTCTCTATGATTCGGTTCATACTTTGGACACCTCGTTGTCTCTTTTTGCTAGTTTCTATTTCTGGCAATTCTGTGGTTTTCTTTTCTACTTCTTGTAAGGCTTCAGAACATAACGGAAAGAAAATGCCTTGGGACTGTGTATTGGTTCAAGCCCTCATCCCATAGTTTCGTGGCTTACAACAAAAGCCATTTTATTTAGTTGGCAGTTCTGTGAACCATCTAGCTCTTCTGACCTGGGAGATGGTGGTGCTCTGCTGGTCATGGCTGGCTCTCTCACACATCTGCTGTCAGCTGGCAGGTCTGCTTGATGGTCTACAATGGCCTCCCTTGCATGTCTAGAGGTTAACAGGCTGGCAGCCAGGGTCTGGATGCCTGTTGGCTGGGGTGCTTTGGTTCTTTTCCACATGACCTTTCATCCTCCAGCAGGGCCTCTTGGACTAAATCACATGTTGCTCTCTGGGTTTCAAGCTCAGCAAGTGGGCAAGCCAGGATGCTCCAACATTTTTTAAGCCCCTGATAACATCATATTTGCCAATGCTCCATTGGCCAAAACTGTCCCTTGGCCACTCAAGACACAAAGGGAGAAGAAATAGATTTTACTTCTTGGTGGAAAGGAGTGGAGGTATTTATGACTATTTGCACAGTCTATCACAGATTATATTTTGAGATACCTGAAAAAGAAAAACAATGTCAAATAATTTTGAGTATTATGTGCCAGTCATTACACTAATTACTAGAGTTACATGATCTCATGACCCTTGACCTCAGTCAAGTCCTACATCTTTGGTGCTTCCATTAAAAAAAGAAAACAGCTATATTAAAATCCTGTTCTGCTTTATATAGCAGATGTGGTGCAGAAATGTTTCTTGTAAATAGAAATTTTTGTAGCTTGGATTATATTTTCAGCACAATAGGGGAGTTGGCTATTTCAGGGAACCCTGTTGTGAATCCCTTTTGAAAGTAAAGAATCCTTTTGTAACACCCCAAATTGCCTCCTGTTCAGCTGCTTGGCAGGTCAACACAAAGGGACTTCAAAATATAGATGATGTAGAAAGGGCTCCGACTTTGGAGTTGAACTACTCAAGTTTCAACTCTTGTTGGCTGTGTGATCTCAGGCAAGTATTTTAATTTCTCTAAGCCCTACTTTTAAAAAAATGTAAAATAAGGTTAATACATATCTATATCCATTAGGTTTTGGGGGGGACTACATGAAAAGAGGAAAAAATGTAAAGGGCAGGATAATTTACAAAAATTTAGGAAATGAGTACAGTGTTTTCTTCCACATTAGCAGATGTTAGATACAGTATAACTACCTGTCTTGTCATTTCCTACTATGGATAAGAAGCTTTTGAAATATTTGTTTTCCAGTTTTGAAATTAGCTTGGCTCGATTCCCTTTGTCTGTTCCTCCAAAGTGTTGCCATAAAGCTTTATAGCCATTGTCATTCCTTGATCAATTCAAGAAGGAGGATGAGGAAATGAATTCATAGCTCTGTAGACATCACCGGGTAAAAAGTCTGTACTAAACCAATTTAAAATAAATTAGCTGAGAAGAAGGCAGGTGCTGCCCAGCACAGTCTCAGGAAAACAAGGAATTGGGAAGCCATCCCATGGTGTCTGAGGGCCACTAACCACAAGGTGGCCATTGGAGTGATTGCCACTGACTTCTGGGTCACTGGGTGGAGGCTCAGTATCAGCACAAAACAGAGGCTTGGGGTGGCCAGTCTTCCAGGGCTATGAGAGCATCACAAAGAATTTATAGCGGGTGAATTACAAAAGCAGCTCTAATTAGGCCCAAGAGGCAGTTGCATAAGAACTACTGAGAACATTGCAGACTCATATTTGCTTCCTTCTTGGGATTTTATATGAGAGCCTGGTAATGAATGTTCTTTAACAATAGGAGCTGAGAGACCTTAGCTCTAATAGCCCTCCTGAGGATACAGCCTCCTTTATTTGCAATCCTGCAAAGACCAGTGGGATACTATTGTTAAGCCTTGAAATCACCCCTCAATTTGCATTGTGGCTTAAATCAGAAGGGAGGACCAGAGGGGAGGAATTTTTCCTTAACCACTACCCCTCCCCATGCAGTAATGAACAGTAAATAATCTAGCATTCATTGGTTTTAGAAATTTTTTTTTGAAGGCCCAGCACATTTTAAAAAGCGATTTCAGGCACAGAGAGTTTTTTGTTTTTTTTATATTAATAAAGAATTATAATGTGTCTCTGACACTTATAGGTTAAGATACTGTTTCTGAATTCAGGCTTACTTTGGCTACATGTAATCCTTGGTTCCTCTGGTCTGCTTTTCCTAGATCTTGGTAAAAAGGTACTCGTAGACTAATTCTGTAGTTGAAATTGGAGGGTGGCTCAAAAAATTCCTCCTAGGAGTTCCCTTGTGGCACAGCATGTCAAGGATCTGATGTGGTCACTGTATTGGCTCGGGTTGCTGCTGTAGCATGGGTTCAATCCCTAGCCCGGGAACTTGTGCATGCTGTGGGGGTGGTAAAAGGAAAAAAAAAAAAAAAGGAAAAAGAAAAAGGGAAAAAAAATCTCCCTCCTTTTCCGGAAAACCCTGTTCTTCTGAATAAATATATAGAGAGCCTTATATGGAATAGCCGCTGTTCTAGGTGCTGAACATGTAGGGAGCCAAATAAGTTTGTATACAAGATCACTCCTGGGTTTTCCCTGAAACCTGAGCCCTCCAGTGTTGCTCCTTATGTCTAGAAATCCAGACAGGTAGTTGTACATACTTATTACCTTTACTGGTAACAATGAAGACAGTCATGTCCTCATGCTCATAATTCCTGAATCAGGTGACAGTCCAGGATGAGGCAGGTACAGGGAGGAATTCAGTGCTGTTTTCCTCATCTTTGTAATGCAGTTATAATGGATTTCAATATAGGCAGTTAGAAAAGGATAGAAAAAGTTCATCTTTTCATGACAATTTGGTTCTGCACAACATGTTAGCCCATCCCTAGTAGAGGCTGATATGTAGCACTACTGACCCACCTTATCCAGGAGATGGTCCAGTTTCACTGACTTTCTATTGCCCACTTAGAAGCTCACTTAAGATAGTAATCCCTGGGAGTTCCCATTGTGGTGCAGTGGAAACGAATCTGACTAGTATCCATGAGGATGTGGGTTTGATCCCTGGCCTTTGTTCAATAGGTCGGGGATCCAGTGTTGCCGTGAGCCATGGTGTAGGTCGCAGATGTGGCTTGGATCTGGTGTTGTTGTGTCTGTGGTGTAGGCTGGCAGCTGCAGCTCTGATTTGACTCCTGGCCTTGGGAACTTGCATATGCCATAGGTATGGCCCTAAAAAGCAAAAAAAAAAAAAAAAAAAAAAAAAAATACTGCTTCCTGGTTACCATCTGGGAACTTCTGAGTCTTTGTATCCAGGGAGGGGACTGAATTTCTGACTTCTCATTAAAAACTCCTCTAACGCAGTTCTTGGCTAAAAATCTCAGGCAGGCCCATGTGGCTTATGGTTCCATGTTGATTCCTTCATCCTCTGGCAAGAGCATTCATTTCCTTTTGGAGAACCATTGCCTGTCTCCTGTGGAGTAAAGAAAAGTGTGTTAGTTGTTCTTATAGCCTTAGCTCATCCAGGCAAATGCTATTTTTCTTGGAGCGAGGTAAGAATAGGAAAAATTTTCCAGTGCCCATTGCTTCTGCAGTGGTGCTCTGATCAGCTGGTGCTAACTTCTGCTGTCTGAATCCTCACAGCTCCTCTGGTCCCAGCTTTTGTTCAAGTTCAGTCCTTCAGCCGTTTCTTGTATCCTGTGAACCATCACTGGGTCTTCAAATAGTTTTGATATTTGGCCTAAGTCAACCGGAATTGTTTTGTTGGTATAACCAAGAAGGCGAGGGATGACATGAAATCATGGCATGGGGTTGGTATTCTGGCTCTGGTTGGATACCATGTTTAGGAAGGAAAGGAGAATCTTTCCTCTGTGTGGTCCATGAAGGAAAAGCCTACCCTGCCTTTCACCTCCACCCCAAAGGGAGTAATGTGCTGTTTCTCTTTCAGTTAAGGCAACTATGTTGAGAATATTTTTCTATGTATCGCTTTCTCCTTCTAAACTCTGAGGACAAGAACTGTGTCTTATTTTTGTCTGTGGTTCAGGGAACTAATGAAGGCCTTGGAATATAGAAGGCTACATGTGTATTTGTAAAATGGGTTTATATTGTGAACATGCAGAGTGACTCAGGGGCTGGATCTTGTTTGGACCTAGTTTGTGAGTCCTCCCTGGGTGTTTGGGATCTGTTTCTCTACCAGTCCCGTGCTTCCTGAGAAAAAAGTTACTAAGTTTAGTTGCTTCCAATTGGGCCATTATCCTTAGTTTTTGAAGTCCAGAGATCTTTCATTTACTTAGAAATTTGTATGTTTCTTGGATTAATTTCTCATATTTGGGACCTCATTCTATTTTCTACCCCTCCTGAGTCTATTCTAAGCTAATGGCATGATAAACAAGAGAAACATATTTATCTCTAATCTCTCTAAGACCTCAAGAAACAAAAGTTTCCAATTATCGTTCTTTCCTTGGCAGCCTCACTTCATGATTAAAGAGCTTCCTTGGCTTTGGGAAGTTTTAGAATTAATACCAAGCGCTAACAGAGACCCAGGGGCAAGACCTCATCAGTGGAGGCCAGAAAGGAAAGCAGGCAAAACAGACAGAGCCAGTGAAAGCGGCAGGGGGAGGCTGCTGTTTCTGCAGAGGCAAGGGAGGACAAAAATAACCCACTGAGATAATTTGCTCTCCTGCAAGTGCAGTCAGTGGCCAGTTCCATAGAGCCTTCTGGTCTGAGAATCAAGAATTTCCAGGGGACTTGTCTTTGTTTCTGCTTTGTGAAATGCCACTGAGTAAATCAAGGAATCTCGCCTTGTAACGCCTTCCTCTAAAAACCCATTTAGTGCCTTAGACAGGCACTGTAACATTGCATTTAAAGCAGCCATGTAGGATATCAGAAGTCAGCTTGGTGTAGTACATAGAGGTGGAAAGTGACCGGCTAGATATTGGGATAGGGTTTTGTCTCCCTTTCTACCTGCCTGGTTTATGTCCTGCCACACTGCCACTTACCCCTCTGCTCCAGCTTACAGCTGCTCGGTGTTGTACTGGGCTCTCTCACATCCAGGCCTTTGTACCATTATTCTCTCTGCCTATAAAATTCTTCCCCCTTGACTTTGGTTTTCTAAAAATACAGTGGAAGACGGGGTTTCTTAGGATTTCTTGGGGAGTGGTCTTGAGAGAAGGGAAGCAATGGAGGAAGAGTAGGGTAGGGCAAGGAGTTAAGTAAGAATGTAATTTCAACTGATCCTACGAGGAGCTTTGAGTGCGAATTGCATCACAGAGACTGTCCCAGTTTCAGGCGGGGCCCCTGGACTCCCATAACCAGTCAGTCATTTTAGAGGGAATATCCCTTAGATGGGGCATGTAACCTCCTAGGTAAGGTGCTTCCCATTGACCAAGACCACTTGTCCCAAGGAGGGAGCATCGTGAACCACAGCAGCTGACACTCAGGGCAGCTGGATAATGGGAGCCCTGTCCTTGCACAGAACTTGGTGAAATATCAACAGCATCCCCTCCACCCTCTTTCTTCACCTTGTTAATTTCTATTTGCGGTTTTTCAAGACTTGGTTCTGGTCATAGGTTCTTTGACCTCTTTCCTTTCTAGCAGCTTAACTGTTTCTCACATGCATTCAGTAGCCTCTAGGACCTACTAACCTCTTTCTCATCTCACTCTGTGTGTGTGTGTGTGTGTGTGTGTGTGTGTGTGTGTGTGTGTGTGTGTGTTTGGCTTTTCACGGCCACATGCGTGGCATATGGAAGTTCCAGGTCGAATTGGATTTGCAGCTGCTGCCACAGCCAGAGCCATGTGGGGTCAGAGCCTTATCTGCAACCTATGCCACAACTCACAGCAATGCCAGGTCCTTAACCCACTGAGCAAGGCCAGTGATCGAACCCAAATCCTCATGGGTACTAGTTGGGTTTGTTACCTCTGAGCCACAACAGGAACTCTTTCCTCACTGTATATTAGTGAGCCTCCTCCATTCAGCATCTTTTTGGTGATATGGGATTACCTTTCCAATTTCTACCATGCTTACCCCAGTGTGTATGACATAATGGTGTTCTACACAATTGTTTTGAGTGGATAAGTGAACTCTTGGATCCTCTATTAATTTACTGTGTGACCAAGGTCATAACTTTTGTGAGTCTAAATTCCCACTGGGGATAATACCTGTCCACTGCTGTCTTAGTGTCATTAAGAAGGTAAAGCCACCTAGCATGAGGCACGGTGTGAAAACCAGATCTTGTTTTGTCTAGCTTACCCTTGTGCAAGAATCTGCTTGACAATACCCTCAGGAAAATGATGTCTTTTCTGCCCACTCCCCGGTTTGTACCTTGGACAGTTCCAAGAGATCTTAATTGTTTCTGGCTGAAATCTATCACAACTTCTCCTGAGCTTTCATTTTTGCCTCCTGGAGCCACTCAGGATGTCTGTTCTGCATTTCACATGACGACAGTCCTTATGGATTGATTATTTCAGGGAGTGTTGCTGTCTCCTTTGCTGTCCTCACTTCTTGCTGACAGTTTGCAGCCAAACCTTTGAAGTGTTTCCTTCCTTCCTCGGGTGTCATCAGCTCCCTCTGTTACACAGATGAGATGGAGAGAGTCAGACGCTCAGTGACACATTCCCAGGAGAATGATCCTTGGGAAGGTCTTCTGAGGACATTCAGGGAATTTTCTCTTTCTCTTTTTTTGTGCCAGCTTGAAAGAGGACATTTCTGCTCAGAGGGATCCCATATTTCCCTAATCTTCAACAAAATCTTGATGATAAATGACATCATATCCATAATTAATGTTTGATTTTTCTGGGTAATGTATGATTACATTAGGGTGATGTGGAAACACCAGTGCACCAGGGACTGGAATACTTGGGCCCTGTTGCCAGTGGCCATTAATTAGCTGTACAGCCTTAGGCAACTTTATCTCTTTGTTCTGGAAGTGCTACTGCAGCTCTCAACAGGTGAGAGGATTGAAGATGGACAGAGTAGACAGAAGAAACAAATACTGAAAGAAATCTGAAAGGCCCAGATTAACAGGATGGTTTTGATGGGGAGGGTTGGTGAGGGAGAGAGCAATCAAGGACAACTCTCAGAGCCTGTGTGAACTCTGTCAAGTTGGGTAGGGAGTGGGAACCTGAAAAGAAAATAGAGGAGTAGCCAGGGAGATGGGAGGGAAACCAGGGGGTTGTGAAGTCCTCAGAGTCCAGGTGCTTCCAGAGGGAGAGGAGTGGTTTGCACCACTGCTGAGGTTTCAAGTAAGATGAGGACAAAAATTGTCCCTTGGACTTGAGCAACAGAATGGTCACCTGATGATTGTAGAAGCTTTTAAAAGCCTGTGATGGGGGTGAAAGATGGAGCAGAGTGATTTGAGGAGTAAGTGGGAGGGGAACATATGGAAACTGCATGGAGAGCCTACTTTCTGGAAAACTTTGGATGTGAGAAGGAGGAGAGAGGGTGATTGCTTCAGGAAATGTGGAGTGGAAGATATTTTTAAAGTTGTGTGTGTGGGGGGGAGGGTTGAGCCTTTTTAAGTAATTGAGATGAAAGGGTTGATTTCTACATAGAAGAGAAATGGACAAATTTATACCCTGAAAAGACCAGGGGAGAGGTCCAGAGTGCAGGAGGAGGGACTGACCTTGGCAGAGAAGGAGACCACTTTGCATGTCACATCAGGTATATGTGTGTTGCTGTGGAAACCACACTCGAATTCTCTGGGCCCGCTGCTCTTTCTCCTTCCCTCAACCCCAACCGCAATATCTGCTAGATACCTTTTCCCTAGATCTCCATTCTTAGCAGTGAAAACTCCATGTGTGTATATCTGATGCAGGAAGTTGAGAATGTTCTAGGACCTCACAGGTAACTCCTTGGTCACTGGGACTAACCTCCCTCCTGCCTCTGTTCGGTGTCTGATCAAGTGCGGTGCTCATGTCCAAGGTCGCCCTGCCCACTTGCCCCCTCCAAGCATCCATTCTCCCCTGACTTCCCAAGTTCTCATCCTGCCCAGCCACAGTGGACTCCCCCTCTCCTTCCCCTCAGATGAACTTGATGGGCTGCCGTTTCAGGGTGTGTGATGGTTTCCTTTACCTTGGTCTGCCTCACTCTCCTCTCCTGTGTCTGGGTCCAGAATGAGTCAGCGTTCTTGCATGCTCTTGGCCAAATGTATTTCTCTTACAAATGAAGTTACGATCCCCATTGGGTTGTTGACAGAGGGGTCCAGTGAGTCCACTGACCTCACCTGTGTGTGGTAAGTGACTTGAGTGTCATTTATTCTAACTTCAAGATGTGTGACTAAATTCTCAATGTGCTAATAAAATGCTGACCCTATAAAAATATCCAAGTGTCACATTAAAAAAAAGTCCAAGAAGCAATGGCTAGAAATGCCAATTAACTAAGAGCCTTAATATGCTCCTGTGTGTTTGTGCATAACTAGCTTTCTAAAGGCCTGAAGACAGAACCTCAGACTTTTTTAAAAACAAGAAATTGCAAGTCAATAAACATCCTATTCCTGTGCCACCCTCTGCTCATCCAGCCCAATGATGATGAAACGCACACTGACAGGAGCAATAAGAAAAATAATAACATTATCACAGGATCAATGTCTATTGCTGGCTTCATAAATAAAGGACTTGGCTCCCCAGTGATGTTTAATTTTTGTAAATGCCTCTGGAAATTTAAGTAGCAGTAGGAAAACATTATCCTGAGATAATTTTCAATTTCTTCCAACATAAGCTCTTAAACCTTGGGCGTATGCAGCATTCAATCTAGGACAAATGCTGGAGAACAAATCTCTTTGGAACAGAAGTGGTAGAATATTTATTAAATTATAGTCGGTTTACAGTGCTCTTTCTGGTGTACAGCAAAGTGATTCAGTTATATATATGTATTCTTTTACAGATTCTTCACCTTTACAGATTATTATAAAATGTTGAGTATAATTCCCTATGTTATATAGTAGGTACTTGTTGGGTATCTAATATGTACACAGTACCATATATAAAATCATCTCAAACTTCTTATTTATCCCTCTTCCCCCTTCCCCTTTGGTAACCATAAGTTTGTTTTTTTGTGTGTGTGTCTGTGGGCTTATTTCTATTTTGTATGGAAGTTCATTTGTATCATTTACAAAATCTTTTTAGATTCCACATGAAAGTGATATCATAGGATATTTGTTTTCTCTGACTTCCCTTAGTATAATAATCTCTAGGTCCATCCATGTTGCTGCAAAATGCATTATTTCATTCTTTTAAATGCCTGAGTAATATTCCATTGTGTGTGTGTGTGTGTATCTTTTTTAATCTCCATTCATCTGCCAATATACATTTGCTTTCATGTCTTACTGATTGTAAATAGTGCCACTGTGAACATTGGGGCACATGTATCTTCAAATTAGAGCTTTTGTCTTTTCCAGATATATGCCCAGGAGTGGGACTGCTGGATCATATCATAACTCTATTTTTAGCTTTTTAAGGAACCTTCACACTATTTTCCTTAGTAGCTGCACCAATTTACATTCCCACCAACAGTGTAGCAGGGCTCCCTTTTCTCCACATCCTCTCCAGCCTTTGTTACTTGTAGACTTTTTAGTGATGGCCAGTGGATCTATTTTAAATAGTCTGGCTTTGGTGCTCAAGGTCTAGGTGACAGGAGAGTATAAGACTGTTAGAACAAAGGCAGAGAAAGCCTGGTAGCCTGCTTCTTCCATGGCTTTTTTTGAGGTGTTCATCAGCAAAATGAGAGTCTTTATCTTCTGTCTGTGTCCCGCAGCTGATGTAGTGGCATGTACCAAATTTGAGAGTACTAGGGGACAAGTGAGGAGACTCAGAAGGGTTTGCCTGTCTTTGAAGGACACTAGGATCTTTTTACCCCTTGGTGTACCTCAACTTTTCCACCACTGACTCAAATCCCTTGGGCCATAAAACGGACACCTGGCTTGAACAAATCAACACCTGCCAGCTCCGCCTTAGGAATTAGACTACTTTGAAGGCCAGGAATCATGGATATTAAAGTTGAAAGGGAGCTTCCTCAAGTGGGATTCCTCAGCCTTTAGGCAGGTAACAAATGAATGCCCCCATCCCTCAGAAGAAATTCTGAGGATCCAATAATTAGAATAGAGGGCAGGTGAGTCTTCTACCCTTAGAGCAGTGTCTCTCATGGAGCTTGCACGAAGTCACCCAGGGCTTGTTAAAACATGGATTGCTGGACCCCGGCCGCAGAGTTTTTGATTCTATAAATCTAGGGAAGGGCCCAGGAATGTGCAATTCTAATGAATTTCTAGGTCTTACTAATGCTCTTTGTCCTGGTCTTGAGGCCGCATTTTGAGAATCACCAGACTAGAGTTCTCCTTTCTTGATTTCATGATCCGGAAGCTGGGCTGTCTGAAGCTAACATGTGAGTCTTTCTGTAACCCATGGGGTCAGATAGGACGGGGAATTCCCATGTCTCCAAAGGAAGTTTGTTCCTTTATCTGAGACTCTGCAGAGTCTTTGCTTGAGTCCGAATGAACTGGTCTCTTCACTGTGACTTTAGGACCAGTTCTGGCTACTCCAAACCGTTTGGGCTTGGAAAGATCCAGGGATTCCTGAGGTATCCCAGCCTCTGACCTTGAATCTTTTAACAGTTCTGAAGAACTATCACTTTCCTCAGAATCTGAAATAGGCACCTTTGTGAAGGCCTTTCTGACTCTGAACAGCTGGATTTTCACTTGCATGGTGATCACTCAGTGCCACACAGACCTAACAGTGAAGAAGGATGCTGGATTCCACTAGAATTCCATCAAAGCTGCAGTGTAGAGACCCCAGTCACTGAGCCCAATGCCCTTTGACCTTCCTGTCAAGGTCTGCAAAGCTGACAGGTGGCACGGAGGGGAGGTGGGAAAGGGGCATCAGGTGGGTGTGGCAGCTTCCCTATTTAGCAGAAGAGGCAGTGGGGAGGGTGAGGGGATGAGCAGGGAGAAGAGTGGAGAACAAGGAGAGAATTTTCTTCTGTCCTAAGAATTTTCTTCTGTCTGACCTCCCTTCTTCCCTGATGTAAGAATCTCATGAGAAAAGTCCATTTGTCTCAGAAGACAGTCCCCACCCCACTTGAATGAAAGTCATGTGAACAATTAGGCTCATTGCAGGGTCATATGTTTTAAATATTCTGCTTGCATTTTATTGCACATAAAGGTTCAAAAACAAAGCTGTTGGAATTTTCAAGTCTTTGACCTGCTTCTCTCTGTCAGTTTCTAGTCTGCTGCCTTTCTAAAGCATTTCCCCCTTTTGTTTTAATTGCATCCATCTTTTGCCTTTTGTGTTCTTCCCTGTTGGTTCCTTTTCTTTGTTCTTCTTTGAGAAATTCAGTATCTGCTCCTTCATCCACCTTTCTTTCCAGTCTGTGACTTTTAAGAGCAGACTACAGGCAGTTGTGAAACACAAGGACCAGTTCCGAGAGCCACTTCTTCCCCCAGCAACTTGCGTTTCAGACAAAATGAGCCTACTTTCACCTCTGTTTTGCTTAATGTAAATGCTATGGAAATGCAGCATGCATACAGAAAAAAAGCACAAATCATACGTTTTCAATTGATGAATTTTCAGAGTGAACACATGGAATGACCAGCACTCATATAAAGAAATGGAACATTGCCAGTACCGCAAAGCCCCTAATGTGTCTCCTTTCAGTAATGCCCAACCCTTAGGATACCAGCATCCTGACTTCTAACAGATTAATCTTGACTGTTTTTTTAACTTTATATAAATGGACTCATTCAACGCCTACTCTCTTGTCTAGCTAATTTTCTCAATTTTGTGTTTGTGAAATTCATTGATGCTGTTACATGTACTTGGAATGTGTTCTTTCCCTTGTGTTCTCTCTCCCTGGAGCTCTCGGTATAACAAACATACTATACTTGCTTCTTTTGACTATTGATGGACATTTGGGTTTTTTCAGTTTGAAGCCATTATGAGTTTTGTGGCTATTCATTCTTTTACATGCTTTTCAGTGAACATACATCTTTTTTCTGTTGGATTTATACATGACTAGAGTTTGTAGACTGACATTTATTCAGCTTTATCAGATACTATCAAATAGTAGTCTAAAGTAGATTTACCAATTTTTACTCTCACCAGAGAAAACCAAGAATTGCAGTTACCCAGTAGTCCCACCAACATCTGAAATCTTTTAGTCATTCTGGTAGATGTGTAATGATAAGGGGTTGTGGATTGAATTTGCATTTCTTCAATAGCTAATAAAGTTGGGCACCTTTTAATGTGTTTACTGGCCACTTGAATACCTTTTTAGCAAAGTAGCTGTTAACTATTTTGTCCATTGTAAAAATCAGGTTATCCGCTCTTTCGTTTTGCTTTGTAGGAGTTCTTTATAACTGTGGATATGAATTCTGATACTCTGGAGCAACTGTCTTCTTCCAGGTGGTGTAGTGGCTTGCCTTTTGACTCTTTATCAAACTCTTTATAATTGTCAAACTCACACTTTAAACTCTATCTCAGTTGTTACCTATTTGGTGACTTAGACTTCTTTCTCCTGGAGTTGTTGCCTCCCCTTGGCCTCTCAGAGCTTCTGCTTAACCCTTTCATAGCAACTGGCACTTTCGTTACAGTTATCCCTTTTCTTATGTCTCTGTTTCCAGTCCCACATCACCTGAGGCACAGCCTACTTCTCAGTGGAAACGGTGGCTATCATTTTTGTGGAAGTTCTGTGTATTATGTTTCCTTTTTACTTTATAATTATCTGTGTCCCAGCTTTCCACTAACCTGTGAATTACATTTGTAATGATAAAAAGATAAATATCTTAATATTCTGCCCTTGTTCATGCCTAATCTTTTAAAACTATGTGTTAGGCATCTATCCAGAGGAAATGTTAATTCAACATGTTAAAAAAAAAAAATGGGCTCCTCATTTTGGCTTTCCATCCCAGCACAGTTTCTTTCCTGGCCTCTGTGATGGGCATGGGACAGCACCATCACTGCCCAGAAGCTAAGGACTGCAGAGAATAGTTCTAACTCATACATTTCCGTTCACTCCTTTCTCCCACATCTATACTGTGCTTTCCAGCTCTGCTATCTTTGCTTCTTTCTGTTGGAAAATTTTAACAGCTTCTAAATGGTTTCTTGTTCATCCTTGTCAAAGGAAAATTGCACTTGACGGAATTAAACAGATAAGGAAGACCTTATTCAAGACTGTTGTTATAGAGGTCAACTTTTTGGCCATAGAGGAGAGAAAGACTGAAGTCAGTTCCACCGAAACAGAAGACAAGGAGTTTTTAAGCACTGGGGTGAGTTAGTAGAAAAGTACTGAGGACTTAAGAAGGAGGGAAGTATATGTGATTAGCCCCTTTGTGTCTGCTAATTGGTGTTTATCAAAATTAGGCTCTCCCCTCAGAGAAACTAGGAGAAGACTGTACTCATCCCTCTTGATGATTATATTTCAAAGGGATGGCTCTCCAGTTCTTGAGAAAGACTCAAGGTTCTTGGGTTGTAATTGGCTGAGAGAAGATTTACATCTCCAAAGGACAGAGAAAGAATTTGTAATCACAAGTTTTCTAAAGTAAGAAATAAAAAAGTAAAGTCATGCTCCAAGAAAAGAAAGATCAGGAGCCTTCTTCAGAAAGAAGCCGTGTCTAAAGTTTAGTCAAGCTGAGGGGAACATTAAGGCTGCCTTGGTCACCCTCAATCCAGTTTAATTGCCATAATTTAGGTTTGGTTTTAACAGTCTCCCCTTCTCCTCTCAGACCTTCCATGTCCCCTTACCACATGACGCTAAACTCAGACGTATAGAAGAGTCTCCATGCTCCCACCCCAGCCTCCCCTCGGTCTTATTCCTGCCACATTGGAGGTGGGGTCTCCGTGAAGATTCTGAAATGATCATTTCCTCTGAAGGTTGAGGTGGACATGGCTCCCTTAATGTCTCTTGAATGACAAGGACAATCTAAGATTTTCTACCTGCTTGTTCTAGTGGACACACACAACTCAGTGGAGGGGAACAACACATTCGAGTGTCAGAAATTCAGTCTGAGTTTGAAGCTGCAGCATCTTACTGCTTTTAACCAGTGCAATGCATGAAAGCCCAGCTGGAGAAATCATTATTTTACCTCTACATGTGGAAGGGAACACTTCCTTCCTGCTTCCCCTGGTCCCTGGAAAATGACAAGAATGCTTCACTCTTGTTTGTCCATCAGACTTGGGGTGACCTTCAACTTCTGCTATGTTCAGGGCTTGGGTCAGATTTAATTCTTAGAACTGCTTCTTTTGAGTCCCACTTTGCATGGATCTCAGCTGTACTTTTCTTAATAAAGGGACAAGAGGCTGAGGGATTACTAACTGTAGTTATCATTTATGAAGCACTTTATCATTTAAGGTTTTTAGTAGCAAACAATCAAAACTGGTTTGATCAGAAGGACGTTTTATTAAAGGATACTGGGTTGTGCCCGGAATCTCCAGCAAAGCTAAAGAACAAGACTGGAAGCTGTATAGGCAGGGACAATACTCAAAATTTCACTTCAGAATTGGAGGTAACAGGGACACCACAGCTGCCACTCCTGGGTGTGACACCACAGATGCCACCCCTGGGTACGGCACCACAGCTTGAAGTGCTGATGCTGAACACTAGAATCAACAACTTGGAGAGGTAAATATTATTATCTTCACTTTATAGATGAGGTTGTGAAAGTTTAGAGATGGTAGATAGTATATTCTGAATATTTGCTAGAAATTCATAACTGTAATTATTGTGAAAATGGGGATTATATTGATTTTTATCATTATTTCTTAGAAGTTCAGAGCCTAGTACAGTGCCTGAACCATAGCACTACATAATGGAATGAGTACATGGGAGAAGTGGTAGAGAGATGGATAATTATTGTGTTTGTGCTTGTCCCACTTTAACACCCCCTGTCCTCTTCTACCTTCCTTTGGGACTCTATCCCATGTTTCTCACCAGAGGCTTGGATAAATGGTCTCAGAATCAGACAGTCATAGTACTATATCCTCCTGGCCATGGCGATTTGTCCCAAGTTTGGATGTGAGTTTGACCAGATGGCCCAGCATATGCAGCAAGACTAATTGCAGTATGAAAGAATAAAGCTAACATACAGAGAGGAGCAAAGACAGGACTTATGATTTGATTTCCCTGCACATTATTAATACTGGCTTTTTTTTTTTTTTTGCTTTTAGGGCTACACCCATGGCATATGGAGTTTCCCAGGCTAGGGGTCCAATTGGAGCTACAACTGCTGGCCTATGCCACAGCCACAGCAACACCAGATCCAAGCCAGGTCTGTGACCTACACCACAGCTCACAGCAATGCCAGATCCTTAACCCACTGAGCGAGGACAGGGACTGAACCCCCAACCTCATGATTCCTAGTCGGATTCATTTCCACTGTGCCACCACAGGAACTCCAGTACTGGCTCTTTTTAAAGCAAATACTAACGCTTCAGTTAAGAAAGGCAGATTGAAAATGATGACTTCTTTCCGTATCGGGGTTTTGTTTTGAGTGCCAACTCCAGTGTTCCTTTAGATGTATATGTTTCAAGAAATATTCCACAGCTGGTTAAAAATGTTTATCTTCTCAATCCTTCTTCCTCTCTCCTTGGCAAGCCCCCGTGTTTCTTACCTTATTCATAGTTGAATGGTGTCTTTTTTTCCTTTTTTTTTTTTTTAACCAGCAGTTTCCCCATCTCCAAGCCCTTGCTCAATGAATATCCCTGAGATCTGTTTATTGATACAACTGTTGGGCAAAAGATGTGATGGCGATGATGGAGAGAGAAAAGTATAACCCTCTAATCCTGTGGTTAGTCAGTCTTTCTGGTGACCAGTTCCCATCTGGAAGCTTCTGCCAGGAGTCATCCCATTAGCATAATAGACACTCCAATCACTCAAAAGGTTCAAGGGCTGTTGAAACTGTGCCAGGAACTAGGGACAAAGACCAGATAGGTTTATCATACCAACACTATACTGGGGAGGGAATTCAAACTAAAACAGAAAGATTTTATATTCTACCCAACACCTAATGAAAAGCACTTTGTTGGCAGGTTCCAAGCTGTTCTTATGGGATGAGGGAGAGGAAGTCACATAAGTCTGATGGGACTACATCATGAAAGGCCTCACGTGACTTGTGTATAGTGAAGATGAGGGCTGATCATGTAGATTTTCTGAGTACATAATAATTTAATGAGTGTGTTGGCCTTGCATGCCCACCACCCTCACATGTAGAGCTGGGAGTCCTGAATAAGACTTCCTGGAGTGCCACGTGGGCATCTATAGTTCTGAACTGTAGTCCCGACCAAGACCCTGGGCCCTGTAGTCTTGGAAAGCCCTGTCCATGTTAATTAGCAAAGGATCCACCTTAGTCTCCATTTGTAAGGAAACTCCATTCGTTTCATAAGACGTGGAGATCCTGCCCTTTCCAGTGCATTTTAGAGCCTCTGGAGAGCTCTGATCATGCATCTGTTCAGCCCATGGGGTGTTTGAGCCTTGGTCACCTCTGTGCTTGATGGACAGAGCTGCTGGCCCCATTGTCCTTTTTCATCCACCCCCGGACCCAGCTCCCTACCCAGCCCTCTCATTTCTAAAGATTTGATGCATCTATTTTCATTTCCCAGGCTGAGTATGCTCCATGTTTGCCTGAAGAATTTCCACCTTCCCAGAATGCTCAGCCTTTGTTTCTGTACCTTTGTTGTCCTCCGTGGGCTCCTGGCTTTTCTTTCTTTCTACATCGTAAGGAAAGTATCACTGCTTGCCTTAGTAACTTGGCTTTCCGTAATGAGGCTTAATTGTAAGTTTTATTGACAGACTTTTTTTTTATACCACAGGAACCCATCTTGAATCAATTAAAATCAATTAATCACACTGTGATTAACTTTAATTGTGGGATGTTTCCTACACTCAGCACATAACCATTTACATATGTTTCCATTAATATTTTTACCTCCTTTTGTTGACAAATGAGCTATTGTACTTAAAATTAATTAAATGTAAGCATGGTCCCAATTAACATTCCATTAACAAAAATGCCTTGATTGTCAATACTGAGCAAAATCTGTGACAATCTACCACTTACATGTGCAGCATATGTTAGTTAACACTTGGGGGTCCTAACCTTTTTCTAAATATAATGGATGATCTGGTCAAAACGTGAGGCCACATTTAAAGCCATTGCAAATCCTGGGATTTTTGACTCTGACTTGAGATAAGCAGGGGAAATAAGTTTGTCCACCCTGACAGAGTTGTCTATCTTTTTCTGACTATGTTTTGCTAGACCAAGATTTAGTATCTCTAGATGATAAGCACTTTATATATAGGCTCTTTCTATTTCATGCAATATTTTGTATTTTTTTGTTTCTTTCATCTCTAAAGCATATCATTCCCTTCAATCTTGAATGTTTCTTTATCTAAATGGCTATTTATTGTATTGTAAATTCCAAGCCACATCTTCCATTTTTCACTCAACATTCTGTTTTTTAGACTCATCGTAAGTAGGTTATGAGAGTCTATTTTTTTATGCAAACATTGTTTATCCATGCTCACATTGATAAGCATTCAAATTATTTCCAGCTCTTTGTTTTTTATAAGCAATGTTGGATATCTTTGTGTATCTGGATTTGGGTATGTTAGGGCCCAAGGCAGACCACCTCAAAATGTGCCTCAACAGCATGTTGATTATTTGAATTGAAGTTACTTAAGAAAAAGCCAATATAAAAGGAATACTCTGACTCTCCTTCCTGACTCCCTGGAAGCAGGAAATGAATTTCTCAGGTGAGGAGTTCCCTTGGTGGCTCAACAGTTAATGAATCTGACTAGCATCCATGAGGATGCAGGTTTGATCTCTGGCCTCGCTCAGTGGGTTAAGGATCTGTCATTGCCATGAGCCGTGGTGTAGGTCGCAGATGTAGCTCAGATCTGACGTTGCTGTGGCTGTGGTATAGGCCGGCAGCTACAGCTCCGATTCGACCCCTAGCCATGGATGCAGCCCTAAAAAGCAAATAAAAATAAGTAAATAAATAAATAAATGTATCAGGTGAAAGATACACTTCCTGCATCTGGAGGTATAAGGACACCCTTGTTGTCTAAGATCGGGAAATCAGATTCTGTTTAGATTCTTCGCTAATGGGCCACCCCAAACCTAAGTCTTGTGATTTCCTCACAAATTAATTGTTTCCTTGTCTAAAAAGTATAAAAGCTGCCTGCTTGACTACTCTTTGGTCCCATAGAAATGGGACCTCCGTCCATATGAGTGAAAATTTGTTTATTTTTTTCTTTTTAATCTGTTTCAGGTCAAGTTTACTATCAGGCCAGCCATAAGAAATCAAGAGAGGTAGAGGGGAAAAGTTCCTCCTCCCAATAATTACCTATCTGAGATTGGTTTCTAGCAAAGCAATCCTTGGGTCATAGGGCGAGTGCAAACTGCACTCTAGAATTGCTCATATTTTGCATAGGATGAAACGGAGATCTGGAGAGGTTAAGCAATTTTTCAAGGTCAAGTCTGTGACTAGGCTTGATCTCAGATTTTCTGAATCTTAGTGAAGTGTTTATTTCACAATAGGCTGCCATTTCAGTTTCCCTGGAATTTTCTAAGCAAAGTTTCTTTAGTATGATCGCTTCATTGTGTTCTAGCTTGGAATGTTAGGAGCCAACATTCTATATCTAAGTTACGGCTGACACAGAGACTATGCAACTATTACCAGGCAGTGGGACTGGGAATTTAGGTTTAAACTGTTCTCTTCAAAATAGACCTGTTTTTGGAGTTCCCTGGTGGCCTAGTAGCTAAACGATTGGTTGTTGTCCCTGCTATGTTTGATCCCTGGCCCAGGAATTTCTGCATGTCCTAAGTATGGCCAAGCAAAAAGGAAAATAAAAGTCTGCTTTTGTTATTGGGCAAAGGCCTATAAAACCAGTCAAATATTTTAGAATAGGTGATAGAGATATAATAATTATCAATCTGAGATTTTAAAGTTCTCCCAAGAAGGGGCAAAACATTGCTTCAGTAATAAAAGAAAACATAAATCCCACATTTATCTTTATAAGTAAGCTTGCCCTGAAGCATGTGTATGTGTGTTTCTGAGAGATATAAGATGATATAAATCTTCTAAACTTGTTGGTTGTCTTTGGAACTTTCTATTTCTTTTGGGCATTTGGAGATGGTTTGACTGCTAAAATACCACCTATGAATACATGATTCTCCTTCCCTGTTTCCTCTGCCTCAACTCATGAATTTCTTAAGGGTTAATTGAGCAACTGCTGAATCCAAAAATAATATGCATTTACTATCCAGACAGAGGGAGATAAGTAAAGATTCTGAGACTGAGTCAAGTGCTATGGGTAACCAGAGGAAAATACCACTGAATCAGTGAGTGAGTGGTGAGCAAGGAGGTCCTTTAACAGATGTATAGGAGGTGGTCAGGCATAGGAAAGAATGAAGGATCCTAAGTGCAGGAGACTTAGGCCCTTCACCTTCCTCCTGTACTCCCACCCCCACCCAACTCCTCGCAACCCCACAGTAGCCATGTTCAGAAATAATCCAGCATCCCTGAGGGAAGAGGAACAAATGTTCTACATTGCACCATGCTAAGCATCCCCCTCCAGTCCTTGTGCCTGTGAAATGCATTTCACGCCTCATCTGTTCCCTAAATGAGATGTGAAAGCAGTTTACACCTCGTTTACATTTGTGCTGTTTTACCAAGCAGCATAGACACAGCTCCATCCAAAGTAAAGAAATGAGGTCAATCACCCTTTCTTTTCTTGGCTTGAATCCGCCCAACTCTTCAGATCCTCCCAGGCAACCAGGCATCTACCAAATGTTGGGAGAGAAGGTGGGAGGAAGGGCGCAGGGAGCAAAGGGTGTTCACATCCTTCTAGGTGAGGGAAATGGCTTTTCTTGCAAGCCAGTAAGTAGTACTTTATTAAGTATAATTTGCTTAAGTAGAATGCAGAAATTACAAACATACACTTAGAAGACTTTTAACTTTTGCATATACCTGTTTAACCAACATCCAGATCAAGATGTAGAATGTTTCTTTCACTCCTGGAAATTCTTTCATGTTTCTTTCCAGCCAGTGGCCCACCACCATGGATGTATTGTATCTGTTCTACAGCTTAATATATGTGAAAGCATATTGTGTGTACTCACTCCTTTTGCTCATATAGTATCTATGACATTCATGCAAGTTGCCCTGTATATCAGTAACTCATTCCTTTCAGTTGTTGAATAGTATTCTACCGTTTGAATCAAACAGTTTAGTCATTTTCCTGTGGATGGACATTAGGTGGTATTCTTTTTTTTGTCTATTATAAGTAAGACTTATGAATATCCTAGCACAAAGTTTTAGAGACATATACAGTCATTTCTCTTGGGAGTACAGCTAGGAGTGGAATTTCTGGGTTGTAATGTAGATGAAGTTTGATTTTGTTCAAAACTGCCAAACATTCCTCTGAGATGATTGAACCATTTTACACTCCCACTGGTGGTGTATGGAAATTCTGGTTTGCTTTTGTCAATTCAAGATAATGAAATAGTGTTGGCAATCACTGTAAATTAGCACAAATTCATTTAAGGAACATGAGAAAAAAAGACAAGATTAAATATTTTGGAAGAGAACTAGAACTTGTAAAAAGTTTCTATGCATGGATCTTTATTGCCCCAAATAATAGCTCTTGAATGTCCTGGTTTTGCCTAAATCTCTCTATATTTAAACATGCACAGCACATTTTATCTCCATCTAGAGACATGCCTGTAGGGTGTAAGAATAATGCACTAGGAGTCATACCGATAATGTATAGGGGGCCATTTGCCTACCTTCACCAGAGATTGATGATATTTGTAGCTTTTGCCAAGCCAATAAACAAATATTTTTCTCTTCTGTCCTTAATTTTTGTGCTTTGAGAGTTAATGAAGTAGAACATTTTGTTTGTTTATTGATACGTGTATTTTTTTTTTTTTCTGAGTTGGCTCTTTGTGTTCTTTGCCCATCTTCACTGGTATTTGTCTTTTCCCTGTTGATGTTTTAGATGGCTTTATACTGACAATTGGTTATCATATATGTTGCCAATATTTCTTTTTCTGTTGTTAACTTTTTAAAATAAAAACTTCTTTTATTATTTAAAAAAAATCCTACTCGCTCATCTTCAAATACCTGCGCGATAGAGAAAAGATTCAGAAAGATCAAAGTTCTTCCAAATCCCACTTTGCAGAGATAAAACAAGCAAAAAACCCCAAGAAAAAATCAACAAAGTTCTGATGAAAATCACTTCAGACATCTCTCCTGCTTATATGGAAAAACTAACTTGGTATGTAAACAGAATCTTTAAAAGAATTGCTTTAAAATATAAATTGTAATCAAATGGCTACGCTTAAGATAATTTCTTTATTGCAAAATGCAGTAATTCTAAAAAAGTCTTATAATTTAAAATTTCATGCTTTTGGAACAATACCACACATAATTTATCTTTGGACTGTGTTTTTGGAAACCGTTACTATAAATAGTGAGAAAATTAGCAGCCATTTTTTTCTATGTCCCAGCACTTCTTGTTTTATTGGTCATCTTAGTATTTTGATGTTGTCAAGCTTTAGAATATTTATAGCCTTTTCTCTAACAGTAATTCCCAGGATGGTCAATTTTTCTTGTATTTTTAAGCACATAATCAGCATTTCTCTTCCCTTGGCTTTGAATCCATATTTTCTTTATTTTGGTTTTTAATATTTTATATTTTTATATTTTTATTTTATTCTAATAATTTTCTTCATGAAGGGCTCACGTGTTCAGTTTCCTGAGTTTTGTGTATTTCATTATATTTCTCAGTTATAGCTGTACTTGAAGTGTTACTTGTCTAGGGATACAGTTATTGAGTAATGCTTTTACTCAGAATTTTGTGGACATTGCACCAGTGTCTACTAGTATTAAGTGTTGGATAAAGCTGAAGTAAAAAAGAACCTCCTCAATTCCTCCCTTATACACTCTGACCTCTTTCTGCCTACGTACACATCTAATTTTTTGCTTTTTAAATAAATATCTTTTTGTGGTACTCTTGTGATTAGAGCATAGACCTTTGACTTATCAAAGTCTAATGATGCTTGGAACTTTTATCCTCTTCCTGGACAATGTTAAAAAATTTAACTCCATTTAACCACCTATCAACTTATAAGCAATAATTGTATATTTTAATTCTCTATACATTTAAAAATATAAAAATTTTGGCCACATGCTGCAGTGTGCAGAAGTATAGGGGCCAGGGATCGAACCTGTGCCAAGCAGTGACCCCAAGACACAGTGGTGGCAACACAGATACTTAACCCACTGAGCCACCAGGGAACTCCTAATTCTCTATAGTTTTTAAAACATGTAAAACACAGTAGTAGTACCACTAAGAATTGTTATTTTGTATGATCAATTTAGATTGACAAAAATAGCAGTGTAGCTTTTTTTTTTTCTCCTCATCATTCCTTCCTGCATCTCTTAGAAAACATATGGGATCGTTTTCTTTCTGCCTGAAGAATATCACTTGTTATTTCCTTAAGTGTGGTCTGGATGTGTGGTTTATGAATCATTTCCATTTTTATTTCCAAGTCTATTTTGCTGAGTATTGAATTCTAGAGTGATACTTTTGTGCTTTCAACACTCTGAAGGTATGGTTTCATTGTCTTCAGTTTGAACCCATTGTTTCTAGAGAGAAGTTGAATTGCTATTCTTTGTAAAGAGGACTCTGACTTCATTTTTGGATGTTTAACTGCTGATGGCTTTTTAGCATCCCCTTCCCCTTCTTATGGCCCACATCTGGACAAGCTGATAAAAGAAAGCTCAGTGCTCCCACCTTTGTTGCTGTGGGAGAATCAAACCTCATGGGTTCCCTTCCTCCATCGGGGAACCCTCCCTCAGGCCCTACTTGTCAGTCACAATGAAAACCCAGGCTAGTCTCCTCTGTTCCCTCTCTGAAGTCATTTCAGACCTACTTGAGAGGCCTGCCCTCTGCTCTTTCCAGATACGCAAGTATGCAAGTAACAAACCTTTCCACTGCCTCTTGGTATGTGTGGCATCTTCATTCTTGGACTTTGAACCGGACTTGAGGTGGGAGTCCTTTTGTCTTTGCAAAGGACTAGGACGCTTTTAAAAGACTCTTTTGGGATCCAGCATTGTCACTGCAGTGGCTCTGGTTACTGTTGTCGCTTGGGTTCTGTCCCTGGTCTAGGAATTTCCACCTGTCTCAGATGTAGGCACCCTCCCCCCCCGCCGCCGCCAAAAAAAAGACTCTTTTGTTTAGCTTTCATTAACCTCATCGTGGTGTTTTTTTGTTTGTTTTGTTTGTTTTTAGAAATGCATGTGTGGCCTGCGGAAGTTCCCACGCTGGGGGTCGAATCAGAGTTACAGCTGCCAGCTTATACCGCAGCTGCAGCCACACACCACATCCAGGCCAGGTCTGCTACCTATACAGCACAGCTCATACCAATGCAAAATCCTTAACCCACTGAGTGAGGCCAGGTATGGAACCCAAATCCTCATGGATGCTATTTGGGTTTATTACCACTGAGCTGGGATGGGAACTCCCATCATGAGGTATTTCAGTGTTCTTCTTTTTTTTTTTTTAAATCCTCTTCTTAGGCCTTCTAGAACCCATAGCTTGTGGTTTTGTTTTTTTTTTTTTTTTTAATAACCAGTTTTGGAAAATTCTCATCTATTATACTTCCATCCAATTATCTGTAACTTCTCTTTCTAGAATTCCATGTATGTCTGTCTCCCCCATGTACTGTCAGTCTTTCTCACTTTTTTCTGACCTTTTTTTTCTGTCTTTTCATCATTTTCTCTCGTGTTTCACTCTAGATATTTTCTTCTGACCTTTCTTTATTCAATAATTCTTTTTTACCAGCATGTCAACTTGTACATTAAGTACAGTAGCTAATTATATTTTTTAGTTTAAGAATTTTGATCTTCAGTGATAGTTCATATATGAACTAAAATATGATCTTATAATACAAAAATGTTACCTTGCAGTTTGCACTGTTTAAAATTTTAAACACAAATAAGTGGTAACATGAATGACACAGTTGAAATAACTCATATGCACAGGCACACACACACATTTTGATTTAATTCAATTTTATAATTCCTATTTCTCTTCCAAATACTCAATTTTGTGTTTTTCTCCTTGAATACATTAAGAATGGTTAATTTAAAGTTTGTGTTTGGGAACTCCATTATCTTAAGCCCTTGTAGGCTATTTTGATTACTTATTGTTTCTCTTGGTATTTGTTTAGGTTTTCTTGCCTCTTCATTTCTCTTTGCTTTCAATACCTGAACTACCTAGTCTGCATTTATCAGAAGTGGAAGCCTGAGTCTTTGATTTATTTTATCTTCCTCTCTTATGTTCAGCTACTTCACTAGGATAGAATTTGTAACTAAATATTTCACAATATATTTTCTCCCATGCTTTCTCTCTCACTGTATATATGGATACACACACATATATAGTAAAATATGTATAAAATACATAATATAAAAATAAGTATATAAAATTATTTTAATGTATTAAAAATAAAATAATTTTATTAAAAATAATATGTAAAATAGATATTTAGTTCCATTCTTTTTTCTCAGAATATCAACTATGTATATGCCGATCCTTCTGTTTTTTATTTTATCTTCTTAATAGTTCTTTATTTTTATTTTCGTTGATATTCAAATGTAAGATTTTTAAATTAAAGTATGGTTGATTTATAATGTTTCTTCAGGTTCTGTTGTACAGCAGAGTGACCCAATTGCACACAATTCCCTGTGCTGTGCAGTAGGAGCCCACTGCCCATACATTCCAAATGTTACAGTTTGTATTTACCAACCCCAAACTCCCAGTCCATCCCACACCTTCCCCCCTTCCCCGTTGGCAACCACAAGTCTGTTCTCCATGTCCTTGATCTGTTTCTGTTTTGTAGACAGGATCATCTGTTCCGTATTTTAGATTCCACATATAAATGATATCATACAGTATTTGTCTTTCTTTTTCTGACTTCACTTAGTATGAGAGTCTCTAGTTTTATCCATGCTGATGCAAATGACATTATTTTGTTCTTTTTTATGGCTGAGTAGTATTCCATTATATATGTGTACTGCTTCTTCTTAATCCATTCATCTGTCAATGGACATTTAGGTTGTTTCCACGTCTTGGCTATTGTGAATATTGCTGCAGTGAACATAGGGGTGCATGTGACTTTTTCAAGGAAAGTTTTATCCCTGTATCTGCTCAGGAGTGGGATTGCTGGATCACATAGCCGTTCCATATTCAATTTTCTGAGGAACCTCCATACTGTTTTCCATAGTGGCTATACCAGTTTACGTTCCCACCAGCAGTGAAGGAGGGTTCTCTTTTCTCCAAACCCTGTCCACCATTTGTTATTTGTTGACTTGTTAATGATGGCTATTCTGACCAGTATGAGTGGGCACATCATTGTAGTTTGGACTAGCTTTCTCTAATAATCAGTGATGTTGAACATTTTTTCATGTGCCTCTTGGCCATCCATGTTTCTTTGGAGAAATATCTACTTAGGTCTTCTGCCCATTTTTCAATTGGGTTGGTTTTGTTGTTGTTGTTGAGGTATATGAGTTGTTTATATATTATGGAGATTAGGCTTTTGTCTGTTGCATTGTTTGCAATGATTTTCTCCCACTTTGTGAATCGTCTTTTTGTTTTTTTAATGATTTCATTTGCTGCGAAGAAACTTTTGAGTTTAATTAGGTCCTATGGGTTTATTTTTTTTTATTTTTTGTCATTATTCTAGGAGGTGGATCAAACAAGATACTGCTGTGGTTTATATCAAAGAGCATTTCCCCTATGTTTTCTTCTAGGAGTTTTATAGTATCAAGTCTTACATTTAGGTCTTGAATCCGTTTTGAGTTTATTTTTATTTACAGTGTTAGAGACTGTTCTTTATTTTTCTTTTTTAATGATTTTTATGTTTTTTCCATTTTAGCTGGTTTAGTGTTCTGTCAATTTTCTATTGTACAGCAAGGTGATCCAGTTACACATACATGTATGCATTCTTTTTTCTTAAAATATCATGCTGCATCATAAGTGACTAGATATAGTTTCCAATGCTATATAGCAGGATCTCATTGCTTACACATTCCAAAGGCAATATTTTGCAAATATTAATCCCAAATTCCCTATCCATCCCAATCCCTGTCCTAATTTCGTTCTTTTATGTGCAGCTTTCCAGTTTTCCCAGCACCACTTACTGAAGAGACTATCTTTCTTCCACTGTATGTTCTTGCCTCCTTTGTCATAGATTAGTTGACCAGAGGTGCCTGGGTTTATTTCAGGGATTTCTATCCTGTTCCATTAATCTCTATTTCTGTTTTTGTGCCAGTACCATATTGTTTTGGTAACTGTAGCTTTGTAATATTGCCTGAAGTCAGGGAGCCTGAGTTCTTCATTTCTGTTTCTCTTTTTCAACATTGCTTTGCCTATTTGGGGTATTTTGTGTTTCCATACAAATTTTAAAATATTCTGTTCTAGTTCTCTGAAGAATGTCCCTGGTAATTTGATAGGGATCATATTGAATCTTTAGGTTCCCTTGGGTGGTACAGTCATTTTGAAAACATTGATTCTTCCAATTCAAGAGCATGGTGTGTCTTTCTATCTGCCTGTGTCGTCTTTGATTTCTTTAAGCAGCATCTTATAGTTTTCAGAGGATAGGTCCTTTGTGTCTTTAGGAAAGTTTATTCCTAGGTATTTTATTCTTTCTGATGCTATAGTGAATGGGATGGTTTTTCTGATTTCTCTTTCTGCTCTTTCATTTTTAGTGTATAGAAATGCAGTAGATTTCTGTGTATTCATTTTGTATCCTGCCATTTTGCCAGATTCATTGAAGAGCTCGAACAGTTCTCCAGTGGTGTATTTGGGTTTTTCAAGTATAGTATCATGTCACCTGCAAACAGTGATAGTTTATAAATATCTGTTCTTTTTCTTACTGTTTGAGTGATGACCTGAACTTTGTCAGGCAGGGTATCTGGCTGTATTTTGCATTGTATGTATTCAGTAGTTTTCTGTTTCAAATACAACTTTATTTTTTCCCATTACTTAATGAATTTTATTACATTTATAGGTGTACAAAAAATCATCACAACTCAATTTGATAGCATGTCCATCCCAAACCCTCAGTGCATTTCCCCACCCCCAGATTGTCCTATTTGGAAACCATAGGTTTTACAAAGTCTGTGAGTCATTATCTATTCTGAAAAGAAGTTCACTGTGTCCTTTTTTTAGCATTGGATGTTGCTGTCTAATAGTCTGACTGCTTTCACTTCACATGATAATTTCTAGGTTCATCCATGTTGCTATAAATGTTGGTAAATCGTTCCTTTTAATGGCTGAGTAATATTCCATTGTGTTTATGTACCACATCTTCCCTATCCACTCCTCTGTCGATGGGCATTTAGGTTGTTTCTATGACTTGGCTATTGTATAGAGTGCTACAATGAACACTGGAGTACATGTGTCTTTTCGAGTCATGGTTTCCTCTGGATAGATGCCCAGGAGTGGGATTGCTGGATCAAATGGTAATTCTATTTTGAGTTTTCTGAGGAATCTCCATACTGTTTTCCACAGTGGTTGCACCAGTTTGCATTCCCACCAACAGTGTAATAGGGATCCTTTTTCTCCACACCCTCTCCAGCACTTA
>PVHT021183699.1:20417824-20480734 GCA_004024745.2 Catagonus wagneri
TCTCTTCTCCCTCTGGCACCCCTATAATACGGATGTTGGTGCGTTTAACATTATCCCAGAGTTCTCTGGGACCCTGCTCATTTCCTTTCAATCTTTTCTCTCTTTTCTCTTCTGCATTAGTGATTTCCACTAATCTGTCCTTCACCTTGCTGATTTGTTCTTCTGCCTCCTGTATTCTACTATTGGCTGCTTCTAATGAATTTTTTATTTCAGTTATTGTATTTTGCATCTCTTCGTGTTTAATTTTTACAGCTTGTATTTCTTTGCTCAGTGTTTCCTGTAAATTATCAATCTTTGCCTCCAGTCTATTTCCAATGCCTTGTATCATCCTCAGCATCAACAGTCTAAAGTCCCTTTCTGAGAGGCTGATAATCTCCTCATCACTGAGCTGTTTTTCTGGTCTTTTCTCTTTCTCCCTTATCTGAGTTAGAGTTTTCTGTGTTTTCATTTTTGTAGGTTCAGGTGTTTGCCTCCCCTGTGGCTAAAGTTGGTATGGAGGGGGCTTGCTGTATGCTTCCTGATGGGAGGGAGTGATACCTGCTGACTGGTAGGTGTGGTTGATTCCTCTCCCTCTGATGGATGGGGCTTTGTCTCTGGATGAGATTAGAGGCTGGCTGTGTGCCTGAGGGGTCTTTAGGCAGCCTGTTTACTAATGGATGGGGCTGAGATCCCACCTGAATTGTTGTTTGGCCTGGGGCTTCTCAGTGCTGATGGGAGGGACCAGGTTTTCCCAGAAATGGCCACCTCCAGAGAAATGCAGGCTAATGAATGTCCCAGAGAGCTTCACCTCCAATGCCCTTCCCCCACAACAAGGCACAGTCACCCCTGTTTTCCCAGGAGATCCTCCAGGCATTGCAGTCAGGTTTCACCCGGATTCCTGTGGATACTGCTTTGCCCTGGGACCCAGTGCACGAAAAAGTTGTGTGTGCCTTTCAAGAGTGGAGTCTCTGTTTCCCCAGTCCCATGGAGCTCCTGCACACAAGCCCCGCTGGCCTTCAGTGGCAGATGCTCCACGGGCTCTTTCTCCCTGTGCCCGATCCCCAGGCGTGGGGTTTTGATGTGGGGCTCAGAACTCTCAGGCCTGTAGCTAAGTCTCTGTGATGCAGTTACTTTCCAGTGTGTGGGGCTTCCCACCCGGGATGTACGGGGTTGCTTCTATGACGTAATCACCCCTCCTACCTCTTGATGTGGTCTCAGCTTTGTCTTCTGGAGCAGAGTATCTTTTTTGGAAGTTTCCAGTCTATTTGGTTGAAGGTTGCTCGGCATTTGGTTGTATTTTTGCTGTTATTTGGGAGAGAAGTTGATCTCCAGTCCTTCTATTCCGCCATCTTAATCCAATCCTCCCTCTCTTTATCTTTAATTCTTGCCATTTTTAATATAAAATGCCTTGTTGTGGGTCTGTTTTGGTTCAGCTTGTTTGGGGCCCTCTCTGCATCCTGTATCTTGATGTCAGATTCCTTCAGATTTGGAAAGTTTTCAGACATAATTTCTTCAAATATGTTTTCAATGCCCTTTTCTTTTTCTTCTGATTCTGGAATTCCTGTTATGGATAAATTGGGCCGCTTTATATTATCCCATAGATCTCTTATATTGCTTTCATGTTTTTTCATTTGATTTTCTGTCTGCTGTCCTGATTGCATTATTTCCATTATTCTATCTTCTACATCACTAATTCTTTCCTCTGCATTATTCAAACTGCTCTTTATTGCCTTTAGCTCAGTTTGCATCTCTGCAAATGAGTTTTCTAGCTTTTCTTGGCTCCTCCTTGTGTTTTCTAGTTCCCTTCTAAGGGAATCTGTGTTGCTGTTTGCATCTTCTCTTAATTCCTGGATATTCAGCTTTAATTCTTCAAGTATTTTCATTACCTCCCTTCTGAACTCCATTTCTGTCAGGCTGCAGAGATCTGTTTCATTGTTGGCTGCTTTAAATGACTCGTCCCTTTCTTTTAACTGGGAATGGTTTTTGAGCTTCTTTATCTTGCTTGTGGTTTTCTTTTTCTGTGAGTTTGGGGAAGCCACACTGTAGTCTTGAAAGGCTACTTCTAGGCAGGAGCACCCCTTTGTATTTTTTTGGTGGTTTTACTATTTATTTTTGGTGTGAGAGTTTGAATATTTGGTGTCTTTTTCTTTGGAGTGAGCAGGTTGTTATCTCAATGGTACTCTGAGTGTTCACTGGGAGAGTGTAAGAATGGCTAAGCTCAACAGTTGGTGCCTAGTCTCTGGGCTCTCAATTGCAGGAAGGTGGTGCTGGCTCCTCCTAGTTGCCCGGCCCTTGGAAGTGGTTATGAGCTCTAGGCAGATCTACCAGGTGTCCAGAACAATTGGCAGTAGCAGCAGTACTAAGTATGATTTCCCAGGGGAGTGAGAGCCACAAGAGCTAGTGTTTGATTGCCAAGTCGTATTTGAAGTGATTGGAACCACAGGGGGTACCTGTCAGAGGCTTGCTTAACAGGCTGGCGTTAGCTCCGCTCCTCCGCTGATGCTTGCTTGTGGGTTGGTGCGGGCTCCTGGCTCCCTAGGCTGATGCAGTGCTCTGCCCCTTGCAGAGGCTGGCTCTGTGGCCCTGGCACTGGCTCCGCCCCTCTGCCAGTGCTTGCTCTGTGTGGTAGCGCAGGGCTGCACCTGCCAGAGATGCTAACTGTGTGGGCTGGCACAGGTTCCTAGCTCTGTGGACTGGCACAGGGCCTTGCCCTACTGCCGATGCTGGTTGTCACAGGCTTCTGGCTCCATGGCCTGGCACAGGGCTCTGCCTGACCATCAATGCTGACTCCTCAGGCTTTAAGGCACAGACTCCACCCCCACTGCCGCTGCCTCCACTGGCTCCGTCCCAGTACTGCTGCTGTCTCTGTGGCACAGGCTCCGCTGCCCCACCCTCCACGCTTGTTCAAGGTTCTTTCTATGGCATTCAGCCTCTCCTCCTCCCCGACAATGGAGGCTTGCCTCCCCTGTGGGACCAGTCTTCCCCCATTCCCTCTGTCCTTGCTTTGCACTCCACAGTCCATAGAGTATCGCCTTCCCTCCCGCGCACTGTTCCCTAGCCTATCTCTGCAATCTCCACCGACCTCAGCCCTCTCCCAGGGACTAACCTCAGGAGCCTATGTCTTAGCTCCCAGGCACCGTCTGGCGCCTCAGGCTGTGGTATCTGTTCTGGTGTTCAGTTCGTTTGTGTGAGTCTCTTACTCTGCTTTTCCATTCTCAATCCAGCTTCTGCATTTTTCTCAGGCTTTGAGTTCCCTCTGGCTCCGTAGATCATTGGTTAGGTGTCTTCCCAGGGTGTGGATTCCTTTTCATTTTCACAGCTCCCTCCCTGGGGTGCTGGATGCCGTCCTGATTCCTTTTCTCTCTCTCTCTCTTTTTTCTATTGTTCTACCCAGTTATTTCAAGAGTTTCTTGCAGTTTTTGTAGGTTTAAATTAAGCAGCATTCAGATAATGTTTTGTCCAAGTTGTTTTATATTTAGATGTGTTTTTTGATGTATTTGTGGGAGAGGATGAGTGCGACCTCTTACTCCTCCACCATCTTGCCCTATATTTTGCTTTTTAGAGCCACACCTGAGCCATATGGACATTCCTAGGCTAGGGGTCAAATTGAAGCTGTAGCTGCTGGTCTACAAAACAGCCACAGCAATGCAGGATCTGAGCCATGTTTGCTACCTACACCACAGCTCAGAGCAGTAGTGGAACTTTAACCCACTGAGTGAGGTCAGGGATTGAACCCTCATCTTCATGGATACTCGTCAAGTTTGTTAGCACTGAGCCCGATGAGAACTTGTACAGCTTATTTTTACAAAGGGTCAAATAGTTACTGTTGACAAGAGACTTGGGTGAGTGCTATACCAAAGGCATCTATGGCCTATGTTCAGGATTTGTGGCTTCAAACATGCTCTAATTTGGTCTTCCTTCTCTCTCATTTAGTGCTTAAGTCTTTCCTTGATTGTTGAGGGTCAATGGTTGGATTAATTCTATGACTTTCTGGCCTATCATCTGGTATTTGTTCTTCCCACGTGCCTTCTCTTTGCTTTACCCCTAAAACCCTTTTGGTTAGGACTCTCAGGAAGGACAGTGGCCAGACTTCAAAAAATAGAATTGATGTGCTCTTCCAGCAGCAGCTGGGTTACAGTTTAGATAGAGGTCTGGCAGAAGCACAGTCCAAATGTAAAGGCAGAGGTTTGTTTCCTGGGCAGGTGATTAGTTGCAGGTGATGGCTTCTCCATCAGAGAGGCCTCATCCAGTGTCACAGGGTTGAGTTTATCCTGGATTTTGCATGTCCCAGCAGCTGCTGCTGCAGGGCAAGGATCCTTGGGAAGCTTCTTCTTTTTAGGCCCAAAGTAGATCCTTGAGCTGCTCTTTGATGATGGCACAAAGTTCCTAGCAGGTGATTTGAAATTACCTATCCATCTTACCCAATGACATCTCACATATTTACCAAGATCATCATGAACCAACACCTTTCCTCACAGAGTAATGTGAAGTGTGTATAGGGTAGTGATCAGAACACTGCCTGGTCCTTAGGGCACGTGTCCTAATCCTACCCTTTCCATTAAATGGTTACATAACTGGGAATAAGCCATTTACCTCTTTAGGCTTTAATATCTTCACCATTAATACTCATGGGTTCCTGATCTTTTCACTTGGGGTTGGTCTTTAGAAAGGTCTTCACATTTCTGCTGCCAACAGAAAATGCAAATTAGCACTGTGCTTCCTTCCAGTTGCTTGTGTGTTCAAAATGGAAGAAAGACACCTGGATGAAGCATTTCCACTGACTTCTGCAAGTCCCTTAAGGGGATCCTAGAACCTTTAAGCTTCTCTCAGGCTCCTTAGGTCTCTCAGCCTAAGGACTGTCATCATACATCCCCCAGCCTGTCCACACTTTGAGTAGGTGTGTGTAGGTGGAGCTCAAATTTAAAAATAATTCAGGCAGACTCACACATCTTTTTTTTGCAGCTCTTAAATTGTCAGCATTTTTCTTAGCCGTTTAACAGAACTAGAAAGAAAGACACTAGCCATTAATGACCACATTGTGCCTCCAACTCTTACCTCTAAATCCTCAAAAGACCTATATGTGATATAAGAATTTTCTATACACATAAAATAACAAAAGTATAATGTTCATAATGCAGTTCTTACTGACAGTGATTTGAAAATGAATCACATACCAACAAAGGAGGTGTAACACTAATGTTCTCAAATCCCAACAAATAAGCTGCATAGTTTCAATACCTTAAATAAAAGAACAGCTTGGCTCTTGCAAGGGTAAGTCTATCACCTTAGGAATGTCAACTCAGGTGTTTGGTGTTCCCTACCAGCTCATTTCATAGTTATTTAGTTACTGTGACCTTGAAGATACCAGGCAGAACTCTAGAAGTAAGGGATGTCTGCTAAAGGGTTCAGATAAGAGACCATTTTGCCATCCCTGGTGATTGAAAAATTTTCTGTTGAGTTGCTTTGGAACCAACCGAAATAATTACACACTGAAATGAATTTGACCTATGATAATGGAAAAGAATAATGGATTTCTCCTCACTTCTGTTCCTGATGGTCATCAGAGTCCATTGGACTAATTATTTTGGTCTTTCACATCCCTCTAAGTATGATACAATATCAAAGAAATTCTTATGTCATGGCTAAGAATTAGCTAAAGGATGTCCTAAAACTTTAAGCATTAAGCATTTTTGGCAAGAAACAGTAGCGATAAGAAAGGAGAAGTGATAAGTTCCTGTTCTCCATATAGAGAGGAGTAACTACCTGAGAAGTTAAGAAGAACTCTGGCAAACAAAACAGAATAAACAAACAACTCAGAAAAATTCCTCTTGCCTGAATTATCAGGGCCTGGGAATGAGATCTGATTATCATCAGTTGATATGTGTGTGTGGGTGAATGATGGTCATTTTAGAGTTTCCAACCAAGGTATGCAAGGATATAGACAGAGTGAGAATAATCCCAAGGAGACACCCACGTGGCCTGGAATGTGGATGATCAACTAAAGGTCATGAGGACAGTAGAGTAGCTTGGGATGAAGGTTCCTGCCTTAATGGACTTTGGTTAGGTGGAATGTGTAGGAATGAAGGAAAGAAGTAATTCAAGGATTGGAGAAACTGTTTACCCCCAAATATATTTCTGCCCTAGCCTGCCTCTCTTTGCCTGTATTCACCAAAATACCTCCACACCACACCATTTCTCAAAAGACCATCATTTCTCAATAAATTAAAACTGTCCTCATTCTCTTAATCTTTTCCTAAAGGTTTGAACACTATTGTATTTGAGCCATATAACTGTACGCAGGTCAATTCCTAAAGGCATCCTACCATGACATTGGGGTGGCATTTAAAAATTTTCTTGGAGTTCCCATCGTTGGTCAGTGAAAATGAATCTGACCAGCATCCGTGAGTATGCTGGGTTTGATCCCTGGCCTTGCTCCGTGGGTTAAGGACCCAACGTAGCTGTGAGCTGTGGTGAAGGTCACAGACATGGCTTGGATCTGGTGTGGCTGTGGCTGTGGCGTAGGCTGGCGGCTGCAGTTCCAGTTCTACCCCTAGCCTGGGATCCTCCATATGCCATGGGTATGGCTCTAAAAAGACAAAAAATGAATACATTAAAAAAAAACTTTCTTAATGATTATATATAGAAAATCTGCCTAATAAAAATTAAGGATACACGGACACATTTTATTACCTTTTAAACAAAGTGACTGCTGTTAATAGATGAATGATAATAATTTGGTGAAATCTGAGAGGACCTTAAGTCAATAAAATATAAGTAGAGAGTCATGAAAAAAAAATACCCTTTCATGGAAAGAGGAACAAGTTCTTAGGGATAAAAAAAAATACAGAGCTTCTTTAAAAATTCCTTAATGAAAGACAGAACAGTATGACTTCTGGACTAACACAACTAATTTATTGACTATGTATGTCACTTCTTACAAGCCTTTCTAAAAGTTTGTCCAGATAGAATTCAGGTGACACACATTTGCCAAGAGAAAAAGTGTCCCAATTGTTTGGCCTTGTGAATACAGAAGGAAGATGTGCTCAAGTCTGACCAGCAGAATGCTACATAAAATGAATATTTTCCCTAATGATGATGGGTATGGTTTGACTGTGAATATGCCAGATCCTTAAGTCACTGAGCGAGGCCTGAGATCAAACCCATATCCTCATGGATGCCTAATTGAGTTTGTTAACTGCTGAGCCATGATGGAAACTCGAGGAATTGCTTTTTTGTTTTATTTTGTTTTTGTGTTTTGACCTCACTCACAGCATATGGAAGTTCCCAGGCCAAGGATCCAATCTGAGCTGCAGCTGCAACCTATGTCACAGCTGTGGCAACCCCAGATTCTTAATCCACCAAGCCAGGCCAGGGACTGAACTTTCAGTGCCACAGAGACAACCCCAAATCCTTAAGCTGCTACACCACAGCAGAAATTCTGAGAAATTCTTTTCAGTGTCTTTGATCCTCATAAGAATAATCAGGTGAGTGGGGTATAATTAGTCTGTCTTTGTTTTTATAAGGAGACAAAAATTGACTAATGATTAGGGTGACCACCTTATTTATATTCCAAACTGGAACCTTCCTGGGAAGGAAATGGAAGCTATTAATTGTGCCAGAACAATGGACAAAATAATCAAAATAAAAAAATATATATCAGGGTTCAGTGATTTATTGCACATTTCAAACAAAAACACTTCATACCTGACACAAACTTGATCATGTGATTTTGCTTTACTTCTCTCTTTAGGGAAGAAAAATAAAATGATCTATTGAAAAATAACGTGTATTGTCTTATACCTGCTTTATTTCTGATCTTCCCAGTGTTAGATAATCATAAATAGAACTTAAATAAATCTATTATATAAAACAATGAACAGTGATGATGTCCACAGAAAGTAGACTTAAGAGCCTGGGAATTGTTTGAAAAAATATTCCTGGATCTCAGAAAAAAATGAAGATATTTGAGCTGCTCAATAAAAGATAATGTGGAGAGTAGATGGAGGATATCAACTGTATTTGTAGCAAGACTTAGAGAAGGGCAGAGCAGGTTGTAAGGACAAAAAGGTAAAAAAAGAACAAAACTGCATTTTCCTAATACTGAAAACAAAAGGAAGCAAAATGAAATTCCACCAAAGTCTGAAGAGAAAAGATTGACTAAGGGCCAGACTATATGAAAGAATCCATTCCCGGATATAATCTAATGATATCTTGGAATTTGAAGAATAAAGAAAAAACAATCCAATAAAGACACTACCAGAAAACTGTTAGAGCTCATCAATGATTTTAGCAAAGTGGAGTATACGAAATTAATACACATAAATCTACTGCATTTCTGTATACTAACAAAGATTAGGAGGAGAAATTAGATAAACCATCCCATTTACTGTCACATCAAGAATAATAAAATACCTAGGAATAAACCTTCCTAAAGACAGGAAAGTCCTATACTCTGAAGGCTATAAGAGGCTGAGAAAAGAAATCAAGATGACACTAGCAGAAATATATACCATGCTCCTGGATTGGAAGAATCAATGTCTTCAAAATGACTGTACTACCCAAGGCAATCTACAGATTCAACACAATCCCTATCAAGTTACCAGGGGTATTCTTCAGAGAACTAGAACAGAATATTTTGTTTTGTTTTGATTTGTTTTAATTACTTATTGAATTTTATTTCATTTATATGTGTACAAAAAGCATCACAACCAAATTTTGTAGCATTTCCATCCCAAACCCTCAGCGGAGCCCCCCACAGCGGAGCCCCCCACCCCCCAACCTGTCTCATTTGGAAACCATAAGTTTCCCAAAGTCTGTGAGTCAGTATCTGTTCTGCAAAGAAGTTCATTGTATCCTTTTTTTAGATTCCACATGTAAGTGACGCATTTTATGTTGGTGTCTCTTTGTCTGACTGACTTCACTTAGCATGATAATTTCTGGGTCCATCCATGTTGCTGTAAATGCTGTTATTCTTTCCTATTAATGGTTGAGTAATATTCCATTGTGTATATACGTACAACATCTTCTTTATCCACTCTTCTGTCGATGGACATTTAAGTTGTTACCATGACTTGGCTGTTGTATAGAGTACTGCAATGAACACTGGAGTACACGTGTCTTTTCGAGTCATGGTTTTCTCTGGATAAATGCCCAGGATTGGGATTGCTGGATCAAATGGTAACTCTATTTTTAGTTTTCTGAAAAATCTCCATACTATTTACATTCCCACCAACAGGGTAATAGGGTTCCTTTTTCTCCACACCCTCTCCAGCACTTATTGTTTGTAGACTTTTTATGATAGCTATTCTGGCTGGTGTAAGGTGGTTTTGATTTGCAATTCTCTAATAATGAGTGATGTTGAACATCTTTTCATGTGTTTTTTGGCCATCTGTATGTCTTCTGTGGAGAAGTTTCTGTTTAGATCTTTTGTCCATTTTTTGAAGGGGCTGTTTTCTTGGTATTGAGCTGTAGGGGGTGCTTGTAAATTTTGGAGATGAATCCTTTGTCAGTTGATTCATTTGCAAATATTTTCTCCCATTCTGTGGGTTATCTTTTTGTTTGGTTTAGGGTTTCCTTTGCTCTGCAGAAACTTTGAAGTTTAATTAAGTCTCATTTGTGTATTTTTCTTTTAATTGTCATTACTCTAAGAGGTATATCTGAGAAGATGTTGCTGTCATTCATGTTGGAGAGTGTTTGGCCTATGCTTTCCGCTAAGAGTTTTATAGTATCTGGTCTTATAACTAGGTCTTTAATCCATTTTGAGTTTATTTTTGTGCATGTGTTAGGAAGTGTTGTGATTTCATTTTTTTTTTTTTATTTTTACATGCGGCTATCCAGTTTTCCCAGCACCACTTACTGAACAGGCTGTCTTTTATCCATTGTACATTCTTGCCTCCTTTGTCATAGATTAGTTGACCATAGGTGCGTGGGTTTAATTCTGGGTTTTCTATTCTCTTCCACTATTCTGTATTTCTGTCTTTGTGCCAGTACCATACCGTTTTGATGACTGTAGCTTTGTAGTAGAGTCTGCAGTCAGGGAGCCTGATTCCTCCAGCTCCGTTTTTCTTTTTCAGGATGTCTTTGGCTATTCTGGGTCTTTTGTGCTTCCAAACAAACTTTAAAATATTTTGTTCTAGTTCTTTGAAAAATATCTTTGGTAATTTGATAGGATTGCATTGAATGTGTAGATTGCCTTGGGTAGTGTAGTCATTTTGATAATCTTGTCTATTCCAATCCGAGAGCATTGTATGTCTTTCCAACTGTCATGTAATCATTGATTTCTTTCATCAGCATCTTACAGTTTTCAGAGTACAGGTCTTTTGTCTCTTTAGGTAGGTTTATTCCTAAGTATTTGATTCTTTTTGATGTGATGGTAAATGGGATTGCTTCCCTAATTTCTCTTTCCGATCTTTCATTGTTAGTATATAGAAATGCAGTTGATTTCTGTGTATTAATTTTGTATCCTGCGACTTTGCTGAATTCATTGATGAGCTCTAACAGTTTTCTGGTAGAGTAGGATTTTCTAGGTATAATATCATGTCATCTGCAAAAGGTATAGTTTTACTTATTCCTTTTCAGTTTGAATTCCTTTCGTTTCTTTTACTTCTCTGATTGCTGTGGCTAGGACTTCCAAAACTATGTTGAATAGCAGTGGCGAGAGTGGACATCCCTGTCTTGTTCCTGATCTCAGAGGGAATTCTTTCAGCTTTTCACCATTGAGAATGATGTGAGCTCTGGGTTTGTCGTAGATGGCCTTTATTATGTTGAGGTAGGTTCCCCCTATGCTCACTTTCAGAAGGTTTTTTTTTTTTTTTTTAATCAGAAATGGGTGTTGGATTTTGTCAAAGGCTTTTTTTGCATCTATGGAAAGGGTCATATGGTTTTTATTCTTCAGTTTGTTAACGTGGTGTATCACACTGATTGATTTGTGGATATTGAAGAATCCTTGCATCCTGGGAATAAATCCCACTTGATCATGATGTAAAATCCTTTTAATGCATTGTGGGATTTGGTTGGCTAGTATTTTGTTGAGGATTTTTGCATCTATGTTCATCAGTGAAATGGGTCTTTAATTTTTTTTTTGTGTGTGTGGTATCTTTGGTTTTGGTATCAGGGTGATGGCTGCATCATAGAATGAGTTTGGGAGTGTCCCTTCATCTGCAGTTTTTTGGAATAGGTTCAGAAGGATAGGTGTTAGCTCTTCTCTAAATGTTTGATAGAATTTACCTGTGAAGCCATCTGGTCCTGGATTTTTGTTTGTTGGAAGGTTTTTTTGTATCCATTCAGCTAGGCTGTGTCTTTTGGTTGGGGCATTTAGTCCATTAACATTTAAGGTAATTATTGATATTTATGTTCTTATTGTGATTTTATTAACTGTTTGGGGTTTTTGTTGCTCTTTTTTCTTCCCTTATTCTCTTCTTATCTCCTCTTGTGGTTTGATGACTATCTTTACTGTTGTATTTGAGCTGATTTTTCTTATTTGTTTGTGTATCAGTTGTAGATTTTTGGTTTGCAGTTACCCTGAAGTTTTGCTATAGGAGTCTATATATAAATGAGATTAAGTTCTTGGTTTCTTAGTTGCATATGCACCTCCAGTGTCCTGCATTTGTACTCTCCTCTTTTCACGATTTCTGATTTTGGTAGCCTAATTGTGCCTAGATGATTTAGTATCTTTACTGTATATATATATGCCTTTACTGGTGAGCCTTGTCATTTGTGGTGTCTTTGTTTCTGGTTGTGGCCTTTTTTTTGCCCAGAGAAGTTCCTTTAGTGTTTGTTGTGAAGCTGGTTTAGTGTTGCTGAATTGTCTTAGCTTTTGCTTATCTGTAAAGCTTTTGATTTCTCCTTCAAATCTGAATGAGATCCTTGCTGTATAAAGTAATCTTGATTGGAAGTTTTTCCCTTTCATCACGTTAAGTATATCATGCCACTCCCCTCTGGCCTGCAGAGTTTCAGGTGAAAAATCTGCTGATAACCTTATCAGGATTCCCTTGTATGTCGTTTGTTTCTTTTTCCTAGCTGCTTTCAATATTTTCTCTTTGTCCTTAATTTTGGTCATTTTGATTAATATGTGTCTTAGGATGTTCCTCCTTGGGTTTATTTTATATGGTTTTCATTGCACTTCCTGGATTTGACTGAGTGATTCCTTTCCCATGTTAGGGAAGTTTTTGGCTATTATCTCTTTGAATATTTTTTCTGTCCCTTTCTCTCTCTCTTCTTCCTCTGGACCCCCTATAATGTGGATGCTGGTGCATTTATCATTATCCCAGGATTCTCTGACAGTCACCTCATTTCCTTTCAATCTTTTATCTCTTTTCTGTTCCACATGAGTGATTTCCACTAATCTGTCCTCCACCTCACTGATTCATTCTTCTGCCTCCTGTATTCTACTGTTGACTGCTCCTAATGAATTTTTTATTTCAGTTATTGTATTTTGCATTTCTTCTTGTTTAAATTTTACATCTTTTATTTCTTTGCTCAGTGTTTCCTGTAAATGATCAATCTTTGCCTCCAGTTTATTTCCAATGTCTTGCATCATCTTTAGCATTAACTGCCTAAAGTCTTTTTCCTGGAGCCTGATAATCAACTGATCACTTGCTGTTTTTCTGGGCTTTTCTCTTTCTCCTTAATCTGAGTTATAGTTTCCTTTCTTTTCATTTTTATAGGTTTTTGGTGTGGTGACCATTTTGCAGACAATAGAGTTGTAGCCTCTCTTACTTCTGGTGTCTGCCTCCCCTATGGCTGCAGTTGGTACCAGGGCTTTCTATAGGCTTCCTGATGGGAGGGACTGCTGTCTGCCCACTAGTTGGTGGGGCTGATTCCTATCCCTCTGATGGGTGGGGATTTTTCTCTGGGTGAGATTAGAAGCTTGCTGTGTGCCCAAGGGGTCTTTAGGTAGCCTGTTTACTGATTCGTGGGCCAGTGGGGCTGTGATCCCACCTGGAGTATTTTTTGGCCTGGGGCTTCTCAGTGCTGACGGAAGGGGGCAGATTTTCCCAGAATGGCCACCTCCACAGAAATGCAGGGTGATGAATATTCCCAAGAGCTTTGGCTCCAATGCCTTTCCCCCACAAAAAGCCACAGTCACCCCGTTTTACCACAATATCCTCCAAGAACTACAGTCAGGTTTGACCCAGATTCCTATGGAGAATTTGCTTTGCCCTGGGACCCAGTGCATGTGAAAGTCTCTGTGCACCTTTCAGTAATGGGGTCTCCATTTCCCCCAGTCCCTTGGAGCTTCTGGCAAGAAGCCCCACTAGCCTTCATGGCAGATGCTCCAGGGTCCCTTTCTCCCAGTGCCAGATCCCCAGGTGTGGGTATTTGACCTGGGGCTCAGAACTCTCAGTCTTGTAGGAGAGTCTCTGTGATAGTTACTTTACAGTTTTTGGGGCTTCCCACTTGACAGGTATGGGGTTGCATGTATCATGTACCTCCCCCTCCCCCGATGTGGTCTCCTCTTTGTCTTCTGGAGTAGGATATCTTTTTGAATGTTTCTGGTGCAATTGGTTGAAGGTTGCTCAGCATTTTTTTGTAATTTTCTTATTTTTATGAGAGGAGTTGAGCTCTAGTCCTTCTCTTCTGCCATCTTAATCCTGTCTCCAGTACAGAATATTTTAAAATTTGTATGGAAACACCAAAGACCCTGAATAGCCAAGGCAGTGTTAGGAAGAAGAAGAAGAAAAAAAAAAAAAGAAATGGAAGACTCAGGCTCCCTGACTTCAGATAATATCTCAAAGCTATAGGTATCAAAACAACAAGGTACTAGCACAAAAACAGAAATAGAGATTAATGAAATGGGATAGAAATCCTAGAAATAAACCCAGGCACCCATGGTCAACTAATCTATGACAAACGAGGCAGGAACATACAGTGGAAGAAGGATAGTCTTTTCAGTAAGTAGTGCTGGGAAAACTGGAAAAGAATGTAAAAGAATGAAATTAGAACATTCTCTAACACCATACAGAAAAATAAAATGGAATCAAGACCTAAATATAAGACCAGGTACTATAATACTCCTAGAAGATAACATAGCGAAAATGCTCTTTGATATAAACCACAGCAATATCTTGTTTGATATGCCCCCTAGAATAATGACAATAAAAACAAAAATAAATCTGTGGCATCTGATTAAACTCAAAAGCTCTTGCACTGCAAAGGGAACCATTAAAAAACGAGAAAGCAATCCACAGATTGGGAGAAAATCATTGCAAATAATCCAACAGACAAAGAACTAATCTCCAGAATATATGAACAACTCATACAACTTGACAACAACAACAACAAAACCTAATTGAAAAATGGGCAGTAGAGCTATATAGACATTTCTCTGAAGAAGACATATGAATGGCTAACAGGCACGTGAAAAAATGCTCAACATCACTGATTATTAGGGAAATGAAAATCAAAACTACAGTGAGGTTTCACCTTATGATGGTCAGAATGGCTCTCATTAACAAGTCAACAAATTGCAAATGCTGGACAGGGTGTGGAGAAAAGGCTACCCTCCTTAACTCTTGGTGTGAATGACAATTGGTATAACCATTATGGAAAACAGTTCAGAGGTTCCTCAGAATACTGAATATGGAACTGCCGTGTGATCCAGCAATCCCACTCCTGAGCATATATCTGGACACAACTTTCATTGAAAAAGACTCATGCACCTGTATGTTCACTGCAGCACTATTCACAATAGCCAAGACATGGAGACACCTAAATGTCCATCAAAAGATGAATGAATTAAGATGATGTGGTACATATATACAATGGAATACTCCTCAGCTTTGAAAAAGAACAGAATCATGCCATTTGCAGCAACATGGATGCAGCTAGAGATTCTCATAATGACTAAGCCAGAAAGAGAAAGACAAACACCATGTGATACCACTTATATGTGGAATCTAAAATATGGCACAAATGAACTTACCTAAAAAACGGAAACAGACTCACAAATACAGAGAACAGACTTGTGGTTGCCATTGGGGAAATGGGATCGACAGGGAGTTTGGGGTTGGTAGTTAAAAAACTATGACATTTATAATGTATAAGCAATGAAGTCCTACTGTATACCACAGGGGACTCTCTCCATGATGGAAGATAATATGAGAGAAAGAATGTATATATATGTATGACTATGTCACTGTGGTGTACAGTAGACATTGACACAACACTTTAGAACAACTGTTCTCTATAAAACAATTAAAAAGAAAAAATCTAATGAGTGCAGAAAAAAATGAAAACAAAATGTGACAATTGTATGTATTCAACAAATATTTGTTCACTACTCTAGTTGATTGTGCTGTTGTTCTCAATTTTCTGCCCTGCTTGTAAGAGGATTATTACATCCCTGATGTTTCCATGTGACTTGTGGTATTTCCTCGTAGGAGAAATATACCTTCCCACTGATGTCAGGCTTAGCCATGAGACTTCCTTTGGCTAATGGCTTACGAGCTGGGTGTTATTTACTGCATCTGAATTGAAGATTTAGAAGTGAAACTTTTATGTGGTTCTGCCACTGTCCTTTCCTTTCTGCTAGGAGAAAAATGTCCCAAGTTGGATCTGCTCTGTCATCCTGGATTCTGGGATAAAAGATATGTAAAGAAAGCTACAACTGTGGTGTTGAGCCTCAGCCTACCTGTAGCCAACACATAGTGTGATAAAAAAAATAAACTCTTGTTTAGTTAGAATTACTGAGATATTAAATTTATTGTGTGCTTTTCAAGTAGGACAAGGTGGGACATTTAGTTTTTTTTTAATTTTTTCAACTTTCATTCTTTTTAAAAAATTTATTGCAGTATAGTTGACTTGCAGTGTTGTGTTAGTTTCAGGTGTTCAGCAAAGTGAATCAGTTGTACATAAACGTATATCTGTTCTTTTGCAGATTATTTTCCAATATAGGTTATTAAGTGTATTGAGTAGATTTCCCTGTGCTATACAGTAGGTCCTTGTCACTTATCTATTTTATTTATAGTAGTGGATATGTATTAAGTCCAACCTCCTAATCTACTCCTCCCTCTCCGTATTTCCCCATTGGTAACCATAAGTTTGTTTTCAAAACTTTTGAATCTATTTGTTTTGTGAATAGGTACTTTTGTATCATTTTTGCTAGATTACACTTATAAGTGGTATGTGGTATTTGTCTTTGTCTGACTTATTTCACTATGATAATCCCTATGTCCACATTGCTGCAAATGGCATTATTTCATGGGAAAGTTTAGCTTTGACTGAATCTTGCAGTTGAATACAGCTTTCTGTTCGCCAGATGTGGAGGCTAAGTTAAGATATAAATGAGCTTCTTGATCTCTTCCCTTCTATGGTCATTTTAGATTGGGTACATTTCCTCGTTTCCCTTGCATCTAAATCTGTCCAAGCGATTAAGCTGTGGACAATGAGATATTAGGTTTACATGCAATTTCTGAGATGTGTCCTTGTAGTAAGGCATGCACTGTTTTCTTTATTTCATTCTGCTTCTTAGAGTGTGTGGATCCAATGGTAAGACATTTTTTTTTCTAGTGGATAAGACATCCAAGGGATGCAGAGCAGCAAGATATCAGGAACCTGGGCTACAGATTAATCTGCAAAAACATATTTCTTATCAACCTGGACTTATATACAAAAGAGAAATAATTTCTGTCTAGCTTAAGCCTTTATAATTTTTATCATCACATGTAGGCAAATTTGTATCTTGACACAGTATCTCTTTCTGGTGCATAATGTAGACTTAGTTCATATGCCCCCAAATCTGTATCCTCAAGGCAAGATTCTTTCTCTTCAGAACATCTTCTTGGAAGTAAATGTTTGCTTTACATAACACTTTTTGATTGGAGACCTAGGCCCCTCAGTTTCCATCTGGCCAGACTACCCTGACACATCCACATTTCCAAGAAGAGGATGTGCAGGAAACATTTTGTTATCTACATAGGACTTCAACTTGCTGTAGCCTTTGGGTCTATCAAACTGCTCAGTCTACAGCAGACAGTGATGAAATGTGTATCAATACATGAATGTAGTAGAGCACATACAAGCAAAATTTGGAATTCCTCCTTTTCTTCATTTTAAAGAAGAAAATAAACTTGCATTGGAGAATAAACCTCTGAAGTCAGGGAAAGAAGGTGTCATTGCAACTTCCTGGGTGACTTGGAAAACCCTCCTTGTAGCAAATGAATTGGGTTGGCTCAGAATTCAATTTTTAAATGGTATTGTTTTTATTATAGTTGATTTACAGTATTCTGTCAATTTCTGATGTATAGCAAAGTGATCCAGTCTCATATACATATATATGTGTATATACATATGTATACACACATACATTCTTTTTCTCATATTATTTTCCATCATGTTCCATCACAAGTGGCTAGATACAGTTTCCCATGCTATACAGTAGGATCTCATTGCTTATCCACTCCAAATGCAATAGTTTGCATCTACTAATGACAAACGCCCAATCCATCCTACTCTCTCCCCTCCCACTTGGCAACCCCATCTGTTCTTCAAGCCTATAAGTTTGTTTTTCTCTGTGGAAAGGCTCATTTGTGCCATATATTAGATCCCAGATATAAGTGATACCATATTGTATTTTTCTTTCTCCTTCTGACTTATTTAGTATGTGAGTCTCTAGTTCCATCCATGATGCTGCAAATGTCATTATTTTGATCTTTTTATGGCTGAGTAGTATTCCATTGTGCATATATACCACATATTCTTAATCCATTCACCTGTCACTGGGCATTTAGGTTGTTTCTATGTCTTGGCTATCGTGAATAGTGCTGCAATGACTATAGGGGTTCATGGGTCTTTTTCAGTGAAATTTTATCTGGATATATGCCCATGAGTTGGATTGCTGGGTCAAACAGTAGTTCTATATTTAGTTTTCTGAGGTACCTCCATAGTGTTTTCCATAGTGGTTGTACCACTTTACATTCCCACCAACAGTGCAGGAGTGTTCCCTTTTCTTCACACCCTCTCGAGCATTTGTTGTTTGCTGATTTGTTAATGAATGGTATGATATGGTACCTCACTGTAGTTTTGATTTGCATTTCTCTAGTAATTAGATATGCTGATCATTTTTTTCAGGTGCCTGTTGGCCATCCTTATACCTTCTTTGGGGAAATGTCTATTCAGGTCTTCTTCCTATTTTTCAGGTAGGTTATTTTATTTTTTTTGCTATTGAGTTGTATAAGTTGTTAGTATATTTTAGACATTAAGCCCTTGTTGGTTGCATCATTTGAAAGTATTTCCTCCCATTCCATAGGTTGTCTTTTGTTTAGTTTCCTTTGCTATGCAAAAACTTGTCAGTTTTATTAGGTCCAGTTGGTTTATTTTTGTTTTTATTTCTGTTGCCTTGGGAGACTGACCAAGGAAACATCTTTATGGTTGATGTCAGAGAATGTTTTGCCTAGGTTCTCTTCTAGGAGTTTTATAGTGTCTGGTCTTATGTTTAAGTCTTTAAGCCATTTTGAGTTTATTTTTGTGCATTTTGAGCTATTTTGGAGGGTATGTTCTAGTTTCATTGATTTACATGTTGCTGGCCAGTTTTTCCAGCAACACTTGCTGAAGACAATGTCTTTTTTTCCCATTTTTATATTCTTGCCTCCCTCGTTGAAGATTAATTGACCATAGGTGTCTCCACTCTCACCACTTTTATTGAAGATAGTATTGGAAGTCCTAGCCACAGCAATCAGACAAACAAAAGAAATAAAAGGTATCCAAATTGGAAGAGAAGAGGTAAAATTGTCACTCTATGCAAATGATATGATACTATATATAGAAAATCCTAAGGACTCTGCACAGAAACTATTCAAACTGATCAAAGAATTCACAGAGTAGCAGGATACAAGATTAACATTCAGAACTTGGTTGCATTTCTATATACTAACCAATGAAATATTAGAAAAGGTATATAAAAATATACCTTTTAAAACTGTACCCCCAACTATTAAGTAAACGTATTTAGGTGAAAGACTTATATGCTCAGACCTATAAAATATTAATAGGGAAATTAAAGAGGATTCAAAGAAGTGGAAAGATATTCTATGCTCCTAGATTGGAAGAATTAATATTGTAAAAATGGCCAAACTACCCAAAGCAATCTACAGATTCAATGCAAATCCCTATCAAATTACCTATGACATTTTTCACAGACTTAGAATAAACCATCCAAAAATTTATATGGAACCATAAAATACCCAGAATTGCCAGAGCAATGCTGAGAAAAAAAAAAACAGAATTCATCTTTGAACATGGAGAGAAGCAGCAACATTCTGACTAGTTGCTTTTGGACTTGGTAAGGGAGGTTTTTTTGTTTGTTTGTTTTATGGTTTCATTAACATGGAATCTGTCTTTGTGTTTAGGCAATCATTATCTGTATAATCCCATACATGCTGAATCCTATACAGTGAATAACAATGATTATTCCCACTGAATAATAATAATTTAGTTCTAATTTTGAGAACTTTAGAACATACGATTTATTAATGAAGCAACATAACCAAAGTTTCATTAATAATTAAAAAAAGTTATCTATATCCCAAATTAAAATTTAGTCATTTTTAAGTACACTAGTCAGTGATTCTTTACCGGGGGGAAACCTTAAATCTTCAGGAGCCCTTGAAGTATTGGTCCTGATAAGATCCACCAAATCTTATAGTTACACGTAAAAGTCAGAGTCTTGTTCACTGTCAGACACAGTTCAGTTGCATAAAAATTGTGTATTTTTGATTGAAAAGATCCATAGCTTTCATAGGATTTTAGAGGTCATTGACTTCAAACATATCAGCAACCCTTGTGGTGTTTTCCAGTGACACAGATACTAACAAAACCTCACTTCCTGTCCCTCCAGTGCTCATCTCCTGAGAGGAGGTCTCACCCAGAATCAGAGAATTGAAATTCATATGATCTCACTTTAATCATTCCAGGGTTTTCCATTTGCATCAAGAAGTCCTACCAAGGGAGAACTGAACCTAATGCACCAATAAGAAAAAGGCCAGGTTCAAACATTTCATCTTCATGCATTTCGGGCTCTCCTCATTGCTCTCAGGCTTTTCTTGACAACTTCTTCCCTCCCTTCTTCGTTCTGACTGTCCTGACTCTTCAATCCTGGCAGACTGAACTTCTCAAAAGGCAAACCTGAGAGTGTTCTGGGGGCTTATCATTTCATCTTACCTGTGTCTTCAGATGTTTCTGGGCTCCCACATCCTGTGGTTAAGGGAGCTGAGTGTTTTGCCTTTCAGCTCCCTGTGGTTAAGGGACCTGAGTAGCCTTCCTGCCCTTGCCTTTCTGAGAAACTCACTCATCCTCCGGCGTTTAGGCAACTTTTTTTTTCTACAAACATCTTTACCGTTAATTATAATAGCATTTGGAAACATCAACTAACTATTCAGCTTATTGATATTGTCTCATATGTCCTCAGAATAACTCTTGGGTGAACAGGGCACTCTGAAAAAATAGCACTCTTTTTTTGTTGTTGTTTTTATTTTTTATTAGAGTATAGTTGATTTACAGTATTGTGTCAATTACTGCTGTACAGCACAGTGACCCAGTCATTGATTATATATACCTACACACACATTCTTTTTCTCATACTGTCTTCCATCATGTTCTACCCTATATTTCTTGAGACACCTGTAGGTAGACACAGACTGTATCAGCTTGGATCCCATGGTGCCTTGTACAGACTTTACTATAGCTGTAATCCATTTCTCTTGTGACTCTTTTCTGTTTCTCTCATGACTCTATGCCCGTCTTCTGTGTATCATTGTATCTTCAGCTCATGGATGAATGGAAAGACTGCTGTAGTGATCTACTACTTAGCTCTTTTGATTCATTAAATCAGACTGTGTGATAATTTATGTGAATTTACTAGACAGTGGTGCCCAAGGGGGTATGGCACATTTAGGTCTTTTCCTTTTTTACCCTGGGCAATCACCGTGCATGAAACACCACAGATCTCCTCAAAGAGCATGAGTCTTTGTCAGAACTGATGGAAGAAACAAAATTACAATGAGATTCTTTAACTACTAAAGATAAAAATGTTTTAAAGTGCTTCTGTACTTCTAAGACCTTAATTTTCTTAGTTAAATCAGAATTTTTTATTATATATAATCCTTATCAGTTTGCTATAATAAGCCTACAAGGGTTTATCTACATTCAGTTGATCATTTTCAGAATTGGAAGTAATTTAATGCTGTGTTTTGAAAAATGGTCTATTTTTGTTTTTAAATGTACTCTGTTTACTTTGTTTATCCCCATATTCACTCAGAAATGATGAGGGCCTGTGCTCCCTTGAGAGAAATTTTAAATATTTCCTAAGCTTTCATAAATTAATTTTGACTAAATAAGACTTATGTATGTATATATACATACGTACATGTATGTATATATACACACATGCATATATAATATTATATACACTACTGTAGCATGATTATATTTTAAAAGCATCTTTGAAAAATACCATTGGTGGGTGTTCCTGTCATGGTGCAGTGGAAACAAATCTGACCAGCAACCATGAGGTTGTGGGCTTGATCCCTGGCCTCACTTATCGGGTTAAGAATCTGTCATTGCCATGAGGTATAGTATAGGTTGTATATGCAGCTCGGGTCCTGTGTTGCTGTGGCTGTGGTGTAGGCTGGCAACTGTAGCTCTGATTTAACCCCTAGCCTAGGAACCTCCATATGCCATGGGTGCAGCCCTAAAAAGCAGAAAAAGTAAAAAAAAAAAAAAGGGAAAGAAAAATACTAATGATAATTTGGGAGGAATTCAGTGCAATCCCTATCAAATTACCAATGGCATTTTCCACAAATCTAGAACAAAATTTTTAAAAATTTATGTGGAAACCCAAAAGACCCTGAATAGCCAAAGCAATCCTGAGAAAGAAAAATAAAGCTGGAGGATTCAGGCCCCTGATTTCAGATTATATACAAAGGTGCAGTCATCACAACAGTATGATACTGGTGCAAAAACAGAAACATAAATCAATGGAACAAAATAGAAAGCCCAGAAGTAAACCCCCACACACCTGTGGTTAACTAATCTATGACAAGGAACGCAGGAATATACAATGGAGAAAATAAAGTCTCTTCAGTAAGTGGTGCTGGGGAAAACTGGACAGCTACATGTAAAAGAATGAGATTAGAACACTCTCTAATATCATACACAAAAATAAACTCAGAATAGATTAAAGATCTAAATATAAGGTTGGAGGAGATTGGATTAAGATGGCGGAATAGAAGGACTGGAGCTCAACTTCTCTCCCAAAAAACAGCAAAACTACAACCAAATGCCGAGCAGCCTTCAACCAACTGGACTATAGACTTCCAAAAAAGATATTCTACTCCAGAAGACAAAGAGGAGACCATATCAAGAGGTAGGAGGGGCGATTACGCGATAGAAGCAACCCCATACCTCCTGGGTGGGAAGCCCCACAGACTGGAAAGTAACTGCATCACAGAGACTTAGCTACAGGACTGAGAGTTCTGAGCCCCACATCAAAACCCCACGCCTGGGGATCGGGCACAGGGAGAAAGAGCCCCCGTAGCATCTGGCATTGAAGACCGGAGGGGCTTGTGTGCAGGAGCTCCACAGGACTGGGGGAAACAGAGACCCCATCCTTGAAAGGCATACACAGACTTTCACGTGCACTGGGTCCCAGGGCAAAGCAGTCTCCACAGGAATCCGGGTGGAACCTGACTGCAATTCTTGGAGGATCTCCTGGGAAAATAGGGGTGACCGTGGCTTGTTGTGGGGGAAGGACACTGGAGGTGAAGCTCTCGGGAACATTCATTAGCCTGCATTTCTCTGGAGGGGGCCATTTCTGGGAAAATCTGGTCCCTCCCATCAGCACTGAGAAGCCTCAGGCCAAACAATAATCCAGGTGGGATCACAGCCCCACCCATTAGTAAACAGGCTGCCTAAAGACCCCTCAGGCACACAGCCAGCCTCTAATCTCATCCAGAGACAAAGCCCCACCCATCAGAGGGAGAGGAATCAACCCCACCTACCAGTGGGCAGGCATCACTCCCTCCCATCAGGAAGCCTACAGCAAGCCCCGCCCACACCAGCTTTAGTCACAGGGGAGGCAAATGCCAGAACTAAGAGAGGCCACCACTCTATTGTTGGCAAAAAGGTCACCACACCAAAAAACCTATAAAAATGAAAAGAAAGAAAACTCTAACCCAGATAAGGGAGAAAGAGAAAAGCCCAGAAAAACAGCTCAGTGATGAGGAGATTATCAGCCTCTCAGAAAGAGACTTTACACTGTTGATGCTGAAGATGATGCAAGGCATTGGAAATAGACTGGAGGCAAAGATTGATAACTTACAAGAAACACTGAGCAAAGAAATACAAGCTGTAAAAATTAAACAAGAAGAGATGCAAAATACAATAACTGAAATAAAAAATTCATTAGAAGCAGCCAGCAGTAGAGTACAGGAGGCAGAAGAATGAATCAGCGAGATGGAGGACAGATTAGTGGAAATCACTAATGCAGAAGAGAAAAGAGAGAAAAGATTGAAAGGAAATGAGCAGAGTCTCAGAGAACTCTGGGATACTGTTAAACGCACCAACATCTGTATTATAGGGGTGCCAGAGGGAGAAGAGAGAGAGAAGGGGACAGAAAAAATATTCGAGGAGATAATAGCCGAAAACTTCCCTAATATGGGAAAGGAACCACTCACTCAAATCCAGGAAGCTCAACGAGTACCATATAAAATAAACCCAAGGAGGAACACCCTGAGACACATATTAATCAAAATGACCAAAATTAAAGACAAAGAGAAAATATTGAAAGCAGCTAGCGGAAAGAAACAAATTACATACAAGGGAACCCCAATAAGGTTATCAGCAGATTTCTCATCTGAAACTCTACAGGCCAGAAGGGAGTGGCATGATATACTTAATGTGATGAAAGGGAAGAACTTCCAACCAAGATTACTTTACCCAGCAAGGCTCACATTCAGATTTGAAGGAGAGATCAAAACCTTTACAGAGAAGCAAAAGCTAAGAGATTTCTGCAACACTACACCAGCTTTACAACAAATCTTAAAGGAACTTCTCTAGTCAGAAAAGAAAGGGCCAAAACCAGAAACAAAAACACCACAAATGACAAGGCTCACCAGCAAAGGCATATATACAATAAAGATAGTAAATCATCCATGCACAACTATGCTACCAAAATCAGAAATTGTGAGAAGAGAGCACAAATGCAGGTCACTGTAGATGCACGTGCAATTAAGAAACCAGCAACTTAAAATAATCTCATTTGTACATAGACTCCTATATCAAAAATTCAGGGTAAAAAAAAAAAGCAACAAAAACCCCAAGCAGTTAATACAATGGTAATGAGAACATATGTATCAGTAATTACCTGAAATATTAATGGACTGAATGCCCCAACCAAAAGACATAGACTAGCTGAATGGATACAAAAACAAGAAAACAACCAGTGGATCACTGAAGAAATCAAAGAGGAAATTTAAAAATACCTAGAAGCAAATGACAACAAATACACGACACTCCAAAACCTCTGGGATTCAGCAAAAGGAGCGCTAAGAGGAAAGTATATAGCAATACAAGCCAACCTCAGGAAACAAGAAAAAGCTCAAATAAACAACCTAACTTTACATCTAAAGCTGCTAGAGAGGGAAGAAACCAGGTCATGGAAACAACCTAAATGCCCATTGACAGAGGAGTGGATATGGAAGATATGGTACATACACATAATGGAATATTACTCAGCCATTACAAGGAACGGAATAACATTTATAGCAACATGGATGAACCTAGAAATTATCATCTGAAGTGAAACCAGTCAGACAATTAGACAGCAACACCCAATGCTACCACTTACATGTGGAAACTGAAGAGACACAATGAACTTCTTTGAAGAACAGACAATGACTCACCGATTTTGGAAAACCTTGGTTTTTCAAATAAGACAGTCTGGTGGGTGGGGGGATGCACTGTGGGTTTGGGACACAAAATCTATCGAATTGACTTATTATCTTTGTACACCTATAACTGAAATAAAATTCATTGTTAATATGAAAAAAATATAAATAAAAATAAAAAAATAAATGTAAGGCACATGCTCTTAGACGAAAAAAAATATAATGTTGGATACTATGAAATTCTTAGAGGAAAACAAGGGCTGAACACTCTGACATAAACTGCAGCAGTACCTTCTCAGGTCCACCTCCTAGAGTAATGATAATAAAAACAAAAATAAACAAATGGGTCCTAATTAAAAGTTTTTGCACAGCAAAAGAAACCACAAACAAAATGAAAAGACAACACACAGAATGGGAGAAAATATTTGCAAATAAAGCAACCAACAGGGATTAATCTCGAAAATACACAAGCAATTCATGCAGCTCAATATCCAAAAAACAAACAACCCAATCAAAAAGTGGGCAGGAAATCAAAATAGAAATTTCTGTAAAGAAGACACATGCCAAAAAACACAAAAAGATCCTCAACATCAGTAATTATTAGAGAAATGCAAATCAAAGCTACTATGAAGTATCATTTTATACCACTCAGAATCAAAAATTCTATAAACGATACATGCTAGAGAGGGTTCAGAGAAAAGGGGACCCTGTTACAGTGCTGGTGAGAGTGTACATTGGTGCAACCTATGTGGAGAACAGTATGGAGGTTCCTCAAAAAACTGAAAATAGGGCTACCGTATGATCCAGCAATCCTACTCTTCAGCATCTATCTAGAGAAAACCATCATTTGAAACTATACATGCACTCCAATGTTCATTGCAGCACTATTTACAATAGCCAAGACATGGAAACAATTTAACTGTCCATTGGCAGAGGAATGGAAAAAGAAGAAGTGGTATACATATAAATGGAATATTACTCAGCCATAAAAAAGAATGAAGGCCATTTGCAGCAACATGGAAAGACCTAGGAATTATAATACCAAGTGAAGTTAGGCATTGAAAGACAAATATCACATGACATTACTCATATGTGGCATCTAAAAAAAAAAGCAATATAAATGAACTTATTTGCAGAATAGAAACAGACTCACAAACATTGAAAACAAACTTATGGTTACAAAAGGGAATGTGTGTGTGTGGGGGGAATGGGATGAATTTAGTGTTTGGAATTGGCATTATGCACACTGAAGTATATGGAATGACTGGCCAAAGGGGACCTGCTCTATAGCACAGGGAACTCTACCCAATAGTCTGTGATAATCTGTAACCTGAAAAAGAATATACGTATATGTGTGTGTGTGTGTGTGTGTATATATATATATATATATATATATACACACACATATATATATATACATATATATACATATATATGTAACTGAGTCACTTTGTTGTACAGCAGAAATTATGATAACATGGTATATCAACTATACTTCAATAAAACTTAGAAAAAGCTTAAAAAAATAAAAAAATAATTGCCTTTGGAATGGATAAGCAATGAGATCCTGCTGTATGGCCCTGGGAACTGTTATCTAGTCACTTATTATTGAGCATGATGGAGGATAATACGAGAAAAAGAATGTGTATATGTATGTGTGACTGGGTCACTTTGGTGTACAGCTGAAAATGAATAGAACACTGTAAACCAACTATAATGGAAAAAATAAAAATCATTAAAAAAATAAAAGTATCTTTGTTCCAATCAAGACAACTTTTAGAGGCATGTATATAAACATTAGGGCTTTCTGTCTAACATTATGGCACATGAAGGAAACATTATGGTAATTCATGTCTTTTCTTGGTATTTTCTCCCACCTCCGCATTATCATCATTATAAATAACAAGCTTAGATCAGGGAGCAGTGACCACCAGTATGCGGCAAAATGAGAAAACAGTGTCATTTATACCAAAGATACTTTACTTAGTTAAAGAGCTGCTGACTGATTTTAAGGAAGGGAATGAAAAAAATCAGTATATTTTTGGAAAGATTCTCTGGCCATGATGTTCAGATTGAATGGTTTCAGTGCTGGAGTCTGTTGTACATCCTCGATGTGGGGTATATCTTGGTTTGGCCAGAGGGCCACCACCGTAGTCTGCTTTCCTCTGCTCTCCCCATTTCTCTCCTTGAATACGTTGAAATTGATGAACAATTAGACATTTCTGTAAACATCCTTCACTCTCTGGGCCTTTTTATCTGCACCAGGCAGGTTTATTCCACTTGTCACCTCTAGAGGGAGTTTTCCTGACTTCCTGAGACTACTCAAGCCCCACTCCTAGGGTTTCCAAGGGTATGTATCAGAAACAAATCTTGCTTGCCAGTCTCCTTGTGGAAATTTAACCCAACTGATGACAGAAAACTCAATCATGTGGTCTGTCATTCATGTGGCCTAACTCAGCACCTGCTCACAGTAGGCTTCATGAGTGGAGCAGAGAATGAATTGATGAAACAGAGAATGAGAAGTAGCTCGGAGTTCCTGTTGTGGCTCAGTGGTTAACGAATCCAACTAGGAACCATGAGGTTGCGGATTCGATCCCAGACCTTGCTCAGTGGGTTAAGGATCCGGCGTTGCCATGAGCTGCGGTGTAGGTTGCAGAAGCGGCTCGGATCCCGCGTTGCTGTTGTGAAGGCCGGCGGCTACAGCTCCATATGCCGCGGGTGTGGCCCTAGATAAGGAAAAAGACAAAAAAAAAAAAAAAGAGAGAATGAGAAGTAGCTGATCTGACTGCTAGTTAATCCAGACTTGACTTTGGAAACTATGGGAATGTGTGGATTGGAGACTGTTTGATATTTTGAGGATGGCATGATAGCAAATCCTGAGTGAAAGTCAGGAATAATGGAAAAAACAACAGCATAAATGATAGAAGCTTTTGGCCTGTTTCAGAGGACTGTATGTGCTGGGTGTGTGTGTGTGTGTGTGTGTGTGTGTGTGTGTGTAATTTTAGGGTAAAACTAAATACTTTTATAGAAGTATAATTTAATAAAGTACATAGTACTGTAACCATTAAGATAGCTTTGACTTTTTTCTTTCTGGAGTTTCTTTCTTCTCTTGAAACTAAATTTTCAATATGTGATTTAAACCCAGTTTGATAGAAAAATTTCTTCCTTTCTTGTTTAAGACTCCTGAATGAATGTGTTTGCTTTAAAGAGAGAAATATTTGAAAGGAGTAAGCAGTTGAAAAATTAAGATATGAATAATTTACATGGCGACTGTTATTTTGTTGATTGCTAAATTATGTGTTTATTGAATGCTGACTATGTTTAAATATCTCCTTCAGTGTTGCTAAGGGAAACATTCTTACCTAATTTTTGTATATAGACTTTTTGTTTATGTTGTTCCCAGTTTATTTTTATTTTTTGAGAAAATAATAATGGTTATTTTTCATAAACATGTTAATTTTAAAATAAAAATACAGTGAAGTGGAGTATGCAAAGAAGTACAAATTACCTAAAACCTCACTACTCAGACACAACAGTTTTTAGTATTTGGTAAACTCAATTTCAGATATCCCTTTATTAAAATACATGTAGATCAAAGGCGAGATAGATAAGAGAGACAAGAGAACAAAGTTTGGGTTCATAAAGCACATGCCATTTTTACTGAGAGTATTAAACATAATCCTTTTTTAATTTGCAGAGATAAATTTGCAGTGAAATTAAAAGAACCTGTGATCTCATAATTTTCACTGTTGCTTAGACTATGTTTTATATTTAAATGAATTTAATACTAGCAGTCCTTGTGTAATGGTTTCTCCTTTCCTATTATGTTTATTTTGATAGATTTCCTTGCTAGCAGAATCTCATCCTCTAGTAGTTTTCACAAGAAAGGCCCACAAGTGCTTTATTTTTCAAGTTATTGCCTACTTGAGAATGTCTGTTCCTTTTATACTTTCTCTTTGAAGGGATACTTGTGGAGTATTTTTCGCTCAGAACATTTGAACTACTTGTCTACTGTTTTCTGGCTTTGATAATACTGCTTTGGATAAATCTGATTTCAACCTTTTTTTCCTCCTGGAATGTTGGTTTGCTATTTCCTTTTTAACCATTTTGTTTTGAACTACAACTCACAAGTAGAGAAATCCACAACACACAAAATGAGAACTTAATGTATCCCTCAAGACTTTTGTCTAGCTCTTTTCATTAGTTGTTGTCAGTGGAAGCGTTGTTCTAAATTCTGTCGTCTACCAACACCAGAAGCTGAACTCCACAACCTGGTTCTTCAGCCTTGGATTTCAGTGATTTTGGTAGGATTTGATTGTGGTCGTCATTGTTCTGTATGTATGTATGTATGCATTCATTCATTTTGAGGGAAGAGAATGTCATTGCCCTTTTCATCGGCAAAGTCAGTTCTTTATGCTGGAAAATTTTCTTTTATTTATTTATTTATTTATTTATTTAGTCTTTTTAGGGCCACACCCACAGCATATGGAGGTTCCCAGGCTAGGGGTCCAATCATAGCTACAGCTGCAGGTCAACACCACAGCTGCAGCAATGCCATATCTGAGCCATGTCTGCCACCTATACCATAGCTCCTGGCAACACCGGATCCTTAACCCACTGAGTGAGGCCAGGGATTGAACCTGTGTCCTCATGGATACTAGTCAGATTTGTTTCCACTGAGCTGCGACAGGAATTCCCAAAAATTTTCAATGATTGAATTCTTGTTGTGCCATCCGTTTCTTCTGTATCTATCCCTACCTCTATAATCAACTTTTAGTATCATCATCTTGCTGAAATGTTACCTGTATACAGAAGAGTTTTCAGATTTTAGGTATGTAGCTTGATGGATTTTCACAAATTGAGCACACCCACATAATAAATACTCACTTTAAGAAATTCAGTGTCTCTCATCCCTCTCTGGTGATTCTTTGTCCACTTTCCACCCTTTTCGAGACTGTCCCCTATGTGAACGTCTAATATCATACATTAGTTAGCTCTGTGAACTTTCTGTAAATGGAATTACACTGTATATAATCTTTTATTTCAAACTTCTACTCAACGATACAGAAGTGAGTTTCATCCATGTTGTTGGGTATAGTTGCTTATTTATTACTTTTACTGCACAGTATTGTGTAACTATATTACAATTCATTAACCTCCTTTTAATAGAATTCAGAGTGGTTCCAGTTTTGGACAACTGTAATGCATGTTATGAACATTCTAGTATGTGAATTTTAGTGAACGTTTCTTTTGCACACTTTCCTAAGAGTGGAATTGCTGGATCATAAAATAGGCAGGCATGCAATTTCACTAAATACCGTGAAACAGTTTTCCAGTGTGTCTGTACCAGTTTCACCCCCGCCAGCAATATATGCTCTGAGAGTTACGATTTTCTCATGTTGTTACCCTCACTTGGCAGTGTTCTCTTTTTCATTCTGGTAAATGGGTTTTTAGTCAACTTTATTCCTTTTTTTTTCTAGTTAGTGTTCTGGATTTTCCAGGACTTAAATCTGTACCCCTCACTACAGTCCCTGTTTTTTCTGGGTCTTAATTCTTTCATCTGTAAAGTAAGTATCTGATCCTGAATGCTGACAGTGGAAAACAGGTCTCTAAACTTCATATTTCTCCTTTTCACATCTAAAATTCTCTTTATGGATTTCTAAAATAGTTGTGTGTGTGTGATTAATTATCACTATGCAAATTTCCTTCCAAGTAAACTCAACCTATGTTTTTTGACCTTTTTCTTGAGACAACCTGAGAAGGTGACAGGTAACACTGTAGCTTGACAAAGTGCTGGCATTTTATTGGATCATTTTAGAAACGCAGATCACCCAGTATTATTCAATGAACTTTTAAGTGCACCACTTTCTTTGATCCAAATTTGACCTGGAAAAAAAAAAAAAAGGCTGGAAGAACAAAGGGTCATTGTCAGAATTTGAATCCAGCCTGTTTTGACTACCTCTCGTTTTCTTGATATGCCTCTTATAACATTTAGCACTTTGATTTCTTGAATACTGCCGTGTCTAGGGCCGTGCACAGTATCAATTTATATCTTCTTCTTCTTAACTCTCTTTGAGGAGCCGTATAAATAAATCACAGCTAAGCTATACAGAGACCCTGTTTGAGACTCCAAAGGGCTGTGTGATGATCATCTTACAGCTCCTTCTCAAACAGGAAGAATGCCTACCAAAGACAAGCAAATCAATCTGCTCCCTGGCAAATTCTGGAGCCTGGAGTTACACAACATTGGGAGAGTGCTGCCCAATTGCTCCTTGGCTGGAAATGGCTCTGACTTTATTTTTTCCTGCTTTCATGTTACTTTCAGAGCTCACTCACTGCTGGTACTGCTGCCAATCACAGTCACAACAAAGAACAATCCACCAAGTTTTTGCTTTGCCTATTTGTTTTTAAGCAGCAAAATGTATATTGTGATTTCATTCATGCCTGAAACAAGGAATATTAGTGACTGTAGTGACACATGATTCATTCACAGGGATTTTTTTTTTTTTAGAGGTAATTCTGAGTGATGGGCTTTAAAGTTGGAGAGAGGCCAGAATCCCTGCTATCTGGTTCTCTGTGTGAAAAAAAAGCCTCATCATTCAAGACCAGGGCGGAGACAAAACTTTCCATTAACCATTCTAATTACTTGAATTCTAGTTACACTTTGACTTGACCTATGTCTGCCCTATCTTGCTCCTTTAGCCACGATGGAGAAATGGGGTCCATGACAGGGTTGATGGGTTTATTACTGGCATGTACATCAGTAGCATCTCTACGGGAGGGACACACAGATTGAAGTATTTGAGTCCTCTCTCTGCAGTGGGAGTTTTCCGCCGAAGCATCTGTGCTGAATACCTATATGAGAATTTCTTACAAACCTCAAGACTTAAACCAGCACTCTCTCTTGAAACCCCTCAGAGGTGGGAACGGGGAACCCTCCCCCACCCCAGGCCTCATTAACCTGGCACTTTAACCAACCTCAGATGAAGGAATGGATAGGAGGAACAGCCCTACACATTTCATTTGCAGGCACAGTTAACCCTGCAATGTCTGTGCATGACCTGAGGATCATGAAAACTGATCCTTGTGTTTCATAAGTGGGATAAAGCTAAATATCAGGAATGTCCAGGGACTGGGGTTCAAGGGAGCAAGGCGGGCTTTGTCTAGCTCCAAATGGGCTCTGGATGACTTTAGAAGAGGGCTGAGAACACAAACACGGGGCAAATTAGGCTTTATGTGAAACATTCGCCAATGTTACCATCTGCACATTGGAACTGTGTGGTGCTGCTTATAACCTCACACAAGAAACACTGCTTGTGTTTCTTTTGTAACACAAAAGAAAGTGTCTCTCTGGCTACTTCTTGGAAAAACACAATTCTACCCCCCACCCCCCCAGGGCCTGTTAACCAGGCAGCATTAGAGAACACAGTCTGACCTCCCAAATCTTCCTGTTTTGTGAATGTGGGGGTGTGTCGGGGCATCAAAACCCACCGAAAGAGAAGGTGACACATCTCGCCTCTTTAATAGGTAGGTTTTATTGTGCTTTAATGAGACCTGCATGGAACACCTGTACCTCATCCGGTCTTTATCATATTTCCTGGTTTTCAGAATGACTATACTGCATCTGTCATAAAACAGTTAAGAAAGAGAGACTGGTATGCAAAGCTGTTCTTGATAGAGGCTTTAGGGGCTTTTGGAACCGGGCCATAGCTGGATGATAACTGCATCATGCCAATAGTACAATGCAGGTGAGAAAGACTGGTGCCAACCTTGATCCTCTCCTAGATTGTCAGGCCACCTGCCAACAAGGTCACAGTAGACTCCCTGGGAGCAGCTGCCCTCAGGAGGCCACAAGTGTGTGAAGATGGCTCTTTACTCATGATGCTCCCTCCTAAGATGCTCCTTGATATCCAGCATGTATTTAACCATGGTTTCCCTGGTACCCATGACTATAGGCTAACCAGGCAGGTGAGCTCAATTTTCAGACAAGAAAAAGTGGAAGAGAGTATTCTTAGGAAATATCAATGATTCCTAATTAGGGCAGTGAATTAAACTCACTTTCTAAAATACTGTGTGAATATCCCAGGGCAGTATTAAAATATTTCTTCCTTTAAAAAAGACATATTTTTATGCCTTGCCGGAGGAAAAAAAAATCAGACAGTTCTTTTGTATCTATTTTTAAGTGAGTTGGGAGCAGGTGTGTTTTGGCTCCTAGTCTGCCTACTCTCCTAGATAACTGGCCTTCCTCTGCAGGAAGGGCAGAGAGTACCTCTAGGGAGCAGTGAATTCCACAATAGCCTAGAAAGCCCAGATTTCACTTCTTTTCTTTGGCAGGATTTGATCTTTGTCACTCTTGCTGAAATCACATCTAGCCCAGTCACTAAGATCCGGCAGGTAGCCGGGAACTTGTGTTGAGTTGGGTCCCCAATTCAGATGAATTAGGTAACTCAGCTGGAACAGCTGAAGGCTATACTTGGAGGCATGAGTTAGGTGGGGTTCAAGTATTCTGGAGAGGTAGCTAGTATGAGCCCCTAAATGTGAATAAATTACTCTGGGATCCTGAAAGGGGCTGATTGAAACATCACAAGACTATTACAAATTTGATTATTCAAAGTCTCAGGCTACCCATCCTTGTTTATTCAGATGTTGCCTTTAAGAGACCTAGGTCCAAGGATAAAAAGCAAAATTCTGCTGCTTCTTGAAGTGTTACCCTGTCATCATCTCTGTTTCATCCTTGTATGTGTGTATGTATTTATTTAATAATTATTTTTATTTTTTCCATTATAGCTGGTTTACAGCGTTCTGTCAATTTTCTTTTGTACAGCCAGTTGACCCAGTCACACATACATGTGTACGTTCCTTTTTCTTGCATTACCATGTTCCATCAAAAGTGACTAGGTATAGTTCTCAGTGCTATACAAGCAGGATATCATTGCTTATACATTCCAAAGGCAGTAGTTTGCATCTCTTACCCCAAATTCCCAGTCCACCCCAATCCCTCCCCCTCCGCCTTGGCAACAAGTCTGTTCTCCAAGTCCATGAGTTTCTTTTCTGTAGAATGGTTCATTTGTGCCATATTTTAGGTTCCAGATATAAGTGATATCATAGGGTATTTGTCTTTCTCTTTCTGATTGATTTCACTTAGTATGAGAGTCTCTAGTTCCATCCAGGTTGCTGCAAATGGCATTGTTTTGTCCTTTTTTTGGCTGAGTAGTATTCCATTGTGTGTATATACCACATCTTCTTAGTCCATTCATCTGTTGATGGACATTTAAGTTGTTTCCATGTCTTGGCTATTGTGAATAGTGCTGCAGTGAACACGTGGGTATATGTGTCTTTTTCAAGGAAAGTTTTGTCTGGATATATGCCTAAGAGTGTGATTACTGGGTCATATGGTAGTTCTATGTATAGTTTTCTAAGGTGCCTCCATAGTGTTTTCCATAGTGGTTGTAACAATTTACGTTCCCACCAACAGTGTAGGAGGGTTCCCTTTTCTCCACTCCCTCTCCATCATTTGTTATTTGTAGATTTATTAATGATGGCCATTCTGATTCATCCTTGTATTTAAATGAGTTTTTATCTGTCATTATGACTCTCTGTGCTGTCTATGTTCCTGTGCCTTCTGAGGAAATATAAGAGCTCACCATATTTTATGGGCTCTGACCATAGCCACTATGCTGCTCTGCAATGCTTTGTAGAGTTGAGAAGCTAATAAACATGATATAGTTGTGGGTTCTTGCCTGTTCTTGGTCTGTCTCTTCTTGTCACCTTTTAATGTCTTTGATTTCAGACTGCACACATGCCACACACACACACACACAAACACACAATTGTGTACATACATACCTGGGCATTTGTACAAAGATTTGAGTCTGTGTTCCCATTCTGATTTTAATTGGCATTTCTCATATTTTAAAATTGTCTTCCAGGTGATAGAAGAGAAAGATATTTAAGAGCGTTAAATCCATCTGTGAAATATAAATGTAAAAAACTAGAATAACTTGAAGTTGAACCATATGAGTTGACTAGTAGACAAATGAAAGAATAAAACTTAAGACATGAGGAGATGGACAGTTTTAAACAAAGGAAATAGGGTTGATATCAAGAGCAGTGAAATTATATGAAAAGATGAAATGTGCAAAAGGGAATAGTCTAAATTGCTAATGGTAAAAATCCAAATAAAATATAACAATCACAAAATTTTGCATAATGAATCATGCACAGTTGAACAAAATGTAAAAAAGGAGACATTGAAAACTCAAGGCAATACTGTATTAAGTAGGTAAGAAAGAGAAATCAATAATGGGATTGATGGGTTTTATTTAATGGTTGTATTTTGAACTGTGCCCTATCCAAGGAAGAAGAGAATGCAAATATAAGTAGAAGTTAATATGTATGAAAATAGTAAAAATGACTGATAAGTTAGTACTAGATTTTTTTGTTCCTTTTGTTACTTGTCCTTTTCTTTTTTAAAAAAGAATCAGGATCAGTAAAATAGACAAAATTCTCATAAAGGCAATTAGGGAAGTAAAAAAGAAATAGCCATGTATTTTACTAGGAATAGTCAAGGAGATATTGTTAAATAGCTATTTAAATATGTTTGCATACACATAGGAGAGAAAGTAGAATTCTATGTCAATACATGACAATACAGATAAATACATGGATGAAGGAATGTTTGTATAGGACACTGTAAAAACAACTGATTATAGAACAGATAGGGAAAAACTAAATAGAACTTGAAAGAAATGAAAAATATCTAAAAACAGCCCCTGGAAAGATGTCAGACCCATATAATTTTAGGAATGAATTCTTGCAAGTGATTTTAGAATGCAGAAGTCTGAAGTCACTTGAAATATTTGAGCAGAAAAGGAAAAATTTCTCCTTTTTTCCCCCTTACAACTATAGAGGACCACAGATTAGTCTCTCTTAGAAATGGAAATGCCAAATTCTGAACACATGATGGCTGTGTGAAATCAAATCTTAAAAAAAAATCATGTGCTATTAATAAGTAGGTTTCATTCCAGGAATTTAATGATGGCTCATTAATAAAAAGTATATATTTTGATAATCATTGTTAGTAAGGGAAAACTGTATGACTATTCCTGATTTAAAGTAAATTATAGTGAAATGGGAGAATTGTCCCTATATGTAATAAAAATATCTGACCAACACATGCACATCATACTTAAAATGCAAACACTAGAGCCATTCTCATTACAAGTCAAGACATCTGCTCTCTCTGCTGTTCCACAATTGACACAATGTATAATAAAGAAAGCACTTCAGATCAGTAGCAGAGAGCATAGATATTTTGTTAATATTTTCAGAAAAATTATTTGTGGAAAATAACACTCAAGAAAACAAAATTAAGAGACTCAAAATTAAAATAAGAACACTCAAGGGAACAAAATTACAAGCGTATCTCTGAAGTGGACAGAGGATGTCAAGGTGAAAAAGTTAAACAATTAGCCTTCTGGAAAATATAAGCACATCTTTATGTTAGGGATTAGCAAGAACTTTAAAACCGAGACAGAAATCATGAAAGAAAATTTGAAAGGAAATAAAATTAAGCAACTTAAGTTCGATTTGAAAAAGACAACTGGATATTTTTGAATAAGTGTTATAGGTAGAAGGTTAGTATCTTTAATGTATAAGAAGCTCTTAACATAGACTCACAGATATGGAGAACACACTAGGATTACTAGTGGGGCTGAGCGGGAGGTACAAACTGTTGGGTGTCAGACAGACTCAAGGATATACTGTACAACATGGGGAATATAGCCAGTATTTTCTAATAACTGTAAGTAGAAAGTAAAAATTGTATAGACAGTAAATTTTTTTAAAAAAGGCTTTTAAAAATCAGGAAATAGGTACATATCCTTAAAAAAAACAAAAACAAAGAAACCTGGCAGTCTATAGAAAAGCAAACAACTTGTCCAGAAACAGAAAAGAAACAGCAATGACCCATCACTAATCTTATTAGTTAAGTAATGATTGGGTTTTGGAAAAGTTGACTGGGTGAGTGAAAGATAATCAATTAACATAAGGCAGTAAAGAGAGAGGATACCGAGAGGCAGGTTCTAGAATAGAACGATTTGTGTCAAAACACTTTCTTACCCTTTTTCTTTTATCTGTTTTAGGGCTGCACCTAGGGTATAGGGAAATTCTCAGGCTTGGGGACTGTGAGCTGTAGCTTACTGCCTACACCACAGTCACAGCAACTCCAGATCTGATCCGCATCTGTGACCTACACAACAACTCATGGCAATGCCCTATCCTTAACCCACTGAGTGAGGCCAGGGATTGAACCCAAGTCCTCATCGATACTAGTCGTGTTCGTTAGCACTGAGCCACCATGGGAACTCCCTCTTCCTACCACTTTCTAGCTTCTCATCTCAGTATACTTGTAAGTCCTCAGTGCCAATGCTTATAAACAACAAGGGTGGCCTTTACGTGATTGTTGGATGAAGTAAATGAGAAATCCATGCCCACCCAAAACTAACAGAAGTCTAAGTATTCCGTCTGTCCCTCTATTTATCTATATATGGCATCCCCCATTTATCTCTTTTTTTGAATTCTATTTTTCTCTATGTTAAGAAGGCATGAGTAGGTGGGGAGAATTATGTCCAAAGAGAATTATGTCCAAAGATAGTACAGTCATTAAAACTTGTAAAGATTTTAAGTCTCTTTTTACAAAGAATATTTAAACGCCAAATATATAACATCCATAATAAAATTAATACAACTTAAATTGCAGTGGGTGTGATGAAGGCTGTTGGTTGGCCAGTCATCTAGTAATTGATGCTTAGGTAGACCATGACTTCTGGGTGGCATAGCAAGATTAAAATCTATTTTTTTTTTTTTTTTGCTCGTGTCAAAGGTAGGTGTAGCCATGCCATCTGGAACACATGGCCTTCAAAGTTGCCATAGCAAAGCAAAAAAGCAAGTTGTAGGGCTTCTTAAGGGATTGCATCATTTTTTTGCCCACATTTCACCGATAGAGCTTAGTCATTTAGCTGGATGACCTACCTGAGAACAGAAAATGTGTTCTCAGAAGCCCCCAAAGACTGAATGAGCATTATTATTATTATTATTTTATTTTATTTTTTTGTCTTTTGTCATTTTAGGGCTGCACCCATGGCAAGTGGAGGTTCCTAGACTAGGGGTCTAATTGGAGCTATAGCTGCTGGCCTACGCCACAGCCACAGCAATGCGGGATCCGAGCCGCGTCTGCAACCTACACCACAGCTCACAGCAACGCCGGGTCCTTAACCCACTGAGCAAGGCCAGGGATCGAACCCACAACCTCATGGTTCCTAGTTGGATTCGTTAACCCCTGCACCACGACAGGAGCTCCTTGAATGACCATTATTAATCGCTGCCTTTGAGAGTGTAGGAATAGGACCAAAGTCTCCAGGATGACACAATTGCACTCTGACCTTTGAGAACGACCTTCAGAGTTTGTTCCATTGTAATGCCTTTTCAATAATACCATCAGCTGGGAGTTAATTGGAGAATATTGTTCTTGTTCGTTTATTTTCTTAAAGGATTGTTAATCTGTAACAATAGCAAACACAACAAAACCAAAGGCAATAATAATTGCAGGTCTGCATTCTAGATCAGAGAATTTTTTAAAATGTCTGTTTTCTGATTCTTCAAGGTTAGTTGAAATAAAGTCTATTTGGAAGTGAGTGTGTGGGAATTCTCCTTGAAAGTATTTTAGGAATTCTCCTTGTGGCTCAGTGGGTTAAGAACCCAACATAGTGTCTGTGATGATGTGGGTTCGATTCCTGGCTTTACTCAGTGAGTTGAGGATCTGGAGTTGCCACAAGCTGCAGCGTAGGTCACAGATGTGGCTTAGATCCTGTGTTGCTGTGGCTGTGGTGCAGGCCTGCAGATGCAGTTCCAATTCATCCCCTAGCCTGAGAACTTCCATATGCAGCAGGTGCATTCATAAAAATTAAAAAAAAATACAAAATAAGTACCTTAATTCTTGGATCAGGCAGAATAAATCTACAAGTCCTGTAGACCCTCTATAATATTACCTCACTTTCTCCTTCAAAGCCATTCTCTCCCTACCCTTCCAGACTGCTTTCAGAGGATTGCACTTTGGTTTCATGGCCGAAGATCTTGATGAAACTCATCACTGCAATTGGGTTACTATGCACAGTATCTCTCAGTCGTTCATATGTGAACCTCCAAGTGAGAAATGTATTTCAGTACTGAATTTTAAGAGAGACTTGGCCTATCTTAGAGGATGCTGTATTTTATTCATTTTTGTTCATGCTTTCTCTTTTGCTTTGGCTACCAGGAAGCTCTGTCAAGTTGAGGGCTCAACTAACACAACTAGGACATGAAGGGCCACATATTTGTATTGCACCATCCTCTCTCTCATGCCTGTCTTCCATTTAGATTTATGTTTTTGAGTTTTGAATTTTTATTTTTGTTTCTATTCAGTATTACATGTTTTAAAGTCACCTTAAACCCATGCCCTAAATTCATCCTGGGGAATCAGCCCAGAAAGTTCCAGGGATGGTTACTGGGTGGACTCTGTTGATATAGAAACTTGGGACACATTTGGTTATGAAGCCAAACTTTACAGAAAAGTGTCAATTTCTTGTGTGCCTGTTTTATTAAAGAGCAAGACTTGGAAGATAAGATGTTTATAGGAAGTGAAGAAGGATGTTTATAGGAAGTGAAGAGATATATGACAGCCAGTATAATAGGGGGCAAAAATAAATTTTAGAGAGTCATTTTAGGATTCACAAAGGGTTTCTGCATTCTTCTAGAGGGAATGCATTATATCTCATTTATGTATTGCTTCACTAATGTGTAGGGGAATGAATTACCTTGACAAGTCTGCTAATGTCTCTATAAAGATAAGATTCATAAGTGAAAAAACATAGGGTTTGCCCATTTCTCAGAATATAAAATGTTAGATATAGAGCAGTACTAGATTATAGACAGTGACCTAGTTTCCATAGCAACAACATTCATGATCTTATCTCATTCTTTCCTGAGTTACCCAATTTAACTGCCCTATCCCTTTCATCACACCTCCCCCTCATTAAACACTTACCAGATCCTTTTCTGTTGCTATGTAGGCAGTATAATAGCTTTCACAGCTGCTTGCTGAATGAAATGGAAAAAACACACACATACTTAGGGAGTGTGTGTAAGGAGGGGAACTTCAGGATCAAGGGATGCAAGTGGCAGGTATGTGTTCCTATTTATATACACACCCCCATTACACATTTTGCGCAGAAACATGCCCTGCTTTTGGTGCACAGAGCTGCCATGTGTGTTGATTTGATGGAGTCTGGGTTCTCCTGACAGTATGACAGGCTATTAATCACTTGTGACCAGAATAGCACACAAAGGAGGGCACTCTTTTTTTTTTTTTTCTTTTTCCCTGCGTGGGAATGGGTGATTTGCTGAAATTCCTTGTCCTTGCATCCTTTCTGGTTTCTTTCTTTCTTTTCCTTTTTTTCTTTTCTTTCTTTCTTATTTTTTTTTCTCTTTGTGTCATCCTTAACATCTTTATTGAAGGACTTTTTATTTAGAACTTTGAGGTAGGTGTGTTGTCTTGGGCACCTGAGATCATGGGGACCAAGTCAGTGGAATAGAGATAACCTAAAAAATAGATGCTTGTTTCACATCAATTTGTTTCCTCCTAAGAGCTGTTGTGAGAATCATTTAGCTTCATAATTTTTATCTTAATAGCTTTGTCTTACTTAGGAGGATAAAGTAGGTAATATTTAAGATTTAAAATATTTTTAATGGCCAATTCATGCTAATAGTTAATACTTACCTTTGTATGATTTACAAGTATATAATACTGGCATATTTATTATGTTTTTACATGTCCTGTTTCAAAGTGAGATCATCACATGTTATTCCACTGCAAATTTCTAATATGAGATGGTGAAATCTTGGGGTCACAGTAGGCTGTCACATGCCTTCCCTTGGTCAGGAATGGCTTAAGTACTTGTCCAGTCTACCGCCTGTGATGGAAGATGGACAGCAGAGGATAAATTTGACTTCATGGTCCCTCTAGCCCAGGGATGTAGGATTGGGTTGGTTTCACTTGTCCTTGTGCCTGATTACAGATATCTGGAAATGAGTCAGTGGTGGGGAGGTTATGGGAATGGGACAAGATCAAAGCCAGGAGAGCAGAGTTCAGCTATATTCTTAAGCAAAAGTCAGCAAATATTTTCTGTCAAGGGCCAGTCAGGCTTTACTGATCCTATGATTTCTGTTGCAACTATTCAGCTCTGCTGTCGTGTCATGAAAGCAGTTATAGATAATATATAAATGAGTGGGCATTGCTGTGTTCCAATAAAACTTTATAAAAATAGGCACTTGGCTCTGTTTGACCCCCAAGCCATAGTTCGCTGACCCCTAGTTTTAAAATGGCACCAAGTAGATGTAGTTAATGAGATACAGGGTCAAATAAGAAGAACGAGTTGATCTACAAATCTAGCAAAAAGAAAAATGAGAAGTAATGGTAAAAATTGACAGTTAAGAGGTATTCACTGTATGCTGGTCACTATTCTAAGTATTGTATAGGCATGAACTCATTGCATCTTTATAACAACCGTCCAATGATATAAATATTATCTCACTGGCCTAGAGACATGGAGGTTACATAATGTTCTCTAGATCTCAGGATTGGGTTTAAAAATCTAGATTCTGAAATTCAAATCAGGTTTCAAAATTCAAATCAAGTCCCCCCAGTCCAAGCTGTAAACCACTGTGGTTTACTGCTCTGCATGGTGGAGATGGCAGGTGAAACGTGGTCAGGAGGAATTCTGGAAATGGTGTTCATGAGTGTGCGGTAAATGTTAGATTGTCCCAGAATGTGCCTAAGACTGAATTTGAAAGGCCAGTATGGGATGAACCCACTGTACCTTGACTTCCCTGACACCAAACTATTGATGAGTGGAACTGTGAAAAAGCAGAAACTGATGAAAAACCTCCACTTTGACATTAACCTTCTTGGCATGAGAAATAGATTAGACACATCCAAAAATGTATATCATATATGAAGTATAAGGAATAATAATACAACACCCTTGAGCCCACTATTCTACTTAGAAACCTGTCGTTATCAATTCCAAAGAAGCCCTGCCCTGACTTCTGATTTCATTCCATTCTTGTCTCCCTCCAAAATGGCTCATTATTCTCCATTTTAGTTAATATTTAACTTGATATTCTTTATGATTTTATGACACGTATACAGTCTAAACAGTATGCTATTTAGGTTTGCCTTTCATATGAATGGAATAATACCAGCTTCGGTGACTTGATTTTTTTCTTTCATCATCAGACCTTTGAAGTTTGAATAACTTGATAAATACAATGGTAATTCATTTCCATTGCTGTATAATCTTTCACTGTATGAATATAACCCAGTTTATTTATTCATCCTGTTAATGGCCATTCACATTGCTTTAAGTTTTTGTCTGCTGAAGGCAATACTACTATAAACATTTTGTATGTGTTTTGTCCGACGTTAAGAGTTTCTTTAGGAAACATTTTTATGAGTAGAATTCCTTGACCATAGATTGTGAACACACTTAACTTTAAGAGGTAATACCTAATTGACTTTTTTTTCAAGTGATTTTATCAGTTTATTTGTTCACCAGCAATGTCTGAGAATTGTTAAGGCTGTCTGTCCTTACTAACTCTTCATGTTGCTGAGTGAGTGGATAGAACTTTCGTTCTTCTAATTACACTTGAAAGGTTTTTTTTTCAGGTTTTAATATTATTGCCTTCTTAATTACTATGGGTGAACATAAAATCGACTCTTGCATGGCTGATGGGAAAACCTCCCTGTAGGTGCCTGTTTATCACCCTCATGCTGATAGGAACAGGAGATGAGCAGCAACCCAGGCACGGAAATATACTTGGGACCCACATGGACAAATTTGTGTTTCCACATCAATCATTCCATTCATTCTTATGGATTTTGGAGGCAGAGGGACTCTGACTTATTCATGCCCCGTTTCTACCACAAACTAGAAGAGGGAACTTAGGCAAAGTTATTCTACTTCTGGAAATTCAATAATAACATGAGCACAATAGCATTTCTCCATGCTGGATGTCGTCTGTTGGTTCTAAGTTCTTCCTTGTTTTGTTGGGGCTAGAAGCCTGAAAACTGCATATTCTAGGCTCCTTTGGTCAATAGGGTTCTGGTTTGGATCCTGGCCAAACAAGAAATTTGTGCAGATTTGGAAGGCAGAGAAGAGGTGAGGCATTCATTGCTTTTCTGCCTGTTCAAGGAGGCCATGTAAAACATACAGTGGACATATTTGCAGTGACTTGCAGGTGAGCTTCTGAATACCCGCACTTCAGTTTGGCACACATGTGAGATCATTGGCAGGGGCTTCCTATAATTCAAGTTTTTTTCTGATTTCAAAGTCAGTGGTTCTCACTGGCCATCCCTCCCCTGCCCTATATTCAAGAATCTCTTTGTTAACTCTCTTTCTGCTAAAATACCTAGAGTAGATCTATTCATCCGACTGAACTTTGATGGATATATACTCCCTTCTGGCATCTAGCTACTTCAGGCTGTTGTGAAGATTACATGTAATAATCCATATAGAGCACCTAGTATGAGCCTGGCACACAGCGGGTAAACATCTTTTTTCAGAAAGAGGATCATCTTCTGCTTTGAAATATAGAAATGGAAATGGATGAAATGGTGAAGGCTCTTGCTTCAGACAGTAGATAGGAGACCTTGGAGAAACCTTCATTTAAAACTTTGTTGCCATGACACCTGGGCCAGGGCTCTAACTCAGCTGCTATAGTACGGCCAAATATGTGGGGAGACTCCCAAATGTTTGGAAAGCCAGTGTTGCATGCTGTCAGCCAGGTTCATTCTCTACCAGGTGTGTTGGAAAGCCAGCATCCATCCCTACCTGTGATGGGGCCTTTCTTTATGGTGTTCACTCTGCATCTCATTAAAACGTTCCTATCCAGAGTTATCCCAGCATCAAGACCCTGCTAACACCCACCAGGAAGTTTTCTAAATAGTTTTCCAAGTTGAATCCATGAATAAAAACCTCTTCCCTCCGTACCATTGAAACATCACCTGGAAGCAGTCGGGGTAGCTATATAGCTTCTGTTCATTTCTCCACTGGCCTCATGCAGGTTTGAAATAAACCACACTGTGACTGGTTAACTACCAGAAATGCCAACAGGGCTGAACTCCTTTCCAAAAGCTCCTTTGCTACTGTGTTTTGGCATTTTCAGAGTCTTTCATGAGCCACCTCAGAAAAGCTGGGGTGCAAATCAAATTCTATCCGACTTCAAGAGATCTTAACGTTTTACTGTTGGAAGAAATGCTTCACTGAGAGGAGATGTAATGCTCTCCTTTTCTCAGCACCAACCAGCCGGATTCTATTACCCATCCTCTCCCCAGGCAAAGCCTGCCTCTGTGGTCCCCAAGTGCCTCCTTTCTGAGTCCCTTCTCCTGTAGGAGTTCTCTACACATCAGAGATTCAGGGTTCTTGAGTGAACTTATATAATGATGCCCCTTTGCAAGGGACACCTGCAATTTAAGGTCTGTACCCCCTGGTGTGGAAAGCTCTGCTTTCTTATGCCTTCCTCATACATATAAGTATCCGATATGTGCAGCAGGGACAGGAAGGAGCAAGCCTTCCTGTTCCCAACGAAATCAGTAGGAAAGATGTTGCTGTGCGGTGCCAGCTTGACTATGGGAACTCAGGCTCGGGATCATGGCTATCAGGGAGCCAGTGGGTTTGATGGCTGATTTGAGCAAAGAAGGAAGACAGTTCACACTGAAGGTGAGGAGCAGTGGAGTTCCTGCCACCCCCGAGCTACTGAAACATCTCATGAGATGTTCATGAGACCTTTCCTGCTCACAAGACATGTCGGTAGCAAATGTGAGGTGGCTTTGCCTCACAGTCCAGCTGCAAGGCAACCTCGACATAAGGGAGCTGGGCATGTGCCCTTTGGAAACATGCAGGGACATTAGGGTTTGGGGGGCTCACACAGGGAGGCTTTGAGAGGGAGAGCTGGTAAGAGGTGGATGGGGAGCGATGTGTGACCAATCTTTTTGTTCCAGAGCAAGGCAGGCTCCTCTGAGTCACAAACCAGGCTGACAGAGGGCACCAGTGGCCAGGACCCTGTGGGTTTGTCCATCTATGTGTCTGCAATTACAGTCAAGCCTATTACCAGAAATAGAATCCAGTCCTGTGCCCAATTTATCTCTGTTTAGTACAAGTCAGAGCAACACTGCTTGCTCTGTCTTCTGTGTTTTGTCTCTGGAGTTTGGTATTTATTGCTTAGTGTTTTGAGAATACCTACTTTATGGGGTATTTACAGGGGAAACGAGTTAGATCATTTTTGATTTTAGAGCCATCTCATTTCCTTACAAAATACTTCCATCTTTTCCTACTGTATTTTAAGGCAGGAATCAAGGGTGATCATTTTGTTTTATACCAAAGAGACTATCAGAGTTGTATCAAGGCAAATCGAATATATTCGGCCTTGCTGTTCAAATCTCTTTGTGGTTTTCTTCATTTATAAAATGGGAATCATGCTGTCTATACAAGAGGGTGATTGTCAGTACGTAATGAGATAATGGATCTGAGAAGACTTCTTCACTCCAGTGTCAGGCTGACTCCAAGGAGAGGAGGTTCCCAGATTCCAGGAACATGCTAGCACTTTGTCCTGTGGGTGGTGTTGTAGCAGGGGAGGGTGTGTGCGTGTGTATGGCAATAAGCATCTTTACTCCAGCTACACAGAGCACAGATACACTCCTGTGCAAAGAAAGAGCCCTGGAAGCAGTTTAAATCCCTCAGTTGTGTGACAAAAACTTTTTACTCGAAAGAGGGAGAAATAAGTGGGCCTGGTTGAGGGTGGTAAGTGCTAACGATGTGTTTGGTTGGAAGGTCCTTTCTGCCAGATGCTGTTCTTATAGTGTGTAAACAACATTTCATCTGCTGTTTTTCTGTGGAAGGCATTGCTATTATCATTCTATAAAAACAGTGACTTTAGAAAGTAACTTGCCCAGTAGTGGTGGAATACACATTTCAGAATATGGAATATAGAGTATGATAGGTCAGATGCTCAAACCTGTCCTCTTCCTTCTGCGAGGTGCTGTATCTACAATACAGGAAGAAACCTGTATTGTACTTACAGGAGTCTACAGTCATCATTGTTCCCATGCTTTTGTCATGGAAACAGGAAACACAGTACGTTCTGATAATAACTAAGGGTCACATGTGCCTAACTCTCACGTCTGGCAGCTTAGTGATATTGCACGTCTTTTCTCCTGTCTATTGGCCAGTTGTGTCTTTCTTCTTTGGAAAAATGGTTATTCACGTCCTCTGCCTATATTTAATGGGGTTGTTTGGGGGCTGGGGTGTTGGATGTTTAATTGTATTGATTCTTTGGATATTAACCCCTTAATGGATATATTATTTGCAAATATCTTCTTTTATTCAGTGGGTTGCCTTTTTGTCTTGTTAATAGTTTTCTTTGCCATGCAAAAGCTTTTTCATTTGTTGTAGTCCCTCTTGTTTGTTTTTGTTTCTCATGCCTGAGGAGACATATCCATAAAAATATTGCTAAGACTGATGTCTTCTAGGAGTTTTATAGCTTCAAATCTTACATTTATATCTTTTATCCATTTTTAGTTATTTTTATGGATCCTGTGAAAAAGTAGTACGGTTTGATTATTTTACATGTAGTTTTCCCAGCATCGCTTATTGAGGAGGCTCTTTCTCCCATCAGGGCATAGAAATGAGGGGAGGATGGTTAATATCTTGACATTTCCCTAGCCTGAGTGTCTTTAGAAAATTCCGAAGTCTTCCCGCCGACAACCTGGTCTTACTGATGTCTTCTGTAAACCTCCTGACCCAGGATCACTGGCACCCAAATGACCAGGGTGATCCAGACTTGGAAGTTGGCTGGGAGGGAGGGAGGACTTTGGTTAAATTGACCCTGATTCCATGGATAGTCCCTGATTAACTACTGATCAGGGATATTGTAATCATTAAACAAGTTGCTATATGCCAAATAGAGAAAAAAGTTCATGTTGCTGTTCTCTTCTGTGCTACCTTGTTCCACTACTTGCTACAGATATGTTAGGCAGGATCTGAAAATTTAAAAATGCCTTTAAACACCAGTAAAAACAGTTTTTGAAAGAATTAGTCCTGAGGAGGTTAGATAGATGATCGCCTCCTTTGAGAGGGCTTTGGGAGGACACCAGAAGAAGGTGTTTCACTAAGGTCTCAATGGCTCTTAGCCTGTGATATAACCAACCAGATCCTGAGAAATATCTGCAAAGTTCTAAAAGCTCTTTTGGATTATATATTAGTAACTCCAAAAAGAGCTCCTATGAGATTACTCTCAAAGGGCTCTACTTAATGCTTGCATGTCCTCCTTTGGGCTCACAGCTTTTTACATAGCAGATGAAAATCAAGCATTTAGCTGAGGTCCCAGCAGCATGACATAGCTTCAAGGCAGCCAGCTATCTGCAAAATGTCTAGAAAAGCAAGTGCATACCATCTTCTTTCTTTCTGGCCTCTAATTTATTGGCAGAGAAATGTTAAGTGGATTTTTTTAAAGAGTCACCATATTGTAGAAACAGATTGAAAGAAGATGGATTTGGGAGAGTAAATTTTGCTGTAGGAGGGAATACAGGTCCCAAAAGGGAAGGCTTGTGGCTGATGTCATAGCTGGCACAGCCTCCATGAGTAGAGTGAAAGTTTCCTAATTGTAAAGCACTGCAGCACCAGCAGTATTTATTGAGGAATTATTTTGTACTTGCTCTTTAGTGGGTTCATTCAATTTATAACAGAGTTAATTACTAAAATTCTTTTTATAAGTGGGGAAATATAGGTCTTCTTCCTCGAGTTGCAGTTATGAAGCGGTAGAGTCAGAGTTTGAAACTGTGGTCAATCAGACTCCAAGTTATAGAAAAACTTAAAATGAAAACAGACATTGTTCAGTCCTATGCTATGGATTTAATTGTGTCCCAAATTCATACATGGAAGCCCTAACCCCCAGTATGATGTATCTGGAGATGGCCTTTAAAGAAGTAATTAATGTCAAATTAAATCATCAGAGTGGGGCTCTAGTTCAGTAGGACTGATATCCTTGTAAGAAGAGGAGGTGATGCCAGTAGCATGCGTGTACAGGGGAAAGGTGGTGTGAGAACACAGTGGGAAAGTAGCCATCTATAAGACAAGGACACAAGCCTTAGAAGATACCAACCCTGCCAACACGTTTATCTCAGACTTTCAGCCTTCAGCAGTATGAGAAAATAAATCTGTATTGTTTAAGCCACTCATTCTGAGAAATTTTGTTATGGCAGCTCTTGGCAAACCAATGCACCCCACCACCTTTATGGGTGGAGCATGCTTTACCATCCCTTGACTTTGAGTTTAGCCTTATGATTTACTTTGGTCAATGGAATGTTAGCCATCCAGGCTTAAAAAACATCTGGATGGTTTGGCTTGTGCTCTTGTTCCAGTGCTAGTGCCATAAGCAGGATACGTGCCATCTAGCTGGTCCAAGGAGGATGAGAAACACGTGGAGTGGGACCTTGAAGCTTGAAGTGTCAATCAGTGCCAAGAAACTGAAGTTTGAATCCCAGTCCCCCAACTGACCTGATACCCATGACAGCAGGTGATCATTGTCTTAAACTCCTGAGTTTTGTTACACAGCATTTCTGTGGTATTAGCTAACTGATAACATTAGTCAAAGATCCGAAGAGGAAATTTTACATAATTTCTGCACAATAAGTTATCTGGCCATTCATCAGGGGCAGGGATAGAAGAATATTTGGAGAGAAGGTATACAAATGGTAGTTCTAATGATTTCCTCAACTTTCAAATTATGAGGAGAATTTATATTCTTCTAAAATATGTATAAAGTAGAATTGAACTTTTATTTTCTACTTATTCCAGGGCAATATTTAAATAGAGAAACACATACATAAAGATAAACAGAGAGAATGGGCTTATTGCACTGAGTTTTTCTGAGTTCAGATGTCTTGACTTTGTCAGTCACTAATAGGTGACCTGGCATGAATTACACAACCTCATTGAGCTTCAGTTTTTCTACATGTAAAATGGGGATGCTAATGATAGCCTTCCCACCCACAGACAATTTTTTCTCCCACACATATTTTCTGCCCTCACCTGGTTGGAAAAGTCTGACTCAGAGCAGGTACTCTTTATACTGTCTCCTTATGGACCAGGAATCTTGAAGGGGTGGGGTAGGGTAGGGAAGATTTGAAAAACACAACCTCTGGGGAGGTTTTATGTTATCTAAGCGTTTGGAGAAAATTAGCCTAAAGGGTCCAGCAGGACAGGTTGAAGCTACCTTCCTTGCTGCCCTGGGTTGATTATGAAGTCTGGAATCCTAACTATGTGGCCCAAATGGGGAAGATTTGGAATCCCAGCCCATTGACCTGAAAGAAGCTGCGGAGGTGTTAGAGAGAATAGAAGTTTTCTCACCCTTGAGTGATATATGTTCCAGTTTGACAAGCTGGAGTCCTGATTAATAATTCAGATTCCAAGTTCCAGACTTTCCTTGTCCTGTGACCTGGGACAAGTTATTTAACCTTTTGAGTCTTTGTTTCTTTCTCTGTAAAGCGGGAGTAATAGTAGAGTATGTCATTTAGTGTAAACCTCTCTATTATTGTGAAAATCACATTAAACCAAAAGTGTCTAAAGTTCTTAGTACAGCATCAAGATGCAGGGAAGCACTCACAAATACAGTTCTGGGATATTTAATTTATCTACTCCAATCTCCTCCTTTTGCAGGTAAGTAAACTGAGGCTCCCTGAGGTGAGCTGACCTTCTCAAAGTCATAGGCCTATAAAGTGTCAAAGCGGAACTCAACAGAAAATTTTCCCAAATGACATCTACCTAAAGAAGAGGTCCTAACCTGCTCAGAAGTTCAGCTGAACTATGCCCAGGAGAGAGGGTTAGAGCAGTAAATCCTCAGTACTGAAAATGATCCAACGTCTAGCCTGTCAGTATTGCAAGAGTATTCTCTTTAGTTCTACTGGTAGCTTGACTTCTCCTTCTAAACCACCCATGATAGGAAGCTCATCACCTACTGCATCAGTCCCTTCCATCTGGACCAGCTTATTACAAAGCCTTTCCTTATACTGAGCCTTAATATAATGTCTGCGTCTGGAACCACACAGAATGAATCTAATGCTTTTTTCATAGCCCAGTCTTTGACTCTTTGAAGACAGCTCTGTGACTCCTCCTCTCACTGACTTCCATCCATGCATTCATTCAGCAAGTAAGTATTGAATAGCATATCAAGATTCTTTTAGTGGTGAAAACCAGAAAACGCAACTTAATCATACAAACATTTCCTCCCTCCTTCCTTCCTTCCTTCCTTCCTTCCTTCCTTCCTTCCTTCCTTCCTCCCTCCCTCCCTCCCTCCCTCCCTCCCTCCCTCCCTTCCTTCCTCCCTTCCTTCCTTCCTTCTTTCCTTCCTTCCTTCCTTCCTCTATTCGATAAATTTTTATTGAGTATGTTTTACATCCCAGGAACAGTTCTAGATGCTGAGGATAGAGCAGTGAATAGAGCTGTCTTTACCCATATGGAGCTTTCACTCTAATGTGAGAAGAAAGACAATGAACAGATATATATGTTCATCTCAATGAATAACAGTATAATAATTCAAAAGAAAGTGTTTTAGATAAGGAAAAGAAGTAGAGTGAAGGACACAGAGAATCTCTAGGGGGTAGGAGTATGTGGATATGGGACCATCTAGCTGAAAACATCGGGGGTAGGGCACAATAGTTGTCTCTGCATCTTCTTTGATCTATGAACCTCTCAGATCTGCTTTGTGCTTGACTAGCTCCCCTCGTGTTAACAATGTAGCTCCAGGTAGACCAGGGCTATGTGGTTTCTCACTGACATTTGGAGGGGTCTACCACAAGGCAACAGAAGTTCTTCACTCTGATAGAATCACCCCTGAATCCCCTGAACCATGTCTCCAAGAGTATTATCATTTACTGATTAGCTTTGGCCTTGGTATATGCCCATGTGAACTTTTAGAGGGATGTGTCCACTTCTAAAGTTAGAGGTGAGCTCATTGTTACCCAAAGCATATGACTGCCGTGGAACAGGGGAAGAGGAACTCTGTGATAAGGAGGCAGGTATAGCATGCACTGCATATAGTATATGTGGGCACCTAGACTTATCCAGATAAATAGAACATAGCCCCTGACCTTAAGGAGGTCACAGGTTAATGGGGGGATACGAATGAATAGGAAATTCCATAATGGGAATTACCATTCAAGCTGGCCCAAGATAATTGTCAGCCTTAGGGGAGTGGTAAGAACATAGGGTCCTAGAAGAGTCATTCTAAAGTAGTCAGTACTTATCGGGATTTCTGTGTTCCCAGCTCTTCACCTTACTTTCATCATAGCAACCTTACCTATGAAAATTTGCAGGCTTCTCTCATTGAAGAGGGGTATACTTCTTTACCCGATATGATTTGCTTTGACCAGTGAGATATTAGCAGACCCGCAGCCAGTGGAGGAATGAAGCATACTTGCATATTTGGGCTTCCTGCACTCTGTGTCACTTGAGAATGATGTACCTGGGTTAGCCTGTTGTTTCAGAAGAGAGAAGAGAGCAAGTGAAGCAGAATCACCCCAGTGAAGCCACCTTAGTGGAACCCAGATTCAACCCTCATTCAACCTCCATATCCATGAGTTAAATAAATGATTATTGAGGGTATCTCTGAGGTTTTGTGATTTTTTTTTTAAATGCAGCATTATTGTGGCTAACAGATACAGGCATGGAGAACAATCTTTATGGAATTTGAAAACATTCTAAATTATTTTAGTTTCCATATAACATAGTAAGGGGTAGGTCTGGTCATCTAACTTTGTGCACCAGAAGTCTTTACAAATCAAGAAGATACAGGGAGAATGGTTGCTCTTTCTAGTCCTGGCAGGTGTGGGAAGAAGTCAGGAAATGGAGGTGTATGTGGTCAGACGAGGAAAATGGCCAGAGGAGTGAACAGGCTGGAGTTGGCACCTCTGCCCTTTGGCTCCCCAGGGACATGAATGGGATGTGAGGATGGAGGGTAGATGTGCCGAGAGACAGGGTCTACTGTAGGGTGGCCCTAGGAGGAGACAAGGAGATTGTATGGAAGGGATGGATTCAGCTGTGGCAGAGATTTTGAAAGACTATGAGAGGAGTCAGTGAGAACCCAAGGGAGGACCAGTGAGGACCACCAGGTCTGAAGAAGCTGAGAGGCCGGTTCATAGGTCACACCAGCCAAAGGTGGTCCAGCAGGCACTGGCAGGATGTCTCGGGTGGGGCTGGCGTCTCCTTAGGGGGACAGCATTTCAGGGGGAGCCCAGCCCTGCCTCTCTGTACCCTAAACCAGAGAGGATTCAGAGGGTGTCAGGTCTGTTCAGTGACACTCTACGATCCCTGTCCAAGAGTAAACAAAGGTGGGAGTGGAATCTGGGAAGGCTGCTTGAGAAATCTGAGAGCATTTTCACCGCAAGAGATTAAACACTTAATTCAACAGATTCTTTAAATTTAGAATCAGACTCGAGAGTAACAGTTTAAACTAAATTTAGTTTTCTTTTCCTGCTTACCCACTGGGAGGAGGCTTGTGAGGAAGAACAGACCAGTTATTGATCGAATGAAGAAACCACATTTTCATTGTACACAGAGCAGTAATGGGGATGGATTTTTAATCTTGACACAATTACAGTCCAATGTGGTGATGTTTGAAGGGAAGGGAGGTTCCAGGTGCTGGGGGTTGCTGCAGAGGCCATATCTGACTCAGAATGCAGAGGGGTAGGCCAGAGGGGGCTCCTGAGAACAAAGTACCCAGTAATAAGCAAATAAGTAAGTCATTATTACTTTGCTTAATAAGTAACAAGCAAAGTAACAAGCTGAATCTTACAGGACCTGTGGCAGGTGCCCAGACAAAGAACCAAGATGAGGGAGGATTTGGGGAGGAGGAGCGGTCAATGCAAAGTCCGAGAGATGGGGAGGACACCTATAATTTCTCTAGCTTACCTGCACAGGCTGACTTTTTAAATTTTTTATTTTTTAATGTTTATCTTTTGCTTTTTAGGGCCACACTTGTGGCTACTGGAAGTTCCCAGGCTAGGGGTTGAGTCAGAGCCGCAGCTGGGGGCCTCTGCCACAGCCACAGCAATAGCCACACCAGATCTAAGGCACATCTGTGACCTACAGGCCACAGCTTGCTGCAGCACTGGATCCTTAACCCACTGGGATCGAACCTGCACCCTCATGGATACTAGTAGGGTTCTTAACCCACTGAGCCACAATAGGAACTCCCCAGGATGACTTTTTTCATAACATTATTGCAAACTTTATTGTTTGAAAATTTTTATTGGATATGGTTGACTTATAATGCTGTGTTGCTTCGTGTGTATAGCACCTGAAGGTGAATCAGTTGTACATACACATGTATCCATTCTTTTTTCAGATTCTTCTCCCATATAGGTTATTACACAGAATTGCGTGTAGTTCCCTGTGCTATATGGTAGGTCCTTGTTACTTAGCTATTTTGTGTATGGTAGTGTGTATATGCCAGCCCCAACCTCCCATTTTATCCCTCCCACCGACGTTTTCCTTTTCATAACTATAAGTTTAGTTTCAAAATCTGAGTCTGTTTCTGTTTCGTGAATAAGTTATTTTGTATAATTTTTATTAGATTCCACATGTTAGTGATTTGTCTTTCTCTGTCTTCACTTAGTATGATCATCTCTAAGTTCATCCATGTTGCTACAAATGGCATTATTTCATTCATTTTATGACTAATATTCCATTGTATACACGTACCACATCTTCTTTATCCAGTCCTCTGTTGATGGACATACAGGGTTGCTTCCATGTCTTGGCTATTGTGAATAGTGCTTCAGTGAACATTGGGGTGCATCTATCTTTTTGAAATGTGGGGTGACTTTTGAGTCTTCTGGTTGCCAGGGCACTGCAGAGGTCTGGGAGCAGGGAAGGTAGGTGAGCACCTGCTGCAGGGGCAGGGACCCCCTCTGCCTTCTTGTTCCTCCTCTCAGCCAGCCAGATTGTGTGGATTTCCTGGTGTTCAACTTTTCTTGTAGGAAGCAGTAAGAATGCAGGGCAGAGATGGGCTGAGATTAAGCAGCAGGTGGAACGCTGCACAGATCTCTAATTTTACCCCATGGCAGCTTTCTTGTGCTGTTGTTACCTCTAATCCATCAACACATCCTCTTAGCTCTTGTATCCAGAATACCACCAGAATCACACCACTTCTTATACCTCCATCACTTCCCTGCTTGCCCGCTGGTCCAAAACACAGCTATCTCTCACTGACGTTATTTTTTTTTTTTTAGCCTCACCCACAGCATGTGGAAGTTCTGGGGCCAAGGACGGAACCTGCACCACAGCAGTGACCTGAGCCACAGAAGTGATAATGCCATGATCCTTAACCACTAGGCCATCAGAGAACTCCCTCACTGGGACTATTTTAAAAGTCTCCCTGCTTCCATTCTGCCTCCCTGTCCTTCATAAAACATGCTCAAATCTGATTGTGTCCCCCCTCAGCACAAAGCCATCCAGTGGCTTCCCACATGACTCATAGGAAACCCACAGTCTTCATGAAGGTCCTTGATCTGGCCAACCTTCTTCCCAATCTCACCCTACCTCCCCCTTGTTCTGTTGACCCCTGTCACTCGACCTCCTTGGGGTCTCTCTCACTGTTCTTAGATGTGACAGGCACAGTAGGGTCTCATGTCTCCTGCACTGTTTCCCCTTCCTGGGATGCTTTCTCTTTAGATCCCTGTGTGGCTCCCAACCTCCCTTCCTTCAGACCTTGTAAGGGGACCTGATCAGTATCACCCTACTCACAACATGCTTTATCCTCTTCATTTTTTATCAGCACTTGGCAGACTGATTATTATTTTCTCTCAGCACTTGGCAGACTCTGTTTTTTGTTTATTCTCCCTCCAGAATATATAGTGTATAAAGGCAGGGACTCTGTTGCATTGTTGTTGTCTATTGTGTTTTGTCTTCAGTGCCTAGAATGTTGCCTGGCTCACAAAGGCACTCAATAAATATTGGCTGAAGGGGGCTCAGGAGAGGTTAGCAGTCTGCCCAGGGTTACCCAGCTGGTACACAGTAAAAGTAGGGCCCAAGCCCTGTTGGAGCTGGGGACCACTCTGTTTCTAATCCATTTTCTCTACCCCGGGCCTGCTGCCTAGATACCAGGACTAATAGGGCTGATCAGATAGGTCCTTGTGACTCTGATTTCTTTAGAGAAACATGCTCAGTGAAGAAATATGAAGGACAGAGTCCCCTGGTGGCTCAGTGAGTTAAGGATCTAACATCGTCACTGCTGTGGGCTGTGGTATAGGTTCGATCCCTGGCTGGCCCAGGAACTTCTGCCTACCACGGATGCGGCCAAAAGAGAAAAAAAAAAAAAGCAGAAAGAAGATTCACGAAAAATCCTCTCCTTTTGGTAATCCTAAACGTCAGAATAATGTATAACCTCAACTGCCTCTCCATAATAAGAAACCGCAGGCGCTTTCAACATCCTTGTCCATGTTTCTATCTATTCAGGAATTCTTAATTAAAGTTCACATTACCTGAGATTTGTTCTATATGAAACAAAAGAAATAGAAAGCAGTGAACTCACTTGGCTACTACAGGCTCTGCCCTGACTGGGGAAGCAGAGAGAAAGCAGCTGGTGACAGACATGGACATTGCAGTGGAAACTCTATCCTCAGGGGTGTTTTCTCTGTCCCTCTGCTCTGGTCTAGGTAGGCTGAGTATTTCAGTGGGCCACTGCCCAGGCCTCCCAGTCACACTGTCCTGTGATAGTGGCTGGAAGGTCAACTGGCTTGAAGAGTTCCTCTTATCTCCTTGTTGAAGATTGTATTTTCCAGTGTTGACTGCGCTGATAAATATCTCATCCCATATCATCTTTCACAATGTAGCAGTCATGTCCCCACTGAGCAATGGCATCTAGGGGTCCTTTCTTTGGATCTGGGTAGGGCAGTGGAATGATGCTCTAGGATTTCCAAGGCACTCATTAAAGATGATACAGCTTGTGCAGTCCCCTTGGGACCCCAGCCACTAGGCTGTGAGGGAGCCAAGCAACCACAGGCAAGGCTGTGAGTAGTAGCTGTGATTACAACCACAGTGAAGGGCTCGGCTGACAGCCCCATCAAGTACCAGGCTGAAAGGGTGAACTTCTTCCCACGAGGAGCCCCCAGCCTTTGAGCTGCTCCAGCTGATACCACATAGAGGAGAGATGAATTGTCCTCACCAAATTCTGTCCAACTTGAAGATTCATGAGCAACATGTCTTGGATTAAAGTCGTTACGTTTTGGGGTGGTTTGTCACTCAGCAACAGATAACTGGAACAGTCTTCCAGCAGTGCAAGGTCAGCAGCTGTATGACATTCCTACTGAGCTTAGCCTTCTGAAGGAAGTTCAGTCTTAATGAATATATGCTAAATGGATAGGTTCCTAGATTAATCTTTCTTCTTCAGTGAATTAAGGCAAAAGTAATTTCATTTTCTTACAGAATCACAAACAGCATGGCCACTACCCCAGATATGATTTTGTAAGGAGATTTTATAGGAGACAGAGAATTGGTCTGAAGGAAAGAGCTCCCCTTAAGTAAGGGGGCCAATTTTCCATACTCTATCTTGATAAATCATGAGTCATAGCCCAGGGTAGAGGTAAGGCAGCTACAGTTCAGCCTGTGGAAGTTCTTTGTAGGAGGGAGCCTGGTCAGAAACTTGTAAGCAACTAGTACCGTATCAGCTAGGGATGAGTATACGGCTTGGAATGGAACCGATCCCAATAGCATCCCTTACAAAGGTGGGTTGTGAATTAACCCTTGGGGTACTGCCCATTCTCCTTCCCTTCAGCTTTCTCATCCCCTCTCTCCACAGTGAAGGAGTTCTCCCATGAGAATGGACTGTGAATTGAAAGTCTCTATCTAGCCCACTGGGGATGAGTTTAGAGACGCAAAATGAGCCCACATTTTGGAAAGAATGGGGAAAAAAACCTTGATATTGTATTAAATCTTATTTGTTTGAATAATATTTCATTTTAAGAATCAATATTGAAGTGCCCTAAACCATACGCTTTCTTTCAGGAGTGAGTGAGATTTGACAATTAGAAAATTTCAGAGCTCAGGCCTGTGTTCCCAAATGCACACAGCTAGACACCAGACAGTGCGTCTTGAGTTTATAACATAAGTCTGAATGATGATCCTTAGTGAAGCAGTTTCTCTTTTGGTAAACAAAGTCAAATCTTGCATTTGAAATTACAGCCCTCCCCAGTATGCCAGGTCCTACCTCCAGCTGATGAATGTATAGTGATAAACAGGTGGACAATCTAAGTAAGCAGAGTAGAAATATCACCAAATTAGAAAAAAAAATAAAAATCTTTGGAGAGCACTGGTAAGTGGCATGAACCTAGTACGTTCCTGCTGTGTCCACTGGATTCTTCTGGAAGCAGGGACTGTCACAGTTACAAGAGCCTAAGGCTTATTTGGGGTCAGAGTATAAAGTCTATGGGAGTAAAGCCGAGGGGGGGTTCTGCACTGCAGAGCTCACAAGGTCTTGGCCAGCCCTGAAAGTAGCTCCAGAGCATGAATCGCCCCCAGTGGAGCCCTGCATGGACTGAAATAGCCAGGTTCTAGAACACTCACCATGTGGGGTGCTGCCCTGGGAGAATATGTCCTGAACTTGAAAACTGAGGCAGAATCAGGAGGTTCTGTGGCTGGAGGCTGCCAAATAACTGAACTCCTTGCAGCTAAAAGGCAAGCCCTCTCCTCAAGGGACAGCTGAGCTGTAGACCTTCACGTCTGTCCCAACCTGCAAACAGAGGCAGATTTTTAAAACTGGAAGAGCTGGTGTGAGGGAGAAGCTCCCTTAATGCTAAGCTGTGCAAAAGCATTTACCCTCTGCCATCACCCTGCTGCGCTGCTCCCCTGCCCTGTCACTCTTTCCTTCTAACAAGGAAGTGAGGTCCTCAACCAGGAGTCTGAGAAGCAAAGGGCTAGGCTTGTTGGGACTCTTGGTCAACCCTTCACTTGATCACTGTGCACGTGGATGCAGGCCAGTGTGGGCAGCGTGGTTGGGAGCAGGGACAGAGCCGTGCTCCCCTTGTACCTCCTCCATTCTCATCCTCATCCTCTTCTGCTCGCTCATGTCATGGGAAGCTTTAGTTAGCAGGAACTGTCACTGCCTTCCCTGTGCCCATGGCATCTGGGCATTTGACAGGCATTGGAGGGAGGGCCTTCATAGGATAGAGGATCAAGGGGCTCAGTAAGACTGATAGCAGTAAAGAGTAACTGCAGTGCCAGGGATGGTGTGGGCAGGAGTGGGCCACACTCACAGCCTTCATTTCGTGATTCATTCATCTGAGATTGTATCCTAGGGAACAGTTATGGGGGATAGGCTATCAGTGGTTAATGGTGATTGGGTAAGTCTGGCACCTTCCATCCTGTAGGATTTGTCTGAGAAATGTTTAGATAACTTCCTGCTGACTGGTTAGATTAACACACATTTTGCTTTTCAAGCTCTGGAAGCACAGGGAGAGACCAGGCACAAACACCATCCCAGTTTTAGGTCAAGAGAATTATCCTTCTTTATCTTTTTAAAAAAATGCCACACCATTTTTCAGGACAACTGAAAGAAAATGTGATAGATGAGATTCCTATGGCTGAACGGGGATGCACTGGTCATTTGAAATCAAAAGACTGATTCTGAGTGTGGGTATTGCAGTTTCTGACTGTGGGATCTTGGCAAGTTTTCACTTTCCTCTGAACCTGCTTTTTCCATCGGTAAAATCAGAATGGTTTTGAGGATAGGTTTTTTGTTTGTTTGTTGCTTTTTAGGCCCATACCCACGGCATATGGAGGTTCCCAGGCTAGGAGCTACAGCTGCCAGCTTACACCACAACCACAGCAATGCCAGATCCTTAACTCACTGAGCGAGGCCAGGGTTCAAACCCACATCGTCATGGATCCTAGTCAGGTTTGGTAACTGCTGAGACATGGAGGGAGCTCTTGAAAATAAGTTTTGAAAATAGCCTTCCTGCCTGCCTGCCTGCCTGCCTGCCTGCCTTCTTTCCTTTCTTCCTTCTTTCCTCCCTCCCTCCCTTTTACCTTCTCTCCCTCCCTCCCTCCCTTCTTTCTTTCTTCCTACTGAGGAGACCCAGCAAGGAGAGTGATGGGGAGAAGATGGATAGAATCCCATTGCTGAAGACACAACCAGAAATGTCAGGGAGGAGTGGCTGAGAGCAGCAGGGTCACCATAGTCAGACTATGCACAGAATTTAGTGTTTGGGAGATCAGTGGTAACAGAGGGAACCCTGTGGCAGTCAATGGAGGCATGTGGAATGGCTTTGAAAACTGTGGAGATCCCCAGAAAGCATTGTCAGTTCCTGGTGAAGGCGGGCCTCCGCCACCTTAGGCTGATCAGTTCAGACTGTGCAGTGAGAATGACGTCCAGTTCCTCACTCCAGATTTACAGCCTCTCAATTGCATCATGTGGGTAACAAAACATCAGTATTTTAAATAGACACCCCTGTGCTTATAATGAGTGCTTTTTAACACTTTTACATCCTTATTTAAAAAATAGCTTCTTGTTGGCTCCGGAAGATGGCCTGGAATTTGTCGCCTAGGAGCAAAAATAAAATCAGAGGCATAAGGAAGAATGAGAGAAAGAAATTGCAAGTTACGGGGTCGTTGCTATGTAGGAATAAATAATGCTGGTGAATAGATAGCAGTGCCAAGTTGTAGAATGTATTCTCTGAAGAAAGAAGTTTCAATCTTTTTTTTAAGATTAAAGTATAGTTAATAAACAATGTTGTGTTAATTTCTGCTGTACAGCAAAATGATTCAGTTATACACTTTTCAGAAATGTTCTGTTTCGTTATAGTTTATAATAGGACATTGAATATAGTTCTCTGTTCTATACAGTAGAACCTTATTGTTTATCCATCCTATATGTAACAGTTTACATCTGCTAACTCCAACCTCCCACTCCATAACTCCCCCAACCCTCTCCCCCATGGCAACTGCAAGTATGTTCTCCTTATTTGTGAGTTTGTTTCTGTTTCATAGATAATTTCATTTATGTCATAGTTTTGATTCCACATATAAGTGATATCATATGGTATTTGTCTTTCTCTCTCCCTCTTTTAAGAGCTTCACATGTGGCACATGGAAGTTCCCAGGCTAGGGATCAAGTCAGATCTTTAGCTGCTGGACTATACCACAGCCACAGCAACACAGGATCCAAGATGTGTCTGTGACCTATACCAGAACTCACAACAATGATGGGTCCTTAACCCACTGAGTGGGGCCAGGGATCAAACCCGGTCTTCATGGACACTACTCACGTTCATTACCACTGAGCCATGATGGGAACGCCTGTATTTCTCTTTTTGACTTAGTTCATTTAGTATGATAGTCTCTGGTTTTATCCATGCTGCTGCACATGGCATTATTTCATTTCTTTTTATTGCTGAGTAATATCCCATTGTATATATGTACTATATCCTCTTAATCCATTCATCTGTCAGTGGGCATTTCAGTAGTTTCCATGTCTTGACTACTGTGAATGGTGCTGCAGTGAACACAGGGTTGTATGTATATTTCTGAATTGTAGTTTTGTCCAGATATATGCCCAGTAGTGGGATTGCTGGATTGTATGGTAGTTCTATATTTAGTTTTCTGAAGAACCTCCATACTGTTTTCCATAATGGCTATACCAAGTTATATTCTAACCAACAGTGAAGGAGGGTTCCCTTTTTTCCACATCCTCTCCAGCATTTATTTATAGACTTTAATATTGGCCATTCTAACTGGTGTGAGGTGGTACCTCATGGTAATTTTGATTTGCATTTTTCTAATAATTAATGATGTTGAACATTTTTTTTTCATGTGCCTATTGGCCATTTATATTTCAAGAAGCTTTAATCTTAAAGTCCGATTTGGATAATACCATTAGGGAAAGAGGACAGAATAGCTTTTCCAACTAACAGTTTTTATGCTGTAAATAAGAAAAGGAAACTAATAAAATATAAGAAGAGAAGTATGGCTGCTGAGGAAAGCACATCTAGAGGATCTGTGAATGATTTCAGTCATTCAGTGCAGATATCCTGGTGGGTTGCAGCTAACCTTTGTGTGAGTGCAGAAAGTAGGCAGCTTGGGTGAGCGTCATGGGTCCCTGAGTTCATTTTACCTGTAACATCTCCTTGTGATTATTTTTTTTTGACTGTGCTCATGGCATGCAGAAGTTTCTGGGCCAGGGCGGAACCCATGCCACAGCAGCAGACCAAGCCACAGCAGTGACGGCACCAGATCCTTAACCACTAAGCCACCAGGAGCTCCTGTGATATCTCCTTATGATTTTAACTGAGCTTCATGCAAATATCTAGAAGGAGTCATACAAGAAGGTTCATTTTGGCCTTGACAAGTGTTCCTGACACAGGGCTGATATACCAGGCACATTCCTGCCTTGACACTGATTGTTTCCCTGCTTGGTTTGCTCATTCCCAAAGGTCCACATGGCTATTGCCCTTGATGTTCTCAGGTCTGTACCTGAATATTTCCATCTTAGTGTAACTATCTCTGACAAACCTATTTTATTTTATTTTTCTTTTCTTAATGGATTTTATTTCAATTATAGGTGTACATAAATCATCACAAGTCAATATTACAGATTCTGTATCCCAAACCCACAGTGCATCGCCCCACCCCCCAGATTGTCTTCTTTGAAAAACCAAGGTTTTCCAAAGTCTGTGAGTCATTGTCTGTTCTGCAAAGAGGTTCATTGTGTCTTTTTAGTTGCCACATGTAAGCGGTAGCATTGGGTGTTGCTGTCTAATTGTCTGACTGCTTTCACTTCACATGATAATTTCTAATATCATCCATGTTGCTATAAATATTGGTAATTCGTTCCTTTTAATGGCTAACTAACATTCCATTGTGTGTATGTACCATATCTTCCCTATCCACTCTTCTGTCGATGGGCATTTAGGTTGTTTCCATGACCTGGCTATTGTATAGAGTGCTGCAATGAACACTGGAGTACATGTGTCTTTTCAAGTCATGGTTTCTGCGGGATAGATGCCCAGGAGTGGGATTGCAAGATCAAATGGTAATTCTATTTTGAGTTTTCTGAGGAATCTCCATACTGTTTTCCACAGTGGCTGCACCAATTTGCATTCCCACCAACAGTGTAATAGGGATCCTTTTTCTCCACACCCTCTCCAGCACTTATTGTTTGTAGACTTTTTGATGATGGCCATTCTGGCTGGTGTAAGGTGGTACCTCATGGTGGTTTTGATTTGCATTTCTCTAATGAGGAGCCATGTTGAACATCTTTTCATGTGTTGATTTGCCATCTGCATGTCTTCTTTGGAGAATTGTCTGCCTAGATCCTCTGCCCATTTTTGGATGGGGTTGTTTGTTTCTTTGGTATTGAGCTGTAGGAGGTGTTTATAAATTTTGGAGATGAATCCCTTGTCAGTTGGTTCATTTGCAAATATTTTCTCCCATTCTGTGGGTTGTCTTTTCGTTTTGTTTAGGGTTTCCTTAACTGTGCAGAAACTTTGAAGTTTAATGAAGTCCCATTTGTTTATTTCTCTCTTTATTGTCCTTACTCTGACACATGGATCTGAGAAGATGTTGCTATCATTTATGTGAGAGAGTGTTTGGCCTATGTTTTCCTCTAAGAGTTTTACAGTATATGGTCTTATATCTAGGTCTTTAATCCATTTTGAGTTTATTTTTGTGCATGGTGTTAGGAAGTGTTCTAGTTTCATTTTTTTACATATGGCTGTCCAGTTTTCCCAGCAGCACTTATTGAAGAGGCTGTCTTTTGTCCAATGTATATTCTTGGCTCCTTTATCATAGATTAGTTGACTATAGATGCGTGGGTTTAATTCTGGGCTTTCTATCCTGTTCCACTGATGTATATTTCTGTCTTTGTGCCAGTACCATATGGTTTTGACGACTGTAGCTTTGTAGTATAG
>PVHT021183699.1:20485440-20515651 GCA_004024745.2 Catagonus wagneri
TAGCTGAGTCTCTGTGATGCCGTTACTTTCCAGTCTGTGGGGCTTCCCACCCAGGATGTATGGGTTGCTTCTATCACATAATCGCCCCTCCTACCTCTTGATGTGATCCTCTCTTTGTCTTCAGGAGCAGAGTATCTTTTTTGGAAGTTTCCAGTCCATTTGGTTGAAGGTTGCTTGGCATTTGGTTATAGTTTTCTGCTTTTTGGGAGAGAAGTTGAGCTCCAGTCCTTCTATTGTGCCATCTTCATCCAGTCTTCTGACAATCTTATTTTAAAATAACGCCTGCCTCCATCCACTAGCTCTCCCTCTCCTCTTCCCTGCTTTATTTTTTCTTCATAGCACTTAACAGGTATATTTTCCCAGAATGTTAGCTGCTCAAAGCAATGATTTCTGCCTGTTTTGATCAGAGCTACATTCCCAACATCTAGCAGAGTGCTTGATAGGCACTTTATAAATTTTCAGAATGGTTGAAGGAATGGTGTTTGTCCACCTGCCCTGTTTTTGACCCCAGAGCGGGATTGTCAAGCCTCTAGAAAAGTGCTCCCCTCGGTAAGTTACCCTTAGCCTCCTTTCCTCACCAAGTCTGTGAGTATTGCCTCTTCCTTCGATGCATTAGCAATGTTGCTCAGGTTTGCTAAGAGCGTCCAGAATGTTCATTCTGAGCATTCTCTCTGCCATCATATAAACGTGATCTCCTTTCAAAGGCCTGGCAGGTCTGAGGCTGGAGCCATTCCTGAGACCTGTGGATAGGTGGAACCCCAGAGTCTGAGGGAGCCTGGAAAGGCCACCTGTCCAGTCTGTATCTCTCTAGATGACGAAAGTAGAACCCAGCAAAGTGTCCTAATATCCCTCACGCCACATGGCATAGTTGTCATTTGTATCCTGTGTGCGTTTCACAAACTTGTGTGTCTGATATCATGAGTCATGGGTAGGAGGGAAAATAGAGGATCAAAATGTAACTTGTGAAGTTACTTTCCCAAGGCTGCTCAGTTGCTGGGTGTTAAAGTTAGAATTGGGACTTGGGTTTGTTTTGATTCTAAACTCATATTCCATGGACTAGATTCTGTTTGTGCTGTAATTTAGGGAGGTGAGGTCACATCCTGGACCGCTGCACCTGATGGTGGGTGATTGAGTGTGTGGCCACATCCTTCTCTGCAGTCCATTCCCTTTGTATTTCTGCAAGGACAGTTTGCATCTTTCTTCCAGTTCAGCAGCAAAGGTGTTCCTCTTTTCTGTCTAGCAGATGGCCCTCTGCTGAGTTATTCTTTCTCTCTGTCCTCCACCTGCCTATATTCTTCCTCTCCCTGGACTCTCCTACTAGCTCTTAAACATGCTTGTTTTTCTGTATGTCTTGTGGTACAAAGGAAGACAGCTGTCCAGTTGTCCTACATTCTCCTGGCGTGTCAGTCTTGGTTCCCCCTTCTTTACTTCTGGGATTACTGGATGCATATTCTTCATTTGCCTACTTCCCATTCTTTCCTCAACTCTCTGCAGTCCTTACCTTACTCAAAGCTTTTCCAGCTCCTTCTCTCCCTCTTCCCCATTCCCTGATGGTCATCTGTCTATCCTGTACTTCTAAACCTTTGACTGTGTTAGATTCATCATTGTGCAGATGCATCACACACACAATTTTTGTTTTCCTGTACTGACTTATTTCAGTTAGTATAATGCCTTCCAGGTCCATCCATGCTGTCACAAATGGTAGGATTTCCTTCTTTTTTAAGATTGAATTATATTCCATTGCATGGTCTCTTTATGGACTGTAGAAGAAAGAAAGAGAGAAGGAAGGAAAGGAAAGAGCAGGAAGGAGAGAAAGACAGAAGGAAAGAAGGACAAGTAAGGGAGGGAGGGAGGAAGAAAACAAAGGGACACAAGGAAATTTGGCAATAATGGATATATTCATCATGGAGATTGGGGTAATGGCAACATAAGTGCATACATATGTTCAAACTCATTAAATTGTGAACATCAATTATGTGCAGTTTTTGTGTGTACCAATTATACCTCAATAAAACTGGGCAAAAATAACGTACTCATTACAAAACTCATTACCTATTGAATAAAAGTTAGTTGTGCACATTAAAAAAAGAGCCATTCCTGTAAAGAGCACTAGCAACCTCATTGTTGGTAAGTCCTGTGACTTCTATTTAGACTTATTTTAGATTTATCTTACTTGACCCTTCCTCAGGCTTTGATCTGGGGAACAAGTTCATTGTTCTCCAAACACTGTCCCCTTGGATTATGCATCAGCATACTCTCTGGTTTTCTGCATCCACCTCTGCAGTTTAACTGATATATTGTTTGCTTGTTTTTTGTTTTTGCTGGATCTCTGGTAGCAAAGATGACTTCAATCATCTCTTCCATTCCAGAGCGTATACATGCCCCTGTGCATGACAACTTTGCTTAGCCTTGTTCAAGATATGATGTTTATTTCTGCATCCTTTGCATCTGGACATAGTCACATGAGGTGCTTTTACTTATTTATTTATTTTTTCAAATGAGGTGCTTTATGTAAATCATCAGCAAACAGGATTTAGAGAGATTAGCAAGCACGGTCTTAAAATTCCTTAGATATTGGTACTTGTCCTTTTCTGACTGGAACTGGAACTCCGAGCTCACAGTGTGAAGGAGTTGCAGCTAGCCTGCTGGGCAGGTCATATGAAAGGGAACCAAGATACCTTGGCCCACTGATTTCTAGATAAGTGAGGACATTTTAGATCAGTTAGTTCATATGAGTCATCAATTCGCTGCAGCCGCCATCACAGGTGAAACCAGCAGGAAAAAAACAAATGAAACCAACACCTGAATGAACCCATACCAAATTGCTGGGTTTGTGACCAAAAGCCACTAAGTTGTGGGATATTTGTTATGTAGCAATAGGTAACCAATATAGCCTTCTATTCCAAAGACTTTTTCCATTATCGTGGTTTTAAAAATCTACACGTCATATCATCCTCTCCAAATATTTCCAATACTATCCATATTCTAACAATTCTTGAAACAGTATCTCCAAACCAAAAAAATATTCTTCTCATTCCTTAATCATAAAACCAGCTGCCTACTGAAACTTGGCTCATGGAGCTCAAAATTATCACATCCTATGTGGAGTTCATCCCTGCCACCCCAAACCTGCTTCTCCTATTATAACTTAAAGAATGGAACAAAAATCTGCACTTTTTTTTTTTTTTGGTCTTTTCAGGGCTACTGTGGCACATGGAGGTTCCCAGGCTAGGGACTGAATTGGAGCTGTAGCCACTACCCTACGCCAGAGCCATGGCAACACCATATCCAAGCCTTGTCTGCGACCTACACCATGGCTCATGGCACCACTGAGCGAGGCCAGGGATCAAACCTGCATCCTTACGGATACTAGTCAGATTTGTTTCCACTGTGCCATGACCTGAACATTTTTAATGGAGTTCCCATGGTCGCTCAATGGTAATGAACCTGACTTGTATCCATGAGGATGCAGGTGCGACCCCTGGCCTTTCTCATTGGGTTAAGGGTATGGTGTTGCCGTCACCTGTGGTGTAAGTCGCAGACGCGGCTGGGATCCTACATTGCTGTGCCTGTGGTGTAAGTTGGCAGCTACACCTGTGATTCAGTCCCTAGCCTGGGAACTTCTATATGCCATGGGCAAGGCCCTAAAAAAACAAAAAACCCAAAAACAGAAACAAAAATCTGTACATTTTTCAGTTGGTACAGTAGATCTTATCCTTGTCTGCTTCATGTCTCACACTTGATGTTTAATCAATCACCCAGTTCTGTGAATAGTCTTACTTGATTTTTCTTAAACCAGTTCACTTTTTGTCCCCATTTTCAGTACCCTAATTCTGGTCACCACAATGGGCTGCTAGAATTACTTTCAGCATCTTTTATTTTATTATTTTACAGTGATTTTTATTTTTCCATTATAGCTGATTTACAGTGTTGTGTCAGTTTTCTACTGCTGCACAGCAAGGTGACCCAGTCACACATACAGGTATGCATTCTTTTTTTCTCACATTATCATTTTAACATGCTCTGTCACAAGTGACCAGACATAGTTCCCAGTGCTATACAGCAGGATCCCGTTGCTTATCAGCGTCTTTTTAAATAGACTTACTCTTAGTGTCTGGTTGCCAAATGACTTACTCTCAATATCCAGCTGCCAACCAACCAATTCTTGAAAACAATGCATGTTCTTCAATTTTTGGCTGTGCATTTCACCCAAGTCCATTAGAGCTCCTTTATCTAACCCGCCCCACACTTGTTAATTGTGAGGATAGATGTGTTAAAATGTCGTGTTATGGAATTGTCTAATTCTTTGTGTAGTTCTGTCAGGTTTTGAGTTTTATATTCTGAACCCATGTTCTTTAGGTGCATACAGTTTGAAGTTGTTATACTCTCCTGATTGTCTTCTAATCATTACAAAGTGACCTCCTTTATTTCTAATAATACTTTCTACTTTAAATTTTATTTCATGTAATACTATTTTACATTGCTGGAATTTGTTTCATATATTGTTTTTATAAATTTATCTTACAACTTTTATATCCCTTTATGTTTTAGGTACGTTTTTTATCCAGTCTGACTCTATCTTTAAACTGATGTGGTCAGTACATTTCCATTCATGGTGATTACTGATAGATTTGGATTTATTTGCATTCTTTTATTTTACACTTTCCATTTCCACTTAGGTTTGCATTTATTTTTCTTTTGGATTAAATAAGGCCATTATTTGTCCCTCATTTTTCCATTAGTTTTCTGCTATTATTTTTGAAAGTTTTGCATTCTGTTTATGTTATTTAACTGGTTACTCTAGGAGTTTTTACTCCATCTTTAATTTTTAAGTCTTAAATCATTAAGTTGGCCTTCTTCCTCCTCAAATGTAAGAAATATAAAATACTTTACTCTCAAATAGTCTTCCAGCATTTATGTGATATTGTTACTTAATAATTTTCTGAATCTTGTTCATATTTCATCACACAAGTGGGACCTTACTATTGTTTTATAAGTTAAATATTCTTCAGTTTACCCAGATATTTACCATTTTCTTTGCTCACTGTGCCGTATTAAATCATTTTTCCTTCTTGCCTAAAGTATAGACTTTAAAAGTTCCTTTGGTAAAGATCTGTTGGAAATTAACCCAGTTTTCAATTGTCTGTAACTGCCTTTATCTCACCCTCATTCTTTAAATATTGTCTTGGTGGTTATAAAATTCCTGGTTGACAGCTATTTGACTTTAGCACTTTAAGTGGCTTCCGTTGTTGTTGCTAGGAGTCATCTATCTGTCTAAGTGCAGTGACACTGGAGGTAAGCTGCTTTTCTTTGGGTACCTTTAGAGGCTTTCTCTGTTACTTGGTGTTTGCAGATTCATTACACTCTATCTCAGTCTGGGCTTCTTTCTTAAGTATTCTATTCAGACGAGGGATGAGAGAACTCAGGCCTTTCATCAATTCTGAAAAATTTGAGCCATTATCTTTTCAAATATCACCTATCTGCCAGCCCATTACCTCCTTTTAAAATTCCTATTAGGCATGTCTTAGATCTCATTACTTTATTTCTATGTTTCTTAACCTCTCATTTATACTTTTAATTTTTGTGTAATATTTAAAATTATTATTATTAATTTGTTTTTTGCATCTGTCTTCCTGTTGAGTTCTTCTCTTATAAATCTGGACTATTTCCAGTTTAATAATTGTTATTTCAACTGTGTCTAATCTGTGATTTAGTCTACACTTTTTGAGTTTTTTTTTTTTTTTTTCTCTTTAGGACTGCACCCACAGCATACGGAAGTTCTCAGGCTCGGGGTCTAATCAGAGCTACAGCTGCTGGCCTACACCACAGCCACAGCAATGTGGGATCTGAGCCACCTATGTGACCTCTACCACAGCTCATTGAAATGCCGGGTCCCTGACCCATTGAACTGAGTGAGATCAAGAATCGAACCCACATCCTCATGGATGCTAATCAGATTCATTTCCACTGTGCCACAACGGGAACTCCCTGAGTTTTTATTTTTATTTATTAATTTTTATGTCTATGAATGCTCTCTGAATCTTTCTTTAAAATATGCCCAACCACTTTCGAGACATAAATAAATGTCTTTCTTTAAATATATTTATTGCCTATGTATTTTTTTTAGATTCTAATTCTAACCATTCTGAAGTCTGAAGACATTGTGCTTTACTTTCCTCATCTGGAAAATGGGAATAAAAGTAATTGCTACTCCATGAATTGTTTTGAAGATTGAATTAATAAGTCCATGTAAAGTTCGTAGAGGAGTTCCTAGCACAGAGTAAACTTTACAAGTGTGAGCTATTGTTGCTATCATTATTGCTGTTATTCATAGAGCTGATCTTGTTCTTTGCTGACTCCCTCCAAGTGGCTTGTTTTTTTCATGTGTTGAGTAATTTTTGATTGTGAGCACGTGTCCCTTAGAATGTTATCGGTGGAAATTTCCTAAGGCTTGTAGATGTGTAATGTGCATTTCTTCAGGGAGGATGTGGATGGCTTTTTCCAAGATGGGAAAACTACCATCCCAGCTCGTTTAAATTAAGTTCTTGACTTAGGTATTTTCATGCCTCGTGGACAGTATGAATTACAGCCACAAGTTTTTCTAAGGATTGGATTGTAGTTATGAATTCTCAGAGACTTATTTCCCCTTAACCTGGAGATAGAGTAAGATAGGCAAACTGCCTTCATGCCATTCTTTGCAAGGTAGTTTCTTTGCTTATTTGCTTGGTGAGTTTTTCACTTAAGATCCCAGCATTGATACAGGTGTCAATCACCATGAGTCCTATTGTATGATGATCCTATATCTTCAGAAGAGAAGAGAATGTCCCTGGCTCATCCATTAGCTTAAGCAGTTACTTATTTTTGAGAGTTCATTTTTCCTGGTCATTTTTGAATAACTTTCTTGCCATTTCAGCCCTCCTTTGGGAATGAATTTTGAATATTCTATTCAGGATTTGTAGGCATTTTGAACCTAGAGATTTTTTTTCTATAAAGGGCTAGGCAGTGAATATTTTAGGGTTGGTGGATCATGCGGCCCCCATTGTTACTACTATCTCTGCTGTTGTTTAAAAAAAATAAAAAGCAGTTGTAGACAATTCATGAGCAAATAGGGATGATGATGTTTCCATTAAACTTTATTTATGAAAGTAGATGACAGACTGGGTTTGACTCCATGGGCTTTGGTTTTTGAACCCCTATTCTATAATATAACTGGTAACAAAAGATGGCAGAGTGATGTAGCCTTCAAGACTCCCGGCAGCCAGAGCCTAAGGGAAACCAATGTTGTTGCCTTATTGAAACTTTCCTTTTTATTCAGAACTTAAAATATTAGAGTAGAAAAACCTACAGGGGCTTCTGAGGAGACAACCTATGGGGTGGGGTGGGAGTTTGGGTAGGAGCTGGAGTTACGGTGTGGGGGGAATCTTGGAAGTGTTTGTTTTCCATGAAGATTGTTTTTGATAGGCTCTCCTGCCTGGTTCTGATAATGAATCTTGCTGGATCACAGATACTTAGACATTTCCAAGTTTATTTTACCCTTCCCATAGTTCATTAATGTCTGTACAATCTCCTCTGCTGACTGAGCATATCCCATGTCTGCAGTGATGGTACAGGCCAGGATAGGTGCTTTTTCTTTTTCCTTAAGCCAACTAAGGTCCCCATTTGAATGAATGCTTTGCTTTTGACTGACTCCTTGGGCCTAAAGAATAAGGTTATTTGTCATAGGAATTGATGTAGGGATGGAAATGGGAGGTGGATCTATTATATAATTTCCTGAAATCTGACTATGGAAACATTCCTTTTACAACAAAGACAATTTTGGTACAATTTTTGGCAATATACGGCTTTTGTTGAGTTGGTTGTGAAGTCTTATTGGCTGGAGAGAATTCAAGCTTATTTTAGTGGGACAGGTGCTGGAACTTGTGGATAGAGAGGTGGGAATAAAATCTGAGGCTGCAGGTATAAAAAAAGGTTTTTATTGAGATTCTCAGCTCTAAATGTAGTTGCTTAACAGCTGGGCTTTCCTGTCTTCTTGTTTGAAGGACTCTGAAGAGATGGCATCTCCACAGGCTTCTGTTAGTGGTGAGCTGGGAGGGCCTGTCAGTGGAGAGGTTTATCTTACTAATGAACATAAAGCACACAGGCCTCAGAAAGTGCCTGAGCAGACTGGCAGATTTTTTTTCTCTATTTCATCAGGGTGACTTTGAAAAGGCTGCAGGCAAATGGCACCTTTCACTTTAAAATCCTAAACCATGGCTTTATGATCATTTAAAAAAATCAGAGTTTGGTAAGCCACAGTGGTGAGGGTATGGACAGTTGCAGTGTTTTCCAGAAACTTGTGCAGGGAAAGTCTGGGGGAGTGGAAGGACTGCATTTTGAAAAATACATTTTATTTTTTATTTTAAAAATTTTACTGGAGAATAGTTGACTTACAGTGTTGTGTTAGCTTCACGTGTACAGCAAAGTGGACCAGCCACACATACATACATATTTCCGTTCTTCCTCAGAGTCCCCTCCCAAATAGGCTACCACAAAATATTGAGTAGATTTCCCTGTGCTCTACAGTAGGTCCTTGTTATTTATATATTTTATACATAGTAGTGTGTAAATGCCAATCCCAGTGTCCCAAATTGTCCCCCCACCCACCCCCCGCCAGTGTTTCTCCTTTGGTAACTGTAAGTTTGGTTTCAAAATCTTTGAGTCTGTTTCTGGCTGGTGAATGAATTTTTTTGTATCATTTTATTAGATTCCAAGTATAAGTGATATCACACGGTATATGTCTTTCTCTGTCTGACTTACTTCACTTAGTACGATCATGTCTAGGTCCATCCACGTTGCTGCAAACGGCATTATTTCGTTCTTTTTTAAGTGCAGCAATTCTTGTTCTTCAGTCCCCTATGCCTAGCTTTTTTCCTTCTCTACACTTATTTTAAAAGCCCTTCTCCCTCCTCCTTCCAATGAAAACCTACGCGTTATCCCTGAGTCTGTTTGGAAGAACAGACTGGAAGACATCTGCCTCTTGCCTTATTTTTTAAATTCCTCTAAACGAGAGCGCCAATTCTCCACCGCAGAGCTCCGGCTCCCCGAGCAAACCAAATGGCGGCTGTTGGCATCGCAGTGACAGCTTGTTAATGGAGAAATCCTTGACAGTGTGACAACCTGTGTGGGCTGCCTCGGGAAGCCAAATCCGCCCCCACACAAACCTCAGTCATTAACAGGTGGGGAGGAATAGCAACTCATTGCTGTTGAGGAGGGAAAAATACTCCACCAAATGAATTATATATATTAAAAAATAACTCCAAATTTGTTCATCTCCTTCCTAGTTCTTCTTAGCAGGCTGCATTGGAAAGGGCTTTTCCTTTGGGGTCAGAGGAGACTGAATTTGAATCTGAGTTCGGCCACCTCCAAGCTGTGTGGCTTTCTGGACCTTCCCTCACTGAATCTCAGGTTGGGAACAGGAGCACTGTCAGAGCCTATCTGAGAAGGAAATACCATTGTAGCATTTGCCTCTTGGTGTTCAATGGTTAAAATCTCTCTTTAAGATGACGGATTGGGAGTTCCCTTCGTGGCTCAGTGGTTAATGAATCCGACTAGGAACCATGAGGTCGCGGGTTCGATCCCTGGCCTTGCTCAGTGGGTTAAGGATCCGGCGTTGCTGTGAGCTGTGGTGTAGGTTGCAGACGCGGCTCGGATCCCACGTTGCTGTGGCTGTGGCGAAGGCCAGCGGCTACAGCTCCTGTTAGACCCCTAGCCTGGGAACCTCCACATGCCGCGGGTGCGGCCCTACATAAAGGCAAAAAGACCAAAAAAAAAAAAAAAAAGATGACGGATTGGCCAAGTTGTTCTTGGAATTCCGTCAAGTGTTGATTGTTAGATTTAGAGGCAGAGTTTTTTTTTTTTTTTTCAGTGCATTACGTTTGAAAAAGCCACGTCTTTTTGGTGAATTGGGCCTTTCATCATGAGAAAGTGACCTCCTTTATCTCTAGTCTTTTGTCTTGAAATTATTTCGTGTGATGTTATTTTATGTGCTGGTACCTCAGTGTATATGTGTGTTTGTGTGTGTATATATTTATATATGACTAATTCTATTTATTTTTCAGTATTTCTGTACCCTCAATTTTCTTGAAGGGAAAGATGCGTGGGGGTAGAGGTGTAGTAGAAGGGCAGGCTTGGCTTCTCTGTTGCTTGGTCAAGGCAGTCACACTGGTTGGACTGACCACTCAGACTCCCTTTCTGTCCTGCTCCTTGAAGCCCCAAATATAACATGATATGGTGCGATATGATATGATATGATACACACACACTGTTTGTAAGAAAGCCCCTCTCGGAGCCTGCATGTGGTAGTACCACTCATGATGGCCTCTAAACGTTTCCTTCTTAGTTGTGATCTATACTAGAAAGGTTGAAGAATGAACTTATTAAAACTTTCACCTACAGCTCTTGGTATACATCTAATGGCTCAATATAATTTGAGACATTCAAGATGTTTAAAAGAGTGGTTTCTAAGCTTCCTTGGGTCTCAGATCCCTTTGTGAATGTGATGAAAATTATGGACTCTCTCCTCAGGAAAAAAAAATGCACAAAGTTTTTAAACAATCTCAGCCTATTCTCCCCACCTTTTAAAGTTCCAGATGCTCCAGGTAAAGAACCTTTCTTTAAATACTTGCATTATAAATATTAAGGGATGAAAGATAGGAGGAATGATTTTTTAATAATGATTGTTATTTTTTCCATTATAGTTGGTTTACAGTGTTCTGTCAATTTCTAGTATACAGCAAAGTGACCCAGTCTCTCCTCCCTGACTCTCTCTCTCTCTCTCTTTCTCTCTCTCTCTCTCTCTTTCTCTCTCACACACACACACACACATTCTTTTTCTCACATCCTCCATCATGTTCCATCACAAGGGACTAGATATAGTTCCCTGTGCTATACAGCAGGATCTCATTGCTTATCTACTCCAAATGCAATAGTTTTCATCTAGTAACCCCAGATTCCCAGGCAATCCCACTCCCTCCCCTAACATTTTTTTTAATGGAAACTTATCTGTCAGAATGGCAGCCTGTGTTGCCCTGGCAGAAGGTCACTGCATACTATATATATAGTCTGGGGTGGACCAGACTTACCAGGAAGGACAGTCCCTGAGCTAGCACTCCATGTGTGCCCTGGAGACCCAAGCTGAGGATTACTCAAGGGTCTAGAACCAATGAACCCTATCACCCCAGCCAAGTCTTCCAGGAAAACATCCTCCAGTGGAGGCCTTCATAAACTGGTGCATGCCCCAGGCTCACACTGATGAAAACCCCAGTTGAAGGTAAGCTGAGAATAAAACATAAAACACTGAAGAAATGTTACCATGAGAGCTAGAATGCAGGTACAACAAATGGAAACACTGATACTTGAGAAAGCAGAGATTACCATGTTAGCTGAAAAGGTACGTGCACATCTTATTTTATAGTGTTTCACAGATATTTTACAGTTTTTGCAAATTGAAGGTTTGTGGCAACCCTGTGTGGGACAAGCTTTATGGGTGCCAGTTACATCATTGGCTTACTTAGTGTCTCTGTGTCACATTTTGGTAATTCTAACAATATTTTGAACTTTTTCATTATGCTTATATTTGTTATAATAATCTGTGACCAGTAATCTTTGATGTCACTGTTTCAAAAGATTATGGTTTGTTGAAGGCTCAGATGATGCTTAGTGTTTTTAGCAAAAAAGTGCTTTTAATTGAGGTACATATATTGTTTTTTAAAGGTATAATACTATTACAGGCTTAACAGACTGTAGTGTAGTATAAAAATAACTTTTATATGCACTGAGGAAATGAAAATTTTATATGACTCATTTTTTCACAATATTCACTTTTTTTGTGTTCTGGAACTGAACCTGTGATGTCTCTAAGGTAAACTTGTACTTCAATACAGGTGTATTTAAAATATCCAAAATTAAAGAAGAATAGAACCCATAAAAATGGAGATAATGGAAGAGGACAGAAAGACTTGAGATAAAGTAGCTATTTTTAGAAATGATGAATATTGCCATGGATAAGAGAGAGCGAATCTTTAAGGAGAGTTTAAACAATAGACTAAACATGACTAAAGAGCGAATAAATAAAATGGAAGAATTACCAGAAGAAATCATCCAGAATGCAGAAAAGAGGAATTAAGACTTAGGAATTATGAAAGAGAAGGTGGAGAGAAAGGAGGAGACAGTGAAATTTTACCCTAGACACACATGACAGAAATCATGCATAAAGAAAGCTCTGAAAGTTACTAGGCAGAAAAGATGGATTACTTAACAAAGTCACTGTCAGGCAAAAAGCAGACTGTTATCCTCAGTAACACATGCCAAGAAATAAAAAAAGAAATAAAAGTATCTTCAAGGCACTGAGGCAAAATTTTGTGAGTACATATTTTACTAGTATAAATAGTGGGAAAAAAAAAACCCCAAAACAACCCACTCCTAAACCACAAAGGACAGTCTCTTCAATAAATGCTATTGGGAAAACTGGACCACCACATTCAAAAGAATGAAATTGGGCCACTGTCTTATATTATATACAGAAATTAACTCAAAATGGATTAAAGACTGTAAGACCTGAAACTATAAAACTCCTAGAAGGAAATGTAAAGGAGCAGTGAACATCTCAACATCAATCTTGGCATTGAATGTTTGAATCTGACTTCAAAAGCATGGCCAAGAAAGCAAAAATAAGTAAACAGGACTCCTTCAAACTAGAAAGTGTCTGCACACCATAGGAAATAAGCAAGAAAATGAAAAGATAGCCTAGTGAATGGGAGAAAATATTTGCAATTCATATCTGGTAAGGAGTTACTATCAAAATACATAAATAACTCAAATAATTCAGCAGCAAGAAACCCCAAACTGATTAAAAAATGGACAGAGGATATAAATTGACATTTTTCCAAAGGAGACATAAATGACCAACAGACAGAGGAAAAGATGCTGAACATTGCTATTATTATGACAAAGTAAGTCAAAACTACAATGGGATATTATCTCATATCTGATAGAATAGCTATTATCTAAAAGACAGGAAATAAGTGTTGGTGAGGATGTGGAGAAAAGGGAACCCTCCTACACTCTTAGTGGGAATGTAAATTAGTGCAGCCACTATGGAAAACAGTATGGAGTTTCCTCAGAAAATTAAAAACAGAACTACCATTTGATCCAGTAATTCCACTTCTGTGTATTTTTCCAAAGAAAACAAAAACACTAATTTGAAAAGATATACGCACCCCTGTGTTCACTGCAGCATTATTTCAATTAGGCAAGACATAGAAACAACATCCATGTCTATTTTTTTCCATTATAGCTGGTTTAGAGTTTTCTGTCAATTTTCCAACTGTACAGCATGGTGACCTGGTTACACATACATATATAGATTCATCACAAGTGATTAGACATAGTTTCTGGTGCTATACAGCAGAAGCTCCTTGCTTTTCCATCCAAAAGGCAACAGTCTACAACTATTAACCCCAGACTCCCAGACCATCCCACTCCCTCCCCCACCCTCTTGGCAACCACAAGTCTGTTCTCCAAGTCTGTGATTTTCTTTTCTGTAGAAAGTTTCATTTGTGCAATATATTAGATTCCAGATATAAGTGATATCATACAGTATTTATCTTTCTCTTTCTGACTTACTTCACTCAGTATGAGGGTCTCTAAGTCCATCCATGTTGCTGCAAATGGCATTATTTTATCCTTTTTTATGGCTGAGTAGTATTCCATTGTGTATATATACCACACCTTCCTAATCCAGTCATCTGTCAATGGACATTTGGGTTGTTTCCATGTCTTGGCTATTGTGAATAGTGCTGCAGTGAACATGCATGTTCAAGTGTCTTTTTCAAGGAAAATTTTGTCTGGACATATGTCCAAGAGTGGGATTTTTGGGTCATATAGTACTTCTATGTATAGTTTTCTAAGGTACCTCCATAGTGTTTTCCATAGTGGTTGTACCAGCTTACATTCCCACCAACAGTGCAGGAGGGTTCCCTTTTCTCCACACCCCCTCCAGCATTTGTTGTTTCTGGACTTATTAATGATGGCCATTCTGACTGGTGTGAGGTGGTATCTCGTGGTAGTTTTGATTTACATTTCTCTAATAATCAGTGATGAGCATTTTTTCATGTGCTTGTTGGCCATCTGTGTATCTTCTTTGGAGAAATGTCTGTTCAGGTCTTTGCCCATTTTTCAGTGGGGTTGTTGGCTTTTTTGCTTCGAGTTGTATAAATTATTTGTATATTTTAGAGATTAAGCCCTTGTCAGTTGCATCATTTGACACTATTTTCTCCCATTCTGTAAGTTGTCTTTTAGATTTCTTTATGGTTTCCTTTGCCATGCAAAAGCTTGTCGTCTTGATTAGGTCCCATTGGTTTATCTTTGCTTTTATTTCTGTTGCTTTGGGAGACTGACCTGAGAAAACATTTGTAAGGTTGATGTCAGAAAGTGTTTTGCCTGTGTCCTCTTCCAGGAGTTTCATGGTGTTTTGTCTTATATTTAAGTCTTTAAGCCATTTAGAGTTTATTTTTGTGCGTGGTGTGAGAGTGTGTTCTAGTTTCATTGATTTGCATGCAGCCGTCCAGGTTTCCCAGCAATACTTACTGAAAAGATTGTCTTTTTCCCATTTTATGTTCTTGCCTCCTTTGTCAAAGATTAATAGACTGTAGGTGTCTGGAACCTACATGTCTATCGATGGACGAATGTATAAAAATGATGTGGTATATATCTACAGTGGAATACTACTCAGCCATAAACAGCAAAATGTTGGGAGTTCTCTGGTGGCCTAGTGGGTAAGGACCTGGCCTTGTCACTACTGTGACTTAGGTCACTGCTGTGGCTTGGGTTCAGTCCCTAGTGGGGCAAAAAAAAAAAAAAACAAAAACAGAATTTTCCATTGGTGATAACACAGATGGGCTTTGAGTGTATTATGCTAAGTGAAGTAAGTCAGACACATACTGTACTACATCACTTATATGTGGAATCTAAAAAGCAAAACACATGAACAAACAAAACAAAATGAAAGTTATAGACACAGAGTGCAGATTGTTGTTCACCAGAGGAGAACTGGGTCTATTGGGCAAAAGTGGTAAAGGGGATCAATTTTATGGTAACAGATGATAACTTATTAGAGTGATCACTTTGTAGTATATGTAAATATTAAATTATTATGTTGTAAACTTGAAACTAGTAAAAACTTATATACCAGTATTACCTACCACCCCCAAAATAAAAAGCTCAAACCAAAAACACAAAACCAGGAGTTCCTCTTGTGGCTCAGTGTGTTATGGAATCTGACTAGTATCCACGAGGATTTGGGTTCTATCCATGGCCATAGTCAGTGGGTCAAGGACCTGGCATTGCCATGAGCTGTGGTGTAGGTCGTAGACAAGGCTTGGATCCTGCATTGCTGTGGCTGTGGCATAGGCCAGAAGCTATAGCTCCAATTTGACCTGTAGCCTGGGAACTTCCATATGCTGCAGGTGTGATCCTGGAAAAAAACACACACACACAAAACCAGCATCCATAGGAAGTATACTCAAGTGTTAAGTTTATTCTGGTTGGTAAAATTAAAAGTGACTGTTAGTTTTACCTTAATATTTTTGTATTATTCCCATTTCCCACAATAAACATGATTAACTTAAGTAATGACAGTAAATATTAGAAAATAATAATCTGTGTTGAAAGGATAGGAAATCTTCGTCTCTGTTCAAATTAAGTCCATTCTTCAAGGATTAGCTGCAATGACATTTTATCCACAGGGCCTTCCTGCTGGTTCTTTCACCTCTGCTGGACAGATTCATCCATTCAGCTTAGGTAGCACAGTGCCTAGGGCCCATGATAATATTTTAATTTTAATTTTAAAATCAGAGGGAGAAGCTGAGTATAATAGTAATGAGCATATAATTATAAATACAGCCAGTATTGCATTTTATTTTTGCCTTTATATGAGTGTGGTGGTAAAATATAATTTAAAATATATTAAATATATATTGTATATTAAATATATATATTCATTATCTTCTTTTTAATGCAGGGAACCCATGAACGCAAAAATGCTTAGGGCCCATTGAAGTCATAAAGCAGCCCCGAGCCCCTGACTTCCTGTCTTAATTTTCCTTTCCCCAGAAGCAGGGCCTGGGAAAAGCCTCTACAGGCAGATTAACTGGGAGATGACCTTAGGAAGCAGACTTGAGGGAGCAGATAGAGAGGCAGGAGGAAGGAAAACCCAATAAAAGCCTGTGTTCTTAAGGTCACTGCTATGGGCAGGAGGGTTTAATTTCTCAAAACCTCCATTCTTAAAGATGTACAAAGTGCCTCCCAGTATTTCATACCAGAAGGATGGGCTGCCAGGCTATCTACTGACTACTGTCCTCCACTTTTGAGCAGTCACCCCGAAGCTTGTTAACTCCCTTCCATAGGACTTGAATAAGCTGGGTGGCTCCTGGCCCTGGGGCAAAAAACCTAGTGCTAATTCAAGGTGAGATGCTGTGAGCATGAGAGCAAAATGGCATGGCTAAAGAGAGCTGAAACTAAAATGACAGTGGGGTCAAGGTGATATGCTGCCAAAGATAGAAAGAGTTTGCTGCTGTTCCCCTAGAGTCAATCTTACATAATCCCCAGGCTCTCAAAATGTTTTGTCCCTATGTCTGTAAGGGCTCATTTTACGTTCAGCCATGTTTCATGCATCCCATAGTTCCTTTTCCTTATAAATTCTTTAAGGTCAAGAGCCATGCTCATGGCACAGAACATTACACGTATTAGGTACTCAATATATGTTGTTGATTTAATTTAACTAAGAGGGCCCTGGACTAGGATTAAGAAAACTGAATTCCAGTCCCCGCTCTGCAACTAGCGTGCTGTGTGAGGTTGGGCAAACCCCTCGGTCTCCTTGGATCTCATAATTCTACCTGTAAAATGGGAAGCATGGACAAGATCTTCTCCAAGGAGCCCTCTGGATCTGTTTGATTATTCCAATCCACACAGTTCCACTCAGCATAAAGAAGGCTCCAGCTGCATTCTAGGCCCCATGGCTGGGATTATAGAGGTAAATGCAGCACTGTTTTACTGTGTGGAAATAGACAAAGGAAGAATTAGAGCACAGCATGGCAGAGGCGAGCCTGAGGGCTGAGGACACACAGTGGGATGTGTAACCAAATCTGGGAAGTGTCAGGAGGAATTCTTTGCAGAGATGACAGCTGAGGTGATTCTTTTTTTTTTAGTGTTAGGAATATAGATTTTATTTATTTACATTTTTTTTAGAGTATAGGTGATTTACAGTGTTGTGTCAATTTCTGATGTACAGCATACTGACCCACTCATTCATATATATATATATATTTAATTTTCAAAAAATTATTGGAGTGTAATTGACTGACAATGTTTCATTAGTTTTAGGTGTACAGCTGAGTGACTCAGTTATGCATATACATATACCCATTCTTTTTTTCCCGTGTAGGTTATTACAGACCATTGAGTAGATTCTTAAAGGATGGCTGATAGGTAATAGGAAGAACGTGTAGAGGATAGGGGAGGACATGCCAAAAATTGCTGGTTCAGGGAAAGGAGACATCTTCCTCCAGCTTGCCTAGGACAGAAAAGGGATGTTACTAAGGCACTCTGATTTTGGGGCCCAGGCTATTTCCCTGTCTCATTTTGCCTTTCCTAGGGCAATTATTGTATACTGCCACATGCATGTTTTAATGTGTGTGTTGGCTCCAAGATTGGGAGAGAAGAACTAGTTATATGGAAAAACTACAGCATCCCTGGTGGGAGACAAGACAGATTTTTCTGTGTTTCTTGGGAAAGGAGACTCGCCTTCATTTTATTTTATATTTATTATTAAGCAGCACTGTGGAAATGGAGTTTTAAAAAATGCAGCCACAGACTCATGGAGAGAAGAGGATATATTAGCCACTAGGCAGGTTTTCGTTCAATTTACATATGTTCGATCAGCCCAGCGTTCTTCTCTTTGATATTAATGAATACATTTCTTTCCAGAAGTCAAAGTGCCTGTTATTTTCTCCCTATTTATGGTGATCAGGTATTTGCGTTACTCCAGGTAAAATAGGTTGGAAGTGGCTTATAGAAGCAGCTCTTCAAACTAAGTGGCCCGTGGGAATCAGGTGCTATAGAGACCCCAGTCCTCTGGATATAACTGCTGACATTTCCCCTTCATGTTCTGCCTGAGCAGAAGAGCACCCCGTAATTTTACCTCATGGAGTCATTTGCTGCTTTGGAAAGAAATGCTCTTTGGTCATAAAGATCTCACTGCACATAAATGTCATGCTGAAAAGGTTTCTCTTTTTGGAGAAGTGGCCAAGAGCCCCCAGTTTCAACAACTTGCTTCATTACTGAGGAGAAGCAAATGACAAAACTTGTCAAAGTAGTGGCTGGCACACACAGTCTTCCTAATGTTTCCCTGACAGAGGAAGCAGGAGAATGCTGGAGAGAGACTTTATTTCTTGTATAGAAACTTGTTTCTTAGAAGAGTTTGGCTCAGAATATGGAATTTGGTGTTGATTACAGGTAGGAACCCTGATTCACTGTGGCTGATGCCAGCTCTGGACATACAGTAACTACTCAGAACTAAATGTGGCTGCCACCATTTTTCAATTGTCCTGTGGATTTTTAGTCTTAACACAAGCCGCCTGTGACCTTATAATGGAAAAAAATAGCATGAGGGAAAGAATGTATTTATTGAGACTCTAAGGAGTGCATTGGTTATTTCATCTGTTCTTTTACTAATGACTGAACTAAACATTTTACTTATGCTTTCAATTCAGTGAGCACACATGAATGAAAACCATGGAGTGAGTCATTTACTGTGAGGGTTAAAACATCCTCTCATGCCATCTTCACCACAATAGCAAGACGTTGGGCATTTCATTTAGAAAGGATAAGCAATGAGGTCCTGCTGTACAGCACAGGGAACTATGTCCAGTCTCTTGGGATAGACCATGATAGAGGATAATATAAGAAAGGGAATGTATAAATATTTATGATTGGGTCACATTGCTCTATAGCAGAAATTGGCACAACCGTGTAAATCAAGTATACTTTAATAAAACTAAAGAAAAAAACAAGTGAATAAGTTGGGTATGTCATAATCACGTTTATATATGAACAGGTGAGGCTCAGAGAATTTTAATTGATTGACTAGGGTGACACAACTCATAAATGACAAAGCTGGGATCTAAAGCTGGTTTTGTCTGACTCCAAAGCTCATGCTTAGAAACTCACAGATCACAGTGTAGGCACCAAGTAAGTAGTCATCAGCTAGGTTTTTATAGACGTGATGATGGTGAACTCATTGAAGATGGGCCCAGGGCACAAGGGAGTGATAATCCTGAGAATCCTACTCTTTTCAAATTCCTTGATTCATTTCTGAGACACTTCTTGAGTTGAGATTGCCATCTATACACTATGTTATGAGATTCAGAGATGAACAATATAGGGTTTTTGTGCCTAGTTGGGAAAATAAGAAGGCAGGGTAACATACATAACATAGGAGTCTATATACCAGTTCAGGCACGTTCTGGTAATCAATAGCTGAGTGAAGACCAACCCAAACTTAGTGTCTTAAAACAACCATTTTATTATTATCTCTTATGGTTCTTTGGCTTTTGGCCTCAGCAGGCCACCCCTCATGTTTTTATCCATGGATCGCGGTTGAGACTGTTGCCCTCTGAAGGCTCTTTTATTCACATGCCTGGTTCCTGTGATGACTGGATTAGCTGAGGGCTGTTCTCACAAATTCTTTCCTCACATGGATTCTCCAAATGGCTAGCTTGGAATTCCTCATGGCATAAAATCCATGGCAGATGGATTTCTTCCCAGTGACTAGCTTCCCTGGGAGCAAACCTCCCAAGAGAGAAAGGTGGAAGCTGTGAAGCCTTTTTCTGACTAAGCCTTGGAAATCAAACAGTGTTACTTCCACTGAATTTTGTTGTTTGCTGCCTATAGAGAGTCCCCGGTTCAACTTCCATTCAAGGTTTGGGGCTCCTCAGGGTCATGCATGGCTGAGAAGCACAGTTCACTGGGGAGCAGGAGGAATTTGGAGACTAGATACCACATACTGGGTGTCTGTCAAGTTTGAGAGCCCTGTTGAAGGACCAACCAACGTTACTCTCCAAGGCAGAGGAAACAGCCTGACTCTTAACAAAGGTAAAATAGTTCTTGTAAGCCAAGAGATCAGAGTTCACAGAAGCCCAGGTAGTTGGCCTGTGTGAGTGGGATGGGGTATGTGGAAGGAGGCACAGTGTCCAGAGATTAATAACAACCAATTCCCTCATGGCCATGCACATTGATGTCCCACTCAGTTTCCCTTTGTGATGGTCAGTGCTTATGCCACTGAGCTGCAGTGATGACTGACTATTCACACCTGTACCCTCATTGTGGAAATTTCCATCACCTAAATAGCTTTGGACTTTGTCTCACTCCCTGGAGGCAGCCCAGGGCTAACAAATAGTCATCCCCCTTGCTATAGGTAGGACAACTCAGTGATGCCATTTGTACTCCCAAGCACCCTAGGAGCTCAGCTGAGCCCAGAGTTCAACTGAGCTTACCCCTTTGTGCAGCCTCCTCCTCTTCCCTAACTTGCTGCCCTCATGCCTCTTCCCCTCTCAGTAAATCATGTGCGTTAAGAGCCTCAGACTCAGAGCTACTTCTAGAAAGCTGACCTAAGACAGGCCTTTAGAAAATAAACCCATGAACAGGCTGTTTGGAGGAACAATGAGTCCATTGCAATGAAATCTATTCCAAAAAACTGAGTTGTATTGTGATATGTGGTACATTTAAGAGGTGTTGGGAAAGTGTAGCTTGTAGCAAAATATATCTACTCTGAGTTCTGGTATAAAACTACTAGATTTTAATCCTAACTCCACTGCTTAATAACTGTGCCGTTTTAGGCAAATTTCCCTGCCTATAAAATGGGAGAATAAAAGTCCCTATGCAGAAGAAAAATTGGGAAGAATGAATGAATTATTATCACTAGAATATGAAAAAATAAGAATAATTTTTTCTATTATGTTCAATACTGTATCTTAGCACCTAGAATAAGGTCTGTCACATACTAGATTCTTAATAAATATTTGTTGAGTAAAGCAATTAGAAGAACACCAGGTACAATTTCAGTCCTAGGAGTTTATTCAAAAATATATGTTCACGATAATGTAAACTAACAGATTATTAATTACAGAAATAACAGTAGCTTGTTGAAAGCAATAGCATATTTGAAATAGCAAAAGAATGTGAAAATATATACAAATATTTCTACACGGCACATATGTACACACAATTATCACAAAAATTGTATACATAAATTGTTTCATTCATTTAATGGAGTGTTATGCAGTCACTGAAAATGAAGCAATAGAGATTGCAAATATGGGATGATCAACATATTTTATAAAAAAGTAAGGTGCAGAAAAAAGCAAGGTGCTGTACATGCAGCATATCATGTGTGGAAGAACATATATCTGAATTTGTAAATATTTTATATGTGCATATATATGCAGTATGCACACACACACGCGCGCGCGCGCAGAGTCTCTGGTAGGATTCCCAGGAATTTGGCAACAGTGTTTACCTCTGGGGAAGGGATCTAGCTGTCTGGACTCACGAGTAGGAAAGAAACTTAAGATAAACCCTTTTGATTTTTATTCCACTGGCAAGACAAGTCTATCCTATTTGGAAACTAAGCAAGCAGTTCACAGTCTTTAAAAGAAAGAATTGGTATTAACCAAACGTTGGCTGCCTTAGGGATGGATGAAAGAGTAGGTGTATATTCAGTTATCTCAGGGAGCCACAGGCATCTTGCTGAAAGTCCACTTTTAAGAGTGGGTAATTTTTCTGCACAAGGGGGCGCCAAGCCCTTTACCTGGTAAATCCCCTGTGAACTGACCTATAAAGATTGATTACAGCTCAGCCTTGCACTCCTCTGGCTCGGAAAATTAGATTGAATACCATTATTAATTTTGATTATCAGACCTGAATTCTCTGTAAGCTTATTTAGCAGGCAGGCAGGCAGACAGCCTGTAGGCTTTCTTAAATAATGTCCTCTAGATCTGTCTCCTTATGGGGATTGAGGGTCCTAAGGGTAGGACAGAAGTACCTACTGTGTGTCAGGACCCTTGCTGGGTAGCTGACTTATACTTCAAGTCAGTTAATCCTCTCCCTATGTCTCTGAGTAGGAAACAGGCTTCAGTGGTTCAATGACTAGTTCATGGACGTAGTAGAGAAAATCAGAAGAAAGGAGACAGATTACAGGTGCTAGCAACTGCCCCTGGGCTCATGACTCATCACGAGTTTGTTTGAAGGGGAAAATCACAAGATACCTATAAATGAAACCAATAAGAGGGAAGATATGTGCTTGCCAAAATGTTCCTGATTATCAGAAAAAAATGATCTTTCCTTGAGAACATTTTCCCTTGATTCCTAGAATACTAGAGGAGAGTCATGGTATCTAAGAAGATCTGTCACCTGAGTGAATCCGAGTGGTGCTGGGGGCTGTCCCCTCATGCTGACTAAAAAAACATGGCAGTCTTTTGAGAAAAAGCAGCAACCTTGGATGTCATCTAAACTTAGGCAGGTCACTCTTTTTTTTTTTTTTTTTTAGTTTTATTGGAGTATCGTTGACTTAATGTTGTATTAGTTTCAGGTGTACAGCAAAGTGAATAAATTATACACATAAATATATTCATTCTTTTTTTTTTTTTTTTACCACATAGGTTATTACAAACTATTGAGTGGATTTTCCTATGCTATACAGTAGGTTCTCATTAATCATCTATTTTATGGAATTGTGTATATGTGTACTCCCACCCTCCCAATTCCTCCTTCCTCCCAAAGGTTTCACCTCTGGTAACCATAAGTTTGATTTCAAAATTTTTGAGTTTCTGTTTTATAAATAAGTTATTTTGTATCATCTTTATTAGATTCCACATATAAATGATGTATTTATCTTTGTCTGACTTACTTCACTTAATATGATAATCTCTAGGGTCCATTCATGTTGCTGCAAATGGCATCATTTTTTATGGCTGAGTAATATTCCATTGTATATATGTACCACATCTTCTTTATCCATTCTCCTGTCAGTGGACATTTAGGTTGCTTCCATGTCTTGGCTATTATAAATAGTGCTGCAATGAATATTGTGGTGCAAGTATCTTTTTGAATTATGTTTTTCTCCAGATAGATGCCCAGGAGTGGGATTTCTGGATCATATAGTAGTTCTGTATTTAGTTTTTTAAGGAACTTCTATACTGTCCTCCATAGTGGTTAAAAGTCACTGTTATTTAAACATGGGGGTACTGGGGCCCATACAAGTGAACAGAGATAATCAGGTCACAAAGGGTATGTTGCAAGTTAGAGCCACATGCTAGGTCTTTGGATTTTGTTTTTCAACTTCTTTCTAAAGTTGGATCTTATTACCAAAACTTTATAGAGGCCACATTACTCTTGGATCTACTTTTGCAGACCCTGGAATAGCCCCTTTATTTATTATGGGTCCCCTTCCTTTTGTGTCACTATGTTCTTCACTGATGACAGATGACAGCCTATGAGTATGGAAGTGACCTACCAATTTAAAAAAATAAAATTTTTAGCTATAAATCTTTATAATAGTAATTTCCAGCTCTCTCCAAAGTACATCAGGAGTCTCTCCTGATAAAGCACTGAGTATTTATTTTATTTGCTTTGGCCTTTCTAGAACTCTTTGCTCTGTGCCAGGCAAGGCATAGGTATTTGTTCTTGCCTAATTTAGTAGTGATCTGGCATGCATTTAAAAGACCTGCCCTGGGAGTTCCCATTGTGGCTCAGCAGGTTACGAACTTGACTAGTATCCATGAGGATGTGGGTTCGATCCCTGGCCTTGCTTCATGGGTTAAGGGTCTGGCATTGCCCCGAGCTGTAGTGTAGGTCGTAGGTGTGGCTTGGATCTGGCATTGCTGTGACTGTGGTGTAGGCTGGCAGCTGTAGCTCTGATTCAACCCCTAGCCTGGGAACTTCCATATTCCATGGGTGTGGCCCTAAAAAGAAAAGACTTTCCCAGAATCCAAGAATACTGTCACATTGATGTGTGGATTATCAGTAGAACAAGAGAACTACAAGTTGGAAAGTGGTATTGCTTTTAGGGGAGGCAGAGTTCTGAGAGATTCCATCTCTTCTCTGAGGTTCCAGGTAGAATCGTTTCTGTTGTGGCAGGACATATGAATATTATGGACGCCACTCCCCTGTTACATTATATGGCAAAGGTGAAGGGATTTGACAGATGTAATGAAGACCTGTAATTAGTTTGCCTTTGCGTTGATCAAAGAGAGATTACCTGGTGGGTAGGCCTGATCTTCTTGGGTGAGCCTTTTCAAAGAGGGCTGAGACTTTACTCGAAGTTAGAGAGACTCTCCTGCTGGCTTGAGTTGTTCAGCCTCAAGGAAATAAATTCTGCCAACAGCCATGTGAGTTTGGAGAAAGACTCTGAGTTTCTAATGAGACCACAGACTGTCAGTACCTTGATTACCGCCTTGAGGTGAGCCGGAGAAGAGGACTCTGTTGAGCCATGCCCAGACATCTGTCCTATAGAAACTGTGGGATAACCAATGGGTTCCAAGCTGCTAAGACTGTGATTTGCTAGAAAACTCTTTTTTTTTTTTTGCCTGTTTGTCATTTTATGGCCACGGGTTTATGACCGCACCCGCAGCATGTGGAGGTTCCCAGGCTAGGGGTCTAATCGGAGCTGTGGCTACTGGCCTGCGCCGCAGCAACAGCAACACAGGATCCGAGCCATGTCTGCAACCTACACCACAGCTCACGGCAACGCCGGATCCTTAACCCACTGAGCAAGGGCAGGGATCGAACCCGCAACCTCATGGTTCCTAGTCGGATTCGTTAACCACTGCGCCACGACGGGAACTCCATAGAAAACTCTTAAAGCTGCCATGCCTGTAGAGAGAATGTAGGCCCTACCTTGTGTGGCTGACAAGTTGTCCTGCACATAATTGCTTCCATGTTTGGCTTCTCTAAAGTTGAATGTATTTGTGTGTGTGTGTTTGTGTGTGACAATATTTGAGAACAAGAACCTGTACAACTTGAGGTACCTTTGTATAACATTTGTCAAATTACTTCATTTCCTTATGGCTCCCTCCATTCACCTGTGAAACAGGAGTGGCTCTGTGGTTGGCATGTCAGTGGGCCCACTGGGTGGTATGTGCCAGGAAGTTGGGGTGGTGAGGGGCTTCTACAAACAGAATGATAATATAGGAGGGTATTGGATGAAAACAGTTACGATAGATAAGAGAGAGAACTGAATTTGCAGTCCAGAGAGCAATATTTACTCTCTTATTGTTTGAGAACCATGTGACCTTAGGCCAACCATTTAATTTTGCTGATGCCTGGTGTTTTTCCATCTCTGCAAGGAGAGATAATAACAGGCTGGTGGTGAGGACTAAATGAGCTCTTGTATATGACTCATATTGTCACTTCCAGTTGGCTTTAATCTTGTCCAGGTCAGTTCCTCCCTTATAAACTCTGATATTCTTACCCTCTTGGTCCTTTGGATTCTTCTAGTAACACTGGGAGGCAGCTTTGCCAATGGGACTTTATTGGGAATGGGAAAGTAGGCAACAAAGACAAGGAAAAATTTCCATGTCCTTTCAGAGCAAAATGCCACCCTATTCCGTCTCAGTGAAGAATAAAGGAATTTGAATAAAATGTCAGTTTCCTTCTGAACTAATTTGGGAATTATAATGACATGCACAGTCTCCATTGAGCACATGAATATTCATAATTAAAAATGAAATTGTCCTTTTTTCAGATTATAAAAGTGAACAGAACTCCCCAGGGGTGTCCAGGGCCAGAAGAGCTGTTCATTTTAAGCAACATTCTAAGGAAATTCTAAGATGCAGAGGCGATGTATTCAAAATTGTAACAGATGCCAGGCGAGGGCTGGTAAAACAATCTTAGACTGACGGTGCTCCTTCCTTTCTTTCCTTGTGGCTCAGAGAATGCAGGAGTCATTTACCTGGGGAGGGAAGGAGCTTGGAAAACACGTTCTTGCTGCTTGCTCCACATCCCACTCTGCCACCCTGCCTCTGGCTGATGGCTTAGCTCATAGACATACATCTTGCTTTCTAGACACACAGAAGCTCTACCTCTTCAAAGTCCAATATAGTGAGACAGGCGTACAGTAGATGAGTCAAACAGAGCGTGATGCACACCTAGAGGCAGGGTAGAATGCTCTTGGGGTTCAGCCTTTAGTTAGTTACTATATCCATGCTATAGACGAAAAAACTAAGACTGAGATTGTTGTGAGTGGCATTCCTGGTGACATATTAGAAGATTCGTTCCCCTAATTTTGCGTTTATTTTTTAGTTACAGTCTTTTCAGGATATTTCCTATAGTTAGCACTAATAGAGACTTGCATTGGATAGGCTGTATGTATGATGTCTCCACCATGTGGCCTTGGTTGAAGCTTTAACTTCTGGATCCTCATTCTTTTCTTTTCTTTTCTCTTTTCTTTCTTTCTCTCTTTTCTTTCTCTCTTTCTTTCTTGTTTCTCTTTTTCTTTCTTGTTTCATTTTTCCCTTTGCTTTCGTTTTCCTTTTGCTTTTCCTTTTCCCTTTCCTTTCCTTTCTTTTCTTTCTCTTTCCACCCTCGAAGTATACAGAAGTTCCCAGGCTAAAGATTGAATTTTTGGATCCTCATTCTTGCTTGGGCAGTTTTGTAGTTAAACAACTACTGTTAAAGAGGTTCTTCTAGACTTGTGGTTGCCAGGAGGGAGTGAGTGGGATGGATGGGGAGTTTGGGGTTAGTAGATGCAAACTGTTACATTTGGAATGGATAAGCAGTGGGGTCCTACTGTACAGCACAGGAAACTGTGTCCAGTCTCTTGGATTGGAACATGATGAAAGGTAGTATGAAAAAAAAAAAGGAATGCACATATATGTATGACTGGGTCACTTTGTTGTACAACAGAAACTGAAGAAACATTGTAAATCAACTATATTTTAATAAAAACAAAGAGGTTCTTCTAGCTCTACATTCTGTGGCTGTAATTCTTCTCCCCTTTATATTTCAGTTTTCCCAACATTATAAAGCTGTTCATTTCTCTGGGCTCAAGAGAAGGAATCATTTTGGAGAGAAAAGTCAAGGCTGTGTCGACTAGAACCTTTCACACTAAATACTCTGCTTTCTGCTCAAATTCTGGGAAGCTATTACTTCTGCTTTGCCTTAATATGATGGGGGAACTGCTAAGATGAGCTCTAGATTATTTAGCTTAATTGAGATATACCTTCCTCAGTTGAAAAGGTAGAGAAGTTTGGGAGTTCCTGCTGTGGCTCAGGGTCCAGCATTCTCTCTGGAGGCACGGGTTTGATCGCTGGCCTAGCACAGTGGGTTAAGGATCCAGCATTGCTGCAGCTGTGGTGTAGATCACAGCTATGGCTTGGATTTGATTCCTGGCCTGGGAACTTCCATATGCCGTGGGTGCAGCCAAAAACAAACAAACAAACAAGCAAAACTAAAAAACCAAAACAACAACAAATAAAGAAAATATAGAGAGGTTTAATTGGCCTAGTAACTCTGCAGTTTTTTTCAGAAGCCTTAGGAAGCATGGATTTCTTTTCTTTCTTTTTCATCCACTTGCTTCTTCAGAGTTAATGGTTTCTTCCTATAACTGCCATGATCAACGTTCCTGGACGCCACCCACATCCATTATCTCAGTGACAGTACCTTAATTGAAATGACATCTTAGAATTATTTCTTTAAAATTCATTGTTTAATTCAGTAAATTTAGTATTAATTAACGCCAACTGCCCTGGTTTTTTGGTCCCCCATTTGTCACTCTCTCAGCTTAGTGCAGGAAATAATAGGTCTATTTTGTTTTACAGAACTTACTTTATAGTTCAGATTTGCTAGTGTTACAGGAATGGGAATTCAACATGGCTTGGCATTTTGTGTTGATTATGCATTTGGAAAAGAGAAAGGATGAAGAGGGTGAGGAGGTGGAGGAAGAGATGGAGAAATGATAGTTGCCTCCACTCATGCGTGGAGGAGCCTTGGTGTTGAGGGAAGCACAAAGAGTCGAGACTGGAATACACAGCTGTCATTTGGGGACTCAGGGTAACCTCAGAGAGCCATACACCTCAAAAGGTTTCTTCTGTCTGTATAATATTCAGGGTGAGATTGTGTGTGTGCACATGGGTGTTTGCAAATACAGTTACTATTTTCCAGTCCTGTGGGGAAATGATATGTGTAGTTCAAGTAATGCTGTAACAGAATTATCACGCCTCTTATTAACACAGATTTTTTAAGAATTAGGCTTTGCTGGAAAAATTGATTTTTCATGTGGAGGGGGTATAGATATTGAGTCTTCGTGGTTAAATATGGTCTTAGGTTGGGTTCCCCCAGAAGACACCGAGTCCAGGATTTACGAGCAAGTAGCCTGATTGAGAGGTGATCAAAAGAAGCACCCAAGGGGAGGCACGAAAGGGAAGATAGCCAAAAATGGTACATTTAAAAAAATAAATGTTATTGGAGTATAGCTGACTTACAATTTTGCATTAGTTTCAGGTGTACAGTAAAATGAATCCATTATACATATATATCCATTGTTTTTTAGGTTCTTTTCCTACGTAGGCTATGATAGAGTACTGAATAGATTTCCCTGTGCTATACAGTAGGTCCTTGTTACTTATCAGTTTTGTATATAGTCGTGTGTATATGCCAAGTCAGTTACCACATGAGCAACTGAAGCTCATCCCTGCTGGGGAGCACTGGAAAATGGGGCAGAGCATCTCTAGGTTATTTCTCCCAGCAGGTGGGAAAACTGGGTATTTATGCTCCAGATCCCATCTGTGATCACTAAGGGCTCTTATTAGGGCACTAACCCCCTGGCCCTCTCAGCCTGCCCAATGTATGTGGGTCAAGAGAAAGCTCCTGGGCAGGGAGGGGCAGATGCTTGCTTTAGCTTGCCACAGGTATGAAATGGAAAGGTGAATACCAAGGATATAGGTAGAGCACCAACAGTATCTGTTGGGTTTAATATTTCTTGTGTTGGTGGGCTCAAATGTCATCTAAGGTTAGAACCGGGGGCCTTCAGATCCTGGGACAGATGGCTTTGGGGTCGTGGTTACCATGGGGATAAAAATACTCATCATACTTGATACTTATCCAGATATAATTTAGCTGCCCAGCTCCCCAGAACACCTTCTCTGGCTTCTGTGAATGTTGGCTGCTCAAGACTTACAACTGTTCCTTTGTCCAGATGAATGCCCTCAGCTGATGAGAGCCATCAGACCAAGGAGGTTATAGCCATGAGGGCACAGGCCACAAGCAGTGACTCAGAGCCCTGACTTAGCTTCGTATATCATCTGAGAGGACTGCTCATTCTATCTGTAACAGCAATCATCCATTTATACCCCAAGTGGTATGGATGCCTTATCTTTGCCTTTTGACGTCACTGTTTCCCACCCTGTGGCAATGCCTCATAGATAACACTATGAAAGTCTCATAGGCTCTGCAAAGACCGTCAATACCAGCAGAATAGGTGGGTGGATGGAATTCATGTGCCTGTATTTGGGCCCAGAGTATGTGCTATGAATGCCTCCTAATCCAGGGATGGAAGGCTGCGGACCTATTTTTACATGAAGAAGATCTATTATCCCCACTTTAGAGGTAAAGAAACTGTACTCCAGGTATTTCCTTAACTTGCACAAGCTCAGACAGCTTGTTAACTGGGAGATTTGGGATTTGAATCAAGCCTTTCTAGACCCAAGGGCCATGTCTTCTCTACTACCCACATTGTCACTCTAAGATAATGTCATGTTTGACTGGAACCTTGAAGTGGGGAAAGAAATTGTGGCAGCTGCGTACAGTACCCCTATTTCCAAGGGTCCTGTAATTTCAATAGTAAATGGCTTTAAAAGTCATGGTCACCAAAGGGGGGACGTTGGGAGGAGGGATGAGTTGGGAGGTTGGAACTGGCATATACACATTACTATATACAAATCAGCACATAACAAGGACCCACTGTAGAGCACAGGGAAATCTACCCAATTCTCTGGGATGGTCTATATGGGAAAAGATCTGAAAAAGTATGAATATATGTATAACTGAATCACTTTACTGTAGACCTAAAACTAATGCAACGTTATAAGTCCAGTAAAATTTTTTTTTTTTTTTTTTTTTTTTT
>PVHT021183699.1:20516651-20544602 GCA_004024745.2 Catagonus wagneri
GCTAGGGGTCTAATCGGAGCTGTAGCCGCCGGCCTACGCCATAGCCACAGCAACGCAGGATCCGAGCCGCGTCTGCGACCTGCACCACAGCTCACGGCAACGCCGGATCGTTAACCCACTGAGCAAGGGCAGGGATCGAACCCGCAACCTCATGGTTCCTAGTCGGATTCGTTAACCACTGCGCCACGACGGGAACTCCCAAGTCCAGTAAAATTTAAAAAAAAAAAAAAAAAAAGCGTGAATGGCTTTAGCCAATGAACATTGCGGGATGGGATTTGTTTTTTCTCAGCTCTCCAGATCACAAGAGAACTTTGCAGAGCTGGTAATGTTCTTTGATTGGCTGGCCTGACGGACATATTTCAGTGGAAGATGCCCTGACTCCTCGCTCATGGAGACTGGTCACCTTGACTTTCATACTGAGGTCTATCAAATCTGTTATGTGTAACTTAGGAAGGGCTCCTACTATCTTAGGGCCGGTGTCGTGCATGATCTTAATCATCAGCATAAGATAGAGAAAGCTTCCTTTCCCAGAAGACCTGTTGAACTCACATTATCAGACAAAAAAATAGGGCCTCCCTGTGAGGCTTCATGTTTCTGAACTAAGGAAGGCTCTAACAGCAGGGGTCTACAGATGGTTTCAAGAAGTGATGGTCTCTCTTCTAGGCTTTTTAAACTTGACTTTCATTTAAATTCTGCAAACATTTGCTAAACACCTACCGACCAAGTGCCAGGCACCACACTAGGCCCTGGAGAAACTACAAAGATAAAGACGGTGTCTTGCTTTCCTTCTTGTAGAAGCTTAGCAAATAAACAAGCAAGTATTACACATGGCAGAAAGAGCTGAGGGCTAATTAGTCATTCTCGCACCCAGCTGTGGGACCCAGAAGGAGGAGTGGTTCCTTCTGACTGCAGGGGATTTGGAAGTGACATTGAAGGATGAACACAATGTTGATAGACAAGGAAAGGGGCTAGATCTATTTACCATTGCAGGAATAACAGAAAAGAGGAAGTGGCTGCTCTTAAACAGTGTTCCTATAGTAAAGCTACATATGTAGGTTAGCATGCATAGATCTTTTTTTGTGTGTGCGGAGAAAAGATTTACGGAGATGCAAGGGGAAGAACTATCTCATACCTGGCAGAACTCCAGCCACAGATAAATTATGTTTATCACCAGTTTCCCCATGACTTAGTCTTAAAGGGCCAACTTCCCACCCGCATGACACAAAGCCATGACAGTGTGATCGTACTAATATTTCTGATCATCTGCATAGCTTATTACGTGATAGTTTTCTGTACCGAACTTGTCCTGATGCAGTTTGGTCGTTAGGCAGCTGAAATAGACTGCTGGCATTTGACTATTTTAGTTTAACAGACTCAGGCTGTGTTTATGTTGAGCAGAGAAATAATAAATGATTTACAGAAACTGTCACTCTGCGCTTCTGCAGGTTCATTTCAAAGGGATTTGGTGGGATTCTGTTTGTTAGCAGGAAAAGAAGAGAACAATATTGCCCCAGTTTTCACCACAGAGAGTAAGTAATGGGAAGTGACAGCCCAGAGACAGGCTGGAAAGGTGACAGCATAGATAGTTCCATGGTAAATGAGAAGGAGAATGATATTTATTGAACACCTGCTATGTTCCAGGAACCATTCTAAGCATGTTTTATGTATTGTTTCATTAATTCTGGAAAGATAAAATGGAATTATACACATGAATGTGCTTTATGACATGCTCTACAAATGTTAGGCATAATTAGTACTTTCTCGTATTGTAAAGCCTTCTAAGATTCATTTGAGACCATTCTCTGCTTTCTGTTACCAGATGTTAATTTATGTTGAAACTGCAGCAGGTCAGCTTTATCCTACTCATAACATTTACGTAGGAAAAGGTAATGGAAGAACCAGGTGGATTGGCTCATGGGACTATGGGAATGTGTTCTGGAAGGGGCCTTTTTAAGGTTATTGTTTTAAATTCCTTTTTGACCTTATTGAGCTTCTGGGGTACCACCAACAGTGCCCTCTGAGGGGAGCAGTCGCTTTTTCTCTACTGTGTAGTCTCATCCAGGGCTGCAGGGAGTTGCAGTGGAGAAGTAATCTGGTCCCTCTAGTGTAGGTAAATGACTTCTTTGTTCCTGGTTCACTTTGCTTCATCCTGCTCCAGATTCTTTTTGGGTGTGTTTGAAGGCTATATCGCCTTACTTTTGGAGAACTTGTGCTCAAACGCTATTTCCAATTTCATTAGACATTCCAGGCCTGTTGGACCTCAGCTGTGTTTAGATATAAAATGTTTGCTGCTTGAGAGATGGCCAGTGGAAACTGACTACTTGTTCCACACCCTAAAGGGACTGATATTCAGGTTTCTACCCCGGGACCAGGAAGAGTTGAATTATGCTGCTACCAGGGAGCAAATGGCTGATATTGTACCATTTTAAACTCCTAGGATTGGAATGTACCTCAGAGCCAGTCTTTCCCTTACTATGTTCTTCCTCCAAGTAAAAGTGAAAGAAGGCTTGGTTAGGACTGTACTTTGTATAATAAAGGTAGAGAAGCTGGAAGAACCAGAGGCACATCTCACTTTCCTTGACTCTGGTTTTGCCTATCTCTCATGTGTATCTTGAAGGCTTCAGTGGTTTTCACTCTTTAGAGTCAAGTCTCATTCTTTTTTTTTTTTTTTTTTTTTTTTTTTTTTTTTTTTTTTTTTTTTTTTTTTGTCTTTTATCTAGAGCCGCATGTGTGGCATATGAAGGTTCCCAGGCTAGGGGTCTAACAGGAGCTGTAGCTGCCAGCCTTCGCCACAGCCACAGCAACACAGGATCTGAGCTGCGTCTGCAGCCTATACCACAGCTCACGGCAACGCCAGATCCTTAACACACCGAGCAAGGCCAGGGATCGAACCTGCAACCTCATTGTTCTTAGTTGGATTTGTCAACCACTGAGCCATGAAGGGAACTCCCAAGTCTCATTTTTAAGATGCTTAAATGCCTTAAGACAATTCAAAAGGTGTCCCTGTCAAGCCCACCAGCCTTATCTCTCTCTCACTAATCTCCAGTACCCTGCATTATAGCCAAACTGTATTTATGTGGATACCCAGTGGGCCTTATGTCTTCTTGATTCCATAGTTTTGTTTTATGATACCTTAACCTTCTTCTAGTTATATCCGAGTCCTCTTCCTACTTTTAATTCCATCTCAACTGCTATTCATCCATAAAGCCTTTTAAAACTCCCTCCACTGGCTGCACCAGTGGCATGTGAAAATCCCCAGGTCAGGGATCAAACCTGCATCACAGCAATGACCTGAGCCACTGTAGTGACAGCACCAGATTCTTAACTCGCTACACCACAAGGGAACTCTACTCCCTCCACTCTACTCCCCCACGTGGTAATGGCCTTCATTTCTGAAATACATCAACCTCAGAGCACTTCACCCATAGCACTTCACCTTAGTCATGGCAGGCTTTATATTACGGATATTTGATTCTTATTCATGTACTTATCTTTTATAGAAAACATTTTTACTACTCACACATCTTTTAAGGTCAGTCTAGGCAAGGCTTTTTGCAATCCTGCCTTACTTGATCTGCGTCAGAGCTCAGGATCATTCAGGACTCTGTAATAATGCACTATAATATCATGACTGAGTCTAGAAGAGAAGAGAACAGATGTTTTTGAGTCAGACCTGGTTATGAGTCCCAGTTCTGCCATTTTCCACCTCAGGGATGTGGGCCCAGTTGTCTAACCTTTTGGAACCTCAGTTTCTGCTCTTCACATGAAGATAATCACACTTGCCATGGCTGATTATTGCAGTGGCTGAATTGTGGCCCCTCAAAAAGATGTGTCCACATCCCAAGTCCAGAAACCTACGAGTGCTGTTTTACTTGGAAACAGGGTCTTTGCAGATGTGATTGAGTCAAGGATTAGGTAAGGAGATCATTCTGGATGTTTTGGTTATGCCCTAAACTCAGTGACAGGTATTCTTATAAGAAACACACAGAGGAGGGTCAAGTACAGAGGACACATCAATGTGAGGATGGAGGCGGGGATTGCAGTGATGTGAGCACTAGTGCAGGAAACCAGAAACCATTAGTAGCTAGAATAAACATGGAACAGATTCTCCCCTAGGGCCTCTGTAGGGACTGTGGCCCTGGTGATGCCTTGATTTTTAGATTTCTGGCCTCCAGAACCAGGAGAAATTAGTTTCTGTTGTTTAAACCACCTACTTCATGGTAATTTGTTATGGCAGCCATAGAAAATGAATACAGTTCCTGTTTTGCTGTGTTGCTGTCTGTTGATCCCATGAAACTGCGAGCTCTTCAAGGGTGGGGACTGTTCTTTGTCCTTCCCCCAGACCACCCACCCCTGGGGCTAGCTCAGTGTTTGCTGTTATAATACCTGGTTGACAAGTTGTACAGACCGTATTTTTTGACTAGCCCTCCAACAAACCCTGCAGAATTGAGATTGTTGTCATTAAAAAGGAAGAAAACTTTAAAAAAAAGAATTAAATATTTAGAGGAAGAAAATTCCTACACTTTAAGAATTTATGCTCCAAAGTGTTTTTCTTTTATCCATTTATTATCAGTTCCAAAGAGCCAGGACAGTCTTAATGTATAATTTAGATCAGAGCCAATGGGATTTCTCTCATTTTCCTTCAGCCATCAATTAGCATTTATCAGCTGCCTACTCTCTGCAGAGACTTGTATAGCACTAGGCACTGTTGGCATCCACATTTCAGTTTCTTCACTATCAACCTCTCATTCCTATGACACACAGAAATCTTCCACCCTGATCTTGGGAGATTGCATCCCCCTCTTTTGGGATAGGACTTTGTCCATGGTGCTGAATGGACATGCATATTAGAACTATCACAAGCAGCGAAGTAACTTTCTACAGAGTATACATGCATAGCAGTAAGAGGGTAAGTCATTACAGTAAGATGCTCGTTAAATATAAGTGGAGTTTCTAGGACTCTTCAAAGATTTCATGCATTTATCTTACCTCCAAATACTTATTGATCCAGTCTCTGTATCAGGCATGGTGCTAGGTGCCAGAGAAAATGGACTCTGTGATGAAAGTGGCCTCTGTGTAATGGGAGAAACAAGCACACACTTATAATAGAGAAAGTCTGGTGTTAAAATAGATAGATTTGTTCTATAATAACCTATGTGGGAAAAAAATAATAGATATATGTATATGTATAATTGATTCAATTTGCTGTAACCCTGAAGCTAATACAACATTGTAAAACAACTATACCCCAATAAAAAAAGATGAATTTGAGTTATCAAGGATAATGGGGTCATAGCCAAAGAAGCATGAAAGAACTGTAATGTATTTTGTTTTCACTTGTTTGTTCATGTCTTTTCTCACTTATTCCTTCATTCAACATCGATTGCCTGGTGCAGTAGTCAGCTTTCAGCCCTTATGGGAGATTGAGCCCTGGTAGATAGGAATCCTTTTTTATGGAGCAGTTTCTGTAAAAGTTGGGCATTTAACATTGATGGTATCTCATTCATTTACAGCTCCAATATTCTAGATTGCTATGACATAAAGTGAAAAGAATAGAGAATAGGAAAAAAGAAGGAAAAGGGATTAACTTTTCTTAAGAAATGCTAGACTCCATTTATGTTATTTCTTCTAATTTTCTCCCAAATCTATGGAGTGTGGTAGAATTCTCTTACTTTACCAGCAAGGTGGAAAATACCAATAAAAATTAAATAGCTTTCTCAAGGTCACATAGCCAGAAAATGGAGGAGATGAGATTCTAACAATGGCTGTCTGAATTCGAAGTCTGAAGATACCCTAACCTACCCCCAATGCAATCAGACTGGAGATGCACTATATGTACTGCTACAGATGAGGCTGAGGTATAGTGAAGCTCTTCTCACATCTCAATTACTAAACCCCTTGGTTTGTATACAGGATAATGTCTTTGTGAGTTGTGGTGTACTAAGGCCACTGTGGATGCTGCCCAATAACTTGAGTGCCCGTAAACACTGACAGTCAGGGGCTTGGGGATGAGGGTTGACTTTCAGCTTTTTCTCTGGGAGAGGACCTGGTATCAATCTCTAGATAGCACCGGGCTCAGTGACAGCTGTCCTAAGTTGTAACTCTTTTTGTTTTTTACCAAAATAACTCATCATGATGTTCTATTTGTCACTTGTCAAGGAAATCAATATAGTCTAGACTTGTACTGGACAATTTATGGTCAAAGAAAAGTCTTAACAACAGAGCAGGAGGGGCAGAGCTGATAAAAGGATCTTGATCTCCCTGTAAAACACTGAGGCTTTAGAGCCTTCCTCCAATGGTGCAGATGATGGAGAGGGGTGAAGATGGAGTGCTCTTAGTGAAACCAAAGAAGGAAAGACTATCAACACTAAAGGAAAGGGGCTGAGAAGACCATCTTTAAAACAGGAACAATCAGGAGTTCCCGCTGTGGCTCATTGGTGACAAACCCAAATAGTATCCATGAGGATGTGGGTTTGATCCCTGGCCTTGCCCAGTGGGTTAAGGTTCCAGCATTGCCATGAGCTGTGGTGTAGGTTGCAGATATGGCTCAGATCCTGTGTTGCTCTGGCTGTGGTATAGGCTGGCAGCTGCAGCTCTGATTCAACCCTAACCTGGGAACTTTCATATGCCACAGGTGTGGCCCTAACATAAATAAAATAAAATAGGGACAGTCATATTTACCTTGTGGTGTTGTTGAGAGTATTCAATGAGACAATATTATGTAGTCCATAGTGTCTAGTATAGTGCCTGGAACAAAGCCAGTCATGAGTGAGGGGTAACCGATCATAGGAGCTGCAGAGGAAAAAGGAGAAAAGACCATGAGTAAAAATAAGCAACAGCACAGAAATCTCGAGTGCCAGGAGTGAAAAGAAGCAAATTGTCAATATCAAGGGAAGAAGCATCATGTTTCATATCCTTTGTTCATTAGGTTATTTATTCTAACATTCATTCAAACATTTATCAAGCAGTGAACACTGTGCTAGGTGCTGGGGAAATGGAAACAAACAAGCAATGTTATTTCTCTGCAGGACTGCAGAGTCTAGTTGAGGAGATAGATGTAAACACATAATTGTGTTGTGAATTGACGGATGGATGCTGTAATGAAGATGAGAAAAGCTCAGGGCGGGGATGTTGTGCACTCCACCAGCACAGGGTCCACATTGTGTTTGCTTCTCGTTCATCAGAGTAATAGCCATGTGGAAAACCCTCAGTAACATCAGTTGAATATGTAAATATTGAATAAAAGAATAAGATGAGTGCTTAAAGAAGGCTTCACTGAGACCAAAATGTTTGAGCTAAAATACTTGATGCTCAGAGTTCCCTGGTGGCTTAGGGGATTAAAGATCTTGCATTGTCATTGCTATGGCTTGGGTAGCTGCTGTGGCATAGGTTTGATCCCTGGTCTCATAACTTCTACATGCTGCAGGTGTGGCCAAAATAAAAGACATTTGATGCTTGAAGATTAAGAGTCTTTGGGGTAGATGGAGGGGTGTGCATGTGTGCATGTGGGTGTGTGGTGGAAGCGAGCAGAGAAATGTCAGATCAGTGGAAAAAGTGTTTGAAAGACAAAGTAGGGGCCATTTGAGAATAGGAAGTATTTGAGTGTGGCTGGAGCACTGGGAGATCTTGAAGATGAGGCTGGAATGGCAGACTGGAATGGATTAAAATATGATCCACTTCTACTAATTTACTGATTTTTTCATTAAAAGGTTTTTTTTCAAGTGCTTACCTGTGCTAGAGATTATTATAGTTCTTGGACATATAATGGACTAAATGAGGCAAAAATTCCTCCCCTCACATAGTGCTCATGGGAACTGTGGGGGGGAGGGAGGGATAGACAGTAATGAGAATTGAGAACAGTATATGGTGTGTCCAACTGTAATTAGTAATATGGAGAAAAGTGAATCCTGGGATGGAGATGTGGGGGCTCTGGAGAAGATATATGGAAGCACAGAGCACATGGAACCTGGTGGTTTCATACCCTGCAGTTCTGTTTTAGGACTTAGACTGACAAAGCCACATGATATTTATTCCCAAGCATTATGATATTTTTTTACAATTAAAGTGTGATTGATTTACAATGTTGTGCCAATTTCTGCTGTACAGCATAATGACCCAGTCATATGTGCATGTGTATATATACACATACACATTCTTTTTCTTACGCTATCTTCCATCATGTTCCATCTCAAGAGATTTGATATAGTTTCCTGTGCTGTACAGTAGGACCTCATTGCTTATCCATTCTAAATGTAATAGTTTGCATCTACTAACCCCAAACCCCCAGTCCATCCCACTCCTTCCCCCTCCCCCTTCCCCCTTGGCTTTATTTAAACATGTGGCTTCCAGGTGAGGTCTGATGCCTGGAGTTTATAATCATGTAAACTTTGTAAGATGCCCTGGACCTTTTTAGCCCTCTTTAGCCATCCTACATACAATATCGTCGGCAGTTAGTTTTTCCTATTTAAAAAAAGCATTGATTTATTACAAATTGTGTCCTATAAGCAGCCATCCATATTATGGAACTAGATTTCAATACACACAAACCCTTCTACTAAATCTTTCACATCAGCATAATTGGACAATGACGTTTCTTATTCCTTAAAAAAAAAAAATGGGGGAGATCCCATCATGGCTTAGTGGAAACAAATCCAACTAGTAACCATGAGAATGTGGGTTTTATCCCTGGCCTTGCTCAGTGGGTTAAGGATCTGGCATTGCCACGAGCTGTGGTGTAGGTTGTAGATGGGCTGGGATCCTGAATGGCTGTGGCTGTGGCATAGGCCAACGGCTGTAGACCCCTAACCTGGGAACTTCCATCTGCTGCAGGTGCAGCTAAAAAAAGGAAAAAAAAATAGTGTTTCTTGTGTTTTCTGCTTCAGGCGCAGAAAAGCCTTGCTTGTGGTCTCCATACAGTCTTCTGGTGATGGGAATGGGGTGCAATAGCTTCAAACCCCTTGCTTGCTGTAATCATTCCAGCATGAAATCTTTATCTGAGGAAAGAAGTGAAATAGCTGGATAACCTTTTTAAAATTAATCACTTTAATTCCTTTTGGGTCAAAGTAGGTATAAGTAAATGAAAGAGTCTCTTAATTGCGATTGGAATCTGCACTGTTCTCCGATGTACACTGAGAAGTTTTAGGTTATTGAATGAAAACAGAAGTTGCATTTTTTTAAAGGCAGAGTGTGACTATTTGCTCATTTTCATAATTTCATATAGTGATGCCGAGTGACATACAGTCAACTCTCCATTTCCGTCTAAGAACCTTATTCAGGCCCCCAACTACTGGGGCCACAGGTTCCCCTGTCCCTGTATTCTTCCATAGTGTACCAAAGGATGGGACTGCCAACACTGAGACTTTGGGATTTTTCCCTCACCTCTAACACCTTCCTGTCTCTATCGTACCTGTCTTCTGATTCTCAGCCCTCCCTTCTCTGATTCTCAGGCCTCCCCTTTTCAATTTGGAAATATGTGCAAGTTTACGCCATATTAATGAAAGACAATAAAAAGAAGACACTGTTCAAGGTCCATGTCCTACCAAGGTCCTAACTTTGTCTTCCCTTCCACAATATAACCTCATGAAAGACCGGTCTATATGCCCTCCTCTCTCTCAGTTTCCTTCCTTCCTAGCTGCCTGTCACATCACAGCCCGTGTTTGGCAATATCCCTTCCATTACACATTCTGCAGAGGTTGTTCCTGGTTGAGATGCCTGTGACCTATCAATTTCTTTACGGCATCCTCATTTCATTTCCTGGTAGCATTTGGCATTGCTGACAAGTTGCCTTCTTTGCCATTTGTCACACCCTTATTCTCCTCTTCTCCTACTACCTCCCCAGTGACTCCTTTCCATGGGTTTTCTCTCCTTCTTCACTGGTGTGACTTTCTCTCAACCTGCTCTTGAACACCTCTTGACTTCAATTATTCCCTTTAATTGTTATGCCAGTAATGATTAGATCCATGCCTAAAGCCCACATTTGTCTCCTCTTCCAAGGTTCTCTTACTTAATGGCATGCTGGTCATCTCTATGATGGCCTTGGCTTCATTCAGCAACCATGTGGCTATGATTATGTTGGAAGTTTTCCACTGACATTCACAGTCTCAGCTTCCATGTACCTAAAGCAGCACACAGTCCAGGATGTAGAGACCTCCAACCCATCACCCTGTCTTTTCCAGACATCATCTTTTACAAGGTGACCAAGGTGTTCCTTGGTTTAATGGCTCATATGCTTGCAAAAGGGGCCAGGAACTTGACCCTCCATGCCAACCCTCTAGCTTCTTGTGGCAGAGACTGTCTAGCTTTTCATGGACTCCATTTCTTTTTCTTTTTGAAGACATAGTTGGACCATATTCACCAATCTACTTTGCAGAGACTGAATGGAATGTGATGTAAATAGTTTCCAGACCTGACCTAGGAGTGTACCCTTTGAGATTTTTCATTTCTTCTCTTTGTCTCCCTGTGGCTAAGTGGAGAAGGCTCAGGGGCCCGAGAGAAGGATAAAAACAACTGTACTGTGCAGAGTCTGTCCTTTCTGTTCTGACTCTAATCAAACTTTTCACAGCAAGAAATAAGCACATTGCAGTAAGCCACTAACATTTGGGGATTTGCATCTTTTGGAAGTTAGCCTATCTTAATATACCTCTGTTTCCTAACCGTTAATGATTATGTAGCAGTTAATATAACCCAATCAACTCATCTTTATTAATTTAATATCCTAAAAAACTAGATCATGTATATATTAATTATTCTCTTTTGAAAAGGAGGAAACTGAGGCCAGGGAAGTTGAGTAACTTGAGTATGATCATATGAAACTGTAAGGTCTGCTGCCAGAGTATGTGCCCTTAACCACTACACACCGGTTCAGAAGAGATGTGTACAAGACAATAATGGCTCCCCAAAGATGCCTGTGTCCTACTCCTCCAAACCTGTGAACATGTTAATTTATATGGCAAAAGGGACTCTGAAAATGTGATGAATTAAGGATCTTGAGACGGAGAGATTACACTGAATTATCTGGATGGACTCTTTTTTCCCCATTAAGGGATTTTATTACAATTATAGGTGTACAAAAAATCACAACAGCTCAATTTTTATAGCATTTCCATCCAAACCCTCAGTGCATCACCCACCCCCAACTTGTCTCATTTGGAAACCATAGGTTTTCCAAAGTCTGTGAGTCAGTATCTGTTCTGCAAAGAAGTTCATTGTGTCCTTTTTTTAGTTTCTACATGTAAGTGGTAGCAGTTGATGTTGGTGTCTCGTTGTCTGACTGGTTTCAAATCGCATGATAATTTCTAGGTTCATCCATGTTGCTATAAATGTTGTTATTTCATTCCTTGTAATGGCTGAGTAATATTCCATTGTGTATATGTACCAGATCTTCCCTATCCATTCCTTTGTCAGTGGGCATTTAGGTTGTTTCCATGACTTGGCTATTGCATAGAGTGCTGCAATGAACACTGGAGTACTTGTGTCTTTTCGAGTCATGGTTTCCTCTGGATACATGCCCAGGACTGGGATTGCTGGATCAAATGGTAATTCTATTTTTAATTTTCTAAGGAATCTCCATACTGTTTTCCACAGTGGTTGCACCGATTTGAATTCCCAGCAGCAGTGTAAAAGGGATGCTTTTTCTCCACACCCTCTCCAGCACTTATTGTTTGTAGACTTTTTCATAATGCCCATTCTGGCCAGCGTAAGGTGGTACCTGATAGTGGTTTTGATTTGCATTTCTTTAATAATGAGTGATGCTGAACATCTTTTCATGTGTTTTTTGGCCATCTGTTGGCCATCTGTATGTCTTCTTTGGAGAATTGTCTGTTTAGATCTTCTGCCCATTTTTTGATGGTGTTGTTTGTTTTTTTGGTATTGAGCTGTAGGAGGTGTTTGTAAATTTTGGAGATTAGTCCCTTGTCAGTCGATTGATTTGCAAATGTTCTCTCCCATTCTGTGGGTTGTCTTTTTGTTTTGTTGAGGGTTTCCTTTGCTGTGCAGAAACTTTGAAGCTTAATTAAGTCCCATTTGTTTGTTTTTCTTTTTATCGTCATTACTCTGACAGGTGGATCTGAGAAGATGTTGCTTTTATTTATGTCAGAGAGTTTTTGGCCTATGTTTTCCTCTAAGAGTTTTCTAGTATGTGGTCTTATATCTAGATCTTTAACCCATTTTGAGTTTATTTTTGTGCATGGTGTTAGGAAGTGTTATAATTTCATTTTTTTTTTTACATATGTCTGTCCAGTTTTCCCAGCACCACTTACTGAACAGGCTGTCTTTTCTCCAATGTATATTCTTGCCTCCTTTGTCATAGATTACTTGACTGTAGGTGCGTGGGTTTAATTCTGGGCTATGTATCCTGTTCCACTGACCTATATTACTGTCTTTGTGCCAGTACCATATGGTTTTGATGACTGTATCTTTGTAGTAGAGTCTGAAGTCAGGGAGCCTGATTCCTCCAGCTCCATTTTTCTTTTTCAGGATGTCTTTGGCTATTATGGGTCTTTTGTGCTTCCAAACAAACTTGAAAATATTTTCAGTTCTGTGAAAAATGTCCTTGTTAATTTGATACGGATTGCATTGAATCTGTAGATTGCCCTGGGTAGTACAGTCATTTTGATAATATTAACTCTTCCAATACAAAGAGCATGGTATGTCTTTCCATCTGTTCATGTCATCCTTGATTTCTTTCATCAGCATCTTAGAGTTTTCATAGTACAGGTCTTTTGTCTCTTTAGGAAGGTTTATTCCTAAGTATTTGGTTCTTTTTGATGTGATGGTAAACAGGATTGCTTCCCTAATTTCTCTTTCTGATCTTTCATTGTTAGTATATAGAAATGCAGTTAATTTCTGTGTATTAATTTTGTATCCTGCAACTTTGCCAAATTCATTGATGATCTCTAACAGTTTCCTGGTAGAGTCTTTAGGATTCTCTAGGTATAGTATCATGTCATCTGCAGATAGTGATAGTTTTACTTCTTCCTTTCCAATTTGTATTCCTTTTATTTCCTTTTCTTCTCTGATTGCTGTGGCTAGGACTTCCAGAACTATGTTGAATAGTAGTGGCGAGAGTGGACATCCCTGCCTTGTTCCTGATCTCAGCCAGAATTCTTTCAGCTTTTCACCATTGAGGATGATGTGAGCTCTGGGTTTGTCATATATGGCCTTGATTATGTTGAGGTAGGTTCCCCTTATGCCCACTTTCTGAAGGGTTTTGATCAGAAATGCGTGTTGGATTTTGTCAGAGGCATTTTCTACATCTATTGAGATGATCATATGGTTTTTATTCTTCAGTTTGTTAGCGTGGTGTATCACACTGATTGATTTGTGGATATTGAAAAATCCTTGCATCCCTGTGATAAATCGCACTTGATCGTGGTGTACAATCCTTTTAATGTATTGTTTGATTCGGTTGGCTAGTATTTTGTTTTGAGTTTTTGCATCTATGTTCATCAGTGAGATTGCCCTCTAATTTTCTTTCTTTCTTTTTTTTTGTGTGTGGTATCTTTGGTTTTGATATCAGGGTGATGGTTGCCTCATAGAATGAATTTGGGAGTGTCCCTTCCTCTGCAATTTTTTGGAATAGGTTCAGAAGGATAGGGGTTAGCTCTTCTCTAAATGTTTGATAGAATTTGCCTGTGAAGCCATCAGGTCCTGGAGTTTTGTTTGCTGGAAGTTTTTTAATCACAATTTCAATTTCAGAACTTGTGATTGGTCCATTCATCTTTTCTATTTCATCTTGATTTAGTATTGGAAGATTGTACTTTTCTAAGAATTTGTCCATTTCTTCTAGGTTTTCCATTTTATTGCCGTATTGTTGCATATAGTAGTCTCTTATGATCCTTTGTATTTCTGTTATGTCTGCTGTTACTTTTCCTTTTTCATTTCTAATTTTTTTGACCTATATCCTCTCTTTTTTTTCTTGATATGTCTGGCTAAGGGTTTATCAATTTTATTGATCTTTTCAAAGAACCAGCTTTTAGTTTCATTGATCTTTTCTATAGTTATCTTTGTTACTATTTCATTTGTTCTGCTCTGATCTTAATGATTTCTTTTCTTCTACTAACTTTAGGTCTTGTCAGTTCTTCTCTCTCTAGCTGCTTTAGATGTAAAGTTAAGTTGTTTTTTTTTTGAGCTTTTTCTTATTTCCTGAGGTAGACTTGTATCGCTATAAGCTTTCCTCTCAGAACTGCTTTTGCTGCATCCCAGAGTTTTTGTCATTTGCTTGTAGGTATTTTTTAATTTCCTCTTTGATTTCTAGGGATTTTTAATTTCCTCTTTTGATTTCTAGGGACTTTTTAATTTCCTCTTTGATTTCTAGGGATTTTTAATTTCCTCTTGATTTCTAGGTACTTTTTAATTTCCTCTTTGATTTCTAGGAATTTTAATTTTCCTCTTTTGATTGCTAGGTATTTTTTAATTTCCTCTTTGATTTCTAGGGATTTTTAATTTCCTCTTTTGAGTTCTAGGGATTTTTTTTAATTTCCTCTTTGATTTCTTCAGTGATCCATTGGTTGGTTAGTAGCGTGTTGTTTAGTCTCCACGTGTTTGTATTTTTTGCCATTTTTTTCTTGTTGATTTCCGGTCGTATAGCATTGTGGTCAGAGAAAATGCTTGAAATGATTTCAATTTTCTTAAAGTTACCAAGGCTTGATATGCAGCCCAGGATGTGATCGATGTGATCAATCTTAGAGAATGTTCTGTGTGCACTTGAGAAGAATGTGTATTCTGTTGCTTTTGGATGGAATGTCCTATAAATATCTATTAAGTCCATCTGATCTAATGCTTCTTTCAAGGCCCGTGTTTTCTTATTGATTTTCTGTCTGGATGACCTATCCATTGCTATAAGTAGAGTGTTAAAGTCCCCCACTATGATGGTGTTATTGTTGATTTCTCCTTTTAAGGTTGTTAGCAGTTGCCTTATACAGTGTGGTGATCCTATGTTGGGTGCATAGATATTTAAAATTGTTCTATCTTCTTCTTGGATTGATCCTTTGATCATTATGTAGTGTCCTTCCTTGTCTCTTAAAATGTTCTTCATCTTAAAGTCTATTTTGTCTGATAGGAGGATTGCTACTCCGGCTTTCTTTTGATTCCCATTTGTATGGAATATTTTCTTCTATCCTCTCTCTTTCAATTTGTATGTGTCCCTAGAAGTGAAGTGGGTCTCCTGAAGACAACATATATATGGGTCTTGTTTTTGTATCCATTCAGCTAGTCTCTGTCTTTTGGTTGGGGCATTTATTCTGTTAACATTTAAGGTAATTATTGATAAGTGTGTTCTTATTGCCATTTTATTAACTGTTTTGGATTTTTGTTGCTTTTTTTTCTTCCTTCTTCTCTTTGTTGTCTCCTCTTGTGGTTTGATGACTGTCTTTAATGTGGTATTTGAGTTGATTTTTCTTATTTGTTTGTGAATCAATTGTACATTTTTGGTTTGCAGTTAGCCTGAAGTTTTGCTATAGGAGTCTATATATAATTGAGATTGTTTTAAGTTGTTGGTTTCTTAGTTGCATGTGCATCTCCAGTGACCTGCATTTGTGCTCTCTTCTCATGATTTCTGATTTTGGTAGCATAATTGTGCATGGATGATTTAGTATCTTTACTATATATATGCCTTTCGTGGTGAGCCTTGTCATTTGTGGTGTTTTTATTTCTGGTTGTGGCCCCCCTTTTTTTTTTCCTCCTAGAGAAGTTCCTTTAGGATTTGTTGTAAAGGTGGTTTAGTGTTGCAGAACTCTCTTAGCTTTTGCTTATCTGTAAAGATTTTGATTTCTCCTTCAAATCTGAATGAGAGCATTGCTGGATAAAGTAACCTTGGTTGGACGTTTTTTCCTTTAATCACATTTAATATATCATGCCACTCCCTTCTGGCCTGCAGAGTTTCAGCTGAAAAATCTGCTGATAACCTTATTGGGGTTCCCTTGTATGTCATTTGTTTCTTTTCCCTAGCTGCTTTCAGTATTTTCTCTTTGTCTTTAGTTTTGGTCATTTTGATTAATGTGTGTCTGGGGGTGTTCCTCCTTGGGTTTATTTCATATGGTACTTGTTGCGCTTCCTGGATTTGAGTGAGTGGTTCCTTTTCCATATTAGGGAAGCTTTCAGCTGTTATCTCTTCAAATAATTTTTTCTGTCCCCTTCTCTCTCTTCTCCGTCTGGCACCCTTAAAATACAGACGTTAGTGCATTTAACATCATCCCAGAGTTCTGTGAGGCTCTCCGTACTTCCTTTCAACCTTTTCACTCTTTTCTCTTCTGCATTAGTGATTTCCATTAACCTGTCGTACACCTCACTTATTCGTTCTTCTGCCCCCTCTATTCTACTGTTGGCTGCTTCTAATGATTTTTTTCTTTCAGTTATTATATTTTGCATCTCTTCATGCTTAATTTTTACATCTCGTATTTCTTTGCTCAGTGTTTCCTGTAAATTATCAGCCTTTGCCTCCCGTTTGTTTCCAATGTCTTGCATCATCTTCAGCATCAACAGTCTAAAATCTCTTTCTGGGAGGCTGATAATCTTCTCATCACTGAGCTGTTTTTCTGGTCTTTTCTCTTTCTCCCTTATCTGAGTTAGAGTTTTCTAACTTTTCATTTTTGTAGGTTTTTGGTGTGGTGACCTTTGTGTTGACAATAGAGTTGTAGCCTCTCTTAGTTCAGGTGTTTGCCTCCCCTGTGGCTAAAGTTGGTATGGAGGGGGCTTGCTGTAGGCTTCGTGATGGGAGGGAGTGATGCCTGCTCACTGGTAGGTGTGGTTAATTCCTCTCCCTCTGATGGATGGGGCTTTGTCTCTGGATGAGATGAGAGGCTGGCTCTGTGCCTGAGGGGTTTTTCGGCAGCCTATTTACTGATGGGTGGTGCTGTGATCTCACCTGGATTATTTTTTGGCCTGGGGCTTCTCATCACTGATGGGCAGGCCAGGTTTTCCCTACAGAGAAATGCAGGCTGTTTAATATTCCCGAGAGCTTTGCTTACAGTGTCCTTCCCCCACAACAAGCCATAATCACCCCTGTTTTCCCAGGAGATCCTTCAAGAATTACAGTTAGGTTCCACCCGGATTCCTATGGAGACTTTGGTTTGCCCTGGGACCCAGTGCACGTGAAAGTTTGTGTGTGCCTTTCAAGAATGGAGTCTCCGTTTCCCCCCATTCTGTGGACCTCCTGCACGGAAGCCCATGTGGCCTTCAATGCCAGGTGCTGCAGGGGCTTTTTCTCCCTGTGCCAGATCCCTAGGCATGGGGATTTGACGTGGGGCTCAGAACTCTCAGTCCTTTAGGTGAGTTTCTGTGTTACAGTTACTTTCCACTGTGTGTCCTCAAATCGAGAACATTGTTCTTAGCCAATGTATTTTTCAGCCGAGGATGCTGGGGCCCAAATGGGCAAAATCACTTACCCAGTTACTTCCCCCCCGAGGAGTTATGGGGTGCTTATATTGTGTAATCACCCCTCCTACCTCCTCATGTGGTCTCATCTTTGTCTTCTGGGGTAGAATATCTTTTTGAAAGTTTTCAGTGCATTTGGTTGAAGGTTGCTCGGCATTTGGTTGTAATTTTGTTGTTTTTAGGAGATAAGTTGAGCTCCATTCCTTCTGTTCCGCCATCTTAATCCAATCTCTGGATGGACTCTTTGTAATCATAAGTGTCCTTAGCAGTGGAAGAAGGACGTAGAAGAGAAGGTCAGAGTGATGCTCTAGGGGATGACCCATTCCTGGCTTTGAAGATGGGAATGGACCTTGAGCCAGAGAGCATGGCGGCCTCTAGAGCTGGAAAGGACAAGGAAACATATTCTTCCTAGAGCTTCCAGGAAATATGCAGCCTGCTGACATTAAAAAAAAAAAAAAAAAAAAAATATATATATATATATATATATATATATATATATATATATATATATATTGGAGTATAGTTGACTTAGAATGTTGTGTTGTTTCAAGTGTACAGCAAAGTGAATCAGTTGTAGGTATACATACATACATTATTTTTCAGATTCCTTCCCCATATGGGTTATTACAGGATATGAGTAGATTTTCCTGTGTTACAAGTAGATCCTTCCTACTTATCTATTTTATACATAGGAGCATGTATATGTTAGACCCAACTTCCTAATTTATCCCCCTTTCTGACATTTCCCCTTTGGTAACCATAATTTCGGTTTTAAGGTTTTTGAGTCTGTTTCCGTATTGCAAATAAATTCTTTGGTATCAACTTTATTAGATTCCATATATAAGTGATATCATATGATACTTGTCTTTCTCTGTGTTACCTCCCTTAATCTCTGTGTGATCCATGTTGATGCAAATGACATTATTTCGTTCTTTGTGTAGCTCAATAATATTCCAGTGTATTTATGTACCATATCTTGTTTATCCATTCCTCTGTTGATGGACATTTAGGTTGCTTTCATGTATTGGCTATTGTACATAGTACTAAAATAATCATCAGAGTGTACGTATCTTTTTAAATGGTAGTTTTCCTGACATCTTGATTTTAGGCCCTTGAAACCAGTGTCAGTTTTCTAACCTACAAAACTGTAGAAAAATAAATTGTGTTGTTTTAGTTTGTGGTAATCTGTTATACAGCGACAGGAAACCAATATAAAATGTAACAGAGGAAAATGTTCTCTCACCATGGGTGCCATTCAAATTTCTTGCAAATTTCAGAAAAGCAAGCTTGTCATGATGATAATCCTACTCAATTAGTAGACTATCAATACCTACTGTGCCTCATTTATTTTATTTTGTTTTCAGTTTAAGTCAGGAGGAGTATTTTTTCCATTTAATTATTCATGAAATTTACATGTTAGGAATGAATAATTGTTAACATTCTATTTTGGTTAAAAGTTTTCACATAGTGATTTTATCTTAAATAAATACACCCACTCCATAATCTTCATTTTTAATATTTTCAATTGAACCACTAATGTCTCCTTAACCAACTGTTACCTTCCATTAAAAGTCTTATCATATTTCTTGAATAACCACATACAAGATGGCATATGGAATATGCCATTTTTTTAAATGCTTCTTTAGAAACTTAAGCAGCGAAAACTTGAATCTATGTGGAATATATCCTCTAGACTTAAATAAGAAGTCCAGAATGATCTTCTTCACCCCAACACCATCAAATGCCCTCTCCTTTATCCCTCCTCACACCATCAAACATCCCATACCATTGTTTTTTAAGTAAATTTCTGTTTATCCTTACTGATAATCTCAGTGATGGTTAATGAGATTTCCTTTGTTACTTTGTAAAAACAGTTTTGAGAAATGAGAGACAGATATTGATCATGATGAGAAAGATGAAGGGAGGCAGAGAAATTCGTGTGGTTAGTTAGAACTGGATCTGGATTCAAACCTAGATAGCCAGGCTCCAGTGCCTATGTCTGACCACTGTATGGTGCTACCTTGTGGCTGTGCACTCTGGAAGGTAAGATAAGTGCCTGTTCCAATGCCTTCCTCAGATCGAGAACATTGTTCTTAGCCAATGTATTTTTCAGCCGAGGATGCTGGGGCCCAAATGGGCAAAATCACTTACCCAAGGCCACATGACTATAGTCTAAGGGCTCAGAATCTAAATCTTTTTATTGCATTAAACTCAACTGACTGGAATTTTGTTAAGAGCATCAGGTGAAACAGCAATTACTTCACAGTTAAATTCATCTTTTGATGCTAAACTGAGATGAGACCAGGGGATTCCAAGGAGCTTTCTCAACCCTATACCTAACTACTTCCTAATCGGACATACTTTTATGATTCTCCCCTTTAGCTGCAGTCCTAGAAAAGTAAGCTTGAATGCTGCTTGGGAACATTGTAAATGTTTTAGAATCTTAGGGAAATTTGTGGTTGATTGTTCATTTATTCATTCTTCAATGAAAATACCTTTAAGCACCCAGACTCTGAGGCCACAATAGTGAATAAGGCAGAGTCCTCCCCAAAGCAGCCTGTAAATAAAATATTTTTTCAGTCCATCATAGTGGCAGAGGCAAAAGTGTGTACATAGACTTTCCTAGGTTTGCATTTCTGGCTCTGTTGCCCGTTAGGTATGTGAACTTATGCATGTTATTAAAAAATCTCCCTGAGAACTCTCAAAACCTCTGACTCCTTTCAAAATGAGAATAAAGATATCTAATTGAATTGTTGTGAAACTTAAATGAAATGTGACATCCAGAGAATGTAGCCCCAAATTGGATTTCAATAAGTGGTAAACAAATGTATTGAAAGCTGGATATATACTCAGTCCTAGGGAATGTACAAAGTTCTGGAGACTCTGGGAGGCAGGGGAGGTTCTGCCCCACCCAAGTGTTACAGAAAAAAGACTTCACAATCAACACGCTTTAGCATTTTTCTATGACTCTTTTTTTTTTTTAAGTAAAGTATGGTTGATTTACATTGTCTCTTCCATCTCTGTTGTACAGCAAAGTGACCCAATCACACACAGTTCCCTGTGCTGTACAGTAGGCGCCCATTGCCCATCCATTCCAAATGTTACAGTTTGTGTCCACCAACCTCAAACTCCCCTTCCATTGCCCCCCACCCCTACTCCCCACCGGCCACCACAAGTCTGCTCTCCATGTCTATGATCTGTTTCTGTTTTGTGGATAAGATTATCTGTGCCGTATTTTATGACTCTTTTAAGACTGGATGATCTAACCCCATTTTGCCAAATCACAGAAATGTAGACCATGTACTTGAGTTACATTTGGTGGTGAATATGGACGGTGGTATGAGAGGGAGTCTCAAGAATCACAGCCTCTGTGTGCGTCTGTCCCCCCAACCCCAATGCCCTGCAGTAGAGAGGAAACATCTTTGTTTTCCAAGTACCAGCCTCTTATTTACACGTGGACTCCCTTTCCTTTTTTTTTTTTTTTTGACATATTTCATTTAATCCTCACAACAACCCTAAAGAGTAGAGATTATACTGACTTTTAAAGCTGGTGAAGGATACATGACTCACTTTTTGAAATCGGGGCTATGGACTATCCATGAAATGAGAAAAGTAAATGCAACTCCATTTCTTTAGCTGAATTGTGCTGTCTTGGGGGCAGTTTGGGGTTTGTATCTGACCTTGAGCTTCCAGCCCTTTGACAAGACTCCCTCTTCTCGGCAAGAGCAGCAGGGATGGCGAAGATGGTACCTGGCTGTATGTAGTGTCACTGACTATGATCTTTGATCTTCCCCTCCATGGTTACTGCTTGACACAGCCCAGCCCTGAGTGCTGAGTTCCGTGAGTTTATGTGAGACATGGTGTTCTTGAACTTGGGTATGAGGGTCTCTGAGGTCTGTGCAGAGGCCGTCACCACTCAGGCATCCCTCACTCCCTTCAGCTGAGCATCAGATAGCCTACAGACAAAATATACTTTCATGTTCATGGGTCATCTCAAGACTGACATACGTGACCTTTTTTCCCCAGCAGTAGGACTTACCTAAAATAAAAAGTCTGAAAGTCTGTGATGAGGAGGTATTGTCATTAATTTGGGGTCCAGTGAAAGGGATATGTAATGCACAATTACATTATGTATATTACGTTATTTACATTTTACGGTCCTTCATTGAGTGAGGCAGGTTCTCAGAGTGTGTAAATGTGAAGGAGGTGTACTTGTTCCCTTGAAGTCTCAGTCTATTTCTCAGTAGACAGAAAAATTACAATGCACCCTATAGAAATGCTGATACTTAACCGTTTTTGATTTCCAGAAACAGATAGACATTTCTTGTGATTCAACATGCTCCATGGGGGAAGCAAGGTAGGGAAGTAATTACAGCTCTGTGGCTCACGGAATCAACATGTGCAAAGTCCTTCCCAGCCTCCAGGAGCTTTATTTGAATCACTGGTCATAATCTGTATAGTCACCAGCAGACATAGAAGTTAATTCCCATTCTGAAGTGAGCAAAGTGAGATTTAAAAAGAGCAAGTGGGTCATTAGGGCCAGAATTTCACACAGCAAAGCATTTGATGTCTCTGTTTTATTGGCGTCTCAGTCTAATTACCCACAAAATGAAAGGAAACTATGCTCCCTCCTTTGATCATTTTTCAGTGACGTTGAACTGACCCTCATTTAAATAGCACATCTCAATCCTCAAAAAATCTGTAATGAAAGCATAAGAAAGGGGGGGGGAGGGATAAATGAGTTTGGGATAACACACACTACTACATGTAAAATAGATGAACAACAAAAACCAACTGTATAACACAGGAAAATATACTCAGTATTTTGTAATAACCTGTAAGAGAAAAGAATCTGAAAAGTAATTGATACATATATAATTGAATATATATATATGTATGTCTGAATGTATATATGTGTGTGTGTATCTGAATCACTTAGCTGTATACCTGAAACTAACACAACATTGTAAATCAACTACACGTCAAAAAAAGAGTATAAAATCATAAGAAAAATATACTTTTAGGGGCAAATTAACATTTCAGTTGTGGAAAGAATCCTGCATATATCTTTACGGATGCTAATTTTATTTTTGATTGGTTAGAGGAGGAATGATTCACAGTACCAACTAAGGGATTTAGAAAAAAAAAAAATCAGAGGCCTCCTGGTATAGAGCAAGATTTCTAACAATAGCAAATGGACGGATCAATAGCAAATCCATTTCAGAGAGCTCACTCGTGGAGAATATTGATATCCAACTTGGTCATTCCTCCTGTGAAATAAACAGGCACCTCATCCCCCTGCAAGAAAAACCACACACAGGAGCTGGGGTAATGTTTCTAAACAATTAATTGGATGATTATCAAAGCTTAATGGTTTGGTCCAATGTATTCACACAAAATCAGGAGACTCGGGCTAGCAGTTTCCTTGTAACTGTCATCAGAATATATGACAAGATGAAAGAGTTCTAAATTGTTATTACTTTCTACAGCATTCTGTGTGCATCATTTACATTATAAATAGGGCCTATTTGAAAGGCATTGACTGGGTCTTTGGCTTTGTTTCAAACAGCAGTTATGGTAGACCTTGGGGTATGCTCATTTTCTTAAGGAAAATGATGTAGCTATTTATGTTGTAAATGAAAACATTAAAAGTGCTTGATTATTATATGCATGCAAAATGTTGATAATGCAAAGGTTTATGCTAGAGGTGTGAGAAAGACCCTATAAAACAGTAATTAGTTCACGCCAGCCACTGGGAAGATACAGATATTTTCTTCATGGGGAAAGAATGAAGGAAGAGAAATAGCACAATGTTTGACTTGCCCTCAGGAATAATCTGTCCTAGATATGGACCCAAAAAGAAGTTTCCAAGCAAAACATTCCTTCTTTGGGAAGCTACAGGCAGATGTAGAGCAAAGACTATGATTCAGGAAAAATTTGATTACTCAGTATGTATAGGTATTTCATACACATCGCCTCATTAATCCTTAAGGCAACGCCTTAAAGTGGGATTTCCCTTCTGAAGGTTGACGCAGTGGTGTTTAAAGTTCATGTGGCATGCATGAAGCCATATGACTTCAGATGGTCAGTGGCATCATCAGAACTTGAGCATTTTTCATGTGGATTGTGTCTGTTAGTAATAAGCTAACTCATTGTTTGCAAGGGTGATGCAAACTGATGGATAGAAGCTATCAGGGTGCTCATGTGAAAATAAGAAAATAGGAAACTCATTTTCTTGCAAGGTCAGAGTTTGGAATGTGGGCACTTTCCGTTGTAGTCCCCAAATACAGGACTTAACTATCTAAATGCTCAGGTTAGCAGCAAGCTCTACATATTCTGTTCCAAAACTTTGTTATCCTTTACTTAGCTCCCTCCTCTTACTAGTGCCTTGGGATGTGCAGTACTGTCTCACCCTACTGGTCTGGTATTTAGACCCTGGACTGCTTTGCTAGGGTTGGATTACACACTGGCTCAAAGAAGTCCACAGTAGCAGGACTCATGCATGCAGGCGAAAACTCTGCTTTCAGGTAGGGCTGCTTTATCCAGAGAGAACCACACCCAGGATTTACATAAACTCCCCTGGGCATAGGCCTTTTTAATCACTTTTCCTGGGTTTTCAGGGATGTGTTCTGAATGGGATACCTTGTTTTCAAGCAGGAGGCTAATATAGTTTCCAGTTTTCAGTGCAGATCCCTACTTCTGTGGAGGGGTCTTCTGATAGAGATTGGTCACACTTCTTTTATGTTACGCACTGATTTGAAGGTTGCAGCTCATGTAAATCATAATCTAGGCATAATCCCAAGAAATTTAAGTCAGAACAGGTTGCCCTGTCTCATATGTCATAGGACCAGAACAACAATGTCCTGATTGACTTGGTGAAGGGTTCAGCCCCAAATCTTCTTGCTGTCATGATAGTAAGTAATTATGTGATCTTTTAGGGAATCAAGATGTCTTTGAAACTGCACAACTCAACCACAACTTGGGAATTGAGCCCATGCGCTGAGACTCAAACCCAGTCAAAACCCAGACTGGGACTTTAACCCAGTATCCTTTTTTACTAAATATATTAATTAATTATATAATTAATTTTGCTTTTTAGGTCCACACCTGCAGCATATGGAAATTCCCAGGCCAGGGGCTGAATTGGAGTTACAGCTGTCAGCCCACACCATAGCCGCAGCAACAAAGGATCCAAGCTGCGTCTGCGACCTATACCACAGGTCATGGAGATGCCAGATCCTTAACCCAGGGAGCAAGGCCAGGGGTCAAACCCACATCCTCATGGATACTAGTCAGGTTCATTACCACTAAGCCACAATGGGAATTCCTTAATTTTTATTTTTATTAAAATATAGTTGATTTACAATGTTGTGTCTATTTCCACTGTATAGCACAGTGACCCAGTCATATGTATATATATATACACACACACATTCTTTTTCTCATTCTATTCTCCATAATATTCTACCCCAAGTGACTGGATATAGTTTCCTGTGCTGTGCAGTAGGACCTCATTGCTTATCCATTCTAAATGTAATAGTTTGCATCAAACGAACCCCAAGCTCTCCATCCATCCCACTTCTTCCCCCTTTCCTCTTGGTCATCACAAATCTATTCTCCAGACAAACTTTAAACTATTTTGTTCTAGTTCTTTGAAAAAGGTCGTTGGTAATTTGATAGGGATTGCATTGAATGTGTAGATTGCCTTGGGTAGTATAGTCATTTTGATAATATTGACTCTTCCAGTCCAAGAGCATGGTATGTCTTTCCACCTGTTTAAGTCCTCCTTGATTTCTTTCATCAGCGCCTTATAATTTTCAGAGTACAGGTCTGTTGTCTCTTTAGGCAGGTTTATTCCTAAGTATTTGATTCTTTTTGATGCGATGGTAAACGGGATTGCTTCTCTAATTTCTCTTTCTCATCTTGCATTGTTGGTATATAGAAATGCAGTTGATTTCTGTGTATTAATTTTGTATCCTGCAACTTTGCCAAATTCATTGATGAGCTCTAACAGTTTTCTGGTAGAGTCTTTAGGATTCTCTAGGTATATTATCATGTCATCTGCAAAAAGTGATATTTTCCTTCTTCCTTCCCAATTTGGATTCCTTTTATTTCTTTTTCTTCTCTGATTGCTGTAGCTAGGACTTCAGGACTATGTTGAATAGTAGTGGCGAGAGTGGACATCCCTGCCTTATTCCTGATCTCAGCGGGAATTCTTTCAGCTTTTCACCATTGAGAACGATGTTAGCTCTGGGTTTGTCATAGATGGCCTTGATTATGTTGAGGTAGGTTCCCCCTATGCCCACTTTCTGAAGGGTTTTTATGAGAAATGGGTGTTGGATTTTGTCAGAGGCATTTTCTGCATCTATAGAGAGGATCATGGTTTTTATTCTTCAGTTTGTTAACGTGGTGTATCACACTGATTGACTTGTGGATATTGAAGAATCCTTGCATCCCTGGGATAAATCGCACTCGATCGTGGTGTACAGTCCTTTTAATGTATTGTTGGATTCAGTTGGCTAGTGTTTTGTTGAGAATTTTTGCATCTATGTTCATCAGTGATATTGGCCTGTAATTTTCTCTTTTTGTGGTATCTTTGTCTGGTTTTGGTATCAGGGTGATGGTTGCCTCATAGAATGAGTTTGGGTGTGTCCCTTCCTCTGCAATTTTTTGGAATAGGTTCAGAAGGATAAGGGTTAGCTCTTCTCTAAATGTTTGATAGAATTCACCTGTGAAACCATCTGTTCCTGGACTTTTGTTTGTTGGAAGTTTTTGAATCACAGTTTCAATTTCAGAACTTGTGATTGGTCTATTCATATTTTCAATTTCGTCTTGGTTTAGTCTTGGGAGATTGTACTTTTCTAAGAATGTGTCCATTTCTTCTAGGTTTTCCATTTTATTGCCATATAGTTGCATATAGTAGTCTCATGATCCTTTGTATTTGTGATGTCTGTTGTTACCTCTCCTTTTTCATTTCTAATTTTATTGATTTGTGTCCTCTTTTTTTCTTGATATGTCTGGCTAAATGTTTATCAGTTTTGTTGATCTTTTCAAAGAACCAGCTTTTAGTTTCATTGATCTTTTCTATGGTTTTCTTTGTTTCTATTTCGTTGATTCCTGCTCTGATGTTTATGGTTTCTTTTCTTCTGCTAACTCTAGGTCTTGTGAGTTCTTCCCTCTCTAGCTGCCTTAGATGTAAAGTTAGATTTTTTATTTGAGCTTTTTCTTGTTTCCTGAGGTAGGCTTGTATTGCTATAAATTTTCCTCTAAGAACTGCTTTTGTTGCGTCCCAGAGGTTTTGGAGTGTCATGTTTTTGTTGTCATTTGCTTCTAGGTATTTTTTAATTTCCTCTTTGATTTCTTCTGTGATCCATTGGTTATTTAGTAGCATGTTGTTTAGTCTCCACGTATTTGTATTTTTGGCCATTTTTTTGTTGTTGTTGATTTCCAGTCGTATAGCATTGTGGTCAGAGAAGATGCTTGAAATGATTTCAATTTTCTTAAAGTTACTGAGGCTTGATTTGTAGCCCAGGATGTGATCAATCTTAGAGAATGTTGCATGCGCACTTGAGAAGAATGTGTATTCTGTTGCTTTTGAATGGAATGTCCTCTAAATATCTATTAAGTCCATCTGATCTAATGCTTCATTCAGGGCCTGTGTTTCCTTCTTGATTTTCTGCCTGGATGACCTGTCCATTGCTGCAAGTGGGGTGTTAAATCCCCCACTATGATGGTGTAATTGTTGATTTCTCCTTTTAAGGTTGTTAGCAGTTGCCTTCTATATTATGGTGATCCTATGTTGGGTGCATAGATAAAGTTTTTCTATCTTCTCCTTGGATTGATCCTTTGATCATTATGTAGTGCCCTTCCTTGTCTCTTAAAATGTTCTTCATCTTAAAGTCTATCTTGTCTGATAGGAGTATTGCTACTCCGGCTTTCTTTTGATTCCCGTTTGCATGGAATATTTTCTTCCATCCTCTCACTTTCAATTTGTATGTGTCTCTAGAAGTGAAGTGGGTCTCCTGAAGACAGCATATATATGGTCGTGTTTTTGTATCCATTCGGCTAGTCTATGTCTGTTTTTTAGGGCATTCAGTCCATTAACATTTGAAGTAATTATTGTTATATATGTCCCTATTTTCATTGTATTAACTGGGGTTTTTGTTGCTCTTTTTTTCTTCCCTTTTTCTCTTGTTGTCTCCTCTCACAAGATGGCTATGTTTAATGTTGTATTTGAGTTGATTTTTCTTATTTGTTTGTGAATCAATTGTACATTTTTGGTTTGCAGTTAGCATGAAATTTTGCTATAGGAGTCTATATATAACTGAGATTGTATTAAGTTGTTGGTTTCTTAATTGCACGTGCTTCTCCAGTGACCTGCATTTGTGCTTTCTTCTCATGATTTCTGATTTTGGTAGCATAATTGTGCATGTATGATTTAGTATCTTTACTGTATATATGCCTTTATTGGTGGGCCTTGTCATTTGTGGTGTTTTTGTTTCTGGTTGTGGCCTTTTCTTTTCTGCCTAGAGAAGTTCCTTTAGGATTTGTTGTAAAGCTGGTTTAGTGTTGCAGAACTCT
>PVHT021183699.1:20548505-20572759 GCA_004024745.2 Catagonus wagneri
TAATCTCCTCATCACTGAGCTGTTTTTCTGGGCTTTTCTCTTTCTCCCTTATCTGAGTTAGAGTTTTATGTCTTTTCATTTTTGTAGGTTTTTGGTGTGGTGACCTTTTGTTGACAATAGAGTTGTGGCCTCTCTTAGTTCAGGTGTTTGCCTCCCCTGTGGCTAAAGTTAGTATGGAGGGGGCTTGCTGTAGGCTTCCTGATGGGAGGGAGTGATGTCTGCTGACTGGTAGGTGTGGTTGATTCCTCTCCCTTTGATGGGTGGGGCTTTGTCTCTGGATGAGATTAGAGGCTGGCTGTGTGCCTGAGGGGTCTTTAGGGAGCCTCTGTACTGATGGGTGGGGCTGAGATTCCACCTGAATTGTTATTTGGCCTGGTTTTTCTCAGCGCTGACGGGAGGGACAGATTTTCCCAGAAATGGCCACCTCCAGAGAAATGCAGGCTGCTGAATGTCCCCCAGAGCTTCACTTCCAATGCCCTTCCCCTACAACAAGGCACTGTCACCCCTGTTTTCCCAGGAGATCCTCCGGGATTTGCAGTCAGGTTCCACCCGGATTCCTATGGAGACTGCTTTGCCCTGCGACCCAGTGCACGTGAAAGTCTGTGTGTCCCTTTCAAGGTCTGTGTTTCCCCCAGTCCTGTGGAGCTCCTGCACACAAGCCCCGCTGGCCTTCAGTGCCAGATGCTCCGTGGGCTCCTTCTCCCTGTCCCCAATCCCCAGGTGTTGGGATTTGACGTGAGGCTCAGAACTTTCAGACCTGTAGCTGAGTCTCTGTGATGCAGTGACTTTCCAATCTGTGGGGCTTCCCACCCATGAGGTATGGTGTTGCTTCTATCACGTAATTGCCCCTCCTACCTCTTGATGTGGTCTCCTCTTTGTCTTCTGGAGCAGAGTATCTTTTTGGGAAGTTTACAGTCCATTTGGTTGAAGGTTGCTTGGCATTTGGTTGTAGTTTTGCTGTTTTTTGGGAGAGAAGTTGAGCTCCAGTCCTTCTATTCCACCATCTTAATCCAATCTCCACAAATCTATTCTCTATATTTGTGATTCTCTTTCTGCTTTGTAGATAGGTTCATTTGTGTCCTGTTTTAGATTCCACATATAAGTGATACCATATGGTATTGGTCTTTTTCTTTTTGAATTACTTTACTTAGTATGAGGGTCTCTAGTTGCATCCATGTTGCTGCAAATGCCATTATTTCATCCCTTTTTGTGGCTGCGTAGCATTCCATTGTGTATATGTCCCACTTCGTCTTAATCCATTCTTTTGTCAATGGACATTTAAGTTGTTGCCATGCCTTGGCTATTGTGAATAATGCTGCCATGAACATAGAGTCCCACTGTGTTTTATTTAAAATCACACTTGGTCTTAGGACTTAGCGAAATTCAGATTCTTTATGTCTTCAATGCAGAAGGAATTCAGCACGATGCAAAGTGAGAGGTGAAAGGTAAGAGGTAGATATATTGATAGAGGTAGAGTGTGGGCTGTCTCAACAGGCGAGAGACCTTGAAATATGGGATGGTGAGTTTTTATGCGCTGGGGAATTTCAGAGACTCATGAATGGGAGGATTATTCCATCTAGTTTGGGGGGAACAGGTAGGAAGTTCCAGGAATTCAGCCACCGTCCACTTTTTGTCCTTGGAATTGTCATGGCTTCTGTGGGCATGTAATTTAGATGCTAATGTATTACAGTGAGCACACGTTAAGACTCAGAGTCCACTGAAGTCAAATCATCCACTATATTGGATCTAATTGTTTCTAGCCAGTTTTTTTCATATCCTCAATAGCTATATCATTCTTTTAAAGGTCGTGCCCTGCCCCATTTCCTCCTGTTTCATGTGGGCAGAAGAGAGAAAAGACAACTAAAACATGGATGAAATTAATATTGTAGGATATAAACTTTGAAACATAACACATTATTTCTCTTGATTGTTTTGTCCTCATAATACAATTTCTTAGTCTGTCTAGTACTTTAGCATTATAAAGTTTTAGAATCAATGACAGTAAAATAGTAATGAATGGCCATAAGGTTCAGATTATGGTAACTAAGCATCATTCACCACTAAATGAATCCAGAATTCCCCAGACATGGTTGATTCTAGATTGGGACAGAAAATATATAAGCTTAGCATTTGTTGTCATAGAAAGCTAGAAGGTGTCAAAGACATATGAAATTATGTAAAAGAAGCCAAGTGCTACCCTTAAGGGAGCTCCTGCCTTTCTTAAGAACAATGGAAAAATCTGATCATCAGAATGAATAATGATTGAAATGGACTGAAGCATGTGAAATATATAAGAATCCATGAGTTTCCTTGAGTATAAAAGACTGTGTAGAGAGAGGAAGACCCAGATGATAAAAGACTGTGTAGAGAGAGAAAGACCCAGATGGTGGCCCGCAGAAATCACATGGCATGACATGACTTTATGGGGCCACCGTGAACCATTGGTCTTCACTAAAGCCAGCATATGTCTGTTGCCAAGCAAGACCAGCAGGAGGACCCTCAGCTGAGCTCAGATCACATGGTTAATCTGTAGAATGTAGAAGTAATAAACTTATTTTTTTAAGCTACTGCATTTTAGTGTGGAAGTTATGCAGTAACAGATCACTGAAGCAGAGTCATAATAACCAAATGTGATGTGTGGATACATTCTTGTAAGTATTGTCTTGAGGCTAGTTTCCTTAGAAGCAAAGATATTCCAAAATTAAAGCTAACTTAGAGGTCCAGTTCAAGTATCATTTTCCTTTAGCCTGAAGATAGTTGTTTCCTTTCTTCCTTCTTTCCTTCCTCCTTCTTCTTCTTTTTTTTTTTTTTTCATCTACTAGCTTCTCCCAGTACGCTCACAGTACTCACTCTGCAATTCTTCTTGGGTTTTGGTACTTGTTATTTTTGTATGTCAGAACCCTTAAATTCCATAGGTTAAGAACAACAACAATTTCACAGCTTCACTTATACTTTTTACCAAAACAAGCCTTGTAAGCGTTAGGAAGAAACAGAGAAACAAAAAAGATCAGTCCTATGACCAATACAGTAGGAAGACTTTTTTTTTTTTGCTATTTTTTTTCTGAAGTGTGTCCCACACTGTCACTACCTAACAGATGGCATTGTGATTGTGTAATTGCTATAACGAATATTACTAATAATGCAACTGACTATGATCTCAGCCTTCTTTCCCTTACTAACATTGAAAGGATCCTGAAATGTTTCCAATTGAGTTCACAGACTTCTTTTTAAATGAGTTTATTCACCACATGACTAAACACCCTGGGGAAGAACAGCAGCCAAATCTCTGAGTGGTATAAAACCAGTAGCTGTCCTATATAAACAGAAGCCTTTACATACTTTGCAAATGTGCCCACAGTTCACAGATCATCTAAAATAATTATTCCCTCTATAGCCCAGAGAAGTGCTGTCCAATAGAAATATAATGTGAACCATGTATGTAATTAAACTTTTTCTAGTAGCCATATTAAATGGTAAAAAAAGCCAAAATTAATTTTAATGGTATATTTTATTTAACCCAATAAAAAACAGATTTTCTCAATACATTTCTAGCCATCTATAACTACCCAAAGTTTCCTTGTGAACAAAATGAAAATTGCATGCTGAATGGATTGCAGAAGTCAGGCTCCGTTCCAGTGAACAACACTTGATAGACAGCTTCTCTAACTCTGAACACAAGATGGTCAAAGTCAGATTTGGCCTATGCTAATTAAGGTAGTCAGGTTCAGATAAATCTTAACATCTGGAGTTTGTGTAGGAGGGCAGGAAGTCATGCTTGGACAAGGGAAGAGCTAGTTAATGATCATATTTAAAGGTCATTCATTTACTTTTCCAATAGCCTAGTAACATTTATCCTAAGTCACTTAAGAAATGTTATAAAATGTCACAGATTTCTGTAGCATTGCCATATGGAGGGCTTAGATCCTAAGACTGTTTTGTACAGATCTGTGACTCTGTATTGTTGTTGATAATATAATTAGAGAAAAATACTTTCGCTATAAATAGGAAGTTGGTATCAACATTTTGACAGCTTAGCTTTATTCAGTACTCTAATCTTCTGGCGAACCTACAGGCCCCCACACTGATTCTCTGGTAGAATCAGAAAATATTGTTATGGTCCCTTAAGATATGATATAGAATAGGAGAGCACAGAGTGACCCTCTAAGATCCTATACCAGAGAATGACACAGATACAAGGCAAGGGCTGAATTTAGGGAGACAAATTATTTGTGCATTCGTACTTTTAATAATTACCATAACTGTAAAATAAAAAGGTGTTTTTCCTGTGTGGTAAATTAGTTATATCATTTAATAGATAAACTCCATTAAGTACTATGAATTCTGGAAAATGTTAAGGAAATTCAAGATGGAAATCAAACTTGAGGAGGAAAAAATAATGACCATATGACTGGTTGTAAAACACATGATGGCAGAACCAAAAAAAAAAAAAAAGTGGAAAATGAACAAGATGGCAGTAAATGTGGTGGACATTTTTGGGCAGCCATTCATTATCCAATACTACTTCTTTGGCAGTATCACTTGATTTCCATAGGGGAAATATTTCTTTATCCATTACATATGAGCTGGCGGGATTGTCTGCAGGGTTGTTAGACTGCACTCCTTTAGGCAAGAAGCAGGCCCGTGACCCAAACCACGTGGTTCATCTCTTCATCTAGGCTCTCTGAATCCTGAGTAGAAAGACTCAATGGTAGCAAAATCAGTTGGAACGGAAGAGTTCTGGGGGCATGCTCTGGAAAGACCATCCATCAGTTTCTGCTTCCTAGAGCTTCAGTTCTTGTGCTTTCCAAATCCGTTTTCTAGGTTTCCCATTGATTAAGAGTTATCCAATGTATTTCCAATGAATTATTTTTGTGTACCTTAACTAGTGTTATTAGCTTAGCACAAGAGTAGGTGACTGTGGTCCGTGGGCTAAATATGACCTGCTGCTTTTTTTTTTTTTTGTAAATAAGCTTTTATTAGAACACATAAGTGCTCATTAAGTATTGCCACCAATAGTTTAATGCTACAACAGTGGAACTGGGTAGTTGTGATAGAAACCATATGATCATGAAGCTTAAAATATTTCTTTCTGGCCTTTAAAGATAAAGTTTCCTGACTTCTGGCTTATCAAATATCTTAGATTGAGTCCTTTGGGAAGCATCTCTAGGACAAGATTTTATTGCAAGTAGTTTATTTGTGAGGTGATTTTGAAAAGAGGAGCGAGTAGTTAGAAAGGAAAGGAAGTAGAGAGTAGTAGAGAGGAAAGGAAGCAATTAAGGCTGTACTGCCAAACCAGCTCCTCTTGTGAGTGATGAGCTCAACTCCAGCGGAGTATCTAGGAGACAGTGTAGACCTTGCTGCAGTTTCTCCATCTGTAGATGGAGGCAGCCAGAATATTTATATACCTGACATTTGCTTGTAAGGTCATTGACTCTCCTGTACTTCTGGCCTGCCTCTACCTAGCAGAATGGGCTCCAACAGATAGGGAAAAATCTGTGTGGATTGTCTTTTAATTGTGTTGGTTGTATTTTGCTAGTTAGGAGCATTTTGGTTGGATGTGATCCTACTTATTTATTTTTGCTTTTGTTGCTTGTGCTTTGGGTGTCGTATCAAATAAATTGTTGCCATGACCAATGCTAAGGAGGTTTCCTCTGGGAATGTTTTCTTCTGGGAAACAGAAGAAAGGTCTTAAGTCTATGTTTTTAATCCATTGTGAGTTAATTTTTGTGAGTGGTAAAATATAGAGTTCCAGTTTCATTCTTGTGCATGTGGCTATACTGTTTTCTGAGCACCATTTATTGGAGAGACTTATTTCTCCATTGAGTACGCTTGGCAAAAGTACTCATATTAATTGAATTGGGTATTGAAGGGTTTATTTCTGGCTTTCTATTCTATCCCATTGGTGTGTTCTATTGGTCACTATTCTAGGTGTCTATTTTCTCTTCTTTTTCCTTTTTTTTTGCTTTTCCTAAAAAGGTGGCACCCATGGCATATAGAAGTTCCCAGGCTATGGGGTGAAATCATAGCTACAGCTGCCAACCTATGCCACAACCACAGCAACGCAGGATCCAAGCTGCGTCTGCAAGCTACACTACAGCTCATGGCACCTCTGGATCCCTGACTCACTGAGCAAGGCCAAGAATCAAACCCGCATCCTTGTGGATACTGGTCGGATTCATTTCTACTACACCACGACAGGAACTCCCTATGTGTCTATTTCCGTGCTCATATCATACTGTTTGATTACTAGAGCTGTGTAATATATTTTGAAGTCAGGAAGTGTGATGCCTCCAAGTTTGTTCTTTCTCAGGATTATATTGGTTATTTGAATCTTCACCTTGTGATATGTGACAGCTATGGTCCAGATGGAGATAAGACTACTCGAAGCAGAAGACAAGTTCAGAAGTTTCTGAAATGTTCCAAGTAGGACGTGGACGACCCACGGGGTTTTTTGAAATGTGTGGAGGGGAAGAGATAGATTCAATTTAAGTCCAATAGGAAGAATCAACAGGAGTTGTTGCCCATGTAGAGGGCAGAGCTGGAGGAGGGACAACCATCTCAGGGTTCCTGGCTCAGAGGTTGTTCACCAAGCAGGGAGTATAAGAATAGGCTCCATTTTGATCACCCTCAATATGGCAATAAATCCGATGTATTCCTCTTTCTTTTTATATCTGGGCATAGCAAGACCATTTCTCCTTCTCTCCCACACTGGGAAGTACTAGAGTACTGAATCTGGATCAGTGGAATTCTGTTAGCAGCGAAACATGCCACTTCCAGACCTCATTCCCCAGGTACCATCTTTCATGTACTTTCTCTTCTTCATCAGCTCACTAGATGCAATGCGTTAAGCAGAAGAGCTTGAGCTCAAGGGTTAGTAAGCCACTCAGTGGAAGGAATCTGTGTCCTGGAATGTCTGTGTAGAGCTGAGACCCCCGCCCCCCAGCCCTGCCTTGGACTGTGACATGGGTGAGGGAAAAAAAAAAAAACAAAAAAAACTCATAATCTTAAACTATTAAGATTTGGAGGTTATTTGCTTTACCAGTTAGCAGACCATGAGGGGGTTCATGTGAAAACCAGGCAGCTGAAAAATGTGGTTCTGGAGCTAAGACTCAAAGGTTATGAGATAAGAATGGGGATTGACAGCTGTCTTTCTACCCCCTACCTGCAGGTCACCTCTGCACCCCTGCTTGGATTACTTTTCTTGGTGAATTATGTAACTTCTTTGTCATTCAAGTCAGAGGGCTGACTATAGTTCTGTACTTCTCCTTTGTCATCCACATTCATGAAGATCAACTCTGCTAATTTTGCTCCCTCGCGCTTCGTATATCTACTTGCCTCTGTCTTTTTTATTTTTATGTTCCCTCTCATCGGTTCTTGGTGAGGGGGGCGATGCTGGTTCTATGTGTTTAGCAACATCACTTGCCTTGCTAGTTGCCTGTAGCACTTCCTCACGAGTTGTGATAACCAGAAATGTCTCCAGGTAAAGCCTAATGTCTTATGGGGGACAAGATTGTTCCTCTAGTTAAGACTGGAAGGACTTAGAACACTTAAAACTTAGTTAGAGGCTGGGAATGGGAGATTTTTCATTTCTAGTGCTGTTCAGTAGAATTCTCAGGCTCTGGAAGCAAATAAATTTCAACAGCATAATAAAAGAACACATTTGACAATGCAAACATCACTGGAATAAGTGTAATTTTTTTTTTTTTTTTAGTAAACTCTCATGGCAATAATTTTTTGGTGATAATACTCATTAGGATCCATGGGTTCAGACATATCTGTCAAAAATAATTTCCCCTTCATACACACATACCCTACATACCCACCTGGATGTGCTGGCAGCCTCAGCTATAGGAAGCACAGAGTGACTCCAATCCTGGAATAATTTCCGAGTTCAGCTTAGGACAGTGGTGGCTGAGGCCTGAAATAGTCATTGTAGTCTCACAGAGTTTTCCCACATGCTTAATTCTAGATGTCCTATATATTTTATGCCTCTGAAAAAAATCTTATTTTCTATATTTCTGTTGACTGGTGGGTAGGAGATTACATTTGGATGAAGAAAGAAGCTAAAACTCTGCGGAGTTAATTAACTCACCCTGATTTCAAAGCCCAATCTAGAGAGGTAATCCTACTCACCTTACTTCATCTGGGCTGCCCTCTAATTGCCTTGCCTGTGCTTATAATGTCCTCACTCAATCGAAACTTGGATCAATTCTTTGAGGTGCTTCGATAAGGAAATATTGCCAGGTGGAGCAGAAGGGGATCATTGGTTGAACTAAACAAAAAAACTTTGGGAATAAAATCCCAGCAAGTTGGGAGCCCTAAGTTTCTCAAAAAAATTCTTTATTATAGTTGATTTACAATGTTCTGTCAATTTCTTCTATACAGAAAAGTGACCCAGTTATACATGCACGTGCATGCGCGCGTGCACACACACACACACACACACACATACACACATATTCTTTTTCTCATATTCCATTACTTTCCGCCACAAGTGATTGGATATAGTTTCCTGTGCTATACAGCAGGACCTCATTGCTTATCCACTCCAAATGCAATAGTTTGCAGCTATTAACCCCAAACTCCCAGTCCATCACACTCCCTCCCCCTCCCCCTTCGCAACTGCAAGTCTAGTCTCCATGTCTATGAGTTTATTTCTTTTCTGTAGATGAGTTCATTCATACCGTACATTAGATTTCGCGTGTAAGTGATATCATATGGTATTTGTCTTTCTCCTTCTAACTTACTTTACTTAGTATGAGAGTCTCTAGTTCCATCCATGTTGCTGCAAATGGCATTATTTTGTATTTTTTATGGCTGAGTACTATTCCATTGTGTACATGTATTACATCTTCTTAATCCATTCATCTATTGATGGACATTTAGATTGTTTTCCATGTCTTGGATATTGTGAATTGTGCTGCAATAAACAGGTGCATGTACCCTTTTTTCCTTTTTTTTTCTTGCTTTTTAGGGCTGCACCTATGGCATATGGAGGTTCCCAGGCTAGAGGTCTAATTGGAGCTGTAGCCGCCAGCCTACACCACAGCCACAGCAACACAGGATTCGAGCTGCATCTGCAGCTCACATCAACAGCTCACAGCAATGCCGGATCCTTAACCCACCGAGCAATGTCAGGGATTGTACCCATATCCTCATGGATCCTAGTTATATTTGCTTCTGCTGTGCCACAACAGGAATTCCCAGGGTGCATATATCTTTAAACAAGTAACTCAAGAACTGTTGGCTGACAAACTCATGGGTTGAGCACGTGGGGGATGTCTTTAAGAATGCCCTCACTTGGTTTTAGGAGGTAGCGTCAGCCAAGCTCCTCAGCAGCATCTCCTGGCTTCGTCCTGTACCTTAGCCATGCCAGATTCCTTACAGAACTTGGAATGCAGTAAACCTTTTTTTCCTATGCCTTTTTACCCCTTGTGATTGTCTTTTCCCAGAACACCCTTCTGCCTTGTCTACCTGGTGATTTTCACTCATCCTTAAGCAAACTTCCTGTGCTTCCTTCTCACTGAAGCACTATTGATGACCCTGTATTGTTACTTCCTTCTCTAGTTTCCTATATCACACAATTTGGAAATTCCCTGTCTTGGAATTACTCATGATCTGGCTTTTTTCCAACACTGATTGTAAACTCTGAAGATGGGCACTGTTTTATTTCCCTTTATACTTCTTTTTTTTGTGTGTGGGGGGGGCATGCCCACTGGATGCAGAAGTTCTCAGCCCAGGGATTGAATCCTTGCTGTAGCAGGGACAATGGTAGGTCCTGAACCACTGGGTCACCAGGGAACTCCATTTCCTTTTATACTTCTGCCTTGTATCCCTGTGTGGTATATTCATCAGTGATAAAGTATATTTCTCCATAGAGGTCAGATTTAAGTGACCTAGTAGCAAAGAGCAGGCAAGAGGCTCTATACCCTTCTTAAATGATCTAGGGAAGAATGCTGTTGCCATATGCCTCTGGCAACTCAACCTTCATGTGATGCAATTGTAAGCTGATTTAACTATCAGTCTCTACACATCGAACATCAAAACTGAAACAGTTCTCTACTATATATAAAATTGACAAATGATAAGGACCTACCATATGGCACAGGGAAATATATTTAATTCTGTGTAATACCCTATGTGGGAAAGGAAGCTGAAGATGAATGTGTATGTGTATAACTGACTCACTTTGCCGTATACCTGAAATTAACAAATTACAAGTCAATTATACTCCAAAATTTTTTTAAAAGATATATTTTCAGAAGTAAGTAAAAGAAAAAAAAAAAGGCAACACAGCTCTACCACTGACCTCATCCAGCAGGTTTGAGTCTGCCCCTGGGGCTTGGTCTGAAATTCCAACTGTGCATATTTTCTAGGGAACACAGCAGCACGTAGGAAAAACAAGACACAGGAACATACCTACTTGAGAGTAATGTTTAAGGAGACATTCTATTTTTTTACTTTTTCCTTCAATAAGAGAATTTTATAAGATTATGGCCGATGAAAACAGCATGCTGCACTTATGGCCGTGCTAACACATGCGTGAATATGACTTTGTACATACTCACCTAAATTTCCCTTGACTCATTTTGGCTGCTGTTTTCCTTCCCTGGGTTCAGGAGTGCTTCTGGCAGCTATGAAAGAAAACTGCTGCTAATAAATGCTGCCCTGGGCCAGTGACCTTTACCAGAAGTCATCTGTTACTAGGACGTGAACCAGCAGGCATAGAAAAGCCGGCACAGAAATGTGTTGGGGAGGATTGAAGAGAGCAGAGAGAGGAGAGCTGACCAATCAGGAGGGCAGTTGCAGTGGGATGATTGCTCCGAGGATCTAGAGTGTTTTCAGGTGCTGATTTCCTGGAACAGGTGGATAGGGGAGAAAAAGATCAGAAGGACCATATATGCCCTTCCCACTGCCTACTTCATCACTGGCCAGCCCCAGTGTTCTCAGTGAATTTCTTGGCTGCTTGCTGTGAACAAGCTCTTAATCATCTGCTTCAGGAAAAAGGAGCAGAAAAAAAAATTTTAAAAATTCAGTCTGAGTCGTTGATAAAAAGCTCAACCCTCTGGATGCTTATATACTTAGTTTGGGTGTATATGTTCGCAAATGTATGTAGGTCCCTCTAAACAAATAACATTTACATATACAAAATTAAGTAAAAATACGTGTTTAATTTTAATGCAAAAATAAATCATACAAATTATAACATGCTAAAAAATACCGCAAAATACATAAATCCTAGAAGATGTTATTACCTGCCAATTTTATTAGCTGATAATTTTAATTGCTATGATGTATTTATGTATGCATATCTTTAAGATATATACATTTAGGAAGTTCCTGTCGTGGCTCAGTGGTTAATGAATCTGACTAGGAACCATGAGGTTGCGGGTTCCATCCCTGGCCTTGCTCAGTGGGTTAAGGATCCGGCGCTGCCGTGAGCTGTGGTGTAGCTTGCAGATGCGGCTCGGATCCTGCATTGCTGTGGCTGTGGTGAAGGCCGGCAGCTACAGCTCCGATTAGACCCCTAGCCTGGGAACCTCCATATGCCGCAGGTGTGGCCCTAGAAAAAGGCAAAAATCCCCCCAAAAAAGATACACAAATTTAAATATGCATGTAAATAATTGTATAAAATACACAAAATTAGTCTGAAATTAAGGCATAAATAATTATAGACATATTAAAATTATTGCCATATTGTATTGAGAACCATAATTATGTAATCAAATAACTCATATATGTTGACATATAGATAAACATGCGTAGGTGGTTTGTTGTTGGAACACTTGTTTCTTGAGGTGGATTTTTGAGGGCTTCTTGTGTGCCTTCTGGTCTGGGATAATTTGAGGTTGTCCAGCGTGTTGGATATGCTAAGATCCAGTTTGATTCACTGAGACACATACAACCTGCAACTTGACACAGTGCTGTACCCACTGTCTGTTGTACTGCTACAGATTTGTACTTAACAAACCCAGAGATTTGGTTTGGTTTATTCCATTTTGCATCATTCCCATCAATAAAGAATGCATTTATAATTGTTTAAGTTACATTATCAAGTGTATTCCTGACAGGAGAACATTGTCATTTTATTTTGACTTGGGAATGATTAGAGCAAAATCTTCTGCTGATAAATGTACATGTTTGTTTGTTGGAAGAAGTTTCCACAGACTAATTTCTGACTCCACACATTTTAAGCTCATTTTTTTTTCCACGATTGCCCAGAGCTTGGGATGTGACTATATTAAACATCCACCCCGACTCCTGTGTCATGATGTCAGGTGGGTCAGCACAGTAAGAGTACTCCTGGAAGTTATTCCCACGTTTTTACAGCAGTAACTTAACTACACAGGAGCTGTGAGCCACATAAACATGTCCCACTGAACCCAAACTAAATATATGCCCTTCTTTATCAGATTTAAAAATAAAGATGGCCACCCTAATCTCACTCCCCACGAGACAGCAGATACGGGAATTTTAAGCAATGGTGATATTAACTTTTTGCTTTTACAAATTTTTCAAAAGCTTAAGATCTTGTAAATACATTATTCTAGCTCCTCTCAGGGCCTTGGAAGAGCCCTGTGAAGGTTTCAAAAGTTGAAGTTTGATTGCTTGTCATTATAGACCCTCTCTGGTTTGAGCTAGAAGTCTATGGATTGTCTGACTTGCTAGTTATAACTTTGGAAGATTTTCATTCACTCATTCATTCATACATGTATGCATTAATTTTTTCACCCTTATTCATTTGAATATCTGGTGTTCATATACTTTTATAGTATACAGCCAGTTGTGTAATGGGACAGACAGACAAAACCTAAACTGAATTGCAGAGACTCAGTATCATTCTAGAGTTCTTATCCTGTGGTTACCTGTAAGAAACAAAGGAAACCACTTGTTTTTTTCTCTCTGGTAGACAGTTGCTTTGAAAGGGGTCACAGGGTGCAGGATCCCTTTCAACTGTCCTTGCTGTGGGTTCAGAGAGCCTTCAGTTCATCTTTTTCCCTGCTGGTAGCTCCTCTTGGATCAGTCCATCTCACCCCTCCAACTACTAAGAGAATCAGAAGTTCTGATATCCTGGACAGACACAGGTGTTTTGCTAGAAAGAGAAGTGGAATCTCATGCTCATTTGTGGATCTCCAAGGAAGAAATCTTAATCCACAAATGCCTGAACCTTCTTGTGGGGGATTCCTTCTATTCCTGAAAGCCTGTCACCTTGCAAATGGATTTTTTTCCTTTTTTCCTTGGCCTGTTACTTAACTCAGTGAACCTCAGGCATCCTTAAACCTGGGTATGATGAGGGGAAAATGATAGAGCATTTGTGGGATACTTAGCAGGAAGCTATGAACAAAGGTAATTTCCTTTCCATGAGGAACCGAGTGTTCAGGACAGGTGGATTTTGAAAGAAGATGTAGAACGAGCCTCCTGCTTATAGTGCTCTATCCTTATGTAAGGGCATAGAGCCTACATGTAGAAAGCCCCATCTGGCTGGTTATTCAGCATGTGACAAGTCTTTTAGTGAATCTGTTTATTTAAAATATATTTCTGCATTTCCCAAGTTTGTGTTGTACTATATATATATTGTATATGTATGTATATATATTGTATATGTATGTATGTGTGTGTGTGTGTATATATATATATATATATTGTATATATGTTGTATAAAATATACAATATTTTTTTCTGGAAATGACAAATTATTTGAAGAAAATGAAAACCTAGACAAATTAATAAAATTATTTAGTCAGTGTTCTTGCTCTCATTACCAATCCAGGCACATGTGATTGTCCATGTATTAGAGGTATAGAGAGGGCACACACTTACGTCTCATTTTACAGTTTTTATTGTATACCAACTCACTTATCATGTTGCTAGTAGAGCAGATAATATTTGGTCCATATTGCACCAAAGGGAAGGATATTAATTTTCATTTGGGTTGAATCAGAAAACTGCTATGCACACACTGAATGACGTCTCATTTTTCCTAATAATGATGTTGGTATGTCTCTGGAATACCCATATGCTCAACATTTGCTGTGGCAAACTTGACCTTCATTAATTATGGCTATACGGAAGCTGCCAAAAATTAAGTTCTATGAAGGATTTAAATTTGAGCTCAAAAATGGGGGAAATGTATATGTATGTAGAGACACAGACTCGGAGAGGTGAAGTTTTCACAACCAAGAGCTAGGAATTTAATCCCATTGGTGTTGGTCTGAACCTAAAATTTGTTTGTAGTTCCCATGACACCACAGGACTTCCCATCCCAGAGGAACTTATGAGTAGAGGCAGGTTTCCTGGGCTATGCATGGAAAGAAACACAGATAAGAATTTTGCAAGTTGCTGATTCACAAGGAAAAATGTGGTTTCAGCTGTTCGAGAGTTTCATGTGGGATCATAGAAATAATTTGTTTTTAGGTGTCATAAATAACCCATATCTACATTTCTGTCTGAAATTATGAAATTTTACCTTAGCTGCCTAACATTTTGGGGAGTGGAAACAGGAAGGCGTTAGATGAGGGCTATGCAACAAAGATCATACTACCTTTCAAGATCCTACACGTTTAGGTATTTTTCTCATAAATATCATTTTTTTTGTGGTTGGCAAACATTTTTATAAAGGGTCCCTAGTTAATATTTTGTAACAGAGTTCTTTTTACAGTTTTCTGTTGTAGATGAAAATCTCTTGAAATCCGTTAAGCCTTTGAAATGTGTCAGTTTGCTTCCTCATCCATCTTTTACTCTTCTTTCCTATTTTTCTTTTCCTGTAGTGGTTAAGTGCATTAGCTTTAGGGTTCAAAGGCTGAGCCCAGTTGGGTGACAGTGGGTCAATTACTTAATCTTTCTAAGTCTCAGTGTCTTATCTGAAAAATGAAAATTATCATAGCTTACTCAGACGGTTGTCATGAGGGTTAAATAAGTCAATGAGGACAAACCACTTATAACCATGTTTGGTGCTTAGCAGATGCTCAACATATAGGTCCCTACTCCTCTTTTCTCTCTTCCCTCCCCACTCTCCTTCTCCTTCTGTCTGTCTCTCTGCCTGTGTCTGTCTGTCTGTCTGTCTGTCTGTCTGTCTATCTATCTATCTATCTATCTGTTTTTGTCTTTATTTTAGGGCAACACTCACAGCATATGGAAGTTCCAGGCTAGTGGTCAAACTGGTGATGTAGCTGCTGGCCTACAGCACAGCCAGAGCAACATAGGATCCGAACCACATCTGCGACCTACACCACAGCTCATGGCAACACCAGACCCTTAACCCACTGAGTGAGGCCAGGGACTGAGCCCTCATCCTTGTGGGTACTAGTCAGGTTCGTTACCACTGGGAACTCTCTCCTTTTTAAATCACATGAATACTTCTTCAGGTCCAGCTTCTGTTTTTATTTTCTCCTTAAATCACAGGCCTTTTCATCCTCAGGGAATTAGATTGTACCTCAGTAATTCTTTCCAAAAGGGCACATTTTCTCGATACCGTCTGTACCTCAGTAATTCTTTCCAAAAGGGCACATTTTCTTGATACCGTCTGTGACATAAGTGCTTTTGGCCCACATGTGCATAATGTCATATGGCTGAGCAACTGTTCAAAGGCAGAAACCCCTTCAGGCTATGTCTTTGAGGACCCTGATGTGATCTGGGGCAGAGGATCTCTTAGATGTTATCACTCAAACATCCTTTGATGCATGAACCAGGCCTTCTCATGATCTTCTGCTGGACTTATATCATGCCTCCTGTCACCCTGATTCAGTAAGTTTACACAAATAAACACACATAGGATTACTCTGTCTTTATAAGACTGGGGCCAGAATTCTTTAGTTTTGCTTTTTGCTTAGACAGCATTAGCGGTGGTGGTGTTAGTAGTATGAAATGCATAAAATGACAGTCCTGGAAAACCTTGGGTGAGGGGACTCCAGTTCCTGGTAGTCAGGGCTGTTTTGTGAAAGCTTCAGGACAAGCTTCCAGGGGAAGACTTAAAGCTGCTGGCCAATCGTGGTACTCTCAGGACCCGCCATGCCTCATCAGTAACACATGCAGACAGAAGGGCAAGCAGACGGGAAGGTTCACACACAAATAAGGGCACTGGGGAAGCTGGCGAGCTCTTCCTTTCCCTCCTGCAGCTCCTGCTTCTGTCTTTACACATCCAGTGGATCAAGTGTGAGTCTTTCTTTGATTCTCCTGACACCCTGCTTATTATTGTTTAGCTTATGATTCTTTTGCCCCCGAGGCAAATCTTCATACTGCATGGATCAATAGGCTACAGGGGCCTTAATTAAAGCTGCAGGATAAAATTGATACTGGAAACTACATTCCTCCAGTGTCTGGAAGAAAAGGAGACGATATTTCTCATAGAGACCTTTTCATTGTCTCACATTGTCACTTCTGAACTTTGTTGAAACATTGTGTATCCTGTGGTAGATTTCTGAGACACAGATTAGACACAAGGATAGATGTGTGAAGAAAGGTGAAACTCCTTTAGAAAGAAGGCTTTTGAATGGATAACATTCTCTCCATAGAATCAGCGTCTAGTGTATTGGTGGGTATTAATAAAACGTCAGTGCTTATTTGTACTGCAAAAGAAACCACAAGTCTGAATTTTAGGTCCTGTGTCAGGTACATAGAGAATTACAGAATTACAGGGACATTTGGAACATAGTATAAAAGGGTTTTGATTTCACTAATTTAACTATATCTAGTAGTTTTTAAATAAGTCCCTTGAATGAATACTTTATCCTCAGTCCACATAATGGGAGCTGTCCCGAATCGTGAAGAGCATTGAGCCAGCAAGCTCTGGAGGCTCCTAGCTATGATCAAAGTTATGAGGGCAGCTAGGGAAGCCATAAGAGTGACTGGCAGGAATTACAGTTAGCAGTTGTCGTTATTGAGTATAGTGGACTTAAATTCTGATTCTGCCATTCGGGTAGCTCTATAACTAGCAAATCATTCAGTTTTCATGAACCATTATTTGCCCATTGTTAAATTTGGTTACATGGGTATCAAGAGAGATTCATTTGTGAGAATTCCTAGCACAATATTTGTAGTGTTTTGCATTTTTATCGGATGCTGGTTTCCTCCCCAGGGCTTTGGCTGTCTGAGCCTGATGTCCTCAGGAGCTGTTGCTCTTGCTGATGCTGATTGGGTATCAGCCTGATAAGGGTGTCTTTTTGACTATAGGAGAATATCCAAATCATTCTGCCATTTTCACACACCCATGGAGTTCCTCATCATTTAGATGGAAGATGCTGTTGATGGATTACCTTTCAACATAATACTCAGACAAGGCAGAGAATAGCAGTATTATTCCCATGTGCCTGATGAAATCAATAATCTAGAATCCAAAGATGTGAAGATAGAGGTATCAGAAGAACAGCAATGAAAACAGGAGACCCACAAGCTGGAGAATAGGTGTTTATGTTGAGGTTTTATGCACCTTGAAATCTTTATTTTTCTCAAGATTTAGTTTAATATTTAAGCTTGCCAATTAGATTATTGGAGAAAAGAGAATGTAAAAATGTCTTATGAAGTGTATTTTAAATCCAGATGTTCACTGAAGTCCTTGGGGATGTCAAGTAAGAAATGTTTTGACCTCTGTTACCTGCTGTATAAGATGGTTGATATGTCATTCTGAAAAGGTAAAAATAAATATATTTGTGAAAGAATACATAGTCTCTTAGCATGAGTTTCAAATTGGGAAAGAGAGAAGTGTCAAGTCCTGGTGGAAATAGGATATAAACATTTATTGCAGAATTTAAAGGCACTTAAGCACATATACAGATGTAAATCTGGCTTATTTCTACTGTATTTTCTTGCCCTCTGAAGATACAGGAGGATAAATTCTTCATAAAATAAGACTCTCTATGGCTGAAATAAAGCTTCCGTTTGAACTGACATCCAACTTGTAATTTCCACTTCACCTTTGGCAAAAATAGTACTTACTTCTTTTGACATTCAAACATAAATAATGTGCAAATATACATAATAATTTGATGTATGTGTTATGAACATATGCTCCACATTTCTTGTGTGTGTTTGTGTGTGTGTGTGAGAGAGAGAGAGACAGAGAAGGGGGGGGAGAGAGAGAGAGAGGAAGAAAGAGAGGAAATGTAACATCATGAAATGAATATTAAACAAAAAAGCAGAATCCTGGGGATTTTAATTGTAGCTTTTACCTATTAGCTACATGACATGGTTAAGTCCCTTAATCTTTCTGCCTTTCAGGTTTTTTTACCTATAAATTTGTTATTAAACTATATGTAAGTTGACGTATAAACTGTTTATCTTGGATAGTTGATGTAAAGATGAAAAAAAAAAAAAGAGTGGGTACATAAGAAAGTTCTTTGTAAGACTATTAAGTACCATACAAAATTAAAGTATTTTAGGTAATGGATACATTTGTGCACATTAAAAATGTAAAACCATATTAATCTTTGACTACAATACCTGACATATTCCTTAAACGCTGCAGCTCAGGGATAGAATTTCACCAACAGTTTCCAGTCCCCATAGTCTGGCCTTGACTCTCAGATCAGTGTATATCTCTAGCCATAGCAACTCAGCATAAATTTGGGAAGAACGAAGGCTGGTGTTACTCAGAACATACCCTTACATTCAGGTTGCTTTCATTCTCATGCATCTACACAACCTTCCCCTAAACTGCAGACATGGCATCATCCCATTTATATTTGGAATATCCAAGAATGAATAAAACCGCCAGATACACTCAGAGTCAAGACCACCAGCCACACTGAAGAACAGATGAGTGGTCACACAGGCAATGACTGTATCTTACTCCCTCTTCTGCATTTGTTCATTTGTTTGGTCCATCTGGTCTTGGTCCATTGGGTTTGTTCCCAGTTAATGAAGCTTTAAATAAACATAAACCAGGGGGAAATGAATGAGTCACACACCAGAAGAAAGCATTGAGGTATGACCTTATTTGCCAACTTCCAAATTAAAATGAAAAAACTGTGCTTCTTTCTGTGAAGGACAAATATGATTACCAGTTAATTAGAAGAGAATATAATAAATGTATGTCGAATAGGATAACTTAAACCTAACCCTGATCATTTTGGGCCATGAAAAAGTCATTTATGCATTCTTGAACCTCAGCTTCCTTACCTATGAAAAGGGATATAAATTCTTGACACATAGTTGATGTTTTTTGATGCTTAGATAGTAGGCTTCTTGGCTGAATGACGAACCAGAAATATCTTTTTCCCCTCGTTCATGCCCCTAAAAAGAGCATTAGGCATGGTAACTTCTAAGCCTCCTCAAAGCTTTAGCTTTAGATCAGTTTATGAACAGTACAGAATTGTACCACTCAGAGGTTGCCAGGTCCGACACCATCACTTGCCAGATGAGATAAATGTTATGAATGTATCCTCTGATGAGTTTTTACATCTTTGTCACTTTAATATGGTTCCTGCAGTAGGGAGGACAGTGTGGTCAATGAGAAGTAGAAGAATCCAAGGAATAGAGCCTTGCTCTTTGGGGAAACGGTGATTAGAAGGTGCTCCTGGACCATGTGAATTATTCGAATACTCAGCATGTGCATTTTGTGCAGGAAGAGGCTCACAGGGCTCCAGCCCCACCATAACCAGATTGGGAATTGGTTTGAAAGTAATGATCTTTTTGTCTTGTCAGGTGTTATCATGAGTTTGTAGAGTCAATAGCTGATGGGGACTTTAATTAAAAATAAAAGGAGAAATTGAAGCTGGACTATAGCATCCGAAAGGAAAGATGACCTTAGGGATCAGAACAAATATTGTCAGAATCCCAGGACAGAAAGAGCTATTTCTATTGAATTCAAGTAATTTAAGCATATAATGCGCAGCACCATCTGGGAGAAAAGCTCACATACCCCCATCCAACATTCTCTTCCTTCTGTCTAGTTGGGATGGCTTGTATATAAAGACACAGTGGGGATAAGGGTGAGGTTCCAAAAACTTTTCTTTTTCCCTTTTAGGTCACCCCAAGCCATAGAGAGTTCCCAAGTCAGGGATCAAATCTAAACCACAGTTGGGACCTGTGCTGCAGCTGCAGCAACCCTGGATCCTTTAACCCACTGTGCCAGGCCTGGGATCGAACCTGCATCCTGGCACTGCAGAGACACCACTGATCCCATTGTATCATGGTGGGAACTCCTCCACAGACTCTTAATACTGATAGTTTGATAATGGTGTGGTCTGTGCATATTATTACATGTTCTAAGATTACTGCTGCTTGAGATGACTCATTTCAAGTCTGGTGCGAGCCCTTCTGGTGAACCAGAGTAAACTTAGGATGAAATGCCTGGATCTGTTCTGAAGAATAAAGAACATGATCTCTTCTCTGTTTACATTCTTTTCATCCATTGATTCATTTTATAAGCATTGAGTTGGGGCCAGACATGGAAAACTTCCTACTCTGGAAATACTGGGGAGACATATACACGAATAAACAGGGTCTCTTCCCTCTGGGATTTTACACTATAGTTGGGAGGAATGACAGTAAATGACTAATTATGATGCAAAGTGGAGGGAAAAAAAGCAGAAACACACACATTATGCTCTGGGAAGAGAGACAAGCATTGTAGAGAAATAAATGATATCCTTTGAGCATTTGCTCTGTGTCTTGAAGCATGTCAGACACTTTTTTTAAAGCTTTCACAATCATGAACAATTCTGAAAGGAAGAAAAAAATGGTTAATCAAGGCTCAGGAGTTTAAGGAAGTTGCTCAAGGTCACACAGTGAAATTAAAGCGGGAGTTGTAAGCTTTAAAGCTTATATAGCAATGTATTCCCTAAAGCGGCCATTCTCCAGGGACTAAGTTGAAGCAATAGTTGATCTGATAGTTGATTTCAGTGAAGGGTGTTATGAAAAGGGCTTATTGATTTCAGTTACAGTAAGCTAGTAGCCTTAAGTGCCCTGATCTCAATCCCAGACTCTTTGAGATCCTGACTCTGTACAGGACCCCAACTTTTGCTACGATCCTAGAGTACTGTGAAGCAGAAAGGAGGTGTGGCTGGTGAAAGAGAATTGATTGTCTGGCTTTAGATTCCTGGTCCTTCAAAAGGAGCCTATCATTTCCACTTGGCAGTCAGATTGTCTGAAAAGTGACGATCTGGACTCAGTGATCTAGATAGCAGCCCTCTTCTCAATCAGCTTCCAGGATATCCATTTACATTCTTTCCTTATTCTCTGCTTGGTGCAAACACTGAATATGCATCAAGGAGAATCTTTCCCTTCTGTTTTCACAGCAATTTAAAAATACATCTCTTTGGCTGCTTCTTTATTCATATTATATTCTCTCTCCCCAACACCTCTCTCTGGTTAAAACACAGATTTATTTTCAACCTTGAGCCTTCATTTTTTTCATTCTCTTGACAAAAAGAAATATTATTTAAAAATTGAAATGATCAGTTTAATATACTCATGGAAACATTTATTTCCCAGAATGTGTTTTTAAAACAATGAGGAGGGATGGACAGTGAGGGTTAGGAAAGGGGGTGGTAGTGACCTCTTTTTTCATTTTCTGCAGTGGGATCTAGACTTTGGTCCTGCCCGAAGCTGCCTGATAGACACATTCCAGTCCTATGTTATATTTCTCTCATACTCAGAAGAGTTATTCATTCATAATCTATTACTGTTTACTGGGTGTATCTAGTTCTGACTGCTTCCATGCTCTTTACTCTGGACTTGTATATCTAAATATTTCTTTAATGTCTCCACTTGGACGTCTCAGAACTCCCTGAAGTTAACATACAAGACAGCTCTGGATTCCCCTCTCTGTTCCGTCCCCTATATGAATTTCCCTAGGACCCTTCACTTCAGCAAAGTATGTCTTCTGTTACCTACTGTTACCTACTCCCTCAGGCAAAAAAAACCTAGGGGCCCTCCCAGACCTCTTTTTTTCCTTCACACCTGACACGATCAATCAGAAAATTGTTTCTATCTTCAAAATATATCCTTGGTTCTACCCTTCTCACTCTGTCCAGCATATTCCATGTTATTTTTAAATGTTATTGAAGTAGAGTTGACATAACAATATTGGGCTAATTTCTACCATACAGCCAAGTGACTCAGTTATACATTCTTTTTCATACATTTTTTGTTGTGGTTTATCACACCATACTGAATAGTTCCCTGTGCTCTAGAGTAGAACCTTGTTTATCTTTTGTACATATGATACTTTGTCTCTGCTAATTCCAAACTCCCAATCCATCTCTCCTAACCCTTCCCTCCCCCTTAGCAACCACAAGTCTGTTCTTGTGAGTCTGTTCTTGTGAGTCTGTTTGTGTGAGTCTGTTTTATTTTTCATAGATATCTTGATTTGTGTTGTATTTTAGATTTCATATATGTGATATCATATGGTCTTTACCTTTCTTTTTAAAAAAAATTTGCTGGAGTATCATTGAATTAGAATGTAATATTAGATATAGGTGTACAGCAAAATTAATCAGTTAAACATATAAATATTTTTATATGTATTTACAAAAATACATAAAAAATACATTCTGTTTTCTCACGTATGTTATTTCTGAGTACACCTCCCTGTGCTATACAGTAGGTCCTTGTTAGCTATTTCGTATATAGTAGTCTGTATCCCATCCTGCCAATTTATCCCTCCCCACCATGGTTTCCCCTTTGGTAACCATAAGTTTGATTTCAAAATCTGTGAGTTTGGTTCTGTTTTAGTTTTTTAATTTTATATTCTTCTATTATAGCTGGTTTACAGATTTCTGTGAATTTTCCAGCTGCACTGTGTGGTGACCTGGTTACACATAACATATATGGATTCATCACAAGTGATTACACATAGTTCCCAGTGCTATACAGCCAGATCTCCTTGCTTTTCCTCCCCAGAGGCAATAGTCTACAACTGTTAACCCCACACCCCCATACCATCCCACTCCCTCCCCAACCCCCTTGGAAACCACAAGTCTGTTCTCCAAGTCCTTGATTTTCTTTTTTGTAGAAAGATTCATTTGTGCAGTATATTATTCCAGATATTAGTGATATCATATGGTGTTTGTCTTTCTCTTTCTGACTTACTTCACTCAATATGAGGGTCTCTGATTCTATCCATGTTGCTGCAAATGACATTATTTTATCCGTTTTTATGGCTGAATAGTATTCCATCGTGAATATATAGCACATCTTCCTAATCCAATCCTCTCTTGATGACATTTAGGTTGTTTCCATGTCTTGGATATTGTGAATAGTGCTGCAATGAACATGCGTGTGCAAATGTCTTTTTCAAGGAAATTTTTGTCTGGATATATGCCCAAGAATGGGATTGCTGGGTCATATAGTACTTCTATGTATAGTTTTCTAAGGTACCTCCATACTTTTTTCCATAGTGGTTGTACGAGCTTACATTCCCACCAGCAGTGCAGGAGGGTTCCCTTTTCTCCACACCCCCTCTAACATTTGTTGTTTGTGAACTTATTAATGATGGCCATTCTGACTGGTGTGAGGTGGTATCTCGTGGTAGTTTTGATTTGCATTTCTCTAATCATCAATGATGTTGAGCCTTTTTTCTTCTGCTTGTTGGCCATCGGTATATCTTCTTTGGAGAACTGTCTATTCAGGTCCTTTGTCCATTTTTCAATGGGGTTGTTGGTTTTTTTGCTGTTGAGTTGTATAAATTGTTTGTATATTTTAGAGATTAAGCGCTTGTCAGTTGCATCATTTGAAACAATTTTCTCCCATTCTGTAAGTTGTCTTTTAGTTTTGTTTTTGGTTTCCTTTGCTGTGCAAAAGCTTGTCAGCTTGATTAGGTCCCAGTGGTTTATCTTTGCTTTTATTTCTGTTGCTTTGGGAGAATGATCTGAGAAAACATTTGTAAGGCTGATGTCAGAGAATGCTTTGCCAATGTTTTCTTCCAGGAGTTTAATGCTATCTTGTCTTATATTTAAGTCTTTAAGCCATTTAGAGTTTATTTTTGTGCATGGTGTGAGAGTATGTTCTAGTTTCATTGATTTGCATGCAGCTGTCCAAGTTTCCCAGCAATGCTTACTGAAAAGACTGTCTTTTTCCCATTTTATGTTCTTGAATCCTTTTTCCAAAATTAATTGACCGTAGGTGTCTGGGTTTATTTCTGGGTTCTCTATTCTGTTCCATTTGTCCGTATGTCTGTTTTCGTACCAGTAGCACACTGTCTTGATTACTGTGGCCCTGTGATATTGCCTGAAGTCTGGGAGAGTTATTCCTCCTGCCAGGTTTTTATTCTTTAGAATTGCTTTGGTGATTCTGGGTCTTTTGTAGTTCCATATAAA
>PVHT021183699.1:20573759-20593100 GCA_004024745.2 Catagonus wagneri
CGTAGGTGTCTGGGTTTATTTCTGGGTTCTCTATTCTGTTCCATTTGTCCGTATGTCTGTTTTCGTACCAGTAGCACACTGTCTTGATTACTGTGGCCCTGTGATATTGCCTGAAGTCTGGGAGAGTTATTCCTCCTGCCAGGTTTTTATTCTTTAGAATTGCTTTGGTGATTCTGGGTCTTTTGTAGTTCCATATAAATTTTTGGATTGTTTGTTCTAGTTCTGTGAAGAATGTCATGGGTAATTTGATAGGGATTGCATTGAATCGGTAGATTGCTTTGGGTAATATTGCCGTTTTTACAGTATTATATTTTCCGGCATGGAATATCTTTCCATTTCTTTGTATCTTCTTTGATCTCCTTGATTAATGTTTTGTAGTTCTCTGCATATAAGTCTTTCACCTCCTTGGTCAGGTTTATTCCCAGGTATCTGATTTTTTGGGGTGCAACTTTAAAAGGTAAAGTATTTTGGTATTCCTTTTCTAATATTTCATTGTTAGTACACAGAAATGCGATTGATTTCTGAAGGTTAACCTTATATCCTGCTACTTTATAAATTTGTTGGTCAGTTTAAGTAATTTTGGGGTTGAGTCCTTGGGGTTTTCTATATATAGTATCATGTCATCTGCATTGAGTGACAGTTTTACCTCTTCTCTTCCTATTTGGATGCCTTTTATTTCTTTTGTTTGTCTGATTGCTATAGCTAGGACTTCCAATACCATGTTGAATAATAGTGGTGAGAGTGAGCAGCCTTGTCTTGTTCCAGATTTTAGTGGGAAGGCTTTCAGCTTTTCTCAATTGTGTATTATATTTTCTATGGGTTTGTCATAAATGGCTTTTAAATGGCTTTTATTATGTTCAGGAATGTTCCCTGTATCCCCACTTTGGTAAGAGTTTTGATCCTGAATGGATGTTGGACTTTTTCACGTGCTTTCCTGCATCTATTGAGATTATCATGTGGTTTTTGACTTTTCTTTTGTTAATGTGGTATGACGTTAACTGATTTGCGTATGTTGAACCATTCTTGTGCGCCCGGGATGAATCCCACTTGGTCATGGTATATGTTCTTTTAAATATGTTGTTGGATTTGGTTGGCCAAAATTTTGTTGAGAATTTTTGCATCTATATTCATCAAAGATATTGGCCTGTAGTTTTCTTTTTTGTGTGTTATATTTGTCTGGTTTTGGAATTAAGGTGATGTTGGCATCTTTGGGAGTGTTCCTTCTTCCTCAACTGCTTGGAAAAATTTAAGGAGGATGGGTATGAGTTCCTCTTTGTGTGTTTGTTAGAATTCACCTGTGAAGCCATCTGTTCCTGGACTTTTATTTGTAGGGACTGTTTTTATGACATACTGAGTTTCATTTCTAGTGATCCGTCTGTTCAGTTGATCTGTTTCTTGTTGATTCAGTTTGGGCAGGGTGTAAGTCTCTAGAAAGTTGTCTGTTTCTTCTAGGTTGTCAAATTTGTTGGAGTACAATTGTTCATAGTATTCTCTCATGGTTTTTTGTATTTCTGTAATATCCATTGTGAATTCTCCTTTTTCATTTCTTATTTTGTTTATTTGGGTTTTTTCTCTCCTCTTCTTGGTGAGTCTAGCCAGAGGTTTGTCAATTTTGTTTACATTTTCAAAGAACTAGGTCTTGGTTTTATTGATTTTTTCTATTGTTTTTTGAATTAAATGTTATTTTGTATCATTTTATTAGATTCCATGTTTAAATGATATCATACATTTGTCTTTGTCTGACTTACTTCACTAATATGATGATCTCTAGGTCTGTCCATGATATTACAAATAGCATTATTTCATAATTTTTATGACTGAGTAATATTCCATTATGAATGTATATATCCATTCATCTGTTGATAGACACTTAGGTTGCTTCCATGTCTTGGTTGTTGTGAATAGTGCTGCAGTGAACATTGTTGGGGGGGGGGTGTATGTATCTTTTAAGATTATGTTTTTTTTCCCTAGATATATGCCCAGGAGTACGATTGCTGGGTCATATGATAGTAGTTACATATTTATTTTTTTAAGGAAATTCCATACTATTTTCCATAGTGATTGCATCAATTTATATGCCCATTAACATTGTAGGAGGCGTCCCTTTTCTCCACACCCTCTCTAGCCTCTATCGTTTGTAGATTTTTGGGTAATAACCATTCTGACTGGTATAGGTAATAGTGATACCTCATTGTAGTTTTGATTTTCATTTCTTTAATAGTAATGTTGAGCATCTTTTCATGTGCTTTTTGGCCATATGTCTTCTCTGGATTAATGTCTAGATCTTCTGACCATTTTTTGATTGGGTTTTTTAATGTCTATAAAGCTACATGAGATATTTGTATATTTTGGAGATACACTTTGTAGGTTGCTTTGTTTGCAAATATTTTCTCCCATTCTTTGGTTTGTCTTTTCATGTTTTATGGTTTCCTTTGCTGTAAAGAAGCTTTTAAGTTTAAGTTCCATTTGTTTTTATTTTCTTATTCTAGGAGGTGGATCTAAGAAGATAGTGCTGCAATTTATATAAGAGAGTTTTCTGTCTGTGTTCTCCTCTAGGAGATTTATACTATCCAGTCTTACATTTAGTTCTTGAATCCACTTTGAGTTTATTTTTGTGTATGGTGTTAGAGAATATTCTAATTTAATTTTTTAAATGCAGCTGTCAAGTTTTCCAGTATCATTTATTGAAGAGACTGTTTTTTTTTTTTCTCACTGTATGTTATTGCCTCTGTTTCCATAGATAAATTGACCACAGGTGTATGGGTTTATCTCTGGGCTTCCTATACTGTTGTATTGGTCTATATTTCTGTTTTCATGCAAGTACCATACTGTTTTGATGACTGTAGCTTTATAGTATAGTCTGAATTCAGGGAGCCTGATTCCTCCAGTTCTATTTTTCTTTTTCAAGATTGATTTGGCTCTTTAGGGTGTTTTGTGTTTCTATACAATTCTAAACTATTTTTATTGAAATATCATTAATTTACAATCTGTTAGTTTTAGGTGGACAGCAAAGTGATTCTGTTTATATATATAATTAAAAATTATTTTCTCCCATTATGGGTTATTACAAGATATTGTGTATCTTTCCTTGTGCTATACAGTTGGTCTGTGCTGGTTATCTATGTTATATATAGTAGCGTGTATATTTTAATCCCAGTCTCCTAATTTATCCTTTCACCTGCTTTGATAATGGTAAGTTTGTTTCTGTGTCTGTGAGTCTTTTTCTGTTTTGTAAATAAGTTCATTTGTATCATTTTTTAGATTTCACAGGTAAGCAATATCATTTAATATTTGTCTTTCTACTTCTGACTTACTTTGCTTAGTTTGAGAACTCTAGGCCCATGTATTCTTCTTTTTATGGCTAGGTAGTATTCCATTGTATTTATGGACCTACCTGATAATTTTAAAATCAATTGATTTGAGAATTTAATTGCACCTGCATAATCTCTTCACAGCTGCATCTACCTGAATGTTTGATAGAATAACCAAGGAATGGAAATCTTACATGGGGGTGTTCTTTAGATTTCTGTTTACAATAGAGCGTTTCTCACAGTAGTCATGTCCATCAGAAGACAATGGAACAACCCATAGCAGCTCTGTTTATAGGAACCAAAAATTGGAAACAACTCAACAGGAGAAGGAACAAATATGATATATCTACTCACTATGATTTGTTCCAACAACTGAAAATAATCTAAATGTTCAGAGAGTCTAGATGACCAGAGGAGTAAGTGCAGAAGGAGGATGAAGAGTAAATTCATTGGGAGAGAGGAGGTCAAGGAACTGAGTTTATCTCTAAGGAATACATAGTTCACCAAGAATCATGACATGAGCAATAGTGGAGCTAAGAGCTAAAATGATCAAAAAATGAAGTTTTTGGCACTAGAGTCTATAGGTGACTGTAATATAGAAGAGTTGGTTATGGGATGATGACCCGAGAATCTCTTTTCATAGCTGAATGTAGGCTTAAATCCTGTCTCTGGAATTGGTTGTCTCATGGACAATTCTGTTTGGAATGCTTTATGGTCTGGAAATTGACAACAAATTTTACATCACTTTGTCTTCCTGGAGAAAAAGTAGTGGTTACAATAACATCTCCCATTTTGAAAAGGAGAGGATGCATAACAAAATCAGTGGGAAGTGGTATTCAGCAAATATGTCATGCTGGCTGGAATAGCAAGGACTCTGCCTAGGTTATGGAATGAGATTCCTGGTCTTCCTTTCTTTACTTACACTTCTGTTCTCTTGGAGGAACTTCCTCTTCTTTTGTTTTCTACCTGGGCCACATCTAGGAGGGGAATTAGAAGGATTCTTCTTCTGCAGTTGTTCTGTCTTTAAAACTTAGGTGTCTAGGGATTCCTTCCCATTTAGAACAATACAAACTGTAAATATTTTTGGAGACAAAAAACTCTTAAAATCTTGGTTAAATTTACATTTAATCCTATTATCTTAGCCTTAATAGCTGGTAACCCGAGGTGGATTTCCCATTGAACTACTATCTTTGAGTCCAGAGTAGGTCTATGCTCTGCCTACTCCTCTCATCTTTAGCTCCACGTTCTGCATCTTGTCCACTCTTTTGGCAAAATTCCAAAGAAAAAGATGGGTTAGGAAGGCACTGTTCAGCTTCTTTTCCCAGACTGTAGTATTTACCCGTTTTGTACAATGGGAACATATTTTCCTCTTCTTAGACTGTGTCTGCATACAGGATGTACATGGAGAGTTATGGATGTCTGGCCTATCTGAGGCTCCATGCTATACTTTTGTTTTCACCTCCTGTAAGCAACCCTAGGCTTAGAGAATTCATCTTTTCCAACTTTACTAAACTCCGATTTATTAGGATTATAACTATTTTGAATTGCATTCACTTAGCCTTAAGATACTCTCATATAAAAGCTGTATTCATCCTACCCTCCTCCCCTCGCACCCCCTTGACCCTTCTTCTTTCACATAGGTCAGTTTCAGCTCAAAACTTCATCATGTAGAACCTTATCAGCCTTTCAGAAGTAAGCATTGCATTTCAGCATTCCAGACTTTTCCTTCCCAATTCCCTAAGGTCTTGGGAGGCACTGGGGTCTAAGCCCTGACTTTTGCCAGCTGTATATTAAGTTGTCTCAAGTATGCCAACTTCTCAGACTCAATTGTGTCATCTACTGGCCCTCATCCCCTCTGAGACTTCACTTCTCATCCACTCTCCCTCTCATGTTAGTGAGTCTGAACCCCAATTTAAAAGCTCAAGACTTAACAGTCCCGTAATAGGCTTCTCAGCAACAGAAAGCCCACCAGGATCTCACCACTTTTGAGGGTCCTTTTTGCTCTTCTCCTCTTCCCTATCAAGACCAATTGGGCAGAAATAAACTCTCATCCTCCACAGGCACAAGTCTTGACCTCATCTCCAGATGCTCCTTCTTCCTGCTGCAGGTCACAGTGTGTCTCCAATGGAGCTTTGCTTCCCGTCAAATTACATGCAAGCCCGCACCTTGCCTAGGCTCCCTCAGAGCATGACAGAGGTTTCCCCAAGTAACTCTCCCTCTGACCTGCCGCTTTGGTCTATCCTGAACCTGTCCTCCATAGTCATGCTCATTTTTTAAAAGCGTAGTTTATTTCCTGAATCCTCGCTATTCAAGGGCTGACTCTTGTTTCTCAGCATCCAATTTGGTCTGGCTCCACCTGTCTTTTTAACTGAGGTACAGATAGGTTAGATCCAATCTCATTCACTAAAATTCTGTTTTTCATGAGACGTTTTCCTCTGTAACCATGGAAGTTTCTGGTGTGTGTGTGTGTGTGTGTGCGCGCGCGCGCTTAGACTGCTCCATCCCATGACCCCATTCTCTGCCAGCCAAAATTTCACTTATCCAGACCTTCCCCAAATTTACTGTCTTTCAGGATCTATTAAAATCCTCTCTCCTCTAGGGTTATCCCTGTATACACAAGTTCCTTTCTCCTTACACCTTGGATTACTTCCCCCTTTGAAATCTGATCTCAGTAATAAATCAGGATTATTGGAATTCGATTAAAAAGGCTATATTTAAAAAAATTCTTCATGGACTCGTGACTTAAAGTTCTATTTATGCCTGTCTCCTTGGCAGAAGAAAAAAAGGAGTTTAATCTTTATACCATTCCTGTAAGTAGTATTTAGAACTAGTTACATCTGATCTTCAGTTTTTATGCATGTTACTAAGTATGCATTAATCTCATTCCCTGGTATCTGTTTCCTTCCCTAGGTAGCACCCCAATAAGAAAATCCTAACCACACATTTAGCTGGAAAAATAAAATTACGGAATAAAGTTAGACTAGGAAATTTGGCTGCATCATTACTTAAAATATCTTGTAAGACCTAGCTTACTCACAGATAGAACTGGGCCCTTTCTTTGCCTCAAATGCTGAGAATATACACTGACAGTGCTTCAGTTACTCACCCCCCCCCCTTTTTCTGTTTTAGATATCTCAGCAGAATTCCAAAAGTTACACATGGAAAGCAACCTTCAGGGCAGATTTTTATTTTAGCAAACTCTCATGGAGACCTTAGTAGTTCCAAATCAATACAGTAGTAAAATATCAGCAGGAAGTATACTAGTGGTATATTTAGAAGCCTGATTCAGAGTTGGATAATGAGATCCTGAGCTTAACACCTGCCCCCTTAGTTTCACTAGGAAAGCAACACCTCAGCCTGGCTTGTAATTAGGTATAATTGTTTCCTTCCCCCCAAAAAAATCATAATCAGAATAATTTAACCAGTGATCTGTTTTTGGTCTTGGTAATTCATTCAGCTGCCATGCTTATGGAGTAGGTCTGGCCAGGGCAGGACTGAAGAGTTGATGCTTTTAGTTTCTCAAAGCTTCTAACTTTGAGTTTCTAGAGATTGCATTCTTTTTTTCCTGTCTTTGAGTTATATAAAAGACCTGCACTGCAATTACTGTCAATGCAAGCACAAAGATATTGCAAGGAAGTTTTCTTCTTCAGAAAAAGGAACTAACTGGATTGTGGCTTAGTGGTTTAGCAAAGATGAGTGAATCTAATGGAGTCGAACCACCTTTACTTGACTGGGTGAATTCAGCCTAGCAAGGCAGTAAAAGATGCTAATGATGAGAATGTGGCAGAACATTCTAGGAATGGACTGCCTCCAAAACTAAGCTAATTAATACTTTTGAAATTGTCATATATTTATACAGTAATTAATCATGAACCCTGCAGGTTATGGGCACAGATTCAAGGACTAAGAGCCAAGAGACCTTGGTTTCTATCTAAGCTCTTACCCTTTCTAGTTGTGTGATCCTAAATAAATTTCTTAACATCTGTGAGCCTCAGATTTCTCACTTTTGATAAAGGGGTGTATAGTTCTTAATGGAATTAAATAATTTGCTGATTGTGTAGTTAGATCAGCAAATACAAGGCAGTATTATTAATCAGTGAACTCGTCAACCCAGTGGTCTTACACCATGGCAGACAGCGTAAGGGAGAACTTTCCCTTGGGGTAACTCAGTTCATACTGTGTTGACTCAGGAATGTTTATCAAAGACTGTCCCCTTAAACCTAGCTTCAAAAGGCCATTCCAAAAGTTTTATAAAATAGATCCCATAGCAGCTCTGTCGTTAATCAAGACCTTGAGATATGCTGAAGAGGAATGCAAATGTAAAAGGGAAAAATAAGCTCGTATTTACTGATAAAAATTCTAGCTACTGGAATAGGTGTTTTACATATATTATCTTATATAATCCTTATAATTACCCAGTTATATTAAAAATCTCCTTTTAATCTCTTTGTGTTTCAGAGAGATAAATCACTTTGCCCAAAGCCACACAGCTAAAATAGGACAGAGGCCTAAATTTATCCAGTTCTCTCTGACCTAAAACATTTGCTTTTCTTTCCCTAAACTACACTGCCTTTACCTTTGAGAAACTTAGTTCCTTACAAATGTTCCCACTGTGGTGCATCGTGAGCCACACTATCTCTGCAGCACCAGGACACAGGTTTGACCCCTGGCCTGGTACAGTAGGTTAAAGAATTTGGTGTTGCTGCATTATAGCGTAGGTCACAACTGTGGCTCAGATCCGATCCCTGGCCCAGGAACTCCATATACCATGGGCAGCTGAACAAACACACAAACAAAAAACTTAGTATCTTACAGTCAGGTACATATCATAAATATGTAGTCAATAATAATGGGCAAGAACAATTAGATCTAAAATGATAAACTGTCCGTAATATATGCTATCAATACCAGAAATAAGAGAAAAAGATAAAATCAAAGCTTGCATCAACAACGTGAGGGGGAATTTGACTAAAGAATGAGATGATTATAGTTCCGACTGATTGTTCTAGAAACATGTAGGTGTAGAAATCATTTTTTTAAAGCAGGATGTTGCCAGACATGACCAAGTTATAAGAGTATATCAAGGAAACCAAAAGTATTCAGTCTACATTTCGCATGTTTCCAATATGAAATTTTGATTTAACACATTAAATGATTCAGCAATTATGCACACCAAATTGATTGCTTTGAAACAAAGTATCAGTCTAAGAACAAGCTGTATCTTGATTGCTGCCAAAGATGATAGTCCTCTACCCATGACCAGGTATGTTTCTATCCTGCTCATGTGTCCTTGTGTTTGTTTCTTTTAATAAACAATGGGAGAAATGATTGGGCTGTGAACTGACATAGTAATGTTAACAGTGGCCTGTTGCTCATATTTCCATCACCATAGGACAGAGTCACAAGAAAGAGAAATATCATTCCCAACATCAATACAGCAGCTGGATGATAAATTAAGGGGAGAGTGAGTATGTATGAATAATCTCCTGCCTCCTCTATGGCAAAACTAATTCAAATCAGTCAAGCACAGAGTTAAGTCTAAAAATAATGGTTTCAAACAGGGTATTCAATCTGTATGCCAGTGTCAAAAATAATAATACTTGGAAGAGATAATGCGTAATGTAAATATAATTACATAATAATAATCTATGTTCCCAAATTAAATAATAAAACTCCAGAAGCTAGGAGAAGCAGTTAGGAAAGAAATTGTTTGTGAAATTCTTCTTTTGCATGAGTGAACTCAGCAGATACCAGTGGAGCCTTTACACAATTATCAGAGGATTGTAGGTTCAATTACATTTTATAAACCTTAAAGGTAGTGAGATATTGAAGCTTGCTCTGGCTTTTGGGGGCCAACTGTTTGTTTCTTTGCACTCTGAGTGACATGTTGGTAGCTTAAAATTGCCTACCATATTAATATTTATACCATTAAATTGGTAAGTGCTACAAATAAGAGAGCCTGTGAGACCATACTGTTAACATACTGCTACTTACAGGCTACTATTAGCAGACACATACCTTCCTAATCACTAGGCAAAATAATTAAAACCTCCCAAGCCTGTGGCAATAGGTACAAAACCAAGAAAAAGTTAGGACCCATGAGAACAGTGAATAACAGGATAGTAGTAGCAAAACAATTCATATTATATAGTGTGAGTAGAAAAGAAGAGAGGATCAAGTGTTCTAGGCAGAAGAGACAGCATCCCAAAAGATCTGGAGGCAGAGACTGAAAGCACTGGTGTTGAATGGACAAGAGTTTAGAGAAAGACTGATTGGGGAAGCAGCCAGATTCAAGAGGTCTTTCGTGTCACATGGAGAAATTCAGATTTTTTCTTAAGGTCGAATGGAGGCCTCTGAATGTTTTAAGGAGGAGAGAAAAATGATTGAAATTATATCAAATGCAGCTTTTCTTACCTAGTGGATGGAAAATAGAGTAAGGATAGAGGGATGTGGAAGAAAGGAGAGAAGGAGCTCTCAGGTAGGAGGTTGATTTGTAAGAGGTATGGTGAGACTCTTTGCTGGAAGCTTTGTTGCAATGCTTCCACCTGGACAAAGGTCTCCTGCAGCAACAGATAAAAAGAAACTGCAAGGGAGCAAAAATAACTGCGCGCATGCGCAGTTGGGACAATAAGGAACAATAAGATACCAAAAAGCCACAAACCAACTGCCACTTCTGAGGTGCAGGGAGCAAAAACATATTCCTGCACATGATCACTGCACACAGCACCACCAAGGATGGGCAGAGTTCTTGCTAAACTTCTTGCTCAACTCACGTACCCACCCTCATTTTACCCCTTTTAAGGATCTAAGAAGCTCCTCTTGGGGAACAAGCAAGGGCTCCTATTTTCTTGTTTTTGCTCCCTTATGCTGCAGCACAAGCTCCAGTAAAGCCTTGCCTGGTGTTCTCATCTGGCCTCTTATCACTTTCTGTTGATTGAAGAATCTAAGAGCCCAGGTCATTCACAATGGTGGTCAACAGAATAGAAGGGCACATTTTGCACCCAACTTGGTGATTGCATGTGGGGGATCGTGGCACAGGGGTAGTTGGGAATGATGCCAAAGTTTATGGTTTGACAACTGGGTAACAATGATGGTGTTAAAAAAAAAAAGACAGAAGTAGGTTGCGGCAGGTTTTGGACATGTTGAATATGACCTGTCTATGATAGTCCAGTGGATATGTCCAGAAAAGAGTAGAATATATGGGTCTCAAACTCAATTGGGACATTTGGATAGGATATAGAAACTTGAGAATCATTAGCAGAGAGATATAGATTTGGCCTGGAGACAGATATTTGGAAGTCATCAGTATAAAGAGAGTTTATGGATAGATTGGGAATTGAATGAGATTTCCCGACATACTAAAAATTAAGACCAGAAGCAGGTGTAGGACAGAATCCTAAAGAACACCAGAGTTTAAAGGTTGGGTATAGGAGGGGACTTCTACAAAAAGTTGCAGTATACTCAACAACTAGCACAGCAGTCTGCTCAGAGTAGGCGCTCAGTTATAAATGAATGGATAAAGAGGGAGGAATGAAGGAAAGAATTTCAAAGACAAAAAATGGAATTCAGAATATGCGCACAAGTGTAGTTCCCTGGTAGCTCTGTGGATTAAGAATCCAGCGTTGTCCCTACTGTGGCTCTGGTTGCTGTTGGGGCACGGGTTCGTTCCCTGGTACCCTCCATATACTGTAGGTGCAGCCAAAAAAAATTTTTTTTTTAAATAATGTACACATAAGCATTTCAGGGCCCCTCACTTCACAGGCCTCTTCCAAGATTCTGTAACTAAACTTGCATTCAAATTTGAGTAGTTTTACACTTTTCCTAAAATGTTTCAACAAATAACAAAAGCTTCAGATCCTTCCAGACCTGGTTCTAACTCCGTAGAATTCAAGAAAAAAAACTCAAATGAGGTGTAAGGGTAGTCATTTTCAGAGTATAAGCTCATGAATCTTCATGCACTGAGTTACTGAGCTTCGAAAACCCAAAGTGCAACCGCTGGGAAACAGAGAAGAAACTAAGAGAAACAGCATGGTGGTAGGAGACACCACTGTGAAATACAGGGAAACAAAAGTAGGAAAGCTATAGAGGATCCGAATCACATAATAAGTTTAACAAAGATACAGTTAACTGACATCCAATATATGCCAGAATTAGGAATGGTCCAAACTGTTTTCTTTTACCACAAGGCAGGAGAACTTTAAATTAAACATCAAAAATAAATGAAATGATTGCTTCAAAAAATTGTATATTCCTGCAAAGGATTTTCACGTCAAAGGTAATAAAGTGCATGTTTTAGTACTATTAACCATAATTTAAAAAACAACAGTAGTTGTAATAGTCATGATACTATGCATTAAAAGACATATGAAACAGCTAGGTGCTTCCATTAGGAAATAAGAATAAATGAAAATAAATGCATAAGCATCTATATCAAATTAGCAAAAAGAAGATCAGGTAACTGTGAGAAAAGCAGGAGTAAGGAAATCATCAAATTAACTCAGAAATGAGTTTCTTAGAAAAGAGGCAAACGACAGAATTAGTAAGTAAACCCTAGAGCTTATTTGGAAAACCAAGTGAAACAAGGCAGGTAACTCCAAGCTTGCTAATCAAGTAAAGGAAGGTGTATACATACACAGACTTAAAAATGAGAAACTACCATCGATACAGAGGTGATCATGAGAACTCCATTGCAATATTTTATAAAACTCTCATCAAATAAATTTGAATAGCTAGATGAAATGAATAATTTTCTAGGAAAATATGAATGCCTAAAATTAAACCTGGAAGATACAGAAGATTTCTGTATGGGCAAACATGCAAGATATTGAGAAAGTTTTAAAGACTTTAAAACAGTGCCAGGCACAGATGGCTTCCTGGGTGAATTCTTTCAACCTTCAAGGAACAGAAACTTCAATACTATTTAAATTGTTCCCAAGCAGAGAGAAAAAGGAAAGCTTCCAAATTATTTTTCTAAAGCCAATGTAACATTGATGCCAAAACCTTAGAATGGGGGCACAGAAAACGAAACTTGAGACAGATTTCCGTTATGAACAGAAGAGCTGAAATTCCGGTTACAGAAGGGTCCTGAGTCATTTTAGTTGAATTTCTTAAAAAGGCTGGACAAATTGGGCGTAAACAGTCACCATGTTTCTGAGAGATTACTGTGTATACTGTATCCCATATAATATATATAGTGTTCTTATACCCAATTATAGGTATAAATATTTTAATTATTTTATGGCTAAATAGAATTTATTTTTAAAAGAATTTCCATTATACAACAGTAACAACAATAAAATTATAAAATTGTTTTAGTATTCATTTGTTACTGGACCCTATGTTAAGCTCTTTTTCAGGAGTCATTTCATTTAAATAGTGCTATTTGTGGGAACATGGATAGACCTGGAGATGATCATACTAAATGAAGTAAACCAGAGAAAGATAAATATCATTTAATATCGCTTATATGTGGAATCCAAAAAAATGATACAAATGAACTTATTTACAAAAACAGAAATAGAACCACAGACATAGAAAGCAAAAATATGATTACCAAAGGGGAAAGGGGTGGGGGAGGAGACTTCCTGCTGTAGTGTAGTGAGTAAGACTCTGCCTGCAGTGGCTCAGGTCTCCGAGGAGCATAGGTCAGATCCCTGGCCTGGCATAGTGGGTTAAAGGATCTGGCTTTGCTGCAGTGTATGTTCACAGCTGCATCATGAATTCATTCCCTGGCCTAAAAACTTCCATATACTGTGGGTGCAGCTTTTTTTTTTTTTTTTTTTTTTTTTGTTAAAGAAATGGGAAAGAAAAGAAAGAGAGGGGAAGAGATAAATTAGGAGTTGGAGATTAACAGATTCACACTACTCTATATAAAGTTGATTAAAGGAGAACCTACTGTTTAGCACAGGGAAAAAAACTGTAAGGGAAAAGAATCTGAAAAAGGATACATATGTATGTGTAGCTGAATCACTTTGCTGTACACCTGAAACTGATACATTGTAAGTTACTATACTTCAATTTTTTTAAAAAAGGTCATTTTATTTAATTATGAAAATGCCAGGAGAGAGCTATTATTTATATATTTATATATATTATTTATATATGTCATATATATGTATATTTTATGTAATGTATATATATTCCCCTTTAACTAGAAGGCAAGTATATTTCACAGCTAGAGAGACGTAGAGCTAGATTTTAGACCCAGGCAGGCTATCTCTAGAGACTCTTCTCATTTTTGAAATGAGTTTTAGTTTGTAAAAGTACCATTGTCTGGCACCCTGAAGAAAGTCTGTGTCGTGCAGAGAGGCAGTGTATTTCCATATGATTGGGGGCAGGGATTTATGCTGACATGAAATACGTGAATTTTTATCTTTTTTGACTTTTTGTTGTTTTAGGGCTGCATCCACGGCATGTGCAGGTTCCCAGGCTAGGGGTCTAATCAGAGCTGTTAGCCACCAGCCTACACCACAGCCACAGCAACGTGGGATCCGAGCCGCATCTGCAACCCACAGTTCACGGCAAGGCCGGATCGTTAACCCATTGAGCAAGGCGAGGGATTGAACCCGCAACCTCATGGTTCCTAGTCAGATTTGTTAACTGCTGCACCACAATGGGAACTCCTCGAAATATGTGAATTTGTTGTAATTGAACAGTGGATTACAAAAGGGCAGAGCTGGGAACCAAAGCCAAGAGAGTAGAAACCTGAAGAGGATGCATTGAAGTGTGTAGTCATTGGGGGAAGAAGGTAGTGTCAGCATGCTATTCCTAGAAAGACAATTGTGTGCTGATCTTGAGTCAGAGGATGCCTTTTTGTGCCAGTGATTCATGGGACATTTCAGAGTAGACCAACTTTTGGCTGCGTGTACGTATAAGAGTGTCTTCAGAAAATGTCTGTGTCTTTCAGAAGATTCTCAAAAAGGATCTTACATTTATAAGAGTTGCACATCCCCACTGCAAATGGGGGTGAGGTGCTAGAAGAGTACAAGGAGTCCAGGAAGCAAAAGAAGTGGCCTGGACAGCAGTCTGTTTCCAGGCTGTGCGCACCTGGAGGGGGAGTGCCCTTTCTTGTTTGCCAAAGACCTGAATTACATAAGTGTTCTCAGAGTTTTCATTCTGATCTTGAGACCAAATTCTATTGATGATAGGACTACCGTATGACCCAGCAATCCCATTTATGGTCATATACTTGGAGAAAACCATAATTTGAAATGATACATACACCTCTGTGTTCTGTGTTCATAGCAGCACTATTTGTGATAGCCAAGACATGGAAGCCACCTAGATATCCATCAGCGGAGGAATGCATAACGAAGATGTGGTACACATATGCAATCAAATATCAACCACAAAAAAGAATGAAATAATGCCATTTGCAGTGACATAGATGGACTTAGAGATGATCATACTGTGATATAAGTCAAAGACAAATATCATATGATATGACTTATATGTGGAATCTAATTGAAAATGATGCAGATAACTTGTTTATGAAACAGGAACTCACAGATTTGAAAATCACAGTGTTAGCAAAGGGGAAACTGTCGGGGGGGGGGTAAATTGGGAGGATGGGCTTTAAACATACATACTACTATATATAAAATAGATAAGTAACAAGGACGGACCTAAGGTATAGCACAGGGAGAACTACTCAATGTTCTGTAATAACTTTCCCTTGGGAAAAAAGAAATATCTAATTCACATTGCTGTAAACCTGAAGCTAATGCAACACTGTAAATCACCTCTACCGCAATAAAATCTAAAAAAGGAAAAAGTCACAGGAGCAAGAGACAGATGCAGAGATAGAGCTGGGATAAAATTTGGTATGCGTTTCTTCTTTCCACAGATTTAAAATCACTGAGCTTTTCATACTGACCTGTTTTGCCAGGACTAATTATCCACTTAGAACTTCCATATGCCCTGACTCTGTGCTTTCATACGGAGCCAGAATCATTTAGGATTTAAAAAAAATAAATAAATTGGAAAGCTTATATTTCTGATCCTAGTTCCAGAAAAAACAAAAGCCAAAAACAAATAGTACGGTTGAGTGCTCACAAGAGTCACCATGTAGGGTGGGTTATCAAGTAGAAAATTATCTCTTACTGAGGAAGTTTTCTTTTCAAATGTCCTCAGTGTGAACTTTAATAGTCATAGCCAGAAAAGGAGTGCTGTGTTGCTAATACAACTAGAATCAACAATTGAAGGTGAGGTGGGTGGTGACTTTATTTTAACCAATATCATATTCTACTTGGAAAGAATGGAGCTGAGAGCAGGAGAGAAGGTGTTACAAAGCAACAGGAGAAAACCATCCCAGAAAAAACAAATTGCCTAGAGCAAGAGAATTAAAAAAAAAAAAAGTAGGAATTACTTCTTGGTAGAGTCTCAAAGGTATCATAAAAAAGTAACTCTTTGATTTACCTTCCCTCTTTCCTGGAGTGGCTGCCAGATAAAATTAAAAATGGGCCCAGGAAAGTAGTGGGACTGAGATAGATATGCTTCAGAGGCTCTGATATGCTTCAGAGGCTCAGCTCGTAAGTGCCTTTCCCCTTAATTGTCTTTGGCTGTCAGCAATGGAGGGGTGGAGACAGAGAGGAGGCAGGGATTGCTTGAAATGTTTGCAGATCTCAAGGCTCAGAATCCTGCTCTGTGCAGGCTGCCCTTCTGCATGTTAGCTCTGCCCCAGATGCTGCATCCTCTAGTTGGGCTTATGGCAGCTCTCAGGTATCGAGAATTGCTGAAGCAGAGGGCATTTGGGGGAAGTTGGTGTAACTCCAGAAATACCACTCAGTATTTCCCAGCTTTTTGGATGAGGCCTTGTTTGGACCTAGTCCTGGGAGTGGGAAGGAGAAATAAAAATCTCTCCTCTGTGCCTCAGTCCAGCTTGCCGTGATGGCGCAGCGCTATGACCCACTGGATGACATAACATACTGATTCACCTGCAGTAAACATTTATGGCACACCTACTGTAAGTTAGCTTCTAATGCTACAAATCACAGTAGCATACAGGAGTAAGTGATTGCTGCATCTGGAATTAGCTGGAGGACAGTTAAGTGATTGCTGATCTTGGCTGGGCACACTCATGAGTCTGCAGAATAGCTGGCTGGCCCTTGGCTAATCTAGTATGGCCCCAGTTGGACAAATGGAATAACCTGGCTCTCCTCCATGTGTCTGTCATCCTCCACTGGCCTAGCCTGGGTTTGTTTGTTCATCGTGATGATAGAGCTCAAGAGAGCAGTCAGAAATATTCAAAGCCTCTTGAGATGTAGCCTCTTCAAAACTGGGACACTGGCACGTCTGCCATATTTTCTTGGCCAATGCAAGACACAGCCTAGTCCAAATTCAAAAGATAGGATAGGAAAGTAGACTTTCTCCCTTTACTTAAAAGAGCTGCAAAGTCACATGGAACACAAAAAAAGGAAACAGGAAAAGAGTAGAAAATTAAGGTCATCATTGCAATCTACCACACATACTGTTTGCCAAGTCTGCACTACATGTTTGTAGATATCCAAAGTGGCAACCTCAGGCCTCTTTCCCTTTCTACCATGTGATACACATGAAGCTCACCTGCTGGGAAGAAAGGGCAATCAGTCCTGTATATGCCATTTTCAAGTGCTTCTTGGCCCTGTAGCTCTTTGTGGAAAGCAATAGTGATATAAATGTATATAGGAGGTTTAAGTTCTTTCATGAAGCCTTTCATTTCTTGTAACCTGCTACAAGCAGAATAGCCCTGAAACTCACCAGGTAAGGATGCTGTTGGCATCCCACTCAAATCCCAATCCCTATCCGCTCTGAATATTGGCTGCTAATGGCATGTAGTGGTCGTCTTCTCCAGAAGAGCTTAACCAAGCCAAGGCTGCTTGCTTCTGGAATTATGCACACCCCCATACCTCCCACCTGAGAAGATTTTAGCCAATGACTGGATGAAATGAGAATATAAAAGACCACCCCCTTGCCTGGAGGGGAAGCCAACTCTGTGGTATACCTTGAGCTTTAGAACTTCCCATGGGATCAGCCTAAAATTAGCCTTTAGCTGAAATTACATCCTTGGTCTGTGTCTTCTCCTGCTTCCCTCACTCCCATTCTCCTGAGAATAAATAAATCAATAAATCATATGTAGGCATTCCCTGGTGGCTCAGTAGGATAAGGATCTACATTTTCACTTCTGTGGCTTGGGTCACTGCCATGGCATGGGTTCAGTCCCTGGCCTGGGAATTTCCACATGCCATGGATGCAGCCCCCCAAAAAAAAAAAAAAAAAGAGGTATATGTGCAGCTAAACTCCTATCTTAGGTTCCGCTTCTAGAAGTCCAAACTAAGATCGCGAAGTAATATACATATAAGTATACATATAGTCGAGGGGGGGAGTCATTCTCCTATTCTTCATCAAGATCAACTTAACAGTCTGGCTCTAGGGTGGCTCCAGTGGAATAGAGGAAATTTCTAGCTAATGGACAGCAGTGCTCAGCAGGCCGTAGATAGCTGGGTGGATGAGCGGTGGTGATGCTAGAATCATCAATCTTCCCTGTGAGGTGCTCCAAAGACTCTCAGACATTACTGGCTGGGACTTCTAGAAAGGAGAGGGGAGGAAAGTCTTATATAAGTAGGAGAGGAAAGAAACCAGTAACACTGGCATTATTAATGTTGATCTGAGTCCACCTATACTAATGATCCAATCCAGTGAGATCCAATTAAACTTGGGTATATTTGCATCCTAGGTAAGTCCAGGGATTTCTTTTTTGATACAATTGCTGCACTGGAGTATGTTTCTGTGTATGAGGTCCAAAGGAAGACATTATAGTACCTGTTACTTCAAAAGAGCTACTGCCTATTACCATGTCTCCACTGGAGCCTCAAAAACCCTAGTGAAATTAGGAGTATCAGGTCTGCCGTTAACAAGCACTTATGCTTTCAGATTCCCCATCAATCTCCTCACTAGCGTCCTGCCTTGGTCTTCATCCTCTAATCCCTTCTCCAGATGATGGTCAGATTGATTCTGTAAAGGTTATTTCTTATGTTGTTACTGTTCTGATTAAATTCTTCCCCTCCTCTTTGATAACGAGTTAAAATTTAAACTACCTAGCATGATTCATATCATCTTCAGACATCTTCAGGCATGGTCCTCAGTGCTTTTACAGCCTTGCTTTTCCTTTGCTTTTTGCTGGGTCTAGACTAAGATACAGGCTGTTTGCTGAGCAGGCCAAGAGTCTTGCCCCAATGGCCTTGCATGTGTGATTTTCTTTTTTTTTTTTTTTGTCTTTTTTTTTTCTTATTAACAATGAATTTTATTTCAGTTATAGGTGTACAAAGATCATAAGTCAATTCGATAGATTTTGTGTCCCAAACCCACAGTGCATCCCCCCCCAGATTGTCTTATTTGAAAAACCAAGGTATTCCAAAATCTGTGACTCATTGTCTGTTCGTCAAAGAAGTTCATTTTGTCTCTTTAGTTTCCAAATGTAAGTGGTAGCATTGGGTGTTTCTGTCTAACCGTCTGAGTGGTTTCACTTCATATGATAATTTCTAGGTCCATCCATGTTGCTATAAATGTTGTTATTTCGTTCCTTTTATTGGCTGAGTAATATTCCCTTGTGTGTATGTACCGTATCTTCCCTATGCCCTCCTCTGTCGATGGGCATTTAGGTTGTTTCCATGACCTGGCTTCTTCCCTCTCTAGCTGCTTTAGATGTAAAGTTAGGTTGTTCATTTGAGCTTTTTTACCTCAGCTGTCCTGAGGTAGGCTTGTATTGCTATATACTTTCCTCTTAGAACTGCTTTTGCTGTATCCCAGAGGTTTTGGAGTGTCGTGTCTTTGTTGTCATTTGCTTCCAGGTATTTTTTAATTTCTTCTTTGATTTCTTCAGTGATCCATTGGTTGTTTTCTTGTTTTTGTATCCATTCGGCTAGTCTATGTCTTTTGGTTGGGGCATTCAGTCCGTTAGCATTTAAGGTAATTACTGATATATATGTTCTTATTGACGTTGTAATAAGTGTTTGGGGTTTTTGTTGCTCTCTTTTTTTTTTTTTTTTTTTAC
>PVHT021183699.1:20593200-20642348 GCA_004024745.2 Catagonus wagneri
CCTTGGGTTTATTTTACATGGTACTCGTTGCGCTTACTGAATTTGACTGAGTGGTTCCTTTCCCATATTAGGGAAGTTTTTGGCTATTATCTCTTCAAATAGTTTTTCTGTCCCCTTCTCTCTCTCTTCTCCCTCTGGCACCCCTATAATACGGATATTGGTGCGTTTAACAGTATTCCAGAGTTCTCTGAGACTCAGCTCATTTCCTTTCAATCTTTTATCTCTTTTCTCTTCTGCATTAGTGATTTCCACTAATCTGTCCTCCACCTCACTGATTCGTTCTTCTGCCTCCTGTATTCTACTGTTGGATGCTTCTAATGAATTTTTAGTTGTTATGGTATTTTGCTTCTCTTCTTGTTTAATTTTTACAGCTTGTATTTCTCTGCTCAGTATTTCCTATAAATTATCAATCTTTGCCTCCAGTTTATTTCCAATGGCTTGCATCATCTTCAGGATCAACAGTCTAAAGTCTCTTTCTGGGAGGCTGATAATCTCCTCATCACTGAGCTGTTTTTCTGGGCTTTTCTCTTTCTCCCTTATCTGTGTTATAGTTTTCTGTCTTTTCATTTTTATGGGTTTTTGTTGTGGTGACCTTTTTGCCAACAATGGAGTTGTAGCCTCTCTTAGTTCTGGCGTTTGCCTCCCCTGTGACTAAAGCTGGTATGGAGGGGGCTTGCTGTAGGCTTCCTGATGGGAGGGATTGAAGCCTGCCCACTGGTAGGTGGGGTTGGTTCCTCTCCCTCTGATGGGTGGGGCTTTGTCTCTGGATGAGCTTAGAGGCTGGCTGTGTGCCTGAGGGGTCTTTATGAAGCCTGTTTACTGATGGGTGGGGCTGTGATCCCACCTGGATTATTGTTTGGCCTGGGGCTTCTCAGCGCTGATGGGAGGACCCAGATTTTCCCAGAAATGGCACCCCATGTATGATTTTCTTTGACTTGGTGTGTCCTATTTTATATTCTATGACCGGTAAACTTCTAATCATCTTTCATGATTTACCCTCATCCTCATCTCTTTGTGGAATGTATCTTGGCCATATTAATACTGTGTCTATATCAGGTTAAATTATGTACTCATTATATTCATTCTGAGCACCCAGGACACTTTGAGCCTACATCTATCGTAGAAATTATTTGATGGATGAATGAATTGGAATGCATAACTCATCTAGAAAACCTGCCTAAACTGTGAAAGCAAGTACAGCAAACAAGCAAAAAAAAAAAAAAAAAAAAAAAACGCAGAAGGTTTCAAATGTAATGAGCAAAGCAGAATTTCTATGAACTTCAGGTCACATTCAAGCCCACCTAGTAGGAGTCCTTGAGGTAGTTTATAATCTAAAGTCCGAATTGCAGCATTTCGGAATTTTTTTTTTTTTTTTGTCTTTGGATAGTATGAACACCATATGGGTAGACAATGTGTCATATCAAATCCAGCTCAAAGGAATAAACCAGGCCCCCTTTCTGTGTTAATTTATATATTTTGTTCTCTTCCAAATTTAGGTCAAACACATCTCTATAACAACTCACATTCATTAAAGAGAAAAGTTGAAAATTTTAGCAAGAGAGAAGTTCCAGGAAGTTTTAGAGGTTTTTCTTTAGGGTTCTAGAATGGTTTGTGGTGGAGAAAGGGAAAGAAAGAATCTGTATCTTGTGAGATACATCCCACATCCATCAATGTTATATTTAGTCCGAAAATGGACCTGGAGCTTATGCTTCTTAAAGCAAAGGGTACTGCTCATGTATGTCTTCCCTGATACCAACCATCAAATCAGCAAAGTTGAATCATCCCCAGATAAACATAAAACCTCATTAATAAGTAGAGGAAGGTGCAGAACCACCTTGCATCTCTCTCTGTGGCTCTTTCGGTTTTTTGTGTGTGCATAAAAATCACGCATGGAACTTGATACAAATTCCTAAGCTCAACCACTCAGAAAAATTTGATTAAATGACATTGAGTGTGGTCAAGAAATCTGCTTTTTACATAAATGCCCCAGATGATTCTTCTACAGAAGGAATATTTACCACACTTTGAGTGCTCATAGCTCTAACTATTCCCTAACCACAAAAGCTATAAAAACCCTGAGGAAAAGGAGGAATATCAAGTATCATTCTTACGTAAGAGTCATTCAGTTGCCTGATCGATAAATCTAGTCTCTCTCTTGCATGTATCTTATCTCATTTGCCCCTCTCCAACTTTATTATACTTAACTCACTGGGTGAAACCACAGCCTTGGAGCTCCCATTGTGGCTCAGTGATTTAAGGACCCAGTGTTGTCTTTGTGAAGATGTGGGTTTGATCCCTGGCCTCACTTGGTGGGTTAAGGATCCAGCATTGCCAAGGGCTGTGGCATAGGTCACAGATGTGGATTAGATTTGGTGTTGCTGTGGCTGTGGTGTAGGCCTCAGCTGCACCTCTGATTTGACCCCTGCCCTGGGAGCTTCCACATGCCACAGGCACAGCTGTAAAAAGAAAAAATAAAAAGCATAGCCTTGGTCAATTTCAGGTCACTTCACCACTGAACTCATGCAACAGAAAGTGATAGAAAAAAGCTCAAACTCACAGCCATGCTGATTGACCTCCATTCTGGCTCTGAAGATGACTCTATCTTTCATCCAGCTAAGACTGGCATGGAAAACAAGTGTAGGAGATCCCTTGTGGCAGAGCAGGTTAAGGATCTGGCATTATCGTTGCAGCTGCTCAGCTTTCTGCTGTGGCGTGAGTTTTATCTTTGGCCTGGAAACTTCCACATGTCACAAGCATGGCCAAAGCAAACAAACAAAACAAAAACGTCTCGGTGAGTTTGTTTAGTTCATAGCCTTCAGGTACAGCACCTTTGATATCTTACTCTGTTTTGAACCAAAGCTTTGCTCTTCCCATGCACACCCCAGGCAGTGACTTAACACAGTGGGCTACGACTAAGGCATGGATACTTGTGCACAAGGCAAGATTCCTGTATAGGCGGTTGTTTCACCAGTGGTCCTTGACGGGCTGGCTGTGACTTTCTAAGGGCTGCCCCGTGGACTGAGGCTCTTTACTACCCACGCTTCCTCTGTTCCCTGATCTTTCATGGATCTCAGACCTGTATCACAGCCTGAAAGTTCTCTCTACTTCTAACTTACACCTTTATTTTTCATAGTTTTAATTTTTTAATTGTCTTTTAAATTCTCTTTTCATTGTATCTTGTATCTGTTTACTGTTTTCATTATATTTTGTATCCTGTTTCCTATATAACAGGTACATTTTATCTTGTATCTGTTTTACTTTATCAGCTACCACCTCAATTCTTTGTTCTTTTTTACCAAAACTTCACCAAGTAGTTTTTAAACTCACTGCCCATAATTCCTCTCTTCCCACTGGACCTTCCTTCCTTCCTTTCTTCTTGCCTTCTTTCTTTTCCCTGCCCACAGCCTATGGAAGTACATGGGCCAGGGATTGAACCTGCGCCACAGTGGTGAACCAAGCTGCCACAGTGACAGTGGATCCTTAATCCACTGCACCAAAAGGGAACTCCTCATTTTTTAAAGTTTTATTAAATTTACTATGTGGTGATAATTTATGCTACAGAACAAAGTCATTGTCTTTTAACTTACTCCAGCCACATCTTAACAACCCCCGACATCACCCCTTGTCACACACGTACCTATTCACGATACTCCTCAGAGAGTGCTCTTGTTAATATCAATAATGACCATTTTCACATCCCAAACTGCTGGCTCAGATCTCAAGGGGATTATAGTACAGTTTTGAAACGATGGTGATGGTGGTGGTGGTGGTGATATCTGTGTGTGTGTGTGTGTGTGTGTGTGTTTAAATTACTTTATTGAGGTGTGGTTGATTTATAGTGAATTAATTTCGGCTGTTTAGCAAAGTGATTCAGTTAAACATACATATATTTTTTTCCATTATGGTTTATCACAGGATACTGAGTATAGTTCTCTTGTGCTATGCAGTAAGACTTTGCTTTTTATCCATCCTCTATATAGTAGTTTACATCTGGTACTCGCAAACTCCCAATCCCTCTCTCCAATACATGTCTTTTAAAGATGAAATGAGGGTTGAATAACAAGTCAGCACGTGGATGTCCTGGCCTATTTTTTGTAGTACAGCAGGGTTTTCGTGCATGCCAATATCTCTTCCATCCCACTGGTCTAAAGGATAATCTTTTCACCTTCCCTCAACTCCCCCCCACCCCAATCTCTTGCTCCTCTTTTCAGTGAAACTTTCCTGGGATGATAATTTATTTCATTGGACATGTCTTTCCCTTTGGAAGAATTCCTAAAGATGAGTGAATGCTTTTTCACACCTAGATGGCCTCCATATTTCATCCTTGCAGTGTATTGCCCTCTTCCATGGTTTTTGTTATTATTTCCCTTCTTTGAACTTGGCATCATAGTGGTGCCCCATTTGCTTGTTTATTCATTCATTACATCAGTCCTCCTATATGTTTTCATTGTGACTCTCTCTTATTTCTGACTCTGTGCTAAACTTTGGGATAAAAGATGCAAAGACATGGCTGTGTCATATAGGACTTTCTAGTCTAGGTGGAGAAAAAAAGACCTGCAAACAGATATATGAACCATTAAAAACATTATAGCTAAATTTTATTTTTTAGAACTTATTTTGTTGGGAGTTCCCATCGTGGCTCATTGGTTAATGAACCCGACTAGCATCCATGAGGATGCAGGTTCGATCCCTGGCCTCGCTCGGTGGGTTAAGGATCCGGCATTGCTGTGAGCTGTGGTGTAGGTAGCAGATGTGGCTTGGATCCTTCATTGCTGTGGCTCTGGTATAGGCTGGCGGCTATAGCTCTGATTGGACCCCTAGCCTGGAAACCTCCACATGCTGCAGGTGCGGCCCTAGAAAGACAAAAAGACCAAAAAAAAAAAAAACTTATTTTATTGAAGTAGAGTTGATTTACAACATTGTGTTAATTTCTGCTCTGCAGTAAAGTGATTTTGGTTATACATGTACATACATTCTTTTTCACATTCTTTTCCATTATAGTTTATCATAGAATATTAAATTTGGTTTCCTGTGTTATATAGTAGAACATTGTTGTTTATCCATCCTATATATACTTTGCATCTGCTAATCTCCAAATCTTTTTTAATTAAAAAAATTATTAAAGTATACTTGATTTTCAGTGTTGTGCCAATTTCTGCCATGCAGTATAATGACACAATCATACACGCACATATATATCTATACACACACACATACGTTCTTTTTCACCATCTTCTATCCCAGGAGATTGGATATAGTTCTCTGTGCTGTACACTAGGACCTCATTGCTTATCCATTCTAAATGTAAGAGTTTACAGCTACCAATCTCAAACTCCCCATCCACCCCACATCCTCCTGCCTTCCCCTTGGCAACCACAAGTCTGTTCCCTATGTCTGTGAGTTTGTTTCTGTTTTGTAGATAGGTTCATTTGTGCCATATTTCAGATTCCATATAAAAGTGATATCATTTGGTATTTGTCTTTCTCTTTCTGACTCAGTTCATTTTAGTATGAGAATCTCGAGTTTCATCCATGTTATGCAAAAGACATCGTTTCATTCTTTTTTATGACTGAGTAGTATTCCTTTGTATATATGTGCCACTTTTTTTTTTTTTTTTTGGTCTTTCTGTCTTTTTAGGGCCACACCTGCTGCATATGGATGTTCGCAGGCTAGGAGTCTAATTGGAGCTGTAGCTGCTGGCCTATGCCGCAGCCACAGCAACATGAAATCAGAGCTGCACCTGTGACCTACACCACAGCTTACAGCAACGCAGGATCCTTAACCCACTAAGCGAGGACAGGAATCGAACCCGCATCCTTATGGATGCTAGTTGGGTTTGTTAACTGCTGAGCCATTATGGGAACTCCTTATCACATCTTCTTAATCTCCATTCATCTGTTGGTGAACATTTAGGTTGTTTCATTGTCTTGGTTATTGTGAATAGTTCTTGCAGTGAATATAGGGGTGCATGTAGTTTTTGAAAGAAAGTTTTGTCTGGATATATGCCCAGAAGTTGGATTTCTGGTAGTTCTATATTTGGTTTTCTGAGGAACTTCACACTGTTTTCCATAGCGCTTGTGCCAGTTTACATTTCCACCCACAGTGTAAGAGGGTTCCCTTTCTCCACACCCTCTCCAGCATTTGTTATTTGTTGACTTGATGATGGCCATTCTGACAGGTGTGAGGTGGTACCTCATTGTAGTTTTGATTTGTATTTCTCTAATAATTATTGATGTTGAGCATTTTTTCATGTGTTTTTTGGCCATCCAAATGTCTTCTTTGGAGAAATGCCTATTTGGTTCTTCTGGCCATTTTTCTTTTCTTTTTTTTTTTTTTTTTTGCCTTTTTATGGCTATACCCATGGCACATGGACGGTCTAAGGCTAGGAGTCGAATTGGAGCTGTAGCTGCTGGCCTATGCCACAGCCACAGCAATACCAATTCTGAGTTGTGTCTGCAACCTATACCACAACTCATGGCAACATCGGATCCCTACCCACTGAGCGAGGCCAGGGATTGAATCTGCATCCTCATGGACACTAGTCAGATTTGCTTCTGCTGAGCCATGACAGGAACTCTCTCTGGCCATTTTTCAATTGTGTTGTTTGTTTTTTTGTTGTTGATTTGTGTGATTTGTTTGTGTATTTTGGAAATTAAGCACTGTCAGTTGCATCATTTGAAAGATTTTCTCCCATTCTGTGGCTTGTCTTTTCATTTTGTTTTTGGTTTCCTTTGCTATGCAAAAGCTTTTGGGTTTAATTAGGTCCTGTTAGTTTATTTTTGTTTTTATTGTCATTATTCTAGGAGGTGAATCAAACAAGATGCTGTGATTTATGTTGCAGAGTGTTCTGCCTGTATTTTCCTCCAGGAGTTTTATAGTATCTGGCCTTACATTTAGATCTGTAATTCATTTTGAGTTTATTTTTGTGTATTAGAGAATATTCTAATTTCATTCTTTTACAGTAGCTGTCCAGTTTTCCCACAACTACTTATTAAAGAGACTGTCTTTCCTCCACTCTATGTTCTGGCCTTCTTTGACATAGATTAATTGACCATGGTGTATGGGTTAATTTCTGGGTTTTCTATCCTGTTCCTTTGATCTGTTTCTATGCTAGTACCATAGTGTTTGGAATACTATAGCTTTATAGTATATTCTGAAGTCGAGTCAGATTCCTCAAGTTCCATTTTTCTTTTTCGAGGTTGCTTTGGCTATTCAGGGTCTTTTATATTTCCATAAAAATTTTAAAATATTTTGTTCTAGTTCTAGAATTATATTGGTAATTTGGGATTGTGTTGAATCTATAGTTTGCTTAGGTAATATAGTTATTTTGACAGTATTGATTCTTCAAAATTAGGAGCATGGTATATCTTCCCATCTATTTGTGTAGTCTTTGATTTCTTTCATTGGTGTGCCAGATAGCCAAATTTCAAAATGCCATAATACCTCAGAGAATTTAAAAGCTAAACACTGAGGAGATCCTGGTGTGGTACAGTGGCTTAATGATCCAGCTTGTCTCTGTGGAAGCTCCTGTTTGATCTCCAGCCCTGTGTAGTGAACTAAGGATCCAGTGTTGCTGCAGCTGTGGCTTAGGTCACAGCTCTGGCTCAGATTTGATCCCTGGCTTGGGATCTTCCATATGCTGAGAGTGAGGCAGAAAAAGAAAAAAAGAAAATACCAAAAACTCAATTCCTATTATGTCTGTGTCAGTCATGGAATATTCATAGGGAAAGCTTAATGCGAACCACAACTTGAAGGGTAAGTAATAATTTGGCACAGTGCTTAAGGATAGGAGTGTAAGAGAAGAGAGAGAAAAATGAACACAAATGTATGTTGGTATGAACATCTGGTAAATAAGGAAAACTGAAAGTATGTCAGTGTCCAGTAATTTATGGGGCATGCAGTGTGTGTGGTCATGAAGGCTCTGGAATGCCATCTGACATTTTGGCGTTTACCTCTTGGGCATTCTGTCTTCGTAATGTCTATGTGAAAATCTATATGTCTTTCAAAACAAATAATAAAAATATAAGTACCTCCTTGTGGTATATAATAAGGACAGTGGCCAAAGGCTCATAAAGATGAGGAAAGAGGAGTTCACTAGTGGTGCAGCTGGTTAAGGGTCTGGTGTTGTCACTGAAGTGGCTTGGGTCACTGCTGTGCCGTGGGTTAGCTCCCTGGCCTGGGAAGTTCCGCATGTCGTGGGAATGCCACCCCCCACAAAAAAAAAAAAAAGAAATAAAGAAGGGGATGGGAAGGAAAGACAGAATAGTAATAAACCTGTAGAAAGAAACACGAGCACAGACTGCACTCTGGGGTTCCTGGAGGCACAGAGAAAGGGGACAACTCACAACTTGATGGGCTACCTCTTTCTGACAATGAACAATTAAATCTACTTTGTGGAAGATTCATGCTTTCTCAGGTCTGGACTTAGATCCCTCTCATATGGGTCCTTGCATAAAGAGTCATTGAGTCATGGTGAGAGGCATTGTTTTTTGAACATGGAATACAGAGGGTTTTTTGTTTTTTTGTTTGTTGCTTTTTAGGGCCCCACCCACGGCATATGGAAGCTCCCAGGAGGCTAGGGGTGGAATGGGAGCTACAGCTGCTGGCCTATGCCATAGCCACAGCAACGTCAGATCTGAGCCTCATCTGTGACACCATGGCTCACAGCAATGCTAGATCCTTAACCCACTGAGTCAGGCCAGGGATCGAACCACATCCTCATGGATACTGGTTGTGTTCGTTGTCACTGAGCCACAGTGGGAACTCCAATGAAGAGGTTTGAAATTAGGGCTGCTTGTTTTATTCTCTTGGTGAAAGATGATAGGACATTGGGCTGATACTTTATAATGAAGGAGCTTGGAGCTGTGGGATGTGCTCAGAGACAAGGCTGTGTGTCATATCCCTGTTGTGTTTCTCACAGTAAACCAGCACACAGTTAGGGACACAACAAACTCTTTAGGGCAGGCATTGTCACATGATTTTACCATGACAAAACCAACTCTGAGGAGTTCCCTTGTGGTGCAGTGAGTTAAGGGTCTGGCATTTCACGGCTTTAGCCCAGGTCACTGCTGTGGTGCAGGTTTGATCCCTAGTCTGGGAACTTTCATATGCCATGGGTGTGGTCAAGGAAAAAAAAAGCAAAAACGAAAACAAACCAACTTTGAATTTGGCTTAGGCTTCCGGAGTGATTTTCATGTAAAATGATCCATTTGTTCTGCTCTTGGAACACTTTCTGGGCTGAGAATTATAAACTGAAGGAGAATTTAATGATGGCCAAATCATCATCCAGTCACCTCCTGAGACTGCTTAGTAACGGTGGACTTGGCCACTTTGTGAGTTGTCTGTCACTGGCAAATTCAACATTCATATATCAAACATGGGATAATGTTAGACACTTACACCTTCATATGGCATAGTCACAAAGTCAGAGTAGGTCCAAGGCTAGAAAGTTTATTTTCAATGATTGAGGGAATTGATTCTTTGATTTATGTGGATTATTATTATGCAAAAAAATGAAGTGTGGTGGGATTAAAAATAGCAGACCCCACCTTTAACTAGCGTTGTCAAAGCATAGTTCACAGAGTGTAAATAATCTCCTTTGACATGTGGATCCCCTCATGCAGAAGCATTATTATTTCTCCTTCACAAATTGAGGAGTGAGGCAAGAGGGGTGAAGTGAGTTTACCATACCTGTTTCGTAGAACCCCAGACTTCTGAATCCCAGTTCTTTGTACATTTTATTAGGCCATATCTGTTAAGAGGCTTCCCTGCATGAAGATCTATGATAGGTGTCTTAGAAATAGGGATTGTGGCTTTCTGAAATGAGATTATGTGCAGGTCAGAAGACTGGAGATCAACCATGTGATTTCTTAATGTGTTTTTCTTCCCTGAAGTCACTTGGCTCTTCATGACTTATGAGTGGCAATGGGTTAACTCTGGCAATTTGGGAGGTAGTGGATGGGTGGCTGGTGCATGCAACTTTGTTTCACTTGTTGGCTGTCTCCAGTAGCTCCTGGCTGCCTACCTTTTTCTTGTGTTTCCCGGGAGGAGGTGGATCTTTCATTTCAGAGAAACTGGACTCTAACCCAGAGTGACCCTGAAGTCTGAGCTGCATATTAATCACCATCAATAAGAGAAAAAGCACTTTGTTCTTAAAAATTCACTTGCTCCTTCTTCTTGCCCTTGAAGACTTCATATTTGAAGCAGCAGGGAACAAAGGAAAGCTGACAGTTTGTTCTTTGGATTTCTAGCAGTCCAATTTTCTAACAGTTACTTTCCTAAAATAAGTGTTACTGTAAAGGACCACGAAAGGCCTGTGACTTTGTCACTCCATCAAAAGTCTTAAAATACAGGAGGACATGTCTGTAAGGGATGAACTATTTAAGGTGTCCTGGCCATGAGTGTCTCAGTTTGCTGTCATTTGAATGTCACCACAATCAGCAGCCACACATCTTTAGTAAAAGACATTCTGATTAGGAATTTTACTTAAAAGTTTAGGGCTATGAAACTCTCTCTCTCTCTCTTTTTTTTTTTTTCCTTTCTGGTTTCCCTCTTGGGGCCTGTTTCTTTCTTTGTGTTTGATCTCACCCTTTTTCTAACATGCAACTCAAATCTTTTTTCCATCTCTGTATCTTAATCTTGTATTAGTCTTCCACAAGTGTATTTGCTTGACTGAAAGGACAAAACAGATGTTGACTTCCATATTGTGAAACACACACGCAAAAAGAACAATTAATTTATATCATGACAAGTCAGCTCCAACAATGACAGCTCTTGAAAAGGTATACTCCATTGGAGACCCAAGCTGTATTTTCTTTTCATGTAGCTGCTCAACAGAATTTAACTTCAAGTTAGGTTCAGATTCCCCAAGTGAGGGTCTTTAATTGTTCTCAGAAATAAAACCAGTGAGTATTTACATTTTAAATGTCTGGAAGGCCTTTTATTTTTCAAATGTGCTCATATTTTTTACTTGGCATTGAAAAAAAATTGACTTAACCCTTGTCTGTCATCATGCTGCTGTATCAGAGGCAAAATGCAATTCCAAATAGTTTTTGGTTATAGGTATTAAAAATTACTCCTTATCTGGGAAGTAGGCAGATATATACAGGAGACAAACATGCTCTAGGGTGTTCCTGCTAAATAAAGTCGCTATTTAATAAGAAATAGATTTCATGATGTAGTTGCCCTTGAAGCTGTTGAAGATGGACATAAAAATACACACACACACACACACACACACACACACACACACCCCTCACATGTTTGCTTCTCCTTTACATCTTTCTGGCTCAGCCAGTCCATGTCTTGAACTTATCCTGATGTTGTATAAGGGGTTAGCGGTTTTCGAGTAGTCAGACCTGAAATACTTATCCAGCTATGGGTCTGGTACCTGGTAGATGAAAAGTTAACATCTAGTACCCACCCAGCAACCACATGGTTCATCCATTTTGGTCCATACTTTTCAGCCTCATCTTACTCTCTGGCACTCCAGTTTTCCCACTAGGTCTAGAACCCCATTCTGAGCAGGAAGTCTTTGTTTTCTTACTAGGTCACAGTAGAAACTTCTGTTTTGGAACCAGAATCTGACCTGTGTTCTTCACTATGGTTTAGGCCTATCAATCGAAGATCTGCCTGCTCTTGCCTTCCCAGAGCCAGTGTTGACTAGATCTACCATGCCATCCTTAACCCTATCTCCATTTCTTATCTTCATATGGTCTTCACCTCCATATTCACATCCTCAACTCCACCTACTAATACTCGTGGGTTCCTCTACCCTACCACTCCCAGTCACAGGATGCTCAATATGCTAACCTTTCCTGAAATTCCAAACCACATTGCTTAGCATCCGCTGTTGTCTGTGATCTGTGGACCACAGTCTGGTAGGTACAAAGTGACAGCCGAGTTAGTTGAGCAATAGTCTATCAGAAAGCCTACTGGGTGCTACTCTGGCTTCCTTAGCAGCACTTCTCAGTTTACACCCCCAGGATTTTTCCTATTTCCTCCGGTTCCTGTCCCTTATGATTCTTTCTGAACTCTATCTCTGTTCACATATTTTAAACATAGCTTTCTGTGCTTTTTGTTCGTCTAAGACCTAAACCTCTCTCCCTGGCTTGTTTCCATTGTTCTTTGCCCAAGCATGAGGTTGCCCAGGAAACGTAGTCTTCTACCCATGTTTCATGTTCCAGGAATTTAACACATTGGGCCTGAACAAGAGTTTGGAGATAATACTGAGATCTCTTTCTTAAACCGTGGATTCGGGGATAACTGGAGGGAGAAAAACATCTTATCTGTACTCATTCAAAAGTGGGCACTTTACACACTGCTAACCATGTGGCAGTGTGCTAGTTAGTGTTTACTATTAATAATAAAGTGTCTGAGAGCTGTTAGACAATAAAAAAGTTTAATAAATTTTTATAGAATGGAATCTGCTCAAGATAGAGCATTGAGGTTAGCTGGCAGACACAAAGAGATCTGCTAAGAAAGTCATTTAGCAGATAATAAATCTAACCCAAAGGAGGCCTCTGGGTCCCACATCAATGCATCAGATACCCTAATTTCAGAAATGCAAATGTTATAGGATTAAAGCAAAATGAAATATTGAGAGAAGATTAGGCATAACCTGATGCACTATTAATCTCAGCCTTCCTCTGAGAGTCATGTTTCAGAAAGAGGAGTCAAAGAACTCCCCAAAGGAAGCATTTATATCTGGGAGCCTATTCAACAGAAGCAAACAAGCCTTGCTTAAGGTGTAGATGGGAGACTTCTATCTCCTTTCTCTCTGGCTTTGTAGAAGAAACATTGACCTGTGACATAGTCAGAATATATCAATGGTTGTTTGTAATCACAGCTCTCACAACACTACCAACACTGCACCACAGTAAATTTAACTTAGAAACACAAGACAAATTACACAATTTGTGAGTGCTCAGAAAACAGCCACTGTGGAAGTTAATGTTAATGATAGCCTCATTACATGTTTAACTTATTCTAAACTCCACAGATTCTTGATTTTCTTACCAATGTATCCTATCTTCTCTTCTGAAGATTATTTTAAATTATTAGAAATAGAGGCTTTTTCAGTAGCAGAAAGCATCAAATATAAAAGCAAAAAGAATGGCCCTTTATAGAATCCCATGATTTGTACAAATGCTTCATATCAATAAAGAATCATCAATACTTGTCAAATCTGCACTGAAATTTCCAGTGACTGAAAATATAAATTCCAGCTGTCCAATTTCAAGTCAATACAGCTTGTCTGAATTCAACCCTCTGACATAAAAACAAGTTGAAATTATTGAATGCCTTTAAGCTGGCAGTTTAGACTTGTCAGATGCCCATAGAGCACAACTGAGCTGAGAAAATCCAACTTCCGTCATATACAAGGATTACAATCAACCAAATTTTCTTTTTTAGCTTTTCCAATTGGGTTCCTATTCAATGCACTGTTTGGTTCCTGACATTACTAAGATTCATAGGGCTCCATTTTCTTGCCACAGTGGGATCATTATTTTCTTTCTAGCACAGCCTAGAATAGATTTTATTTGTAGAGCTTAATAAGGCCCCCTTAGAGTCAGAAAATAAGATTGTTTCAATCATTATTTGCCTCTTTGAGTATGAAAATCTTTTTGACAGGTTAAAATCTTTCAGGCAATAAGTTGTTAAAAGAAATCTGAATTTTCATTTGTTGATCTGAAGTTCAAGACTTGCTAGGTGTCACAGTTCCATCCTTATTCTCTAATTGTTTTGGTCTTATTGGTGCCTTGATTCCTCCTGACCTCTGTCTCATCCTCTGGAATAGTATCTTTGGAAACGATTGTTAAATTTTGATCAGTTTGAAAAATATATTCTAAGCATCAAATCTGTATCAGACCTTGAGTTAGACCTTGATATTACAGAATTGGAGCAATCCCTGCCGTTATGGACCTTGAAGTTTGGCAAAACAACTAGAATAATAGGGTCTAGGAACATGAAGTTCCTAGAAGAGAGAAGACACTACAGAGATGGGATTTGACATCTCCTGGCATTACATTGCACCAAACCGTTTACTTATTTAGGCATGAAAACATCAGTCTTTCTTGGGTGGGGGAGCTGGTGGGTGGGTGAGGGAGAAAGCCCCATCTATTCCAGATGATTAATTATTCCCAGATCTCATCCTGCTTAGTCAAGACCTCCTTTCTTTCCATCTGCTTTGTCAAGCCCCTGACATACACAAATACGACATGCTTTGCCTGCTAGTTCTCTTTACTGTTCTTCAATGCCTGCAACTATTCACTGATGCTGAACTATGAGCTATATGGTATGTATTCTGCATCAAAAATAGGCTTGATGCTTGCTTTCATAAGGCCAGTCACATGGTGATAAAGACAGAAAATGAACAAGTATAGGATGGACAAAACAAATAAAACTTTTTTAGTGGTACTGTGAAGAAAAGAATAAAAGTACAGTGATAGAAAACACATGTGTGAATTCTGTGAGTTAGGGTTAATGTACAGCTTCTCTGAGATGGTGACGTTTGATGTGAGACCTGACAGATGAAGAACAAACCACATGACACTATGCAGGGGACTGTTTCTGACAGTGGGATGGAAGCCAGAGTGGGTTTAGGAAGGAAATGTTTAAGAGACTTATTGACAGATTTTGTAGGACATCACAAGGAGTTAAGATCTTGTTCAAGGAGTTCCCGTCGTGGCTCAGTGGATAACGAATCTGACTAAGAACCATGAGGTTGCAGGTTCGATCCCTGGCCTTGCTCAGTGGGTTAAGGACCCGGCGTTGCCGTGAGCGTGGAGTAGGTTGCGGACACGGCTCAGATCCCGTGTTGCTGTGGCTGTGGTGAAGGCTGGCAGCTACAGCTCCTGTTAGACCCCTAGCCTGGGAACCTCCATATGCCTTGGGTGCGGCTCTAGATAAAAGTCAAAAAGACAAAAAAAAAAAAGATCTTGTTCAACATGGAATGTTTTTAAGCTTAGTGTATGTCCTACTGTATGGTCCTACTATATGACTTTCATTTTTTTTCTTTTTTTTTTGTCTTTTGTCTTTTTAGGGTTGTGCCTATGGCATATGGAAGTTCCCAGGCTAGGGGTCGAATTGGAGCTACAACTGCCAGCCTGCACCACAGCCACAGCAACGAGGGATCCAAGCTGTGTCTGCAACCTACACCACAGGTCACCGCAACACCGAATCCTTACCCACTGGGTGAGTCTGGGGATCAAACCTGCCTCCTCATGGATACTAGTTGGGTTCGTTAACCACTGAGCCATGACAAGAACTCCATGATTTGCATTCTTAAAAAGACTCTTAGGGATGCTCCTTGGAGAATATATCTGTGCCGGTGAAATGGCAAAAGTAGAAGTGGTTGCACCATCCTTGCCTGTTGCAGCAATCCAGGCAAAAGATGTTGGTAAACTTGGTCTAGGGCAGGGGTTGTAAAAATATCGACTCCAAAACTAGGATTTGGAAACTTGGTGGAGATTATCTGCTTGCCTCTCACATGTCATACTATATGCCAGCTTTTCCAACAAAACTGATCTCCTTGAATCCATTTATTCATTCAGCCATGTGGGAATGTGTGCTCAGATCTTTAATATATATAATAATTTCAGTCTTTGACCTTTGAAAACCAAAAAGTCTCAGTCCTCGTCTTATGAAAATTCACATTCAAATGAGGGAAGATACAGACTTGCAGGTGACAGTTCACTAACAAGTACAGCCGTGGAAGCTCACTTGCATGAGCCAGGTGTGTGGCAGTCAGCCAGTTGCATGAAGTGGTGGATTGCTTCCAAGAAATCATACTCTATGTACTGTGTGCCATCTCAGCATTTACCACAAACCTAGTACAAGGCTGTATCTACTTGGAAGCTATTTATCAGTGGAAATCCAAGGATCACTTAAGGTGAGTTTTCCATTAATGAGAGAATCTCAGAAATCTCAACATATTTACACACCAAGAATATTGTGAGCTATTGGTATTTGAATGGCCTCAGCCTTCATTTCCTTTACTTCTTGTGCTTAGAATACAAGTTGACATAAGTGTTGTTAAGAAGATTATAAGATCATGTCTTATTACAGTTATAGAAAATAAACAATGCATAAAAGGTATTTATGGTGGTGGCTCAGTGCAAATGTTAAGAATTTAGGAGATTCTTGGTCGCATTGTCCCATTAAAAGTTTGTTTCATGAACAAATAGAAGGCACAGCATTCAGTGATACAGCTTATGAAGTTGCTAACTTGTTGGAAAAGGAGAAAAAGGTCTCAAGAAAGTGAGTAGCTATTAGTAGAATAGCTTGTGTCTGGAACTTGTGCCTGGCAAAGAGACCATAACCTGACTCATTTCTAGGGTGATGAGAGAGCTGATTTTGGCAACGCATTTTGACTTCCAAGATATCATGGACCATCTAAATCCATGGGCATCCAGGTGCTTGATGAGGGATATTAGAGCTCCAGTGTGATTTGAGAACCTGTTACTTTCCACATATAGTCCCAAGGACAGAATCTAAAATATTTGCTGAAGCCTTGCTAGCCAGAATCAGCTCTCTCCCCCACTCCCTTCCTCTCTCATTAGCTCTGTCTGTCCCTATTTCTTAAATAATTACACTTAATTCATTATCTTTCACTACTGAATCTAATGCAGAACAGTTACTATTGATACTAAATTAATAAGAGGCAGTTAGCATGAGATTTGGAACTGGACATAGTTGGGATGCATCCTACCTTGGCCTCTTAATGGTTATGTAAATTTGACTAAGTGATTCAAATTCTACCAGCCTCAATTTCTTTTGTCAGCAAAATAGGGATAACAATTCTTTTGGGAGAACATTGTAAGATTGTGTTAAATAATGTATGTGGAGAGACTAGTTTGGTACACAGGAGTACCTAACAGATAATCAACAGAATAATCCAATTGGATTTAATTTATACCTGGCATTTATTTCTCTATGCTTTCCATCTTTCTAGATTTTTCACCCTCTTTGGATATTTTCTTTCTGAGAGTTTGACTCCTCTGAAATTCATTTTTTTTTTTTGCCTTTTCTAGGGTCACACTCGTGGCACATGGAGGCTCCCAGGCTAGGGGTCAAATTGGAGCTACAGCTGCCAGCCTACACCACAGCCACAGTGACGTGGGATCCAAGCCACGTCTGCAACCCACACCACAGCTCATGGCAATGCCAGATCCTTAACCCACTGAGCAAGGCCAGGGATTGAACCCGCAACTCCATGGTTCCTAGTCGGATTCGTTAACCACTGAGCCACGACAGGAACTCCCTAAAATTCATTCTTATTCTTCCACAGCTCAAATTTTTACATTGAATATTTTCTAACATGGAGAAAAGTTATAAAATAAAACCATGACCATCTATATACCACCTAGATTCAACAGTTCACTAATACCTTGTCATATTTGCTCTAATTCTTCTTATGTATACCTTCTTATCTAAGCACTTGAAAGATGTAGACACCCTGAGACCTCTCCCTAAATATTTCATTCAGTATGCATTTTCTAAAATTAAGGACATTTTCCTTAATCACCCTAATAACTATCACTTCTGAGAATGTTAACGTTAATGTCACATCTTCACCTAATATCTAGTCCATAATAAAGATTTCTCAGTTGTTCTAAAGTGTCTTTCATAGCTATGTTTCTTTAATCCTTGAAGCAACATCCAATCAAGGTATTAATATTACATTCATTTATGTCTTTTTTATTCGTTTAAAACAGTTGTCCCAATTTTCTCATGACATTGATTTTTTAGGGTACAAACCACTTTTCTTATAGAATGTTTCAATATCTGGATTTGTCTGATTAAAACCCGTTTCTCTGACCCAACCTCACATCTTTTAACCACTGGCCCAGTGGTCTTTGAAGTGGCTGCCTTGCTGATGGATTACCTGCTAAGACTCTTAATCCTTTTTCCAGCCTGCAAGAAAATTATGAGGGTCGTTAGTATTGGTGTTTTGATTTCACTTTGACTGGGGCAAGAATGTCAGGAGGAGGAAATTCAATATTGGAAGTGACACTGAGGAGCTCTGTACTCCTTGTACCAAGTGTACTGAAATGCAGGAGAGCATCAGCTCTTCCAAGCATAATGGAAATGTCATCTAGGGCAGTGGGAGATATTCAAAGTGACCTCTGGAGGGCCCTTGCAGGTTAACTAATCCAGGTTAACTAGGCCTTTGCAGATGGATCCCTAGTCATTTATCTGGCAGCCTGGAGTCCTCCTTTGTGTTGTCTTGACCAAGGGATGCAGAGTTTGTCACAAGTCAAGAGAATCAATTTTGCCAAGAATTCTGATTGAATCCTTTGTGGGCTTCTTTTTCCCAGACAACATAAGAACCCAGATCCTTGCAGAAGAAGTGAAGAAAATTTGTCTGACTAGATATATATTTAATAGAGTTTCTTCTCTTTCCTATAGGTCAGCAAATACCAATAGCATTTTATGCAATAATGAAAAAGTTACTTTCCTTTTGCTCTACTCTCCAATATGGTGGCCACCAGCTGCATGTAGTCACTGAACACTTGAAATGAGCTAGTACAATTGGGGAATGGGTTTTTAAATTTAATGTAACATTAATTTAAGCGCAAATAGAAATAGCCACATTGGCCAGTAGCTACTTCGTTGAACGATATAGCTGCAGACAGTGTTATCCTCGACTCTGATTTCCGCATTTGGAGACCCAGGCCTACTTTCTAATTCCATTCTGTTCTCCTCCCCTTCTCTTCAGTATGATGGAGGAACATACATTATTTTCAGCTCTACAGGTTCTGATTCCCCTTTCTTAGACCAGTCACAGGATGTCTAAGATTCAGCAGAGGCATCAGCCATACTGCAGCTGATGCTGAGAAGGGAAGCCTGCTGCCCTGACTGGTACCCACTCTTGCTTTTCCATCTGAGCCTTTCACCTTCCCATCCAACAACTTTTTCTGGATTCTTCTCCCACCTTGGTAGGTGAATCCTAGGAAGCACAGCTCATAGGAACTCTACTTCAGAGTTGACAGAGATTTGATTTTCAGGCTCCAAGTTTTTTTGAGAGGAGTTTACCAACACTTTGGCTTTGTCTGAGAGGCTGTGTTTTGTGATACAGTTGATGCATAGGACAAGGAGAGAATGACAATGACAGTTACCACAACATGGCAATGACAGTGGTGATTACATTTCACTGTATATGAAGAGCTTGGCACTTATAATAGTACTTTACGTATATTTAACCTTTATAACTCATATAATATGTATTATGAGTTTTTATTTTACAGATGAGTAAATACAGTGTTTAGAAAGGTATAAAACTTGCCCAAGAGCATACAACTAAGTCGCTGGGGGGGGGGCTAAGAATTAAAATGCGATCTGCCTAATCCCACTTCTTTTCCTAGGGCCTCTGATTATGACAGTAGTTTTTTTGCCTTGGATCTCTCCTGTCTCTATTTCTGTTTGTCTGTATTTTTCTCTGTACACACACACGCACATATACTCACACACATGAATTTTGCAGGCATCTGAATTATACACCTTCTAACTCTTAAAAATAATTCAACTTGAAAAAATTGCTGGTGTATTGTACTTGTCATGCACTTCTAAACAATTAACTCTTTTTGGACACAAAAACTATAGAACTGCACTGTAATATATTCAAGTTCTAGTGAGGCAGGTGGAATAGTTTGCCTCTATGAACCAGCCTCATGTCACTAAGCTTTGTCATTATGATAAACTATACATAACACAATTTATCATTTTAACCACTTATAAGTTTATAGTTTAGTGGCATTAAGTATATTTGCATTATTTTGTGCAGGGATTTTTTTGGCGGGTTGCTTTTTATTTAAGATGATTTTTTTTCAGTTTTATTGAGGTATAATTGACATATAAAATTTTAAGATATTTAAAGTATATTCACATGGTTGTACAAACCATTACCACCACCCATCTACAGAATTTTTTTCATCATCTCAAACTGAAACTCTGTACCCATTAGATAAAAACTCCCCAAACTCCTCTTCCCCATGGCCCAGGTAAACGCTATTCTGCTTTCTATTTCTATGGATGTGACTATTCCAAGGATTAGAGCTTGAACCTTCTTGGTCGTCATTTTTGCTGACATCACTTTTCAAGTCATTGAGTTTTTCAGACCAATGCACTTCTAGTCCACAAGAGATGGAGATGGAAGATTAATCTGGTTGGTGTAAGGGTGGGAACAGGCATGTGAAGTACAAGGTTTGGGGCAGGGAGAGGTTGGAGATCCTTCATGCATTTAGTTCTCATTTTTCCAAAAACAAAATAGGGAATAGTTGCCAGCTATATATTTTAATACCTCTCCTTTCCCATCCCTTCCCTCACAAGAAGATACATTTACTCATAAATTCTGGTAGCAACAAGGAGTAGAACCCAAATAATTCAGGAGCTAGATGATTTTTATTAATGGATAAAATCAAGATTTGATCATCACGTTCATCAAATTCTTTTCTACATTAGTTCCAGTGGGAGCTAGATTTTGGAGACATCCAGAAACATTCAAAAACAACTAGAACAAATATCAAATTCTGGAGAGACTGTGGGGAAAAGGGGACCTTCCTACACTGTTGGCAGGAATGTAAGTTGGTACAACCACTATGGAAAACAGTATGGAGGTTTCTCAGATTACTAAATGTAGAACTACCATATGATCTAGCCATCCCACTCCTGGCCATGTATGTGGACAAAACTATAGTTCAAAAAGATACATGCACCCCTATGTTCATAGCAACACTATTCACAATAGCCAAGACATGGGAACAACCTAAGTGTCCATTGGCAGATGAATGGATTAAAAAGATATTGTACGTATATACAGTGGAATATTACTCAGCCATAAAAAAGAATGAAAATAATGCCATTTGCAGTAACATGGATGCAACTAGAGATGTTCATACTAAGTGAAGTAAATCAAAAAGAGAAAGATAAACATCGTATGATATCACTTATGTTAGGAACTTCAAATATGACACAAATGAACATATCTACACAACAGAAACACACTCATAGACATAGAGAATAGATTTGTGGTTGCCAAGGGGGGAGTGGGGTGGACTGGGAGTTTGGAATTAGTAGATACAAACCATTACATTTAGAATGGATGGGCAATGAGGTTCTACTGTACAGCACAGGGAACTGTATTCAGTCTCTTGGGATAGAACATGATGGAAGATAATATAAAAAAGGGAATATATATATATATATATATATATATATATATATATATATGTATGACTGGGTCACTTTTCTGTACAGCAGAAATTGGCACATTTTAAATCAACTATAATTTAATAACAAAATAAAACAACATCAACTGGGAGAAACAACTGGGTTCTTTTTCCACCAGAGATGCACCAATTCATTTCAACATTGTCTGAACTTTGTTTCCTACCCTTCTCCCAAGAGGTACAGGAGGTTAAAAACAGGATATCCTCCCTGAAGTAAAAAGCTGAATTCATATATTTTTGATTTGGTACGTTATTGAATATTTTAGGATCTGATGTATTTTCAGTGAAAACAAGCCTTTCTTAAAGTAATTGAGAGATTGGGTGAAATTCTCATTATCACAAGAGAAATGTTGATCCCTTTGAATTATGCAGGGAAGAATAAATATCTAATTATTTTAGCCTAATCATCATCATTCCTTTTCATCTCCCAACACCCTAGTCATTTCTTATTGTTTTTTCCTCCCTACCCCATCAGCTCTTTTAAAAAGCAATCCTTTTGAGTTCAGCAAAGATAAAAGAGGCTTAAAGATAAGAAATAACAGAAGTCCCTGCACTTCATAGGGATTACAAGTGGAATTAACATGGCTATAGAAAATGAAGCCACAGCTTGGGGCTTGGAAATGACAAGGTTATTTATTCTCTGAAATCCTAGGCGCTGGTTAGGTTGTTATTAGTCACAGTTTCTACAAGGCTGGGGTGGGGAAACTTCATTTGTAGATGGAAAACTATTGGGTTGTGGAACTCCATGACAGTGCTCTTTTTAAAACAATGTCTGAATTTGGGGGAAAACATCTAATTTTTGAAAACTCTTTATGTTTAAAAGAATCAATGTCTCCTTCCTCCCCCCACCCCAGGGCCATAGTCAAATGGTAAATATCTTTTAACCTTTTCCTTTTAGTGCATTTGGCGGTTCTCACTAGAATTTTAAATATTTTCCCTGCTTCTGTTTGTTGAGGTATCAACTATAGACAGCATCAACCTGCTCTGTGAGATGAGATGAGGAGTTGTAGAACATTTTTACTATTCTTTACCTCATCTTTTTGGACCACACAAACTTTTAAAATTTATATTATTTTAGTTCTTCTAATAGTTCCCTTTATAACTGTGCAGGATAAATGTTCACATTAGCATTTTTTGATTAACCAAATTTAGAAAAATTAAAAAAAAATTTTATTGCAGGAGTTCCCATCGTGGCTCAGTGGAATTGACTCTGACTAACATCCATGAGGACGCAGGTTCGATCCCTGGCCTTGCTCAGTGAATTAAGGATCTGGCATTGCTGTGAGTTGTGGTGTAGGTCACAGACACGGTTCAGATCTGGCATTGCTGTGACTGTGGCGTAGGCCAGCAGCTGTAGCTCTGATTCCACCCCTAGCCTGGGAATTCCACATGCTGCGCATGTGGCCCTAAGATAAAAGACAAAAAAAAAATTGTATTGCAGTATGGTTGGCTTATAATATTATGTTGGTTTCAGATGTACAACAGAGTGAATCAGATATCTGTATCTATATCTATACCTATATCTATATCTATCTATATATGTATATCTTTTCTTTCTCAGATTATTTTCCCATATAGATTATTACAGAATTTTGAGTAGATTTCCTTGTGTTATACACAGTAGATTCTTGTTACTTATTGATTTTCTATACAGAAGTGTGTATATGCCAATCCCAGCCTCTCAGTTTGTCCCTCCTCACAACATTTCCTTTTTTGTAACCATAAATTTGTTTTCTGTCTGTGAGTCTGTTTCTTTTTTGTAAATGAGTTCATTTGTATCATTTCTTTTTTTTAGATTTTACATATTAGTGATATATGATACTGTTTTGTCTGACATTTCACTTAGTAGAATCATCTCTGGGTCCATTCATCATGCTGTAAATGACATTATTTCATTCTTTTTTTATGGGTGATTAATATTCCAGTATATATGCATAAATATATATACCACACCTTCTTTATCCATTCCTCTGTTGATGGATATTTTGGTTGCTTCCGTGTCTTGTCTATTGTAAACAGCCCTGCAGTGAACATTGGGACGCATGTATGTTTTCAACTTATGGTTTTATCTGGATATATGCCCATGAGTGAGACTGCTAAATCATATGGTAGTTCTATTTTTAGTTTTTTAAGGAACCTCCATACTATTCTTTATAGTGTCTTACCAACAGTGTAGGAGGGTTCCCTTTTCTTCACACCCAGAGGATACTTTTGAAGGGAGAATAAGGTAATACATTTATAATTGCTTTGATTGCCTCTCTTTCCTTCACCTGCTAAATTTTATTGTTTTATTTAACTTTTATATTGCCAAGGTTTGTTGCACTTAATTTTTTTTTTGTCTTTTGTCTTTTTAGGGCCATACCTGTGGCATATGGAGGTTCCCAGGCTAGGGATACAGCTGCTGGCCTACACCCCAGCCACAGCAACACCAGATCCCAGCCATGTCTGTGACCTACACCACAGCTTACTGCCATGCTGGATCTTTAACCCACTGAGCGAGACCAGAGATTGAACCTACATCCTCATGTATCCTAGTTGGGTTCCTTAACCACTGAGCCACAACGGGAGCTCCTGTAGCACTTAGTATTGTTCTCTGGTACCCGTAATAGTACTTTCTGCTTTTTGTCTATAGGCTAATTTTCAAGCAAAAATTTTTGTAGAAAAAGAGATCCAATTTATGGTTACCAGAGGTGAGGTAGTGTGGAGGAGGAGTCATTGGATGAAGGCAGTCAAAAGGTACAAACTTCCAGTTAAAAGATAAGAAAGTACTAGGGATACAGTGTAGATCATGATAAGTATTGTTTACACTGCCGTCTGTTATATGTGAAAGTCACTGAGAGTAAATCCTAAGAATGCTCATTGCGATGAATTTCTTTAGTTTTGTATCTGTGTGAGATGAAAGGTGTTCACTAAAATTATTGTGATAATCATTTCATGATGTAAGTGAAATCATTGTGCTATACACCACAAAATTCCTAAAGTGTCAAGACCTAGTAGATTCTGCTTTTTTTCTTCTTTTTCTTCCCTTTCGAGTTTCCTTCATGTTTCCTAGGTATTACTTAGTGCTACTCTTTCTGTATCTCACATTATCTTCTTCCTTTACACTTTTTTCCCCTGGAGAAACTCTTTGAGGTATTTTTTAAAAGATGAATTATCTGAATTTATTTTTGTTTGTTTGTTTATTTGTTTGGCTGTACCTGAGGCATGTGAAAATTTCTGGGCCAGGGATTTAACCTACGTCACAGCATTGACGCAGGCCACTGCAGGGACAACACGAGATCCTTATCCAGCTGTGCCACGGGGTATCTCCTGAATTGTCTGATTTTTATGTTTTACCAGCTCTGGCAAGTCCAAAGAAGTTTTGTCCTATAATTGTTTAATGGTGGTTGCATACATAATTCAGGGTTCAAAAATTAGAAATTCTAAAAAAAAGTGTTGCATTGTTTTTTAGCATCCATTGTTGCTGATGAGAAATTTGATGTTTAATTTTTTTTTTTCTCCAACTCTGGAGCATTTATAATTTACCTTTGTTCTATGACATCTGAAATTCCCTGAGTTGTTTCAGTGTGTGGCTTTCCCTCCACTGATTTTGGTTGCCATTTGAATCACTTTGAAACTGCATTACTATTATTTTTTTTTTCACTTCAAGGGGAGTTTCTTCTAGCTTTGTCTTTGGTATTTAGACCTATCTATTCTATTATTCAGTCTAATTACTGAGCTTTTTCTCTTTTTTTTTCAGAAACATGTTTACTTTTATGAAACCTTTCTTTCTTTTTCCCAGATCAGATGCCTATTTTTGTTTTTGGAAGAAATAGCTTTTGTTCTGTCTAAAGATACTTATTAGAATAATTCCAAAGTTCTCTTTTTTGATTAGCTCTGATATCTCTGCTGTCAAATATTTTTTTTATCCATTTGGAGCCTTTTTTTTTTTAAGTCTTTTTAGGGCCACATGTGTGGCATGTGGAGGTTCCCAGGCAAGGGGTTGAATCAGAGCTATAGCTGCTAGCTTATGCCACAGCCACAGCAATGCCAGATCTGAGCCATGTCTGCGACCTATATCATAGCTCATGGCAACATCGGATCTTTAACCTGCTGAGTGAGGCCAGGGACTGAACCTGTGTCCTCATGAATGTTAGAGTTGTTTCTGCTGAGCCACAGTGGGAACTCCAAGGGCTTTCTTTTTCTTTTCTTTTCTTTTTTGTCTTTTGTCTTTTTAGGGCCGTACCCAAGCTATATGGAGGTTCCAAGGCTAGGGGTCTAATTGGAGCTACAGCTGCGGGCCTACAGCACAGCCACAGCAATGCCAGATCCAAGCCTGGTCTATGACCTACACCACAGCTCACAGCAACACCAGAACCTTAACCCAATGAGCGAGTCCAGGCATTGAACCTGCAACCTCAGGGTTCCTAGTCGGATTCGTTTCTGCTGCACCACGAGGGGAACTCCAAGGGCTTTCTTTTATGTGTGCTATAAAATTTCCCTAAATATCTAAGGATCCTTCGCTGTTGGTTCAACTTTATCAATGAACAGATACTTCTTTTTGTCCCATACCATGTTCTTTGGCCCCCTTTGAATTTTAGCTGCTGCTCTGGTGCACAGGTGCTTGGCATTACCATTGATCTACCACTTCCCTCTATAGTTCTGTCTCAGGAATTCTGAACTGCTGGACTAACCCAGTCCATGACAGAACAGCATGGAAATATGTGTTTGGTATTGCCTCCAGGGGCTTTCCTCCTTCGCTATATCAATGGGAAAGTCAATGGGTAAATGCTTCAGCTTCCTGTTCTTCATGGGGACAGTTCTGTGACACATTCTACACGGTGCCTAGAAGGGTCCCAGCAGGATTGATTCCTAGTTACCTACAATGGAAACCCTCCAATTATACCTTCTTTATTGAATTTCTTCTTTCAAGTCTCATACCTGCTTCCTGGAATCACCTCCCATAGACATACCTGTACCCATATTCTTGTGTCAAGCTCAGGTTTGTGGGCATCCACACAAAGACAAGGGGATTAGTATACCCAGGAGGCTAGGCTTTTTTTTGGACCTGTGTAAATCACCCTGTTCCTATGAGGACTGACTTAGTTCTTTTATGCCACGGGTTGTTTGGCAAGCAGTTTCCTTGTAGGGTGCTTAGATGGAGGACAGACAATTTTCTGGTGTACCATAGTAGCCTAACAAATAGCTCTTTACCCCACAGTGGGGACATATTGGTGCTTTTGACCCTGGGAAGAGCTATCTATTTATCTCTTTATTTTTCTCCTCATTGTCTGAAGTGTAAGTCCTGGGTTGTCTGTCTTCCTACTCTCACAGGCTCCAGGAGCCATGCAAACTGCTTACTTTCTTTAGAGACATTCACCCTGACATTTAAATTACTGCTTGATACAGATGCTTTTTAAACACGGAGAGGGAGGGAGACATGAAGGACTATTGCTTTTTTTACTGAGCAGCGCATTCATTACTCTGATGATTAGCCCAGAGCATATGCCCTACTTGGCATAAGTTGATTGTACTTAAAGCTCCTCTGAAGCTCCATTTTGAAAGATATCTCTTACTTATAGTGCTTTGAGTTGTGATTTTCTCTGTTTCATTTGTCCTGTCAATGCCTCTTATTTATTTTCTGTCTTCTAGAACTTACTCCAATCTTCTGGCCCAATGATGGGCCTTCTTCTTGTTACCAACATGATGGTATGTGCATTTTTCCCACTTAAATTATGTAATGGGTATACAGGTATCTTCTAGGTCCATCATCTTGAATCTACTTTTAGATGATGCCACAGACATAGAGGCACAGAATCTAGACTTGGACTCACTTCTTGTTCTGGACCTTGTGCCCTTCCGTTTCATCATTTTACTCAGAGCTCTGAGTGCATATGAGGCAAACTTTACATGGAAAGGTAGCTGTATTTTGAAAGAAACCACATGGAAGCAAAGGGAACTCGAAGAAGGGAAATCATAGCGATAACAGAACAAGATCTCTGATATCAGTGGTCTCATAGTAATGGGTAGGTTGCTCCCTATTCTTGCCATTTCTTTCCAATGAAGCCTTTATTTTAAGGAGACACACTCAATGTGTCTGGCCTCACTGGCAGTAGAAATTCAAGAACTTTGGGTTGTGCGAGTTGACTAAGATAACATTGTGGTACTGGAGAAGAATTATGAGATCAGAAATACTTCACTCTCTTTTAGTCTAATTGACTATGGAGAGTTATCTAATCATTCTGTCTCTGTGCTGGCTTTAATTTCCTTATATACAAAATTAGGATAGAACCAATGATATAAACATTCTGTGGTTCAAAATCTAAGTAAACAGAGGGAAGCAACTGCAACTCAATTGACAGTGTTACTGGTGAAGATCTGTACAGATATGATCCTTATATGTTATGACATTCAGATGTATATCTTGGTCTAGTCATTGTTATGGGCTATGCTGACAGCCAGGCTAGATTCCAATTCACATTTGGTCCTCAGTGGTGTTCACCTGGGAAAGGGCACCAACACACACAATTATTCCTAGGCAGACACTCCCAGTTGAAGGTCACCAGGCATTTTTCTTGAGTAGAGATGTGTCCATTCTAGTGGTAGCACACTCATTTCCCTTACACTCATTTTCAGCATTTCTGCATAGTTGCACCTTTTAAGAGAATTTGTTGATATAATACACCTAGCTAGAACAACCTGAACCTAAGGGTTCATCCTTTATTATCTACTGAAGACATTGATCTAAGATTCTCAGGGCAGGAGTTCCCATCGTGGCACAGCGGTTAACGAATCCGACTAGGAACCATGAGGTTGCAGGTTCGATCCCTGGCCTCAGTGGGTTAATGATCCGGCATTGCCGTGAGCTGTGGTGTAGGTCGCAGACGCAGCTCCAATCCTGCATTGCTGTGGCTACGGCGTAGGCCGGCAGCTACAGTTCTGATTAGACCCCTAGCCTGGGAACCTCCACATGCTGTGGGTGTGGCCCTAAATTAACAAAAGGCAAAAAAAAAAAAAAGATTCCCAAGGCAGATCCTGGTGTTCAGGGGGGAAACATCAAGTTATTAAATCCCATCCTGAGCTCCTGCTTCCTATTCATTTGGTGATTCTCCAGAAAGGCAGTTCTGTTATCTGTGTGTTTAAAAGAGGGAGCTGTGACTTTGTGGCTTAGCACAAACAAATTTGACTACTATCCATGAGAACGCAGGTTCAGTTCTTGGTCTTGCTCAGTGGATTAAGGATCCAGTATTGACATGAGCTGTGGTGTATGTTGCAGACTTGGTTCACATCTGGCATTGCTGTGTGGACCAGCAGCTACAACTCCAGTTCGATCCCCTAGCCTGGGAATCTCCATATGCCACAGGTGCAGCCCTCAAAAGACAAATAGGGGAATTGTGGGTCTTACTTTGTACCTGCATAGGTATACCAAGTACCCCATTTCATTTTGTTAAAGCAGTTCTGCTACTTTGTCTTGGCTTTGTTGGCTCCATTCTCAGGAGACTGGACATACATCATCTCTGTTTTTGGTCCTTCTGAGATGGAGAAGTTTCCAGGACCACCTGGGCACAATGTCATGTATGCACTGGCCTGATGCTTCTAATCTAAACACTCCTAAACTCTTTTGTGCCTATGCTTATCTCAGTCACAGGCCACACAGCTGGCATTTCACTCATTATGGCTTTTGCCTAGTCCCCTGATTCCCCCGCAGGGCTTTGTGTCTGTCCATGTCCCTCACTTTTGTGGACTATTTTGGAATATACCTCTTTGAGCCCAGATAATGAACATCTTCTGAGTGCAAGAAACTGGCAGGGCCATGGCTCCCTCAAAGCCATGCTTAAAAGAGCCTCATTGGGCTCTGTCTTCAGTCCCATTGGGTTCTCAAGCAGGGGTTTCCATCAGAAAAAGAAACTGTCACTGGTTTTCATGAATCATTAAGAGAAGGAAAGCAGAAGAGTTGGAAGGTTAGCTTCACCTTGACAGTAGGCTATTACAAACAGGTTAAGACCCTTCTTTTAAGTTTCTTACCCCCAGCTACTGTTCAAATAATCAAAAAGGGATCCTCCCTGAAACTGAGTTAATTCTCAGGAGGAATGAAAAGACATTTAAAGGGCAAGCCAACTTCATAAAATGACATTAAAAGGTTTTAAAATAGTGTTTTGTTCTAAAGGGTGTTTGCAAATGTCAGAGGTAACATATTGATTACAATCCAGCAGTTCTTGCTCAGGGATGCTTTGCTGCCTTTGGCTTAACTAATGCTATTGAATCATGCTCCTGATTTGAATTATCTCAACCACCTTACTTTGTTTGCCTAAACTTTCCCGGTCCACTAGACTTTATCTACAAATGAACAAAATGTGTTATTAAATCTGTGATGTTTATAGTTCTTTTGCTCCTTATCTTCCCATGTTAATTGCATAGAGAAAAAATCCTGAAAGTGGCTATGGAAGTTAATTGGTTTGCAAGCTCCTGAGATGTCCTACAGACTCCCAGGAAATACTGAAAGCTGGTTGCTTCATCTGATATTATTGTGAATGCCTAAAGAAATAATAATAAAAAAAAGCCACCATAAAAAGGACACGTAATTGTCTTTGGATCAAGGTGGAGGAAAAAACTTTCCCATATTTCCTGGGCTCAGGCCTCCAGTATATATCTCTGATATTCTTTACTGATAATTACCAACTATTAGTGAGAGCTGAGAACATTGTGGAGCAAGCGGATGTCATCATAAAAAAACACAATCTTGGACAAATCCCTTCATCTCTCTGAGCTCATGTTCCCAAGTTCCAAACAGTGGGGACCATAGTAACTGCTCAGACATCAGGGTCATTACTAAGGCTCAAAGGAAATGAGAACGGTGCCCATATGTGCTCTGGTTTACAGTGTACAAGGGAAAGCTTTGCAATAATTGGGGAGGCTGAAGCTGTTAACTTCCCTTCTGATTTTCAGGACCATCCAGAATCTAGACATGAGATATGTTCAGGGCATTTAACCCAACATTAGGTATGAGCAATAAATAATGTAGATCATCATATACCAACTGTAGCTGCAGCTGTGGCCTGAATGCACATTTTGGCCAAAGACCAAAGACTGCCTAATTCATCAACAGAACAAAACTGTTAGTAAATGAGAAATAGGTTTGGTCTACTATTGTAAAGATTTCATATAGTGAAATAAGATCTCATTCTTTTTTCGGGGAGAAGGGATAGCTGCTTTTTTTTTGTTATAAAAGTGATAACTTGCTCATGGTAAACAAATTCTAATAGCAATGAAGTGAGGAATGTGAATATTAAAAATCCTCTCCTTGACCCTTATCTTATTTTCTAGGGGAAATCACTGTTAATGCATTCTTGTGTATCTCTCCAGATATTGTCTATTGTAACAGGAATGAACAGCCCTTCACACACTTCTGCATCTTTCCTTCTGCCCTTAAATAAATACAAATATGTATGTATATTTCATATAAATATGTATATATATGTGTGTGTGTGTATGTGTGTGCATGTATTTGTACCTACAGTTACATGTAGATCTGCTTCATATTTTAATGGCTACATATCACGTGGATATGATATAATGTATTCAGCTACTTCCCTGTTGAGGTACATTAGGTTTTTAAAATTTTATTTTTAAGCCCTTGTCAGTTGCATCGTTTGAAACTATTTTCTCCCGTTTTGTAAGTTGTCTTTTTTTTTTTTTTTTGATGGTTTCCTTTCCTGTTCAAAAGCTTGTCAGTTTGATTAGGTCCCATTGGTTTATTTTTGCTTTTTTTTCTGTGGCCTCAGGAGACTGACCTGAGAAAACATTTGTAAGGCTGATGTCAGAGAATGTTTTGCATATGTTCTCTTTTAGGAGTTTGATGATGTCTTGCTTACATTTAAGTTTTTAAGCCATTTCGAGTTTTTTTTTTGTTCATGGCGTGAGGTGTATTCCAGTTTCATTGATTTACATGTGGCTATCCAATTTTCCCAGCAACACTTGCTGAAGAGACTTTATATTCTTGCCTCCTTTGTTGAAGATTAATTGACTGTAGTTATCTGGGTTTATTTCTGGGTTTTCTATTCTGTTCCATTGGTCTGTGTGTCTGTTTTGGTACCAGTACCATACTATCTTGATTACTATGGCTTTTTAGTGTTGCCTGACGTCTGGAAGAATTATGCCTCCTGCTTGGCTTTTGTTCCTCAAGATTACTTTGGCAATTCTAGGTCTTTTATGGTTCCATAAAAATCCATGTATTGTTTGTCCTAGTTCTGTGAAAGTGTCATGGGTAATTTAATGGGGATTGCATTGAATCTGTAGATTGCTTTGGGTAGTATGGCCATTTTTTTTTTCTTAATGGGTTTTATTTCAATTATATGTGTACATAAATCATCACAAGTCAATTTTACATATTTTGTATCCCAAACCCACAGTGCATCCCCCCATCACCCAGATTGTCTTATTTGAAAAACCAAGGTTTTCCAAAGTCTGTGAGTCATTGTCTGTTCTTCAAAGAGGTTCATCGTGTCTTTTTAGTTTCCACATGTAAGCGGTAGCATTGGGTGTTGCTGTCTAATTGTCTGACTGGTTTCACTTCGCATGATAATTTCTAGGTCATTCCATGTTGCTATAAATGTTGGTCATTCGTTCCCTTTAATGGCTGAGTAATATTCCATTGTGTGTATGTACCATATCTTCACTATCCACTCCTCTGTCGATGGGCATTTAGGTTGTTTCCATTTCCTGGCTATTGCATAGAGTGCTGCAATGAACACTGGAGTACCTGTGTCTTTTCAAGTCATGGTTTCTGCGGGATAGATGCCCAGGAGTGGGGTTGCTGGATCAAATGGTAATTCTATTTTGAGTGTTCTGAGGAATCTCCATACTGTTTTCCACAGTGGCTGCACCAATTTGCATTCCCACCAAGAGTGTAATAGGGATCCTTTTTCTCCACACCCTCTCCAGCACTTATTGTTTGTAGACTTTTTGAAGATGGCCATTCTGGCCGGTGTAAGGTGGTACCTCATAGTGGTTTTGATTTGCATTTCTCTAATGAGGAGCGATGTTGAACATCTTTTCATGTGTTGATTTGCCATCTGCATGTCTTCTTTGGAGAATTGTCTGCCTAGATCCTCTGCCCATTTTTTGATGGGGTTGTTTGTTTCTTTGGTATTGAGCTGTAGGAGGTATTTATAAATTTTGGAGATGAATCCCTTGTCAGTTGGTTCATTTGCAAATATTTTCTCCCATTCTGTGGGTTGTCTTTTCGTTTTATTTAGAGTTTCCTTAGCTGTGCAGAAACTTTGAAGTTTAATGAAGTCCCATTTGTTTATTTCTCTCTTTATTGTCCTTACTCTGACACATGGATCTGAGATGTTGCTATCATTTATGTGAGAGAATGTTTTGGCCTATGTTTTCCTCTAAGAGTTTTATAGTATCTGATCTTATATCTAGGTCTTTAATCCATTTTGAGTTTATTTTTGTGCATGGTGTTAGGAAGTGTCCTAGTTTCATTTTTTAACATGTGGCTGTCCAGTTTTCCCAGCACCACTTATTGAAGAGGCTGTCTTTTGTCCAACGTATATTCTTGGCTCCTTTATCATAGATTAGTTGACTATAGATGTGTGGATTTAATTCTGGGCTTTCTATCCTGTTCCACTAATCTATATTTCTGTCTTTGTGCCAGTACCATACGGTTTTGAATGACTGTAGCTTTGTAGTAGAGTCTGAAGTCAGGGAGGCTGATTCCTCCAGCTCCGTTTTTCTTTTTCAGATGTCTTTGGCTATTCTGGTTTTTTTGTGTTTCCAGACAAACTTTAAACTATTTTGTTCTAGTTCTTTGAAAAATGTCCTTGGTACTTTGATAGGGATTGCTTTGAATGTGTAGATTGCCTTGGGTAATATAGTCATTTTGATAATATTGACTCTTCCAGTCCAAGAGCATGGTATGTCTTTCCACCTGTTTAAGTCATCCTTGATTTCTTTCATCAGCGCCTTATAATTTTCAGAGTACAGGTCTGTTGTCTCTTTAGGTGGGTTTATTCCTAAGTATTTGATTCTTTTTGATGCGATGATAAATGGTATTGCTTCTCTAATTTCTCTTTCTGATCTTTCATTGTTAGTATACAGAAATGCAGTTGAATTCTGTGTATTAATTTTGTATCCTGCAACTTGGCCAAATTCATTGATGAGCTCTAATAGTTTTCTGGTAGAGTCTTTAGGATTCTCTAGGTATAGTATCATGTCATCTGCAAAAAGTGATAGTTTTCCTTCTTCCTTCCCAATTTGGATTCCTTTTATTTCTTTTTCTTCTCTGATTGCTGTAGCTAGGACTTCCAGAACTATGTTGAATAGTAGTGGCGAGAGTGGACATCCCTGTCTTGTTCCTGATCTCAGAGGGAATTCTTTCAGCTTTTTACCATTGAGAATGATGTGAGCTCTGAGTTTGTCATAGATGGCCTTGATTATGTTGAGGTAGTTTGCCCCTATGCCCACTTTCTGAAGGGTTTTTAACTTTCTGAAGAGTTTTTATGAGAAATGGGTGTTGGATTTTGTCAAAGGCTTTTTCTGCATCTATGGAGAGGATCATATGGTTTTTATTCTTCAGTTTGTTAATGTGGTGTATCACACTGATTGACTTGTGGATATTGAAGAATCCTTGTATCCCTGTGATAAATCCCACTTGATCGTGGTGTACAGTCCTTTGAATGTATTGTTGGATTTGGTTGGCTAGTATTTTGTTGAGAATTTTTGCATCTATGTTCATCAGTGAGATTGGCCTGTAATTTTCTTTTTTTGTGGTATCTTTGTCTGGTTTTGGTATCAGGGTGATGGTTGCTTCATAAAATGAGTTTGGGTGTGTCCCTTCCTCTGTAATTTTTTGGAAGAGTTTCAGAAAGATGGCCATTTTTACGATATTAATTTTTTCAACCCCGGAGCAGGGAATATTTTTCCATTTCTTTGAATCCTCAAGGGCTTAACCTCTAAAATATACAAACAACTTATACAGTTCCATAGCAAAAAACCCAACAACCCAAATGAAAAATGGGCAAAAGACCTGAATAGACATTGCTCCAAATAAGATATACAGATGGTCAACAAACACATGCAAACATGCTGAATTTCACTGATTATTAGAGAAATGCAAATCAAAACTAGTATGAGGTACCACCTAATACCGGTCAGAATGGCCATCATTAATAAATCCACAAAGAACAAATGCTGGAGAGGGTGTGGAGAAAAGGGAATCCTCCTACATTGTTGGTGGAAATGTAAATTGGTACAACCACTATGGAAAACAGTATGGATGTACCTCAGAAAACTATACATAGAACTACCATATGACCCAGCAATCCCACTCAGGCATATATCCAGACAAAGCTTTCCTTGAAAAAGACACAAGCACCCATATGTTCATTGCAGCTCTATTCACAATAGCCAAGACATGGAAAGAACCCAAATGTCCATTGACGGATGAGTGGAGTAAGAAGATGTGATATATATATATTTGATGGAGTACTACTCAGCCATAAAAAGACATAAATAATGCCATTTGCAGCAATGTGGATGGAACTAGAGACTCTCATACTAAGTGAAGTAAGTCAGAAAGACAAATACCGTGTTTTATCACTTATATCTGGAATCTAATATCTGGCACAAATGAATCTTTCTGCAGGAAAGAAAATCATGGACATGGAGAGCAGACTTGTGGTTGCCAAGGGGGAGAGGGAGGGAGTGGGATGGACTGTGAATTTGGGATTAATAGATGAAAACTATTGCCTTTGGAATGGATAAGCAATGAGATCCTGCTGTATAGCGCGGGGAACTATATCTAGTTACATGATGGAGCAGGATAATGTGAGCAAGGGGAATATATATGTGTATGTGTGACTGGGTCACCTTGTTGTACAGTGGAAAATTGGCAGAACACTGTAAACCAGCTATAATGGAAAAAAATCATTAAATTAAAAAAAATTACTTTTATTTGTTTCTAAAAACAATGCTGTAAATACCCTGAACACAGAATTTACATTATTTTGTAAGTTGAGTACAAGCCATATTCCTTTGGTTACCAATTTTTTATTTAGAAATTCTCCAACCTAAAGTTGAAAGAAAAGCATAAAGTATCCTCAGATTTGCTTTATCGAGAGTTCCTAATGGTGAGTACTTTATCACTTTAGCTTTATCTCTTTCTCTCTAGATGTTTATTGCTATTTATACATCTTGCAGAACTGTTTGAATGCTAAGTTCAACACATTATGACGTCGCCCCTAAATACCATGTATGTCTGAAGAACTAGGGCACTCTCCTTTATAGCCATAATGTCACAGACATACCCAAGAAATTCAAATAAAATCACCAATATTATAATGTCACCAATTACATAGCTCATATTCAAATTTCTTCCATTTGTTTTTAAAACTATTCTTTATAGAGATAATTCTTGCTGTTCATATCAGATCCAGGCAACACATTTGATTGGCATGTTTCTTAGTCTAGTTTCCTTTAATCTAGGACAGTTCCCTAGATATTTCATGTTGCTGCTATTATGACAATAGCTGTTTGAAATGCTACGCCATTTATTTTATAGCCTATCCCACAGCCTGGACTTGTCTCTTTGTTCCCTCAGAGTTAGATTCAGGTTTGTTGCAAGACCATTGTGCAGATGATGCTGTGTAATTCTCGTTGCATCCCATCTGGAGGGAGTGGGACTTTAGGTTCTTGGGTTACTGATGCTGATGGCTTGGTTAAGACTGTTTTCCTCAGCTCTCTCCATAGGAGTTCTGATCTGTGATTACTATTTGTAATTGGTGAGCAAGCTAAGTGATGAATTTGAGACTGTGTGACTATCTTGTTCCTCCATAACCTGTACCCACTTGTTTTGTTTTCTGTTAATGATCACTGCCTGAATTAATCACAGTGTGCTAATCCAGGAATGGTGATTTTGTAATTCTTTTTTTTTTTTTTTTTTGTCTTTCTGCCCTATTTGGGCCGCACCCACAGCATATGGAGGTTCCCAGGCTAGGGGTCTAACAGGAGCTGTAGCTGCCGGTCTTCGCCACAGCCACAGCAATGCGGGATCTGAGCCATGTCTTCGACCTACACCACAGCTCACGGCAACACCAGATCCTCAACCCACTGAGCAAGGCCAGGGATCGAACCCACAACCTCATGGTTCCTAGTCAGATTCTTTAACCACTGAGCCACGATGGGAACTCCTGATTTTGTAATTCTGTTATTCCTTCTTTTGTGCTACTCATAGACCTTTTTATTATTATTTTTTTTTTATCTCCACTGTGTGATCATTCATTACCATGCCCAAATTGTATTAAATTTGCCAATGGAAACACTGTCTCTTGTTTCCTATGTCTTGGGTGTTTTTCTTAGTTTTCTAGCACAAACTGCCTCAGGATTATCTTGCACTTCCCTGGTCATAAACCTGAAGGCTTTTGCTCTTCCAAAGGGCCCCTTAGGTTTTTAGGAACCAAGATCTAAGTGCTAGGTATGCTCATGGCTGCTGAAGTAGTCTTGTTTCTAAGCCCAGGATTCAGCAGACTATGGCCTGTGGGTTATATCATGCCTATGGCCCTTTGTCTTGTCTTTGTCTTCCTTCCCTCCCTCCCTCCCTCCCTCCCTCCCTCCCTCCTTCCTTCCTTCCTTCCTTCCTTCCTTCCTTCCTTTCTTCCTTCCTTTCTGTCTCCCTTCCTTCTTTCTTCTCTCCCTCCTCCCCTTCCTTTCTTCCTTCCTCCCTTTTTTTCGGTGGTGCCTGTGGCATGTGCGAGTTCCCAGGCCAGGGATCAAACCCATGTCACAGCAGCAACCCAAGCTGCTGCAGTGACAACACTGGATCCTTAACCCACTTCACAACAAGTGAATTCCCCTGTGACTTATTTTTTTATAGCCTGTGAGCTAAGAATGATTCTGACATTTTTAGAAGATTGAAAAGCAAAGCAAAACAAAATCAAAACAAGCAAACATACAAAGAAATAATTTTTTAATAGAAGAATGTACAACAGAGATCATATACTGCCTTTAAAGCCTAAAGAATTCATTATGTGTCCTTTTACAGAAACAAAAAATGTTTTCCAATCTCTGTTCTAGGCTTTTGCAGCATATAGAGCTAGGAAAAAAATATTTTCTAAATAATATCAAGTTTATACTATTACTTTCACTTCAATTCCAGCACCACAAGTAGTTCATGACTTTCCCACATCATGCATTTTTAATTTCCCTTTTGCAAAAAGAAACAGATTTCCAACAAAAAATATACATTTACTTATTTATTCTTTCCTATAACACATCCCAAGCAATTTGAGAAATTCTACATCAATACCACAGTCAGGGTACTGTGTTTAAAAGTTATTCAGTTAATTACTTTGCCCTTATAGTTATCTGGTCAATGTAATGTACACTAGTTTCTTTTGTTTCTATTTGTATTTAGTATCTCAGTGAAGCAAGTCACCTGACTTTTGGTTTCCCAGTACATATACTTTTTACACACTGTACTTTGTCTCTTAAGTGTGAAATAGTATTATGTCTTAAAAATGTACTTATCTTCTTTAAAAATACTTTATTGCTAAAAAATGCTAACTATCATCTGAGCCTTCAGTGAATCGTACTCTTTTTATTGGTGGAGGGTCTTGTCTTGATGTTGATGGCTGCTGACTGATCAGGGAAGTGGTTGATGAAGTTTGGGGTGGCTGTTTTATTCTTAAAATGGACAATGATGAAGTTTGCTTTGTCGATTGTCTTCCTTCTCACAAACAATTTCTCTGTAACATACAATGCTGTTTTATAACATTTTACTCACAGTAGAGTTCTTGCTTTCAAATTGGAGTCAACTCTCTCAAACCCACCACTACGCTATCAACTAAGTTTACTTAATAGTCTAAATCTTTTTTTTTTTTTTTTGTATTTCAACAAGCTTCACAACATCTTCACCAGATGAAATTCTGTGTCAAGAAGCCACTTTCTTTGCTCATCCATAAGAAGCACTTCCTCATCCTTTCAAGTTTTATCATGAGATGGGAGCAATTCAGTCCCATCTTCAGTCTCCACTTCTAATTCCAATTCCCTTTCTATTTCCACTGCATCCGCAGTTACTTCTTCCATAGAAGTCTTGAAACCCTCAAAGTCATCCATGAGGGTTAGAATGAAATTATTCTGAATTCCTGTTGATGTTGATATTTTGGTCTCTGCCCATGAATCACAAATATTCTTAATGACATCTAGAATGGGGAATCCTTTTCAGAAGATTTTTAAGTGACTTTGCCCAGATCCATCAGTGGAATCACTAGTTATGACAGCTATAGCTTTACAAAATATATTTATTTTCTTTACTTTTCTTTTTTTTTGGGGGGGAAGGTGGTGCACCTGAAGCATATGGAGGTTCCCAGGCTAGGGGTTGAATTGGAGCTACAGTTACTGGCCTATGCCACAGCTACAGCAATGCCAGATCTGAGCTGCCTCTGTGACCTATACAGCAGTTCCTGGCACTGCTGTATCTTTGACCCACTGAGCAGGGCCAGGGATTGAATCCTCATCCTTATGGATACTAGTCAGGTTCACTACAGATGAGCCATAATGGGAACTCCAAAAAAAATGTATTTCTTAAATAATAACTGTATAAAATCAAAATGACTCCTTGATCCATGGGCTGCAAAATGGATGTTGTATTAGTAGGCATAAAAATGACATGAATCTCGTACATCTCCATAAGAGCTCTTGAATGACCAGGTACATTGTAAATGAGCAGTTATATTTTGAGAGACTAGAGGAGAAGGAGAGAGATGGGGGAATGGCTGGTCAGTGGAGCAGTTGGAACACATATAATTTATGGATTAAGTTTGTCATTTTATATGGGCACGGATCGTGTAGCTCCAAAACGATTATAATAGTATTATCAAAAATCTCTAATCACAGGAATTCCCTGGTGGCCCAGTGGGTTGAGGAGCTGGCACTGCTGTGGCTTGAGTTCAATTCCTGGCCCAGGAACTTCTATATGCTGCGTGTGCAGCCAAAACAAACAAACAAAAATCAATAATCACAGATCACTGAAACAAATACAAAAACAAGGAAAAAACTTGAAATATTGTAAGAATTACCAAAATTCTTGGTGACATAGAGACAGCAAGTAAGCAAATGATATTAGAAAATGATGCTGATAGACTTGCTGGGTACACGGTTTCCAGGAACCTTTGATTTGTAAAAACATACAATATATGCAAAGTACAATGAAGCAAAGTTTGATAAAACAAGATATGCCTGTATTGTTACTTACTGTGGAGGTGAAACTTGCAGGTAAATTTCCAAAAGCGGGATAACAGTGTTGAAGAGTAATTAATGAATATGCAGTTTTGGCAAACATTGCCAATTTCCCCTCCATGAAGTTTTTTCCATTTCTTTCTGCATCAGCAATGTCTCATATGCCTTTCCCAACAGTCTCATCAACAAAGTGAGTTGTCCTTGTCAATATTTTGAATTTTTGCCAGTTTGGCATGTGAAAAACGATATCCTAACTTAGTTTTAATTTGCATTCCTTTTAATTATGTTGCATACATTTTCATATGTTAAAGGACTCTTTGTCTCTTTATCATGTAATGACTGTTTCTGTGTTTTACTCCATTTTTTAAAATCAAATTTTAGGTAAAAGACCTTAGTTCTTAATTAATGGCATCTCTAAGGGGAATCTTAATTGAAACCGGCTCTGTGCACTTAAGTAAATGTATGTTTTAATTTCTCTTGGGCACTGGGGCTCAGGTGAACAAATATTTTTCCTACAATAAACAAATAATTCCTCCATCAGACTGAGCTTTGACTTTGAGCCACTCTTCTAAGACTCTTGCACAAATACATCAAGGATAATGCAGTTGACAGTGACCATGAATTGGGTGCATTCATGCTAGCGGGAGGCTGTTTGACCATATAGAATTATAAAATGTGAATGATGTCCATATATGGAAAGTGAGAGAATAGAAATTACCTTTAAGGGACATCAGAGACTCAACCCAGGCCCCTTGTAGACTAGGGCCAAGGCCACTAAGTCCCCTCCTGGTTGGGAACAGCCCATTCCCATCAGAGATGCCTCAAGTTGGTAAATGGCTGTTTTTGATTCTAGAAAGACACCTCATTTCACAATGCAGTGAAGGAAATATACTTATGAGGCAAAGAACTCAAATTCAGGTAATAATAGGAATACCTACAAGCCATGACAGAAAAGGCAAAAAAATACAATAGAAAAAAGTCGGAAATATCTTTACCTGATAGTACAAAGGGCTGGCTTCCAGGTCCTTGAGCGAGACATTCTGGATGTTGTAAAATGGGATGAGGCTGAAAGAAGATATATCTCAAAGGAGAAGAAATTGTCTAAAAAAATCGAGATAAAGGAAGAAACCTATAAAGATTAGTCAAATTAAGGGGAGATTAAAGCCACCTTGGTTTGTCATCACAAAAATGGAAAACTGAAACCATAGATTTCACTACCAATCCACTAGAATGGTTAACATTTATGTTTTTGAATAAGTAAAATGTTGGGAAATTTCAAGTTTTGTTGTGAACATGAAGCAACTGGAATGTCCCTACACTGTTTGTCAGAGTATATGAGCTAAAAAAGCACTTTGGGAAATATTTGGATGTATCTACTGAAGCTGGATACAACCCGGCTATTCCACTCCTAGGTATATGTTCAAGAAACATCATACATGTATTCATAGTGAATTTATTCATGGTAGTTGAATACTTGAAAAACAACCCACATATTTAACAGTGATAGAATGGATAAACAAATGGTGTTATATTCCTATAATATAATTATGTAATTGAATGAATTGCACAAATGAAATATTGAATGACAGAGTAAAACGTGAATGAGTATATACTTTATGTTGCATCTGTATGACGTTCATAAACAATTAATCTATGGAGGTAACATTCAGGAAAGCAGTTTGCTTTAATGAGGATGGTGGGTTATTACAGGAGAGAGCCTGAAGGAGGACTTTGAGAGTTTTCCTTTTTTTTTTTTTTTGGCTGCATTCGTGGCATGTGGAAATTCCTGGGCCAAGGGATCAAACGCACACGCAGCAGCGACACAAGCCACAGCAGTGACCATGCTGGATCCTTAACCCGTTGAGCCACCAGGGAACTCCTTTGGGTGGCTTCTCATTGTCTCTTCTTGACCTGACTGGTATTTATAACAGGTAGAAGTGTCCCATTGGTGAAAATGTATACTTGTGATTTGTGCACTTTTTTGCATGTATGTGATAGCACAAAAATGGAGCTCAGGACATTTAAGAGAGCTCCAGAAGGTGGAAGTTGCTGAGTCCTACAGAATTCTTATTCCTGCATTGGGGAAAAAAATGCATGTGGGCTAAAAGTAGGGAGCCTATTGTTAACAAGGGATATTGTAGACCCAAATTTTATGTGAAAACAGCCAAAGGCTGTCAGCTCATTTTTATCACAGGCAGGCAGGCCATTTGTGCATTAAAAAAAAAGTCCAGTTCTTGAATAATCATCACATTTCCTTGTTTACAAATGTGGAGCCGTCACACCACCAGGGAAGGTGATGACAGCGGTCCCTTTTGTTGTCACTGTTGTTGTTTTATTGTAGGCATTCTAAAATTAGAGACAAATAACTTTGGGAGCTTGGGGTTTATTGAATTTTCTCACTTTGCTTATTTTAAGCTATAACATTACCGTGGGTATTGAGCACTTCTTAATTTTCCTTTAAAATGCCCCCAGCGAAACAGCGCTGGAAACAATTTTTGCTATCTGCAGAGAAAGAATACTGGCTCAAATCAGTAAATTATTGGTTCAAATTCCATATCTTTAACTTTATCCCATGATCTTTAGTAAGAAATAATAGTATCTTGGCTAACAGTGTCTGTACTAATATGTTGATAAGACAATCTCTTTCCAAGATTTATGTGAGTTTTAAAATAATATTATATTTAATATTCCTGGCCAGTTCTATATCTTAGAAGCCACGGTGTGGTTTGGGAGGGTGAGAAGGGGAGAAAAAAATTGTTTGTCTTTTAAAAGGAAGCCTGTTGCCAAAATTTGGCCTCTGTCCACAGGTGCTAAATAGAAACAAAGAGACAATTTTGGGCAAGAGAGGGGAAAAAACAGCTTTTATTGCTTTGCCTGGAAAGCCACAGCAGGCTAATGGCCTAAAGACAGTGCCCTTTTGGGAGGGAATAGGAAGCAGTCTTACAGTTTTGTGAGTGGAAAACAAATCCACAGATAAAAATCAAGGTAGATGCAATCTTGCATTTTTCATCAAAGCTAGTGTTTAGTGGCCCCAGAACAGGTTCTGGTGGTCCTGGAATGATGAAGTCTTCATTAAGCAGCTAAAGTCTTCCATTCGTTGGTCGTTTTAGTTCTACAGAAGAGCTCAAAGTTATTGTTATGTTTACCCCTTCAAGGAGGAACTAGGACCCTGCCCCAAGACTGCACTCTTCATTTCTTGACTGTTCCTCCCTTGTCTCCACATGCCCTCCCTTCCCTGATTAACAACCACTAGAACCTGCCTTTGGAACTCAGGGAAGTCAAGGAAGTTGAATGAGGCCTATTTCCCAAGAACAAGAAATGGGGACACAGAAAGGCTTTTGTGGCTAGGAACCCCACAGGGCCCTGCTCAGTTTCAGGTTGTCAGTTCCTGGTTGTCCTGTGTGTGTGCCTTTTCACCACCCCAATTAGTATTTGGAATCCAAAGGAAGATGCAGCCTTGTGGCCTGAGAAGACAATCCCAGCTACGTCACCTTAAGTTTTCCACTCTCCGATTAAATGTTTTATGGAGGAGGACATCATTTCACAAATGGTGAACATCTAGGAGGTTAACCAACACACTTATTTATACTACTTTATTCACCCAAGTTCAAATTCTGCTAATAACTTGTGTGCAAAAATTTACCAGTAACCCAGTTATAATCTAATCATTTGTTCATTTCATTCAAGCCACATGCTTACAAAACCAGGCACTGTGTGGGACACTTTAAAATTGTTCTGTTTCACTTAGATTTCTACCACCGACTCCAGAACTTCATTACCAATGTTAAGGTTAAAAACAAACAAAAAATGAACAAACATAAAGGCCCAAACAGTAATAAGCCATAGATCAGTGATCGGTTTGAGAATGAGCAAAGTGGCCTTCAAGTTCCCCTCAGCCTGGCTAAACTTTACCGAGGTTTCTTCTGGACTGTAAGCCCTTTACTTCTTTTCCTTTTTTTTTTCTTCCAGTCCTTTGAGATGTAAACCTTCTCCCAGACTCTTGCAGTTTTATAGCCAGGACTGTCTTTCTCAAAGACCTGGAAGGCAGCCCTTTGAAATGTAATCATCAAGAAGATTGGGAACTTATTTATAAAACAGAAACAAACTCAACAGGTTTCAAAGTCAAACATGATTACCAAAGGAGAAACTGTGAGGAAGAAGGATACATTGGGCGGATGGGATTAACACATACACACTACTATATGTAAAATAGGTGACTGACAAGGACCTCCTGTATAACACAGGGAGGTCTGCCCAGTGTTCCGTAATAACCTATATGGGAAGAAGGAGTGGATGTGTGTATATGCATAACTGATTCACTTTGCTGTACACCTAAATTAATACAACACTGTAAATCAACTACGCTCCGATAACATTTTAAAAGAGAAGAAGAATTAAAGAAGAAACTGATAGGACCCCTGTCTCCTGGTCTCCATGGGAGGTCAGGAGCCTGACTGGATAAGCACCACTTAACAGGCACAGAATCTAATCACCCTGACCAACCTCCCTCCTCAAGTCCTCTAGTATTTTCCCACTGCTCTCTCCCTTGTTTAGAAACTATCCTGCCTTTTGTTTCAGCAGGGTTGTGTCCAGTCTTTGTCCCCTATTGCAATTGTCTTGACTTCCTTTTTTTTTTCTTTTTTCTTTTTTTTTTTTGTCTTTTTGCCTTATCTAGAGCCACACCCGCAGCATATGGAGGTTCCCAGGCCAGGGGTCTAACAGAAGCTGTAGCTGCCGGCCTTCGCCACAGCCACAGCAACGCGGGATCCAAGCCGCGTCTGCAACCGACACCACAGCTCACGGCAATGCCGGATCCTTAACCCACTGAGCTAGGCCAGGGATCGAACCCGCAACCTCATGGTTCCTAGTTGGATTCGTTAACCACTGAGCCATGACAGGAACTCCTTGACTTCTTTTTGTAATAGTCTCACATAAAACCTTCCTTACATCTTTCACTCCCTTTGGCATAGGTAAGGTGCAATTTTCCTTTGACATAGGTCATGTGAGCATTTCTACGTGTACTTTTTGAACACTTAGATACTCTCATTCATTTTTATCGTAGTTTTTTCCTTTTGTGTTATGATCTGTGGGTAAAATTATTACCTGGATTGGTGTCCTTTGTTTGATATGTGTTTTTCTCTCACTGCCTTGAAGGGTCACTTTCACATAAATCAAGTGACCGTATGTATATGGTCCAGGTCAGCACTGTATATTTTGTTCTTCTCAGCTTTTTTGCTTAACCATATGTCAAAGTAATTCAGTCTTTTTTTTGTTGTTGTTGTTCATTGAAGTATAGTTGATTTCCAATGTTGTGTTAGTCTTCAATCTTTTTCTTCCTTTCTTTTTTTTTTTAAAGGCTGTACCCACGTCATACAGAAGTTTCCAGGCTAGGGGTCAAATCAGAGCTGCAGCTGCTGGCCTATGCAACACGGGATTCAAGCAGTGTCTGCAACCTACACCACAGCTCATGGCAGTGCTGGGTCCTTATGCCACTGAGAGAGGCCAGGGATTGAACCCGAGTCCTTATGGATACTAGTCGGGAGTTCATTACCACTGAGCTACCACAGGAACTCCAGTCTTCAGTCTTAATTATTGGAATTTTTGGGGAGGAAGAAGTTTTCCTCTCCCCTTTTAGATTTTTCTGGAAGCCTGAGAATTAAGTTGATATGACACAAATCAACCAGAGGAAATCCAACAAATTTTAATAACATATTGTTAACTTTAAAAAAATGCACACTGTGAGAGTCATGAGTTAAGTTTTATTTGGGGCAAAAAGAAGGCTATAGCCTAGGAGGCAGCATTTCAGATAGCTCTGAGAAACCACTCTAAAGACTTGGCAGGTAATGTCAGTATATGTGTGATTTTGGTGAAGGGGAAAGGTACATACAACCAAGTATACATTTTGAAGAATGTTGCTGCTAGTCACAAGGAGCAGATGTCACCGTGAAGGATTTTAGTGCTTTTCTGTGTACAAGGAGATGCAAGAATTGGGTTCGTAAAATCTTCTCCTCAAAATATCTAACTATCTTGAAGTTCCCATTGTGGCTCAGTGGTTAATGAATCCAACTAGGAGCCATGAGGTTGTGGGTTCGATCCCTGGCCTCGCTCAGTGGGTTAAGGATCCGGCGTTGCTGTGAGCTGTGATATAGGTTGCAGATGCGGCTCGGTTCCCCCGTTGCTGTGGCTGCGGTGTAGGCTGGTGGCTACAGCTCTGACTGGACCTCTAGCCTGGGAATCTATGCTGTGGTGCGGCCCTAGATAAGGCAAAAAGACAGAAAAAAAAAATCTAACTATCTGAAGACCTGTTCTGCCCAGCTTTCCCAGAGCTCAGAGTGCCTCACTCCTGATCACCACCCTGAGCTCCTTTCAGAGGGTATGGATGGTCAGTAGCTGCAGTGGCTCATGTTTCCATCTATGTCAATGCAGATGGCAAGTGCCAGTCTCCAGTTCATAATATATACATGTGAGATACACAGGAGAACTCATCTTGAGTCCCATCTTCAACTAAAGCCAGAAGAGGATATTGATGGTGGGAAGAATCATTTATGTGAGGTGACCAGGAAAATACAGTAATTAAGGAAAAAGTCATTAAGCAAATTTGAGTCAATACTTCCCCACTCAGAGAGTTTCTAGAGATTTGGTCCTCCAACTCTTCCAGGTGCCTAGATGGAGACCCCTTGCAGGAGGTTTCCCTTGTAAACGTAAATATTTCTTACACAAGAGTAATTTCTTTTGGTTTTCAGATTTTCCCCATTTTTGCTATTTATTAGAAAATAACCAGCTTGAAATAATTACTATGCCAATGAGACATACTTTGGGTTGGTAAGTTTTGCTTCTCTACAAAACTTAATAAGACATGATGTCTGGTAGTGTTCTACATTTGTTCCTCCACTCCAAGATTGTCTTGGCTGTTTTTGGCCCTTTGTCTTTTTGTTTTGTTTTTCTGTTTTGTTATTTAGGTCCGCACCTGTCATATGGAGTTTCCCAGGCTAGGGATCTAATCGGAGCTACAGCTGCCGGCCTACGCCACAGCCACAACAATGCTGGATCCGAGCTACATCTGCGACATGTACCACAGCTCACAGCAACGCCGGATCCTTAACCCACTGAGCGAGGCCAGGGATCAAACCTGCAACCTCATGGTTCCTAGTCAGATTTGTTTCTGCTGTGCCACGATGGGAACTCCATGGCTCTTTGTATTTTCTTAGAAATTTTAGAGTCAGCTTGTAAATTTATGCAAATATATACATATACTGAAATATTGATTGGGATTGCATCAGATTTATAGGTCAGTTTGATGAGTTTTCACGTTTAAATATTTTCCCTTCTTTTCTCTGAACATGGCATAATTCTCCGTTTTTTAAAAAAAAGACTTTAAATTTATCATAAAAATATTGTTAATTTTCTATGTAGAGCTATTGCATGCATTTTTGTAGATTGAATCCTAGGTATTTACTGTTTTTAAGGTCATTAGTATTTTAAGATTTTTCTTTTTATTAATACCACTTCTTTTTAAAATTGGAGTATAGTTGATTTACAATGTCGTGTTAGTTTAATTTGCTGTTTATCTGTTTTATATATAGTGGTGTTTGTGTATTAATACCAACCTCCTAATTTTTTCCCTCCCCTACACTTTTCCCCTTCGGTAATCATGAGTTTGTTTTCTACATTGGTGAGTCTGTTTGTTTTATATAAACAAGTTCATTTGTATCTTTTTTTTTTTTTTTAGATTCTACATATAAGCAATACCATATATTTGTCTTTCTCTGTCTAGCTTACTTAAGATTTCCATTTTATTTATTTATTTTCTCTCTTTTTAAGCCACATCAGTGGCGCTTGGAAGTTCTTGGATCAGGGATCAAAGCCAAGCTGCAGTTGTGAACTGTACCACAGCTGTGGAAATTCCAGATCCTTAACCCACTGTGCCAGACTGGGGATTGAACCCACACTGCCTCAGAGACAACACTGTATTCTTAAGCCACTGCATCACAGTAGGAATTCCTAAGATTTTCAATTTGTATTTTCTATCACTAGTAGATAAAAATATACATTTTATATGGACTTTGAAAGCATTGACCTTGTTGAATGTACTTTCATAGTCCCAAATTTATCTCTGTGTATATCTAAACATGTTCTATGTACATGACCATGTTGTGTGAAAGTGACAGTTTTTTTTCCTTTTCAATTCATTCACAAATTTATGTATGTGTGTGTGTATTATAATTTGTAAGCATTATATGTAAATATAAATATACATATATGTTTGTATCTGTTTTGCCTTTAGTATTAGCTAGGACCTTCAGTATAATATTGAATAGGAGTATTTAGAGAGGGCATTTTTGTTTGATTATGAATCAGAAGGAAATTCTTAGGTATTTTACCATTAAGCATGTTTGCTCTATGTTGGCTTTTTTTTGTTTTTTGGTAGATACCTTCAACTTTTTTCATATTAATGAAGTCCCTTCCCTTGCATTGCAAGTCTGTTAAGAGGTTTTAATAAGAACTAATCTAAAGTTTCTTTCTTATTAAGTTCTGGTCTCTTTTCAGTTCCTTTACTCTTGAGGCATCAAACAATAAATACTCTAAAAACCTGGGTATGGAGAAAGACTGCTCCTCCTTACCAGGTCTTGAACTCTATTTTTTCAATAATGTTCTCATTTTTTTGAGACTACTGAAAACTGGACATAATGTCTCAGTCATTTAGCTGCAGTTCTCTTCTGGACTGCTTAGAATCATATTCTGTACCCAAGTAGAAATGACTAAAGGGAGTTTCTTGGGGAAACGCTGAAAAGAATTTTAGGTTCTCATCAATGTGGTTCCTTCTTCTGGCATCTTGATTCCCTTAAATCTTCGATGCCTTGGTTTTCTCAAATCTCTTACAGAATCTTTAAAATCCAGCTCCTACACTGTCTGGATGTTTAGAGCTAAAAGTAGACTCCACTGTTTTATGTACTAAATAATTACATATACTTCTACTATAAATACACCATTGTGTTATATACTGTGAGTGAATACTCAAAGAAAAAGGAATTCTCCCACTTTCTAGAAAGTTATTATCCAGTGGGGTGTCAGAGATATAATAAACTACATTACATGCAAATAGTTGCAGTCAGAGATTAGGGGATTCAGTCACTCCACTGGGCATCCTTGCTGGGATACTTTATCCATACCTTTATACATCTTTGCATTCTGTAAGGTAATGGGTGCCTAGCTTGATGGATGTCATGGGTCAGCAACTCAAATGCCTTGAGTTCTAATCTGAATTCTCGTAAAAATTTATTTTACATTCGTGAATAAACTGGCCTAGAAGAATCACCTATTGGATTGGAAGGGACCTAACAGATCACACTGTTCAGTCTCCTCCTTGAAGTCCAGAGAGGTTGACCATGCTGCCCAAGTTCACACAGCTTGCAGGTTGGGAGCAGGGTTCAGGATCTGAGGCTTAGCCTTCTTGGGTCATATTCTCTAAATATTTTAGGTATGGAAGAACAATGCTTTTGTAAGCATCATAGGGGAAAAGCACATTTATATGTGGGCTGAAGTTTCATTTCTTGGGGAATATTGATTGATGTAGAATAGAATTGCAAATTCCAACACTTTAAAGCTGGTGCTAGCCTGCAAAGAAATCAAAGTAAAATGTTGCATATCATTTAATTAAAATATATATATAACCACTTTTTTCAGATTCTGAGATGGTAG
>PVHT021183699.1:20642448-20667486 GCA_004024745.2 Catagonus wagneri
AGGGATCGAACCCGCAACCTCATGGTTCCCAGTCAGATTCGTTAACCACTGAGCCATGGCGGGAACTCCTACACATGCATACTTTTAATGTACATGCTGAAACAAAATTTCACAGAATAATACTTAAGCTTACAGTATGTGACCCAGTTTGATATAGTCTCTTCTATTTATTTTTTTCACACATTAGTTGCATCACGTTTAAAAACTATGTTGATTAGGATCTACTCCATTGATCAGGTTAAGGTCTAACATTTAAAAACTATTATTGTACATACTGGCCAGTTATGCACCTAAATCATACAGCACATTATACAGTCAGAATCTTCTAGTGCAGAATCTTCTAGTGCACAAAGCTTTCTATGAAGAGATTCCATCTCCCAGCAGTACATAAGTGCACATTCCTCCAGCCTGTATAATCCATTTCATACAGTTTGCCATACAACCACTTGATCTCATCAGTTTCACAGGGCTTTCGGTATTTAGTTTATGCCACATTCTTTGGGACACCTTCCAAACCATCCAGTCATATTTTCATCTCCTTCCATGGTGAGCTTATTGTACCATAGTAGAATATTTAACGATGATTATTCACTGAGCACATAATATATGCCAGGAACTCTTATTACCTAGGTTTACTCTATAAGTATATTTATATAATCCCTCCACGTTAGATGAAGAAACTGCAGTTTAGAAAGTGATATAACTTTCTCAGATAATGCTCTGGGAGTTGTAGATCATGGTTTGAACCCAAGCAAGCTGATCCACTGATGACTTCAAACATTCTAGTGCAAGAATTCCCTGGTGGCCTTGTGGCTGAGGATCAGATATTGTCACTGCTGTGACAGGGGTTTGATCCCTGGCCTGGGAACTCTTGCATGCTTCAGGTATAACGAATAAAGCAAAAAAGCATGGTGGATAGAAACCCATTGGGGGAGTGGAGGCTATAGCTGGGAGAATTAAGACTGTATTCAAGGAAAGGAGAAAAGGAAATCAGTGCCAAGGGGATTGAGGTAAAAAAAGCAAAATAATAGTTTATACTTGAATGAAGTATAAACTATAAGATAGAAAAAGCAAGGGATAGGTTAGAAGAAGTCAGAAACGTTATTTTTTCTCTGAGATCAACCTAAATGAAGTTCTCATATTCTCTTCTGATATCTTGAATGTTGATGATGTTAAAGTTATATTTGTTTATACCTCTGGAAGACATTATAGTGCTATAATATAATATAGGGCTATTTATATAGAAACCAGCTAACATGAGTGTGGTCATGGACAATATATTTTATTATTTTTATCAAATGAACGTTCAGCTTCCTTCATTCTAGAAATAAGGTCCATTTATATGTGCAACCCTTGTGATTAATAAGAAACTTAAAACTTACTTCAAGAAGCTCACAGTTTAGTGAGTAGCCGTGTAACATAACTCTTCAACAGTAAAATGCTGTGCTAAGAGCTATGATGTTATAGCAGATTTCTAGATAGGGTGTGGCAAAGCTCAATTTTAAATAGAAAATGGGAGTCCATGGAGAGTCTCCATCCATGGGAAACATGGAACTCCTGTTCTTACTACCATTCAGCACTTGAAATACAGAAGTAGATATTTATATGGGACTCATCATTGGTCAAGGGAGGAGCCTTGCAGTTGGGTAGCCAAGGAAGAGGGTGATGAGAGGGGACAGAAGAGCAGAGATATTTCATTTGGAAGTGGATATTAGGCAACTAAATTTTTTTTCGAAAAACAGGTCAAAACAGATACTGGGAAGCATGTCATGTGATAACTCTGGGACAGGAAATGTTATGTTGCATGTCTGTCTGTCTGTCTGTCTATCTATGTATCTATTTCTCTGTACATAACAAGTGTCTCAAGTCTTTGGAAGATTTTTGAGTCAGAGAGAGAGTGATGAATACAATGCAAGATGTTTTCCTCTGTGTGTTGATTAAAATCAGATTGTGAATGAAATTTATTTCTGCCCCTCTAGAATCATGACAACAGAATTTCCCTGTGGTTGGGAAATATTTAAAAAGAATAATGAGAAAGAACTGAACTTCCCAAGCCCTTGCTTATCGAGCACCATGCCACTTAAGCACTGTTCTCCTGTCATTGTGCAGCTCTCCAGGGGGCCAGAAGAGAAACTTCTTAATTAGATTTCAGTGGTCCTTATTTGCCAAGGTGCATTGTTCAGGGTACCTGGTGACTGACTGGCTATGCATTTGTTCCAGTTTTTGCATCTTCTCTGTAGTATTCTGCTGAGATATGACTCTCTCTTGTAACTTGGCAGTTTCCTCTGATAACAGGTTAAGTTAGTCTGCCCCTGTCAGATGCAGAAGTGGATGGATGTCAAGGGATGAGCCCAAATTAATTCAACAGGTGGCAGAGAACCCTGGGGGGTGGGGAGGGAACAGTGTGGTCCACGTGGATATGCTAATATAGATTTCAGTGCATGATTATCATTCCGCAGCTCAGGACTAATTGAATTTGCATATCCCCAATGTCTAAGAATTGATTTCCTAAATGAGGAAATCTGGGCCATAATGATCATGTGCCTGTGCATCTCTGTGCTTTATTTCAGAATCCAAAGGAATCTGCAGAGAGTAAATTACTTAGTCCCCTTGGATAGATGGAATTTTCATGTTATCTTAGCAAAGCCGTGGGTATTTTTTTTTTCTCTTAATCGAATGGGATCGTTCTGTGTTCTAAACATAGGATCAGAAGTGCCTTGGAGGCTGCTGGGAGGGTAAATAATTAGCTACCCTACTGCCCAGAGAAATAGCTTAGAGGTTTTTAGAGACTGCACAAATGGACTGGGATATTATGCAAAATTAGTTTGGGTTAGACTCTAATTTATCTAATTTAATATAATTATTGAGAAAAGCAAAATGTGGACAGTTAGGAGCATGGAGTCAAGAGCCTGTGCAAAGGAGATTGGACCTGAAGTTTTTTCTAAAGAGATAATGACTGTTAGATAGTACTAGATTTATTGCTTCCTCTTAATACTGCACTTACAGAGTTTGCCCCATGATCTACCCCATTGGAACTTCCGTTGCATCTTTATTATTCATAAAATCTTATCTCTATCACAAAGCTCTTTGAATAGAGGTAAATAATTGTGTAATGTCATCAAGCTTACCCAGTTTTTTCGAAATATGGCTAAATCTGATTCTGAATCTGTTTTTTTTTTTTTTTTTAACCCCTGGCTACAGGCAGAAAATAATAGCAGAACTCTGAAACAAGGATATTTTTGCTATAGAAGACATACTAGAAGGAGATAGAGTTTTAGAGGGATATTCCCCAGCAACCTTGCTTTCCCTCCAGTCTGGGTCAGCTGACTGCCACCGCAATGAAAGGAAACATGACAAGGTGTGTAATGGGCTGCTGTAGGACCTTAGGTCTGTCTGATGTCTTTTGTGACTTTCAAACTTGTTAGGAAAGTTGAGTTATAGGCCTCTGTTGTAGGAGCCATGAGAAGTAGGTTTTGAATAGGCTTGGAGATGATAAGGGCTGAAGGAGATTATAATATTTGATTAAGTCATAAGTTAACAGAAAATAGCCCTTAAGACTAACTCACTGGCAAGTAGCTCACGTTGGGTGGAGACCTAATGAAGTTCAATAATTAATATCTCCATGGGGCTTCAGTCACATCAGCACTAGCATCTGTCTTCTCTCTCATGAACCACGAAAATGATGTGTCAGAAGGACCCTCACCACAAGAGCTATGTCATTTGGCTGAGAGGTTGATATTTGGTAAATTGCGATGGCATTTTTTTTTTAATCAAGGAGTTCAACCTGCCAGTTGAAAACATCAAATTTTCAGTCAAAGGACCTACTTAATAAGCTAGGATATTAGTATCGGGAAAGGTGGGAGCAGTAAGAGAGACTGCATTAATACCCAGGGTCTCGGGACTCATTTTTCAAATGAAGAAATCCAAGATCTGGGAGTTTTTAGCATCTGGCAGAAGTCACATAAAACCAGGTAAGATTGAGAGTTTGAATCCAGCTCCATCAGACTCTAAAGCCAGGCTTCTCCCATTTTCATTATACTGCCTTTACTAAAATGGTGAGGATCCATCCAGACTAAAGCTCTACTCTTGTCACTGAGAGCTTTCAGAAATTGTGAGCCTCTTAAATTGGTGGCAAACCAGTCCCCCTGGAGTAGGCTATGTTTCTGTGAACAGTCTTTCTCAGACCCGGGTTTACCTAAAGGAGCTTGTTTCCATCACTCAACATCTGTTAACTATCATGTATTAATTACTGCTCACTATAGGTCCACAAGAAGTGAAGTTGAAACTTTCCTATTTAACACATAAGGAAACAAAGTCTCAGTGACCTGCCTAAAATCTGCATAATGTCTTTGGTTTGTAAGAGAGATATGTCAAGTGTGATACCAAGTCTTAGCATTCCTTGTTCTCACATTTTAGCAGATTGCCTCACTGACAGTTCCCACAGTAAGAATTATAATACTTATTAATTACAGATGAGGAAGGTAAGTCCCAGAGAGCATAAGAACTTGCCTAATGGTAAGAAGCTAATCAGTGGTGTGCACAACATTTCATTCTAGACAGTCTGGCTCCAGGGCCAGTGTTCGCTACTTACCTCACACTTCACTGCTCATGCTAATATCTGACTTGATGTTTAACAGATCTCAAGTACTTTATCTTAAGTTAACTTACTTGACCTCCTTAGTAATTCTGTGAGTTAAATATTATCATTATCCCTATTTAACTATGAGGATAAAGAAGCTCTAGGAGGTTAAGTGTCTTGTCCAAGATCAATCGTCTTGCTTCAATGGACTCTTCTTCGCTCTTTACTCTAAAGTCCAGATTCTACCAATTAACTTTTTTCTCTTCTTTTCTTCCTAACTTTCCTTCCTTCCTTCCTTTCTCTCTCTTTCTTTCTTTCTTTTCTTTCTTTCTTCCTTTCTCTCTCTCTCTCTCTTTCCCTCCCTCCCTCCCTCCCTTCCTTCCTTTCCTTCCTTCCTTCCTTCCTTCCTTCCTTCCTTCCTTCCTTCCTTCCTTCCTTTCCCTTCCTTCCTTCCTTCCTTCCTTCCTTCCTTCCTTCCTTCCTTTCTTTCTTTCTTTCTTTCTCTCTCTCTCTCTTTCTTTTGCTACAGTATGCAGCTGCCAGATGTGGGATATCAGTTGCCAGACCAGGGGTAGAACTCAGGCCACAGTGGTGGAAGCACAGAATTGTAACTCCTAGACTGCCAGGGAATTCCGTTACCTATGAATTCATTAAGATGCGACTCTTCATGTCACTAGACATCAATGGACCACCATGCTCTGTAAATGAATCAGCTTTCTCCCTGAATTCTGTGGCAATAGATTGCAAAAATAACCACAGTCCTCCATCCCTGCCTACATCCTTGCATTTTACCTCATGACTTTATAGCTCCTCCAGTCAAAGCATGAAATATATTTTTCCTCCTCTTCAGCCCAAACTGATTATGTGACTTGCTCTCACCAACAGAATGCAGAAAAATGATTTTGTAACTTAGTTGTAAAGAGATTTTGCATACTTGTGATAGCTCTCTTGGAACTCTTTCCAGTTGCCATGTGAACAAGTTTGAGCTAGTCTGCTGAAGGACTCCCAAGGCATCCTGCTGAGGGCATCCTAGGGCAGCTAGTAACCAGTCAATCTGGCACTGGATTGCAGATGCATCAACATCTGGGGAACCATTCAGATTAGACCCAGCCCAAATTGCTGACCTGCAGAAGTGTGAGATAAATAAAAGCTTATATTTTTGAGCCACTAATTTTGGGGATGGGTTACTGTACATCAAAAGTGAAGTGACCCACCAGGGTACTGACTATTGTCTCTTGACTTGCTTGGTTACCTGTGTGCTTGATTCCTCTTTCATCTTTCACTGTGATTACTGAAGAACTTTTGTTCTTTCAGAGGTATCCATTATAATTTGATCTTACTTCAAAAGTGTTCAAAGTGTCTCACTGAAAATAATTTTGGAGCAGAGGAATATCCAAGTTTTGAGTCTCTTTTACTTGAAATTCTGCTCAGCCAAAGGTTAGGTAGTGTCCACTTCCACTATTTTGATTTGCCAGTCGTGTCAAGTTGTAGTGATAATGGGATTCTTTGAAGGCAGAGAGGTCATAGAGGAAGGAAAGGGGGCTCAAGTGTCACAGAAGAATGTGTTTGGAAATCATATTATGTGATTATTGCCTGCTTGCCCTGTGCTGGTCAGTACCTAAAACAGACAGATATAAAGGGTGATATATAGATAGGAAGAGGGATGGATGGATGGATAAATAGTATACCTTCAAATGTGGTAAATTTCATTCTAACTGCACTAGGTCATGTAGTTGTACGATCATTGGCATTCTTATTATACCAAAATTATTTAGATTTTTATGCAACAGCAAATCACATTGAAAAGGTCATATAATAAAAGCCTTCACAGTGCATGCATTTGTTTCTCTAAAACTGGGCAGTAAAATCAATGAATGCAAGTGACTATATCCTTGACTTAGTAATGTTTCTGGCTTGGGTAAGAACACAAATGAAGATAAATTTCATATGAGTTCATTTTAAAAAAAGAGAGTATCTGATTTGGCTTTATTTATTATTTATGGACTTAGATTTTTTTATTCATGCATTTATTAAATAAGTATTTACTGAGTGCCTCCAACCTCCACTAAGTGTTGGTAAGACAAAGAGAAGTAAGATATAGTGCCTATAGAAAATCACTTATAGAATGGTATAGGATACATTATTATGTATGATCTAAGTACAATAAGAAAGAATCAAATATAACATTATTTGAGCAAGAGATTAAATTGGCTTGTGGACAACAGAAACACATAGCTAAAATATTAAATGTAACATTTTGAATTGACATTTCTTCTTGTAATCTTTGATTCATGGACCTGTTTATTCCAGCTTTATGAAAAAAAATCACCATATGTTTAGTTCAGAATATATGCCATTTACTCTAGAGCACTGCTCTGAAATTGCAAGGCATTACTTCCTAGATGGTATTGCAGCTGACTTTTCAGCAGGCCATATTGTATGATGCAAGTTTTTTCCAGAAGATGGGGTACATGTAATTAAATTAAATCCCAGGGGCATCAGTTGTTTTTCTATTTATTTGATTATGTTTTGAATCGGTAGCATCATTTTACATAATTCCTTGTTAATGTTATAAGACGTTGAATCATGCCAACAGAAGCACGTTTAGCAGGTAAAGAAAGCTTGGATATAATACAAGTGTTATTGAGAACGAGGACGAATTACTGGCTCTTCTATGAGCCAGTCACCAATGTCACCAATGTCACCATTGTCACCAATGAAGAGATCTAATTTAATCGTCTTGCCACCAGAAGAGTGTATGATTTTCTTAGTGTAATGTACCGTGTTTGGGACTCCAAGTGTTCCCTGCTGTGGATGAATTAAGAGGGAACCAGACACTCAACAAAAAGTGGTATACATATAAGCACTGGGAAAAGATTATTTTCTGAAAGCCTGTGGACAATCACCCTCTGACACTGTGGTCACATAATCACATAGAACTTCACTGGAAACGTTGGTCCAATTGACAGACTTTGGTCAGTTGAAAGACTCACAGTAGACCTTGTTAATTAATGACCTTTTCTGCAATGAGGTCTTGAGGCCCATTTACAAGTGGTACATTAACCTGTATTTACCCCACATCTCCTTGCCAGCAGTCTTCCGAGCTCATTCCTTCCAAGGAATGGACCCTGTGTTTACAGAGCTCTTTGGGTCATTGCTCCAGTATATCTTCTTACATTGAAAACCTTACATTTATGCCTTCTAGGGATATTGCTCTGTCCTAACTTGTTCACATCTAGTCCACTCTGGGTATAGTTATAATGCCAAAGCTGTGCGCTTTCACCTGGTACAAGCCTGTCATGTAGAACTTACCATAAGTTAGTTTTTCCTCCTAAGTATTTATAAATAAGTTTCTTAATCTCAGCATTATTGGTATTCTAGTTTGGATAATTCTTTTTTTTGTCATGAGATGTTTCTGTACATTTTAGGATGTCTAGCAGCATCCCTGAGTTCTACTCACTAGATGCTCATTGCACACCTTCCCCCGAGTTGTGACAACCAACAGTGTCACCAAACATTGCCAGATATTGTTGGGGGGAAAGATTATCTCCAGTTGTAAACCACTAAGGTAGAGTGACAGTGCGATTTATTTGACTAGAACAGTCCCATTCAGGCCTGTTGTCCTGCCTGGCCTACTTTTTAGCTCAAATGTGTCCCTGTTTATATGATAAATTAGAGTTGCTCTTGTTATAATCGCCTCCCCAAGAGAACAAAACAGTGGGTTGATGGAGGGATGCTTTTGTATGAAGAGAATGCATGCTGGGTGTGGAGCCATCTACTCATGCACCTTTCTCATGCTTCAGGAACAGCCTGGGTCCAAGCCCACATACACCTTTTCCATTTGATAAAGTATGCTGGTGTGTGCATCTGACTTCACGGCTTGGCGGTTTTAGAAAATATGCAGTCTGTGACATCTGTTTCAGTTTGCATGCATACATGGATTAAGCATCAAATGGAGTTTAATATGAAGCAAGAGTACTTTTTTTTTTCAAAATAATAACTACTCTGTAAAGAATGTACAGGATTTTTATCCATCAAATCCTAAGAAATGTGCTTTTCCCATCAGGGTTGTCACAGATTCCAGACAGCATCCCATCTACCCCAGATTTCAAGCGTCATGGATTCAGCTGAGTTGTGAGCCAAGTGGCAGAGCTCTTTGCACTATAAATTGGACAAGCTGGAAGCTTCCTCTTGCCCTTGAACTCACTCAAAGCTGAAAATGTTTTTAATAATCTGGTAAATAGATTGTAAGAGTACAACCAAACATGTCTGTGTTGACTTTAAAACCCCTAAAGACTACTATGCCTCCTTCTTAGCAATAATAGGGAATACAAGATTCAGGCCTTTTCCCCCTAAGAAAGTGTATGCTGGTATGCTCCAGATCACTAGATACCCAGAAATTAAAAGCATTCTGTGTTTGTAAGGAGTTTATCTTCTCAGCATTATTAAGTGTTTCCAAGGCATTCGCTGTAGTTGCTACTTTTAGCTTCCTAGTCTCACTTATGTGATGAACCAGCATGATACATTTTGAGACGGTACAAAGATCATGGTCCCTAGAAATTAAATTGTGAAACAGATACAGAATATTGAAATGATTTTAAGTCTGAAGGGTAAAGTTTTATAGCTCTTTCTGCTAGAGAAAAGCAATGGATCCTGGTGTCTCTTCCTTTAGGGGTAAGAATAAATAATTAATTAGATTAATAGCAGCGTACTGGCCACTGTAGAATATTTCTTCCAGTAAGCAGATCATGTCTAGTGAACTGGCTGTAAAAGGAATTCTACCTAATTAAACATATGACCATTAATTGTCACCCTCAAGGACTCATCCGTCTTTTGTACTAGCCAGATTGGTGAGTCACATGGCAAGATGGGAAGAATCAACACTTTAAATCTTTCAAATCTTCAACAATGGCACTTTTAAGATTTCCCCAGGGAAATTTTGGTTCACTATGTTTTTGGTCAACTGTTTTGGTACAGAAAGGGGATTCCAGAACCTTTTATTTTATCTTCTATGAAAATAAACCTTCCTCCCATAGATCAATTTACAGCTGTGATTATCCCCGTTGCTGGAGATATCTCGTCTAAAATATACTTGGGAACCAAGGAAATATACTCGATACTGATGAAGAACTAACTGGAACTACTCTGAGGTAGACTCAAGTCACAATCTATCTAATACTTGACCTCTATAAAGCCCGCACTATTTCCTATGAGTCGTAATGACATTCTGGGTCCCCAGGGTAAGGAGGAAAGCTTTGATTTAAATTGAACTTCCCACAACCTCCCCGTCTGGGTAAAACTCTTTACTCAGTGCCCACTTAGCTTGGCTAATGACCATGAGACGCTTTGGGGAAGGCAAGGAGGAAGTCTCATGGTAAGTGCCAGTTGTGTTATTGCAGAATCCTTCCTCAAGGACATCCAGCTTTCTCTTAACCTAAAGAGGTCTGATTCTGGGAAGTAACTCAAGTGTAAAAGGGTCCAGTAATGATGTCTCAGGTATTGCCTTTGTCAGGCACAGAATTTGGGAGTTTATAAATCTCTGGCAAAACCTCAGTGAATTACCCATCCTCTCTTATCATACCATTAACAGTTATCAGTTAGCAAGAGCCCTGAAGCCCTATGGTTCAGACCATTGTCATCATCATTTTCGTGCACGCTTTTTTCCTTTAGGCAATTATGCCTTGCTAAATGGTCAAAGCATTCTAGCACCCTCCAGCCCTCCTGAGAGTCAAGAGGTCAATTTCAAACTGCATCTCTCACCAGCAAACTCCAAGAATATTTGGTAGCAATGATGATTTCTTTCCCCTTCAGTTTCTTGGGTACTTGATGAAGAGAGTTTCTCTTGCTTGGTTTCTTTTGTAGGATTTTGTAGGATGCATTTAGGAACGATCAGATAGTTTGTATAAAATAAACTTAGTCCTACATTTCTGTCTCCCAAGTCTATTTTTGATAATTAGGTGTATTATTAAAGCTGTATGTATAGAAATGTTAATATCCAAATAGTACAAAGCTCTTATGACAAAAATGAGCTGTTCTTTGTCTCACCTCTGCCTACTCTTTATTTCTTCTCTTTTCAGGATCAAATGATCTTTTCAGGTTTTTGAAGCCCCCATCCGCCTACAGGAATACGCTGCTTAGCAAGCCATGCCTGGCATTTGCCCCTGGAGCCATATCACCATGGCTGAAAACACCACAGGAGTGATGGCCACCAACTCTGTGTACTGCTGAGCTCTGCTGGAGAAGGTAATCGCTGCTTTGCTATTTGACTTTCAACTACATGTGACAGTCTAGGTGATTCACCTCTAACCTATCCTGTGCTTTTACCTCTGACCCTGTGCTTTTAGCTCCCACCCTAGAGACTCAGGTTCATGGATAAGTGTTTCAGACAGTCCAGGTTTAGGATATCAGTGCCTAGGGGTGGTAAAAAGAATGTGTGTTTTCTGGAACTTATAACATAGGTGGATGGACCCTGCCTTTAATTTATCTTGAGATACTAGCTGGGAAGCAATAATGTAACAATGTATGTATATTTGAATGTTTAATTTTATTGAAGTATAGTTGATTTACAATGTTGTGTTAATTTCTGCTATACAGCAAAGTAACTCAGCTGTGTGTATACACATATTCATTCCTATAGAGGTTAATAATATATATTCACAGTAAAAGCAAAACTGCATTCCTTTTCTTTCTTCCCACTTTTCCTTCTGGCTAGGTAGAAATGTGAAGAATAATTGATTGAGATTTGATGGTTATTAATTCTGCTTCCTTGTGCGGATGAATTAGTGTGTTCCCTGAGAAGTTATGGGGTCTACCCCTCCAACCCAGGTCACACTGCTATCTTAGATTGAGAAAGATGGTTTTCAGCTGGTATTGGACAACAGTTATATATTTCCTGCCTGGAATAACTTAGTAAGGACTCCAGATTTAAACTTTGGGAGGAAATGGTTCTCTTTTAGTTAAATACGCCCTCCAAAGAAAGGTAACTGGCCAGGGAAGGTCTGGATCCATGGCCGTGAATCTCCCACACAGGACTTGAACACATTATTGGTCATAAATCACTTTGTTCTCACCAAATAGTTTAGATGTCCTTCTTGCAGCTAAACCCAGGAAGGCAAGTGGTGTATGTATTGACTTCATCCCCTGGCTTCTATTATACTCAGCACTGAGGCATATAAAGAAACAGAAACAGCTTTAGAGAGTCTAAGCGTTGTTTGGCTTTAAACATTTTTTATCTTCTAATTGAATTAGTGTAAAAACAGTAGTTAAAAATCTACCCTTGGCTGTTGTCATGAAAATCACAATAACAAATTAGCCTAAAATAGCCAATTTTCTGTGGTTTCCAAGGATACAGCCACAATTAGAATTGTCGTCTGCCAGTCAACTTCTCTTTTAATTTTCAGAGGACATTAGAACAAAATCATGGGAAAGGGAGGGCTGGGGGGTATTTTTTTCTTGCTGAATATATGTTAGGAAAAAAGGGGGAAAATTTCTGAAGCAGATTGTATTGATTCTTTTCAGATCAGTTTAAGGAAAATGGCTGAATTGACTCTGGTCCCTGAGAAGGCGTCTAGTTGAAAACAAAAGTTCATGGTCATGTGGCCCTTTTAAAGTCAGGGTGGCCAAGTCTTCTAACCCATAGAAACATGTCCTTCCATGTCTTATTTTAACTTTCATTAATTGAATGCTTTGCCAACAATCTCTTATTACTTCCATCTAACCAGTTTATGAAGATGTATGCTAGACACTTGTCATCTGGCCCACTAAACGTCCATTTCACCTCTTTTTTGGGCAATAGTTTCTGACTCCCTTTTAGGAAATTACCTTTTCCCCATTTTATACTATACAGTTAGATAGTAAATTAAGATGCTTTAGGCATGGTGGGAATATGAACCAAATCATACCATTCACAGTTAACCCTGGGTCAATAAATCTGGAGCTGAGTTTTAAAATTATTGGAAATTGTTAGAATCTTCCTGCTTTGTTGATGTTCTCCATGAGGCTATAGTGTTCCTGCCGACTTGTCCACAGTGTTATCTTATTTTCTGTGCTCGTTTGTTCATTTTGTAAATTATTAGTATCCTTCTAGCAAGTGTCTATTCCTGCTTATATCAGTCAGAACCAAAAAATAATGCCAAGTGTTATTATTCTCATTTCAATTTGAGCAAACTGAGGTTCAATTAAGTTAAATCCTTTGTCCAAGACAAGTCACTTAATGATAGAGACTGAATTCAAACTCTCATCTATTCCATTCCGCAACTATTTCCTTTTATGTGAATTAATAAAATATATTCCTGGTTATACCACAAGTCAAGGACTTTCTTTTTAGCAGCGGTTTAAGGGTGACTCCTTAGAAGAAAATTTTCGTTGCTCATACTTACTCTTTTATGACATGTTGAGTCTTTACACATATTTGACGATTTTTCTCTGCCTATTTTCGTCTGTGTGCAGGAAGTAACACTAATTATCTCATGCACCAGAATCTGATAGTTTCTTTCAAACTATTAAAATATCTGTTTCTTCCTTCGCTTCCTTTTTCTTCTTTCTCTTTCTTTCTTTCTCCTAGAGTCCTTACCTGTGAGCATCAGAATATAAGAAGAAATAGGAATGTTTAAAATGAAGAATATTGGAAAGACCATAGGCTTAAGAACGAGGCAGAACCAGGTTTAAATTCTAGCTCCACTGATTTCTAGCTTGTTATTGGGGGAAATCACTTTATAGTTATAAGAAGTTAAAAATTCATTATAATTTTTATTGCCAACTTAGAGATCCAGGACATAGCTGTGTTTGGAGGGAGGCTGCTCAATGTTCTAACTGCTACATCTGGTCTACCTTGACATCGCCGAGCTCCCTGGAGCTGTCACTGTCTTTCCAAAAGCCCTGTTCCTTGGAAGAAGCCAAATTCAAAGCAGAGCCTCTTCCCTGCACATGGTGATCTGCCCGAGGCAGACTGTGAGTGCTCTTGGGATTTTGTGCCAGGTGAATCTTGGCATCTAAACTAGAGGCTCTAAAGAACTCTGAGATTTGTCCCTCCACCACTTTCCCTGTAGTTCGTGGTATGCCAAGCCTGGAGTATTAGCGATGCCTCCTTGGGGTCCCTTCCTGCCCTCTCTATGTGCTGTTCTCCTCCACAGTGGAGGTGAATGGAAGCTGACAGGGATAGTCCCTTCTTCTTTTCTTGATGAAATTCACTTAAGCTTCAGGTGAGTAGCTAACACCCTTCACTAGTTGTGTAGTGATAGAGGACAGATTGAATTTATTTCAGGGGGATTTGGGGAGCTGTGAGTTAAAGGTTCATATTTAGGTTATTTGTACTGATGATATGCCTCTCAATCTGGAGTCCTTTTGTTATTGTTGAGACTGCTTCTGGAATTAGGTAAATGAATACAATTGTATGTGTGCAGAAGAACCTTAGGCGCCCCTTACTGGTCAATGAATCCTCATTTTCCTTCACCCCTCCCCCACCCCATTGTCCTTATTCAGGATGTGAGCATCGTAATAGAAAAATAATGAAATGCTTAAAATACACAGTATTGGAGAGAGCAGGAATTTTGGTGCCAGGCAGAGAAAAGTTGAAAATCTAGATCTACTTACTGCTAGCTTGTTGTTGCGGAAAAATTACTTTCCTTTCATGAACATCGGTATGTGACCTTCTTCTACTCTAAATGATGATAATCCGTATCTTTTAGTACTGTTGTTAGTGATAAATGTTATTTATTATTGTACATTGCACAGAGTAAGCAACTGTGTAAGCAAACAGTAGATACATAAGTCAAGCCAAAATTTTCCAGAAACTTACCCGTCCTTTACAGCTGACATATTTTTAAAAATGTGAATATATTTTTTGAGTGAATGAAATGTTCAGATTGCTAGTTACCCTTCTTGTAGGCTCTTTATTATATATCGCTATCATCTTTATTTCCTTTGGCTGATGTAACAAATTACCATAGCCCTGGTGGCTTAAAAAGCACAATTTATTTCTTACAGATGTGAAGGTCAAAAGTCTCAAATAATCCTAATGGCGCTAAAATCAAAGTGCTAGCAAGGTTATTTCCTTCTGGAGGCTCTCTCCATGTCCTTACCTTTTTCATTTTTCAGAAGCCACCTTTTTGGCTCATGGCCCCTTTCTCCGTCTTCAAACATCTCCCCTCTGACCTCTGCTCCATCCTCACATCTTTCTCTGAATATGTACCAACGGCCTCACTCCTCCAAGAACTCTCATGATTACATTGGTCACACCCAGAAAATTCAGGATAATCTTTCCATCCCAATATCCTTATCTGCAAAGTCTTAAAAATGTAAGGTCACATAGTCACAGGTTCCCAGGATGAGGAATAGACATCTTTCTGGGGAGGAATTATTCAGATATCATGGTATAATACTTTGTAGCAATGTAATTCCCTTCTCTGATGAATTTAATGTGTTTTTGTCCCAATTTATTTTGTTTAGTATTAAACAAATGCCCCCTAATCTCCTTTTTGGTTCATCATTGCCCTTATATCTTTTCTACCTTTTCATTTTTATCCTGTCTAATCATTTGGCTTAAGTGCCTCTTGTATACAGCACCTAGAGTTGTGGTTTGCTCTGTAACTGCATCTAAAAATGTATTTTCTTTAAGAGCCCATTAAGTCATTCTCAATATCATCTATTTTCTTTTTTTCTGATATTTAGAAATGTGCATTTGCATTTTATTTTTGTAATCCTTTGGTTCATTCTTAATTCTCTGTTATAGGTAAATACAAGCAATGTTCACTATCAGTCATCTTGCTGAAGATTTTCTAATCATCTAGCACATTCCTCAAAATAGCACATATAGGTACAATATTTCCTGAGATTTGCAAAGCCAGATTTCCAGTAGCTATTACCACTTGGCAGAATATACAATTCCCTTCTTTTTTCCCCCCTCAGGGCTGCACTCACAGTGTATGGAGGTTCTCAGGGTAGGGGTCGAATCAGAGCTACAGCTGCTGGCCTGTGCTGCAGCCACAGCAATGCAGGATGCAAGCCATTTCTGTGAACTATACCACAGCTTGCAGCAATGCTGGATCCCTAGGCCATTGAAAAAGCACAGGGATCGAACCCGAGTCCTCATGGATACTAGTCAGATTCATTTCCATTGCGCCACAATGGGAACTTCAGAATATACAATTCTTGATTCACGCTTTCTTTCCTTTAGATGGACATACTATTCTAGTATCTCTTTTTGTATAATGGTTAACCCAATTTTATTTCTCTAAGAATGATGTGATCTTTGTACCTCTGTGACCAAGATTCTTTATCTTTCAAGTTTAATTTTTTTGAATTATTTTTGTGTTGACCTTTGGGGCAACAGTTTTCTTTAGAATATAGTATATTCCTACAATATGTAGAAAAGAATTTCCCTTTATTTAAGAAAAGTTTCTCTTTTTTTTCCTTCCTTTTTAGGGTGCATGTGCGGCATATGGAAATTCCTGGGTTGGGGGTCAAATCAGAGCTATTGCTGCCAGCCTATGCCACAGCTACAGCAATGGCAGATCTGAGCCACATCAGTGACCTAAGCTGCAGCTTGCATCAATGCTGGATCCTGAACCCACTGAGCAAGGCCAGGGATTGAACCCACATCCTCATAGATACCAGTTGGATTCTTTTTTTTTTTTTTTTTGCTTTTTTCTTTTAGGGCCGCACCCATGGCATATGGAGGTTCCCAGGCTAGGGGTCGAATTGGAGCTACGGCTGCTGGCCTACGCCACAGCCACAGCAATGCCAGATCCGAGCCACGTCTGCAACTTACACCACAGCTCACGGCAACGCAGGATCATTAACCCACTGAGCAAGGCCAGGGATCGAACCTGCAACCTTACGGTTCCTAGTAGGATCCGTTAACCACTGTGCCACAAAGGGAACTCCCCAGTTGGATTCTTAATCTGCTGACACAACAGGAACTCCTGTTTTAGGAATGCTTCGTAATTTAAATTTTAACTTTTTGCTCTGTACCAGGAAGAAGAAGAGGAAATAAATTTGATGAAGCCCTAACTTTTCTCAGCCATAAAATATCTGTCTCTTCTCTTAGTTCATGAGCTCTGTCAAGGCAGGGCTAGAGTTTTACTTGTGATTATCCCTCACTTAGCCTAGCTTAAAACCTGGCAAATGACAGAGGTTCAGTGAATGTTTGTACCATTTATTGGAACTGAACTTTTATTTTGCAGCTTAATCTGAATTATTTAAATAGTTTCTAATTTTGACCATGGACAATGCATTTCTGCCTGGGACTTGTAATGGAAAGGGTTAAAATAACTCAAAGCAGAGACAACATATTGACAAAGTAGACTGGGTATGGAACAAATCCTTCGTAATCTCTATAAACTATTTCAAAATCCTGCTTTATTTTAACCTGTCATGTAAAAGGACATGTATGTTGAGCTAGGTTAGATCAGATTATAGAATGTCATCTGAAATGATCCTAGGCAGCATGATAGAGAGTAAATCCAAGGTGACATTAGTATTGTGACTAGGTTTATGCTTGGAAGAAGTCCTTTGAACAGATAAAGTGGTGTGTGTGTGTGTGTGTGTGTGTGTGTGTGTGTGGTATGTGTATTAAATGTTAAAGGAACTTCCTATTAACATCTCTAATCATTACTTTTTTTATTGTGGAATTATCATCTAGAATGTTGTGGAGGTACACACTGTGTCATTATTTTTAATGATGTACATAACCTTGCCATTTAAAATAGGCCTAGGAGTTCCTTGGTGGTTCAATGGATTAAGGATCTGGCATTGTTACTGCTGTACGCGGGTCTCATCCCTATTGCCTGGGAACTTCCACATGCAGTGGGTGTGGAAAACTCAGTTTTGGGAAACTTCCATATGATAATCTCTTTCTTCATAGATTAAATGTAAATGATAGACGTGCACAACTTCTAGAAGATATCTTCATGATCTTTGATTACGCCAAAAATACTTGGATCTGATACCAAAAAACACAACCTAATAAAAAATTATAAATTGGACTTCATCAAAATGTAAAATGTTGCTCTATGAAAGGTAATGTTAAGGGAATGAAAAGCCAAATTACAAGTCGGGAGAGGACACTCTCAAGTCAATTATCTAAAATGGGACTTATTACATAACAAACTCAAAGCTCCGTAGTAAGAAAACATAGAACCCAATGAAAATAGCAGGAAAACATTTTGACAGACATTGTGACCTGTGCATCACCTCTAGAGTGCTAGGACCTCCAGCCATTCTAGTTCCCCTCATGTGTTGCTACGTCTCACAACTACAGCTCTAGATTGTATAAAAAATAGACACCTCTTCTTCAGAGAAGGACCCCTTTCCCCCAGTGACCACAGCCTTCCCTTCTGGGCCATAAGCACAAGTTAGCAAGAAGGATAAGAGTTTGTACCAAGAGACTGATTATGCTTAAATAATAGAATTCCACCCTAAGCCTACAAGCATGTCATAATCAGAGAACATCCAAGGAATAGTGGGAGTACCTTGGTATTTGGGAGCTCCTGGCAAGAGAGTGTTAGGGCTATTAAATATAATTTTCCAGCCCTGATGAAGCTCATTAGCAGCATTTCTGGAGACTGGTGTATTTTTTTTTTCTGAAACTATTAGTGTGTTGAGTCCAAAAGTCAGTATATGTGTTATTGCTTTGCTGGATTTCAAGGCTTTTCTCATTAAAGATATCAATATTGATTAAAAGTTTTTACTAAACATAAGGTCCTATTGCCATGGAATAAGTTTTGGCTCCCCTAATGGTAACCAAAGACTCTGAGATGATCATTTGAATTAATTAGAATAATTTGGAATGGAAAATTGGATGGAGAAGCCAGGTTGCTTGAGGTGTCAAAGTGAGCTATGCCTGCCATCCCTCTCCCTTCAACTCCTTGCTCGCCAAAGACAGTGACTACAAACAGAAGTAATAAACCCTCCCTTAGGCTGGCCAGTGCAGGGCCTGTTGCCATGGAGCCATGACCTGTGCCCCTCCTCCCCTCTTCCGTGAGCAGTCCCAGCAGAGGAGAAGCCTGTGTAAGCTCAGCCTGGTATCTTCAGTATGCTGGCTCAGCTCCAGCCTGGAAGCTTTTCAGGTTGTCCATGAAGTTTAACTAGACTTGAGATATACTCTTCCCTAACAAGGTGTTTCTAACATAGTTGACCTTCTCTTTCATTGACTTTAGGCCATCACTTATCTTGTGATCGTGGTTCACACTATGCACCCTTCCTTATGTCTCCTTCCTCTGCCTACACATCACAGTCCTAGGCAACCTGATCTCAGAATCATTTTCTGCTCATACCCAGCAAGACTTTTGCTACCCTGTCTCAGATACTATTTGAATTCTTTACGAATAATGCCTTATCTGGGCTCTAGCATGGAGCTCAGTCAAGGGCTCTCCTATAAATAGCACAACAGCACACTGTTGGGGCAACCTGAAGAACCCCTGTGAATATCCTTAGTGGGTAGAAAGATGGAGCAAGGAAGACCTCTGATTCCCAGTACTGAGCTCAATGTAGTCCCAGAGGTCATTTCATTTACTTAAGGCTTGCAATGAAGATGGCATGGTCAGGGACTTTTGAGGGCATATCAACTTCTCATGTAGAACTGCATCTGAGAAAGTACCAGGTCCCTGAAGCTGGCTGTTGCTCCCATCCTGCAGCCACATAAATGTGGGCTGCTAATGACTTACTGCTGTGTCCCCTCTCTGGTGAACTGACCTTGCTGATGGAAAGCTGGCTCACTGCTAGTGGTTATGTGCTGCCCCTCGAACATAGGAGTGGTCAGTGGGCATGACTGTGTGATATGGAGGGACACAAGCCGAGCCCACTTACCTCAAGTAGAGATGATTCTGTCTTGTGATTTATGCTCCAGAGTCTCTTAGGACCTTTTCTGAGATCACAAGCTTGTTTGACTCTTTATCCGTAGAAGTTTTTTCCTGTCACTGTGTTAAAAGTTTGTCCTGAAGGGCACACCCTCAGTAAATCCCATGAACTCAAGTTCTTTCATCAGGCTCTGCTTTCTAAGGAGTCCTCCTAAACACCAAGTCCTTGGCACTATTGACAACAGCTACCTTCTCCAGCCTTGGCGCTCATGTCTCTTCTTCTGCCATAGCTTTGAACACCACATTTCTCTTGGAGGTGATCCAGTAGTTGTGATCTCCTTGTCTTTCCTCTGGGTCAGATATAGCTCCCCTCAGGAAGCATCTGATTCAGACCAACCCAAACTCAAGTACAAGGTAATGTTCAGAGACTACATGGAAAAGTCTGGGGAAGAGATTTAGGAGACATTCTTTATTATCAAGAGCAAGAAAAAGACAAGAAATTAGACAAATCTTTGTTGATAAATCCAGAGAATAATCAAACAAAATCAGGAGCTATTCTGGAAGGTATCAGTTCTGAGAGAATGAGAGCCCAAAGTGAGATATAGAGAATGGCTCCTTATAGACAGGGAACATGCACAGCCCCTTACAGACAAAAATGTATCACAGTTCCTTTTACATAAGGCACGGCAGGGTGATGTTGTCTTAGGTTATTATTTATTGTGTATCCCTTCAAATCTCCACAAATCACTACTGATCCTTTAAGCTAGGCAGTCCTTCTTATTAGATTTTTATTGATCTCTCTTCTTCCTCTTTCTCTGCTTCCAAACAAAATGCTCTTTGCATCTGGATTGTTGCATTTTAAGCCCTTCCTAAAATATTATTTGAGTTTTATTGTCCTTACCCTTGCATTTGTCTGGTCTTTGCTAAGTATGTTATAGTAAGAAGAATTCGAAAGCCATTGTGCTAACTGTAACTTGATAGGTCATTGGGAAGCCTAATTAATCAATTGCACATATGATTTAAGAGACATCAGCTAGTTCAGAATTCACATACAAATCTTTATGCTACCTTCCCTATTAAAAAACGGGGATGATAAAAAAAAAACAGAGTAAAAAAAAAATCAGGTAAAGATGCCATAAGGTATGATTTGGGGCAAGGACCCTCTGGAGGAAAGATGTGTGGGAAAGAGAAAGTGAGTCAGAGGTTCAGAACCTGGCAGAGAGGGAGAAGCAGGAAACTTCAACTCGTCATTACCCCAGTGACTACTACTCAAAAATTAAAACAAATACAGAATTTCAGATTCCATTTTTCTAACTACTAACATACTGTCTAGACCACTTTAGCATCCATCCTTCAAAGGCAAGAAGATTATGAGCTTATAGGTATATTTTTATGGTTGTCAACTCTTAATAATTGTGAAAGAAGTGTTTTCTTTTCCACTTGTAAGAGGAGTTAGTCCAGTCCCATCAGTTTCCAGAAGATCAATAGAATTTGCAGAGATATTCCTGCGAAACAGTTACATTATGGTATTATTAATATGTTTCTTCATCACAGAAGCATAAAGGTGCTTAATGAAATAATTCCTCTGAAATAGACGCAGGTCAGGACCGTGGATAGAATCCTTAGCACACTTGTCTTTGATTGACTGGTGTATATAAACCAGATAATATATAATATGTACCAGACACAACTTGGGGCAGCAAATTATAGCCTAATCTCTCATTTCAGCTGTGCTCTAGCAGACAGTTACATGTGATCTTTGTTGCACCACATGTGGACAGGATTTCATCTTCAGCATATGCCACCTGTTTTCCACTTTGTGTGCCAGGTTTCTCTAACGCTTCAGAGACTGGCAGGAGTCTGTCAGCCAGGCATTGTGCACAGTCTGGACATGCAAGGAGTTAATGAGCTCAGGGAAACCTTCAACAAATAGTTAATGGGATAGGGGATGATCGCTAAATTCTTCTGCTCACTGCTCAGGTGGGCAGTTCAAAGAGGTGTTGTATATGTTCTTTAGAGCATTCCAAAGAGAATCCAGCCTAAGTTATGCTCAGTGGTGAGCTGCATGTGATTTTTTTCTTTCCCTTTGTCCCTTGGATCTTTCATTCCTATATCCTGAAATAACTCCAAGGTACAATACCTGCCCACAAATCCTTATCTGCAACTCTCTTTTGGGAAAACCCTGATTATGGTAGTTAGTGTCAGGTATGGCCCTAGAAATGGAATTTAACCCAGTTTCTCAGCAGTGAACTAAATAATATCCTTTTATAACTTTTCCCTCTTCCTTTGCCCTCCCCTGTCCTCACTCCTCCTCCCTGGGGTCATCTGCCTAATTCTGGACACAAATTCTTGCTCAGGCTCAGCCACTGAAGGGAGTCCAGGCTTGAACAGGGATTGAGCAGAGGTGATAAAAGTAAAGGAGAGGCAGGAGGAAGTGGTTTCACAGAAGCCAAAGAGTAGACATATTTCAAGAAAGAGACGGGGATCAATAGCATCAAAAACTATAGAGAGGTCAAGTGAGAAGAGAATTGAAAAGAATCAAATTTAGCAGTTGGAAGGTTACAGGCAACCTCGGAATAGAACTGTCAATGCAATGAAGAAGGTAGATTTTTCTTCTATTGTTGAAATTTGTTCAAAGCCTCTGTTTCTCTGGTTTTGAGCTACAAACTTCCTTATCTTAAATCTACAGGATATAAACTTTAATATTTCTGATTTACTTGGAGAAATAATCTGTTCACTATTTCCATAATTATGAAATATAATTTTACTCTTATCCCTTTTGTCTCCCGCATTTTATTTTGCGTATTTTGGGCTAGGGAAGCTCCACTTCTTCTGGAGTTGCCCTAGCCCATTTCTCTAATCTTACCCTATTTTCCCTTCCTATCTTTTCATTTATCTATGATCCTATAATTGTTCGATTCTTCTAACTTTAAACAATGACCCATGATTTACTTCCCTCCTCAACAAAATTGTTTTTTTGTCTTTCTTTAAGCATGTAAACCATGCCTCTCTTAAAGATATTACCGGTAAGCCTCCTTCAATTCTGGAGTTTGCTGTGCATGTTAGAGGAATATTAAAGGAAAAAAATACATTACTAATGGTTTTGGTTCATTTTTGGTATCAATGGTGATAGCAGAAATCTTGGCATTCATCAAAGGAAAGAGTCCAGAAACAACACACTCAGTAACAATAAAAATTTTCTTGCAGGGATGGGAAAAGTAGTCTCTTCAAGATTTTATTTTATTTTATTTTATCTTTGTAAGGCCACACCTGCAGTATATGGAAGTCCCCAGGCTAGGGGTCAAATCATAGCTGAAGCTGCCGGCCTCTACCACAACCTCAGCAATGCCAGATCTGAGCCATATCTTCAACCTGTACTGACAGCTGGATCTTTAACCCACTGAGTGGGGCCAGGGATTGAACCTGCATCCTTATGGGTGCTAGTCAGGTTCATTACCACTATGCCTCAGTGGGAATGCCAGGATTTTATTTTAATCTTTAAGTGTATATAGTTTCTGTGTCACACTGTTCCAAGCATATTTTACTCATGTCTGATTCATCCATAAATTCCTTCTATATCCCTTCCTCGGCATCTACAAAGTCAAGTCTTTCGGCAGGATGGGTAATTATTTTGATAATTGTAAGTGGTTCTGCGCAATAAACTAGTATCCAGAATTGAATAGTTTTCTAGGTGTGAGGTGGAGGGAGTTTTGTAGGGAACTTGATTATTGTCTCCAAGTCAAGATGGCATTTAACTTTGGGGAGTGGGTACTTGTGACTGAGAGAGGTCTCAGGGGGCTTCTGGTATCCTGTTAATGTTCTGATTCTTGATCCGGGTGCTGATCATGTAGGTGTGTTCCATTTGTAACATTCAGTCAGCTTTATAATTAGGGTTTATATACATTTATGTAGTTATTGTATTCCTTAATAAAAAGTTCAGCAATTTAAACACAAAAACGAAAGCATAATGTTATCAGACGTGAACATAGATACATTCTTCTCAGAATGAGTGTCTTTTTTAAACTCTGACTCATAAACCAGAAGTCAACACAAAAATGACTGATTACACTAACTGCAGAAAGAAATCATACTAAATAATGTCAAACGATAAATGTCAAATTGGAAAATATATATACAACTGACATCACAACAAAGGACCAACCTCCTAGTGTATAAAGAGCTTCTTTCTATATTCTATATAGAAAGCAGTGCAGGGGTGAGGTCTGCACAGTCAGTGTTATCCTAGGGCAGCATATTACTTGTCTCCAGATCTGGGACCAGCTGTTTTTACCAACTGCTTTGGATTATAAACAGGAAATCTCAGAGGAGGCAGTCTGCTTGTACCCTCTTGGACACTGACCCAGGAGTCTATCTAAATGCCCCACTGGACAGATGACATAAGGTGTTTCTGAAATCTTCAAACTTTTTCTTTTTTCTATGAGAATTCCCACCACTAGGGGCCCTCTAGCCGAATAAGTCTGTTAACCTACAATGGCCCATGTATTACCTTCAAGAAACCAGCACAAGAAGCAATAAAGCATCAGAGGGCTCTGATCATATCAGACACTAATGTATTGTTGTTATTTTTTCTTGACTCTTATGTAATATGTGCTCAAAGTATAACATTTGAAAGTACTGAAAGAAAAAGAAGATTGATTGTCCTGTAACCAACTAGAGATATTTCCCTTCAGAAAATCCCTAAAAATTTTACCAAATTGTAATTATGTGATATAAAATTTCATGTCTTGCTTAATTACTTAACATGAATGGCAGCTTAGTCTCATACCTTTAGTCTCTAAGAGCAGAATTTTTTCAATGACTCTACAGTATTTTATCATATGAGTACATCTAATTTATTCTGTTTTTTTGTTTTGTTTTTATTCCGTTCCTTTTAATGGCTGAGTAATATTGCATTGTGTGTATGTACCATATCTTCCCTATCTACTCCTCTGTCGATGGGCACTTACATTGTTTCCATGACCTGGCTTCTTCCCTCTCTAGCTGCATTAGATGTAGTGTTAGGTTGTTTATTTGAACTTTTTCTTGTTTCCTGAGGTAGGCTTGTAGTGCTATATACTTTCCTCTTAGAACTGCTTTTGCTGTATCCCAGAGGTCTTGGAGTGTAGTGTCTTTGTTGTCATTTGCTTCTAGGAATTTTTTAATTTCCTCTTTGATTTCTTCAGTGATCCATTGGTTGTTTTCTTGTTTTTGTATCCATTCGGCTAATCTCTGTCTTTTGGTTGGGGCATTCAGTCCATTAACATTTCAGGTAATTACTGATATATATGTTCTTATTGCCATTGTATTAACTGTCTGGGGTTTTTGTTGCTCTTTTTTTTTCTTTTTTTTTTTTTTACCCTGAAGTTTTGGTATAGGAGTCTATATACAAATGAGATTGTTTTAAGTTGTTGGTTTCTTGATTGCACGTGCATCTCCAGTGACCTGCATTTGTGCTCTCTTCTCACGGTTTCTGATTTTGGTAGCAGAGTTGTGCATGGATGATTTAGTATCTTTACTGTATATATGCCTTTCCTGGTGAGCCTTGTCATTTGTGGTGTTTTTGTTTCTGGTTGTGGCCTTTTCTTTTGTGCCTAGAGAAGTTCCTTTAAGATTTGTTGTAAAGCTGGTTTAGTGTTGCAGAAATCTCTTAGCTTTTGCTTATCT